>NW_026847993.1:10129663-10295690 GCF_025583915.1 Anolis sagrei ordinatus | reverse complement strand
CTTGGAGCAGTGCTAGGTCAGGAGAATGAAGAGGGTGTGATACAACCAGTGCTGTATCTCAGTAAAAAGTTGCTAGAGAGGGAACAGCACTTGTCAGTGATAGAAAGGGAGTGTTTAGCGATCGTGTGGGCTATCACAAAACTGAAACCCTACTTGTGGGGACGTAAGTTTACCTTGTGCACTGACCATTCACCCTTAAGGTGGTTACACCAGGTTAAGGGCACTAACAGCAAGTTGATTCGTTGGAGTTTAGCCCTCCAAGATTATGATTTTGAGATAAAACACATCAAAGGCACTCAAAATGTAATTGCAGATATTTTATCTAGAGCCTTGAGTGAAGAAAAAGGTTAGCATTGGAAAAAAGGTATAGTATTGATTGTGTTGAATTGAATATATGCAATGTTATGGTATATTTAACATGTTTTTTCCCTTTCAGGATAGTATTTATTGTGTATTTGTGATATATTGATTGCATGATATGTTAATTGCAAATGTATTTATTGCATTAATGTTTATTGCATTAGTTTGGTTATTGCAAGGGTACATAGATAGATAGGTTAGCTAGGATTAGCTAGAAAGGGGGTTAGTTGGGTTTAGCATAATGTTAGGCTTTGCTTCCAAAAAGGTTTGCAAACCTTTTCTCTCCGCAAACCATCTCGAAGTGGGGAGGGAATGTAAAGATCCCTTACCTACTTGGCTATCTTGGCAGGGCCCAGAAAGCAGGCTGGGTGGTTTCAGTTAGGAAAGGCCTGGCAGTAAGTTGTTGGAGCCATTTTGGAGCGGGGAAAAACTCCAAGCCAGTAGGGGGAGTGGCTGACGCCTGGGCCAGCCCAGCAACAGCAGGGATTGGTTTAAAGGTTAGGGGCGGAGATAGTGACTTGGAGGGAAAAGGAGAGAAGAGATAGTTGTAGTTCAGTTCAGCTCAGGGAGTTAGAGAGTTCAGTTCTGTTAGTGAGTAGTGCAGCTTAGTTCTGAAGAAGAGAATAGAGAATAGAATTGCAGTTGTTAGAAGACTCTGTGTAATATAGGCAGATTGCCTAGGGTCTGTACAGTACTGTTAGCTGTGACAGACTGGTGTCAGCTATTTCTGAAGAATATAGAATAGCTGGGTGTTTATATTTTGAGTAACTGTAACAAAGATAGACCATTTCTCTCACGAAACCATTACGATTCAAGCAGCAACAACACTTTCTCTGTAACCATTCAAGCTTCTGTACCAGCATTCTGCTTGTTAAAGATAACTTGTAAACAATAAACTCTTTCTTATTCTTTTTTAAACAAAAGCCTGTCTCAAGCACCATTATTTTGGTTTTGAGTCCCTTTCTTAGTGCAAACAGCCTCTCCTGTTTTTCCCCCTTGAGAAAGCCCTTGTTTCTATTCTGAATGGTGGAGTAAAAAAGCCTTTTTGACTAGTTTTAAAGCAACCTGATACCCTTAATAGCACCTAAGAGGGTTTGTGAATTATTTAATCTGGTGGCAGCGAAGATATTTGGTTTGGTCAGCGTGACACCTCTCCTCAGACCATATTAGACTCGAAGTGGGGATTTTGAATTCCTTTATTAGCTGAAGAAAGGACCAGAGAGTGGTTGGGATTATTTTGCCCCTGCCCTCACGAAGGGTCCTTTATACCGAGCACTTCGGTATACCCTTAATTGCAAACGGTCCTCCCTAATCAAATCTCCATCACCTTCAAGGCCGAAGAACTCACTATCCTGGGTCTGGCCAGCCTGGGAATCGACAGGCACTGAGCTCACAGATGGAGTGGTTGACTCCTCCACCTGCAGCCGTGAAGTTTCACTCAAATCATGATCATCTTCAAAAACAACATTCCTTTCCCTGGGAAACTGAAACGCCGTCTCGTCTTCAGTATCAACACTGTCTGCATCAACAACAGGGACATGTTCAGAAATCTATAATCCATCATCCTCCTCATCCTGAGGAAACTCAGGCTCAGAAAGGTCAGGCTCAAACTAAGCCACAACACTCTGGGGGATGGTGCTCATCTCCATTTCTAAGCTGAAGAGCTGGTATTGTCCACAGACATCTCCAAGGTCATGTGGCTGGCATGACTGCATGGAGTGCTGCTACCTTCCCACTGGAGTGGTACCTATTGATCTACTCACATTTGCATGTTTTCGAACTGCTAGGTTGGCAGAAGCTGGGGCGAACAGAGGAAGCTCATGCCACTCCCCGGATTCGAACCTGCGACCTTTGGGTCAACAAGCTCAGCAGTTTAACGGTTTAACCCACTGCACCACCGGGAGCATTTTGGTTATTTGTGCCAAATTTGTTCCAGTGAGTGAAAATGCATCCTGCATATCAGATATTTACATTACGATTCACAAAAGTAGCAAAAATATAGTTTATATAATAGCAAAGAAAATAATGTTATGGTTGGAGGTCAACACAACATGAAGAACTGTATTAAGGGGTCACAGCATTAGGAAGGTTGAGAACCACTGCATTAAAGCTACCCGTGTTGCAGTGTCTATCATCTTTGGCAGCAGATTTCAATTGTTCTGTTTATCCCCAACACATTACAACTGTGTATATTTGCAACATAGAATGGAGAAGTTACTTTCGATATTCAGATGCAAAGAACGGAGATACTTCAAAAGCAATCACAGCTGCCATCCAAACATCAGCAGCCGGGAGGGCCTGGAGGTGATCTCCAGACCAAACTTCTTGGCGAGATGTGCAAACAGGAAGCCAACTCACTTGAGCTAAAAATGCCCGGAGAACTAGACGAGAGCACTGCACAGAAACTGAAACTTCTGAACTTCCTGCATTTTTGTCCAAAAGTAATTGCACTTTGCATCCTACTAGTACGGACACTTCCCACCCCTTTAATCCACACAATAAATTGCTGATGTAACTTAGGCTAGGAACATATGGCGAGCCAACAGATTTCAGAAGCTATAACTGCAATCTATTGAGAGGGTAACAGCTTGGGGAAGGCTGCTTATATCATTACACCACTGCAATAAGTAACACAAAAGGGTAAGTTTACCAAGATCAAGCTCTAATTCCATCCATGAATCCCATGCAAGTGAGCTAATGTTGTTATTGTATGTCTTGCCTAAGTCTATCCCAGAAGCAAGGATTTGAACACAGATCACCGGATTTTTGGATGCATCTACACTGTAGAATTAATGCAGTTTGGTATCTGAGTTGCTGTGAGTTTTTCGGGCTGTATGGCCATGTTCCAGTCGCCTTTTCTCCTAAGGAATTGTGGGAGTTGAAGTCCAAAACACCCGAGGGCCGAAGTTTGCCCATGCCTAGTGTAGATGCACTCCTAGTCCAATACCTACATCACAACAGTGCTGGCTTTATTGTTATTAGTCTTTTGCAAACTAAACAAAGTAGGTTGTTGTGCAGTGAAGATCATGTCCACAGTTCCTCTGGAGGGGTGGAAGCCGTTCTGGGATTCTGTCTTCTGAGAAGGGTAGAAGGCGGTTTCTTGCAAGGATTTTCCCAGCGGAGGTTAGAAGGGAGATACCTCATTAGTTTCTGTAGTCTGTTCTTTCCCCTTTTTTGAAGAGGGTGATGATGAATCCCAGAATCCCTCCCAGAATCCCCAAAAGCTGAGGTAATTTCAGAGAAGTTAACAGGGTATAAGCAACATTGCATTGACAACGGACAGACTTCAATCAGATCGTTAAATATGTTTCCCCAACATGAAAGCATTACGTTGACCTCACATTTCACATTTGTTGGCAAGGCATGCACTTCAGTGAACCCTTAATTGCAAACGGTCCTCCTGATCAAATCTCCATTTTTGGGACTTTGATTTTGCTCTTGATTTTTTGGGGACTTTGTCATGCTGCCATGGATTCTTGTTTAACCAATGCTAAAGGAATATACTTCATGTTATTTGCCTCTGGATCTTGGGAACTTTGCCTGTGCATTTAAGACTCTGTTTTGGCTACTGAACTTTTGCAACTTCTACATTTTTTTATTTTGCTTTTTCTTCAGTAAACCACAAAACCTACAGTCTTGGTGTGGGGTGGTGTCTTGAGCAAGGTGAATCTATCCTGAGTTGCAGCAACAGCCACCTCTCCACCAAAGTCATACCAAAATACCAAAATACAACAGCGCCTGAGCTCTACGAGTGCAGCATTTCTCCAAATGAAGCAGAGAGATACACTCGAAAGTTTCATGGCCGGAATCACTCAGTTCTTGTGGGTTTTTTTATGGCGATGTTCTAGAGGCATTTCTCCTGACGTTTCGCCTGTATCTATGGCAAGCGTCCTCAGAGGTGAGGTGAAGCAGAGAGTGTCTGAGGATCAGGACATCCTTAGGGATACCAAGGTGCTTGTTTATAAAGTTTTATCCTCCCAAACCTGCTATACACCTGCGAAACATGGACTGTCTACAGACGTCACATGCAATTCCTAGAACGATTCCATCAGTGCTGTCTCCGGAAAATCCTGCAAATCTCTTGGGAAGACAAGCGGACAAATGTCAGTGTGCTGGAAGAAGCAAAGACCACCAGCACTGAAGCGATGGTCCTCCGTCATCAACTCCGCTGGACTGGCAACGTTGTCCGGATGCCCAACCACCATCTCCCAAAGCAGTTGCTCTACTCCGAACTCAAGAATGGAAAACAGAATGTTGACGGACAGGAAAAGAGATTTAAAGATGGGCTCAAAGCCAACCTTATAAACTCTGGCAAAGACCCTGAGAACTGGGAAGCCCTTGTTTGCAAGCACTCCAGCTGGAGGTCAGCTGTGACCAGCAGTGCTGCAGAATTTGAAGAGGAATGAATGGAGGGCGAAAGAGAGAAATGTGCCAAGAGGAAGGCATGTCAAGCCAACCCTGTCCGGGACCGCCTTCCACCTGGAAACCAATGCCCTCACTGTGGGAGAAGATGCAGATCAAAAATAGGGCTCCATAGTCACCTACGTACTCACCCTAGAAGATTATCCGACTTGGACAACGAGGGATCGCCTAAGTAAGTAAGTAAAGCAAAGTAAGAAAGCGAAGTGGGAGAAGGAAATTTATGGCATCTTTCAGACTGATCTATTTTAGCATAAATATTCATAGGGCAAGCCCACATCCTCAAAGCAGAATATGCGTGCCTCGGGTATAAATGCAGACTCCAAAACCAAGTTAAAAGGCCCGCAAAAGCGAACAGGCCTGTTCCTCCCAATGATGATTCAAGAGCGCCTCTGGTCATAATAAACATTCCAGCAGCAACTTGCCTGGTTTCAGCAATTAGGTGATTTTTGCAAGGCGGCAAGTTGCCGAAAACATATCCCTAGGCAACACCGCCCTTGCTCTGCATCTGAAACAAACAGAGAGTCTTGGCTTTTTCCTGACATCAACAGTCTCCCCATTGAAGCAAGCCTGGACTGAACGAGTAGAGTGTGTGGGAAACATTGGAGTTGGGTTTGAAAAGTAACTTTTCCAAGCTTTGGGCAAACACGAGACTTGTGGGAATCTGGACCCCCAAATCCATCCAAGCAGAAACAGGTGCAAAACTACAGGTCAAGCCAGCAAACTTGTGCTACGAATTGGGAATTACGATGATCTAATTATAGAAACTATTAAAAACGCATTCCTCGCCCCATTCCGGTGTCCTAAATTAGATTGCTTCAAGCAAAGGCTTATGTGGAAGCTGTGGAGTCACATAATAATAATAATAATAATAATAATAATAATAATAATAATAATAATAATAGTAGTAGTAATAATAATCCTAGACACTTGGGAAGTGTCCGACGTGTGAAGCAACTCAACAGCCAGCAGAGTGTCTGCTGTGAACTTATCTTGTTATGTTTCAAATAATAATAATAATAATAATAATAATAATAATAATAATAATAATAATAATAGAGCTGGAAGGGATCACTAATACCATCTAGTATAGGTCTGGGAAAACTTCGTCCCTCCAGATGTTTTGGACTTCAACTCCCACAATTCCTAATGACCTCAGGCCCCTTTCTTTCTCCTTTCAGCTGCTTAAGCGGAAAGGGCCTGAGGCTGTTAGGAATTGTGGGAGTTGAAGTCCAAAACACTTGGAGGATCCAAGCTTGCCCAGGCCTGGTGTAGATGCAGCCCTTGAAGTTCAGTCTGGAGTAAAGGGAGCCCAAAGTGGTGACTTTGTGTGGAGCTGAAATATCAGAAGAGGGATAGATAGATAGATAGATGGAAGGAAGGAAGGAGGAAAGAGAGAGAGAGGAGGGGGGAGGAGAAAGAGAGAAGGAAAGAGTAGAGAAAAGAAAAGAGGAAGAATAAGTGAGAGAGTAAAAAGAATGAGAGAGAAGAAGAAAGGAGGGAGAAAGAGAGAGAAAGAAGAAGTCAGAGGAAAAAAGAGGGAAGGAAAAGAACGAGGGACGAAGAAGAAGTGAGAGAAAGAAAGAGAAGGAGAGAAAAGCATAGAGGAAGAAGGAGGGAAAGAAAGGAAGGAGAGAGGAAGAAGTGAGAGAAGGAAAGTGTGAAGGAGACACAGGAAGAAGAAGTGAGAGAAGGAAAGAAAGAAGTGAGAGACGGAAAGAGGGAAGAAGAGAAAAGGAGAGATGAAGAAGAAGATAAAGAAAGAGGGAAGGAGAGAAAGAAGAAGTGAGAGAAGGAAAGAGGAGAAAAGGTGAAAGAAGAAGAGAGGGGGGAATGAGAAAGAGGAAAAAGAAGTGAGAGAGGGAAAGAGAAGGAGAGAAAAGGAGAGAGGAAGAAGAAGAGACAAAGAAAGAAGGAGAGAGAGGAAGAAGTGAGAGAAGGAAAGAGGGAAGGAGAGGAAGAAGTGAGAGGTGGAAAGAGGGAAGGAAAGAAAAGGAGAGATGAAGAAGAAGAGAAAGAAAGAAAGAAGGAAGGAGAGAGAGAGAAAAGAAGTGAGAGAAGGAAAGAGGAGAAAAGGTGAGAGAAGAAGAAGAGAAAGAGGGAATGTGAGAGAGGAAGAAGAAGTGAGAGAAGGAAAGAAGAGAGAGGTGGGGAGCAAAATGAGAAAGAAAGAAAGAAAGAAAGAAAGAAAGAAAGAAAGAAAGTGAAGGAAAGAAAGGAAGATGTGAAAGAGGGAAGAGAAGGAGAGAGGAAGAAGAAGTGAAAGAAAGAGGGAAGGAAAGAAAAGGAAAAAGAAGAGAAAGGAAAGCCAAGGAGAGAGTAAGAAGAGAGGGAAGGAGAGAGAATGAGAGAAGGGAGAGGGAAGGAAAGGGAAAGAAGAAGTGAAAGAAAGAAAGAGGGAAGGAGAGAGGAGAGAAGGAGAGAAAAAGAAGAGAGAGAAAAAGGGGGAAGGAGAGAGAAAGACGTGAAAGAGAGAGAGGGGGAAGGACAGAGAAAGAGAGAGAGGAGAAAGGAGAGTGAAGGAAAGGGAAAGAAGAAGTGAGAGAAAGAAAGAGGGAAGGAGAGAGGAGAGAAGGAGAGAGAAAGAAGAGAGAGAGAAAGAGGGAAGGAGAAAGAGGAGAGAGAAGGAGAAAGACGTGAAAGAGAGAGAGAGAGAAAGAGGGAAGGAGGAAAAAGAAGAAAAGAGAAGGAGAGAGGAAGAAATGTGTGTGAGGGACAGGGAGAGAGAGAGAGAAAGAAAGAGGGAGCAAAGAGGAGGGAAATAAAGGCAGAGAAGGACTTTGGGTCCCTTGGAGGTTTTTTTCTTTCCAGAGTGGACTTCATTTCCCACCAGCCCCGGCCAGCCAAGTGGAGTTGAAGTGTGAAAACATCTGGAAAGGAAGAAAGAGGGAGAGAGAAGGAGGGAGAGAGAGGAGGAGGAGGAGGAGGAGGGAGAGCTGGACGGGAGGCGCCGCCTGGGACTCACCGTCGGAGCCGAGGGTGTCGTCGGGGTCCCTCCGGGGGTCGCCGCCTTCCCTGCCTCCGGGCCCTTGGCTGTAGTCCACCCAGCTCAGCCCCTCCAGGTTGTCATAGTCCCCCCGGAGCCGGTCCTCCACCGGGACCACCGTGAAGTGCGGCATGGCTTCCCCCGAGGAAGGAGGAGGAGGAGAAGAGCAGGAGGAGGAGGAGGAGGAGGAGGAGGAAGGCTCCCGCCCCGCCTCCGCCCAGCCAGCCAGCCTGGCATTCCTGCAGCCTTGGGTCACTTCCTCTCCGGGAGGGAGCCTCCTCCACGCCACCACCCATTCCCTCCACCCAAAGCCAGGCAGAGGCAGGGAGAGAAGACACAGCCAGGATGGAGACCCCCCCCCCCCCAAGACACCCCCTCCCCAGCTTTGGGATCCCACATCCTTCTCGCATTGGGCTCATCCCAAAAAGAGTGGGAGCGGCATCATCTCTCCCTTTGCATTCCCAAGCTCATCGCATCCTCTCTCCCAAGTCCCATCACACCTGAACTATGGCACTAGGCAATGTTCCTGGGTCATAAATGTCACCTCCTAATTGGAAACAAAGGATTCCCCCAGGCAGTAGGAAGCCACGCCTAGAAAACTGCTAGGCCATTCAATGCTAATCAAGGGGGCCAATTCAAACATTCATTAAAAAAAAAAGGTAGTCCCCTGACATTAAGTCCAGTCATGTCTGACTCTGGGGTGTGGTGCTCATCTCCATTTCTAAGCCGAAGAGCCAGCGTTGTCCGTAGACACCTCCAAGGTCATGTGGCCGGCATGACTGCATGGAGCGCCGTTACCTTCCCGCCGGAGCGCTACCTATTGATCTACTCACATTTGCATGTTTTTCGAACTGCTAGGTTGGCAGAAACTAGGGCTGACAGCGGAAGCTCACGCCGCTCCCCGGAATCGAACCTGCGACCTTTCGATCAACAAGCTCAGCAGCTCAGTGCTTTAACCCACTGCGCCACCGGGGGCTCTAACATTCATACATTCAAACATTCATACATGCACCCAAAAGAGTTATTTCTCCCACTCTGGACATCCACAGATATATAACCCCCACTTGCCTAGTTTCCAACAAAGGATTCCCCCCAGGCAGTAAGAAGCCAGACCTTGAACACTGCCAGGCCATTCAATGCTAATCGAGGTGGCCAATTCAAACATTCACACAGACAAGAGTTTTTTCTCCCATCCTGGACATTATTCCAATCAAGGTGACCAATGACAACATTCACACCTGCCTCCAACAGACAAGAGTTCTTTCTCCAACCCTGGACATCATTCCACAGATATAGAAACCGCCACTTGCCTAGTTTCCAACAAAGGATTCCCCCCGGGAGGAAGCAGCCAGGCTTTGAAGCTGCAAGTCCATTCACACCTGCCTCCAACAGACAAGAGTTCTTTCTCCCACTCTGGGCATCATTCCACAGATATATAAACCCCCACTTGCCTAGTTTCCAACAAAGGATTCCCCCAGGCAGGAAGCAGCCAGGGTTTGAAGCTGCAAGTCCATTCAGGGCTAATCAAAGTGGCCAATGGCAACATTCCTCAAAGACACAGTAGTTCTTTCTCTCACCTTGGACATCATTCCAGAGATATATAAACCCCCACTTGCCTAGTTTCCAACAAAGGATCCCCCCCGGGAGGAAGCAGGCAGGCTTTGAAGCTGCAAGTCCATTCACACCTGCCTCCAACAGACAAGAGTTCTTTCTCCCACCCTGGGCATCGTTCCACAGATATAGAAACCACCACTTGCCTAGTTTCCAACAAAGGATTCCCCCAGGCAGTAGAAAGACACACCTTGAAAACTGCTAGGCCATTCAATGCTAATCAAGGTGGCCAATTACAACATTCCTCAAAGAGACAAGAGTTCTTTCTCCCACCCTGGGCATCATTCCACAGATATATAAATCCCCACTTGCCTAGTTTCCAATGTAGGATTCCCCCAGGCAGGAAGCAGATAGGCTTTGAAGCTACAAGTCCATTCAGTGCTAATCAAGGTGGTCAATGGCAACATTTAGACTTGCCTCCAACAGACAAGAGTTATTTCTCCCACCCTGGACATCATTCCACAGATAGAGAAACTGCCACTTGCCTACTTTCCAACAAAGGATTCCCCCCAGGCAGGAAGCAGGCAGGCTTTGAAGCTGCAAGTCCATTCACACCTGCCTCCATCAGGCAAGAGTTCTTTCTCCCACCCTGGACATCATTCCACAGATATCGAAACCCCCACTTGCCTAGCTTCCAACAAAGGATTCCCCCAAGCAGTAGGAAGCCACACCTAGAAAACTGCTAGGCCATTCAATGCTAATCAAGGTGACCAATAGCAACATTCACACCTACCTCCAACAGACAAAAGTTACTTCTCCCACCCTGGGCATCATTCTACAGATATCGAAACCCCCACTTGCCTAGTTTCCAATAAAGGATTCCCGCAGGCAGTAGTAAGTGACACCTTGAAAACTGCTAGGCCATTCAATGCTATATTTATTGTGTCAGGAGCAAACCAATCAGTTGCATTGCATTTTTAACAAACAAACAAACAAAACACAAAGTTTGCAGACTTGGCATTCTATTAAATGTCCTTTGGCCAGTATCTGGCCACTTGGAGTGCCTCTGGTGTTGCTGGAAGAAGGTCCTCCATTGTGTATGTAGCAGGGCTCAGGTTGCATTGCAGCAGGTGGTCAGTGGTTTGCTCTTCTCCACACTCGCATGTCGTGGATTCCACTTTGTGGCCCCATTTCTTCAGGTTGGCTCTGCATCTTGTGGTGCCAGAGCGCAGTCTGTTCAGCGCCTTCCAAGTCACCCAGTCCTCTGTGTGCTCAGGGGGGTTGATTGAGGTTCTGTGTTTGAGCCTGCCACTTTTGGACTCTCGCTGAGGTGTTCCAGCAAGTGTCTCTGTAGATCTTAGAAAACTATTTTTTGATTTAAGTCCTTGGCGTGCTGGCTAATACCCAAACAGGGGATGAGCTGGAGATGTCACTGCCTTGGTCCTTTCACTATTGGCTGCTACTTCCGGCGGATGTCAGGTGGTGCAATACCAGCTAAGCAGTGTAATTTCTGCAGTGGTGTAGGGCGCAGACACCCCGTGATAATGCGGCATGTCTCATTAAGAGCCACATCCACTGTTTTAGCGTGGTGAGATGTGTTCCACACTGGGCATGCGTACTCAGCAGCAGAGTAGCAAAGCGCAAGGGCAGATGTCTTCACTGTGTCTGGTTGTGAACCCCAGGTTGTGCCAGTCAGCTTTCATATGATATTGTTTCTAGCACCCACTTTTTGTTTGATGTTCAGGCAGTGCTTCTTGTAGGTAAGAGCATGGTCCAGAGTGACTCCCAGGTATTTGGGTGTGTTGCAATGCTCCAGTGGGATTCCTTCCCAGGTGATCCTCAGAGCTCGGGATGCTTGTCTGTTCTTAAGGTGAAAGGCACATGTCTGTGTTTTAGATGGGTTGGGGATCAGCTGTTTTCCCTGTAATAGGCAATAAAAGCACTTAGAGCTTCTGTTCTACCATCTCAAAGCTCCCTACTTGAGCGGTGATGGCACGATCATCAGCATAGATGAAACTCTCTGTCCCTTCTGGCAGTGGCTGGTCATTTGTGTAGATGTTGAACATGGATGGAGCAAGCACGCTCCCCTGAGGCAGGCCGTTCTTCTGTTTCCGCCATCTGCTTCTCTGGCCCTGGAAGCCAACAAAAAAGCTCCTGTTTTGTAGCAGGTTTCCTATGAGGCCGGTGAGGTGGTCGTCCTTTGTAATATTATACATTTTTCTCAGGAGGAGGCAGTGGTTCACAGTATCATAAGCCGCTGACAGGTCTATGAAGACAGCTCTTGTGATCTGCTACCTTTCAAAGCCATCTTCTATGTGCTGAGTCAGGTTCAGCACTTGCGATGTGCAGCTTTTGCCTTTCCTGAAGCCAGCTTGCTGTGGGATCAGACATGGATCTATTTTTTCCATAATTCTATGCAAGGTAAGTCTCTCCAGGACTTTATAGAGGTGGCACAACAGGGAGATCGGTCTATAGCTTCTTGGATCATTACGGTCTTTGCCTGGCTTCAAGACCCCCGACAGATGACCATCCAGCATCTGTTTCAAAGCCTCCAAAGAAGGAGCCTCCATCACACCCTGAGGCAGTGAGTTCCACTGCTGAACAGCTCTTTTTCACACATAGCAGATGAGAACGTTATCAATCCCTGGATCTAGGCACTAGACTCCTATTGGTGCAGGCCAAAATCCCATTGGCTTTTTTAGCGTCCGCATGGCATTGTTGGCTCATGTTTAACTCCAAGTCCTCGTGATGAAATGTGCTAAAATATCTGAACCAACTTCTTTCTTCCAGCTTATGATTTTAGTGTTTTACTTCATCTTACAAACCCGTAGGCATCTTTCACGTTTTCTTTTTTGCTTTGTAAACAATGCAAACGGTTCCCATTCTTTGAAAAAGTTGCCCAGTGACTTCTTCTTTACCAAACCAGATAACATATCAATAGTTGGGATTTTCAAAGAAAAGCGGATTAAGCATTCCAGAGTCACCCTTGAAGAACTTAACACATTCTGCTGATAACAACAACAAAAGAGAGTTCAATGGGAATCATATGGTACGTGATTTGTAATGTTCCTTTGTGTATTAATGATGGCTCTTTTATCATTGGCTAATATATCCCTACTATATATGCTATATATGCCTCTAGAACATGGCCATATAGCCCAAAAAACCCTACAACTAGCCCTACTATCTTACCCATTATTTGCTATTTGTCATTTTATGCTGTTGCTAGGTAGATTTTGCAAAATTGTAAGTTGTATGGTTGCTTTGGAGGCACATGGTGTTTTTCAATCTGGGGGTCGGGACCTCTGGGGGGTTGCAAGGAGGTGCCAAAGACCATCAGAAAACACAGTATTTTCTGATGGTCATGGAAATTCTGTGTGGGAAGTTTGGCCCAATTCTATAGTTGATGGGGTTCAGAATGCTCTTTGATTGTGGGTGAACTATAAATCCCAGCAACGACAACTCCCAAATGTCAAGGTCTATTTTCCCCAAACTCTACCGGTGTTCACATTTGGACATATTGAGTATTTGTGCCAAGTTTGGTCCAGATCTGGATGTAAGCCGTACCTGGATGTAAGCAAACTACAACTCCAATACTCAAGGTCAATGCCCACCAAACCCTTCCAGCATTTTCTGTTAGTCATGGGAGTTCTGTGTGCCAAGTTTGGTTCAATTCCATCGTTGGTGGAGTTCAGAATGCTCTTTGATTGTAGGTGAACTAGAAATCCCAGCAACTACAACTCCCAAATTTCAAGGTCTATTTCCCCCAAACACCACCAGTGTTCACGTTTGGACATTTTGAGTATCCATGCCAAGTTTGGTCCAGATCTATCATTGTTTGAGTCCACAGTGCTCTCTGGATGTAGGCGAACTACAACTCCAGAAGAAGAGGTCAATGCCCTACCAAACCCTCTCAGTATTTTCTGTTGGTCATGGGAGTTCTGTGTGCCAAGTTTGGCTCAGTTCCATCGTTGGTGGAGTTCAGAATGCTGTTTGATTGTAGGTGAACTATAAATCCAGACAACTACAACTCCCAAATGACAAAATCAATCCCCTGAACCCCACCAAGATTCAAATGTGAGTGTATTGGGTATTTGTGCCAAATTTAGTCCAGTGAATGAAAATGCATCCTGCAGATCAGATATTGATATGCAGATGTTATGATTCACAACAGTAGCAGAATTCCAGTTATGAAGTAGTAACGAAAATAATGTTATGGTTGGGGGTTACCACAACATGAGGAACTGTATTAAGGGGTCATGCCATTAGGAATGTCGGGAACCACTGGTTTATACTTAGTGCCAACATCTGGATCTTCAGTTCTGAGATTTGTAGTTTGGTGAGACACCAAAGGTCATTGGTAATGAAGGTTAGAACTCTTTTTCTATACAAGCCAAAGTCTTTCTGTCTGTCTGTACTACAAACAAATAATAATAATAATAATAATAATAATAATAATAATAATAATAAACCTTTATTTATACCCCGCTACCATCTCCCGAAGGACTCGGTGCAGCTTACAAGAGGCCGAGCCCAAATACATCAGTAAAACACAACAAGAACAATAATACAATAACAACAAACTCATAAGCAAGCAAAAACATTAACAACAACACCACGACGCATTAAAACCTGTGGCAGGGCCAAATGTAATAGTTAAAATCTTTAAAAGTGCTGGGCATGATCAGGTGAAATAGGATAGATATTTTAGGGATAAGTGGAGCGTGCAGGCAATTGTAGATCTCTAGTAAAGTGAATTTGGGACATATTGCTTGGAGTTTCCTTATTCTGGGAAGGCACACGGGAACAAGCACGTTTTCAAGCTCCTTCTAAAGACTGCCAACGTTGGGGCATGCCTGATGTCCTTGGGGAGTGAGTTCCAGAGTCAAGGGGCCACCACCAAGAAGGCCCTGTCCCTCGTCCCCACCAATTGCGCTTGCGATGCAGGTGGGATCGCAAGCAGGACCTCTCCAGATGATCGAAGCGATCGTGTGGGTTCATATACAGAGATGTTGCTAGGTGAAATGGCCCTTTGTGATGTCACTGGGAAAGAAAGGTGACATGTATATGCGGGAAGGAAGGAGTCGCAAAGACAGCCATGTTGCCTTGGAGACATTGTAGAACTGGAAGGGGATTCAAGAAATTCCTTGCAGCAATTAGGTTGCTGAAGGCTTTCATGGCCAGAATCACTGGGTTGCTGTGAGTCTTTCATGTTCCAGTAGCATTATCTCCTGATGTTTCACCTGCATCTGTGGCAAGCATCCTCAGAGGTTTGTTCAGAGGTCTGTTGAAAGTGAGGCAAATGGAATAATGTCCAGATGTTGCACCCCAAGACAGGAAAAGCCCTCTGACTTTAAACACCACGTTGAATGGAAAACAATACTTTCATTGAAGATAATTAAAAAGCAATAAGGTAAAAAACACTTTAAAGAAATAGGTAAATCTGATTAGGTAGGAAGATAAGTCATCCAGAGTAATAGTCCAGCAAAGTCCATAAAAACAAAGGCAAAACTTCCCAATTAAAATGCAAAGAATCAGGAAACATGAACCCAAGGCATGAATAGAGAGCATAAAATCCAATCAAAACCATGAAACAAAGGCACGTAGCAAAACTTCCATGAACAAGAATGAGATCTTGACTTGATTCCAAATGATGCTTTATTTGACTACATATCCTGCACTTGGGACTTTTATCTCCTCGTTAGCTAAGTCTCTAGCATTCAGAAATTGGTTTCGTTCTAACTGAGAACTCCTTATCTTTTTCTCTCAAAGCCTGACAGACCGCCGAAGCCACTGTTTGGCTCTCCTGTTTTGACTAATCTCTACGCATCTATCTATTTGCTCATCATCCATTTTCTCATTAATTTCTGCAGCTGGACCAGTTGCCGAGCTGTTTTCATGTTCCCTATCATGGGAATTCTCTCAGAAAGCACACCATCATCCCCACACCCCTCAGGGACATTCTCATGGGAAACTACACTCCTGGTCATTCTCTGCATCAAGATCACTGACCAAATCATTGTCATCTTGAAACTCAGGTAAGAACAAAGAGGGGGAAATTGCAGGAAATGTTTCCTGGAGATGTTCAAACTTGGGCCCTCTAGGTCAGTGTTTCTCAACCTTCCTAATGCTGTGACCCCTTAATACAGTTCCTCATGTTGTGGTGACCCCCAACTATAACATTTTCGTTGCTACTTCATAACTGTCATTTTGCTACTGTTATGAATCGTAATGTAAATATCTGATATGCAGGATGTATTTTCATTCACTGGACCAAATTTGGCACAAATACCTGATAAGCCCAAATTTGAATACAGGTGGGGTTGGGAGGGATGACTAATTTTGTCATTTCGGAGTTGTAGTTGCTGGGATTTATAGTTCACCTATCATCGGAAAGTAGTCTGAACTCCATCAATGATGGAATTGTACCAGACTTGGCATGGAGCCCCCGGTGGCGCAGTGGGTTAAACCCCTGTGCCGGCAGGACTGAAGACTGACAGGTCGCAGGTTCGAATCCGGGGAGAGGCGGATGAGCTCCCTCTATCAGCTCCAGCTCCTCATGTTGGGACATGAGAGAAGACTCCCACAAGGATGATAAAACATCAAATCATCAAGGCGTCCCCTGGGCAACGTCCTTGCAGACAGCCAATTCTCTCAAAACAGAAGTGAGTTGCAGTTTCTCAGGTCGCTCCTGACACAACCAAAAAAAAAAAACAACAACAAAAAACACCAGACTTGGCACACAGAATTCTCATGACCAACAGAATCAAAGAGCATTCTCAACTCCACCATTCCGAACCATTCTGAACCAAACTTGTCACTCAGTACTCCCACGGCCAACAGAAAATACTGGAAGGGTTTGGGGGGCATGGACCATGAGTTTGGGAGTTGTAGTTCACCTACATCCAGAGAGCACTGTGGACTCAAACAATGATGGATCTGGACCAAACTTGGCACCAAAACTCAATATGCCCAAATATGAACATTGGTGGAGTTTGGGGAAAATAGACCTTGACATTTGGAGTTGTAGTTGCTGGGATTTATAGTTCACCTACAATCAAAGAGCATTCTGAACCCTACCAATGATGAAATTGGGCCAAACGTCCCACACAGAACCCCCATGACCAACAGAAAATACTGTGTTTTCTGTTGATCTTTGGTGACCCCTCTGACACCCCCTCGTGAATCCACCAGGGGTCCCGGCCCCCAAGTTCAGAAATGCTGCTCTAGGTGTTTTGGACATCAACTCCCACAATTCCTAACAGCATCAGGCCCTCCCCCCCCCCCCCCCCCAGCCACTTAAGCTGTCATTGTGTCATTGCATCTGAGAAAGCAGAGGAAATCTGTGTTGCTGTGAGCAACCAGAAAATGCATTTATCTGGCATTGAGTGCTGGTTAACTGAGAGTCTACTTTATTTGAGTAAATGAAATATTTTTTTTTAATCCTAAGGACCACCAGAGGGCAATAGTGTCCTTTGTGTGGTTTCCATTCCAGATTATGCTGCTCATAAGGATTTATTATGCTGGGTTGCTGTGATTTTCCCGGGTATCTGACCAAGTTCCAGAAGCATTCTTTCCTGACATTTTGCCCACATCTATGGCAGGCATCCTCATAGATTGTGAAGTCTGTTGAAAACTAGGCAAATGGGGTTTACAAAGGTAAAGGTTTCCCCCTGACATTAAGTCCAGTCGTGTTCAACTCTGGGGGTTGGTGCTCATCTCCATTTCCAAGCCGAAGAATCGGTGTTGTCCATACACACCTCCAAGGTCATGTGGCCAGCATGACTGCATGGAATGCTGTTACCTTCCTGCCGGAACGGTACCGACTGATCAACTTACATTTGCATGTTTTCAAACTGCTAGCTTGGCAAAAGCTGGGGCTAATAGTGGGAGCTCACCCCGCTCTCTGGATTCGAACTGTCGGTCTTTCGGTCAGTAAATTTAGCAGCTCAGCAGTTTAACCCGCTGCATCATCAGGGGGCCACTTGATAGCCATAGCTGTAGGTTATTATGGAGACTGTCAGTCAGATAGTTGGCCTTCTGTAGTTTTATTTCAAAATCTGTTTTAAGATTTGTTACTCTTAAGTTTCTGCATAAACACAATTTAGGAATAGTTGCAATAGAAGATTAATCAATCTGTGATATTGAGCAAGAATTTAGGGGTCTTTGCCAGGAGGCAGAGACTGGCCAGACCCATCAAAGAGAGTCTTTCCAGCCCTGGTGAGAAAAGAAGAACCCAACAGAGTTTTCCCCGATTCTCCAATAAAAAGTCTCACCAAGTTGAAGAAAATGCCACCAAGTTGCCTTTATTTCCTCCCAGCTGGTACGGATGTCAAGCTACAATCCCTTGCCAAAAACTGACATGTTTTGCAAGGCAGAACAGTACATTTTTATAGAGAAACAGAGCTGTCAAATTCAAACTTCTCACTCCCGCCCCCCCTTAGCCGGCTTCACGCTGATTAGTTGGAATCATAAGTTGGAGGGGAGGTGTGACCAGCTTAGGCGCGCCTCAGCCAATGAGAAAGCCAGCACCGCTTCGGCCTCTCGGCCAATGGGGAGCGAGGAGGAGGTCCGAGCGGGAAACAATGAACCAGGAGAAAAAAGATGAGTGAATTAGGTGACTTAATGTCTGTACAATCGCCGGTGATAACTTTTAAAGTCCTCAAGCAGGCTTCTTCTATTGTGCTGTGTGTTTTGGAATATATGTCTTTCTCTGACCCGAAAGACCGTTACTGCTCAAGAAGGGAGCTTTGAGATGGTAGAACAGAAGCTTTCCGAAGCTCTAGGTGCTGTTATTGCCTATTACAGGGAAAACCAACTGATCCCTAATCCATCTAAAACACAGACATGTGCCTTTCATCTCAAGAACAGAGAAGTATCCCGAGCTCTGAGGATTATTACCTGGGAAGGAATCCCACTGGAGCATTTCAGCACACACAAATACCTGGGAGTCACTTTGGACCGTGCTCTGACCTTCAAGAAGCACTGCCTGAACATCAAGCAAAAAGTGGGCGCTAGAAACAATATCATACGAAAGCTGACTGGCACAACCTGGGGATCACAACCAGATACAGTGAAGACATCTGCTCTTGCGCTGTGCTACTCTGCTGCTGAGTATGCATGCCCAGTGTGGAACACATCTCACCACGCCAAAACAGTGGATGGGGCTCTTAATGAGACATGCCGCATTATCACGGGGTGTCTGCGCCCTACACCACTAGAGAAATTACACTGTCTAGCCAGTATTGCATAGCCTGACATCCTCCAGGAAGTAGCAGCCAATAGTGAAAGGACCAAGGCAGTGACATCTCCGGCCCATCCTCTGTTTGGGTATCAGCCAGCACGTCAACGACTTAAATCAAGAAATAGTTTTCTAAGATCTACAGAGACACTTGCTGGAACACCTCAGCAAGTGAGAGTCCAAAAGTGGCAGGCTCAAACCCAGAACCTCAATCAATGGCTGATACCAAATGAGAGACTCCCTCCCGGGAACACAAAAGACTGGGCGACTTGGAAGGTGCTGAACAGACTGCGCTCCGGCACCAAGAGATGAAGAGCCAACCTTAAGAAATGGGGCTACAAAGTGGAATCCTCGACATACGAATGTGGAGAGGAGCAAACCACTGACCACCTGCTGCAATGCAACCTGAGCCCTGCCACATGCACAATGGAGGACCTTCTTATAGTAACACTAGAAGCACTCCAAGTGGCCAGATACTGGTCAAAGGACATTTAATCAACTACCAAACTCACAAATTTTGTATTTTGTCTGCTTTGTTTGTTTTGTTTGCTTTGTTCTGTTAGAAATGTAATATAATTGACTGGTTGCCCTGACACGACAAATAAATAAATACCCGAAAGACAGACCCTTTGAAATCCTTGGGTCGGAGATATGGTTCCATTGATAGTATCTGACTTCTGGTATCGACCTGAGGAATGTCAACAAAGAAGGAGGCTGTGGGGACATCAATACCCTCCTTAGGCAGAGCGTCCCCTGTGGTGAGGAATGATTGAATTTGCCATGGGGCACATCCTCCAAATGGGCAAACTCCGACATCTGAAATATTGTGCCCATTGTCCTATTGTTCATGCAGGAGTTTCTGTTGAGTCCTTATTGTTTGGGGGCTTATTTGGCTCAGGAGGAAAGAGGAAGTCTCCTGGAGCCCATGTGTGGCTGAGTTCACGAAAAGGTGGCATTTCATATTTTATACAGACATATATGGGGTTCATAAGGTATACATTCATAAAAGAAGGAAAAGAAATCATATTAACCCACCAAAAAGTCCATTGAAAGCCTAAAAATCATAGTGGAAATTTATGAGGCTTGGGGAGGAAAAAGTTTCTAAAAGTTCATAGGAAAGTCCATAAAGTGTGGATTGCAGGGACCTTGCCATGTGGGGCCATGGAAAGAGCCTTAGGTTCCCACATGGGCAGGGGCGGCTCAACCCATTACACAAAGTAAGCATTGCAGTATAGTTGATTTTGCCCAGGGGCGCTCTTGAGGCGCTCTTGGGGGAAAATAGATCTTGACATATGCGAGTTGTAGTTACTGGGATGTATAGTTCACCTACAATCAAAGAGCATTCTGAACTCCACCAATGATGGAATTGAACCAAATATGGCACACAGAACTCCCACGACAAACAGAAAATATATATCAGTGATTGGTTGGGGGGGGGGGTGCCAAAATACTGTTTGCTTACCGTTGAAAATTACCTAGGGCCGCCTCTGCACAGAAGGGAGAGATAGGGGATTATGGGATCATTCCAACCTGGTGTCCTTGGTCAAACTACAAATTCCTTGGTTTTGAACCATCTTTTACAGAGTCCTGGGGGGGGGGGGGCGTCACCTCCGATATCACCTGTTTCTGTTGAACTGGAATAGTTGAAGGGCATTTTGGACTATCTCCCCAAAACCCTTAAACAATGGAATGCGGCCATTGAGATTCTGGGAATTTCCACTTCAAAAGATAACATTCCGGAGCTCTGAACTAAATTCAAAATCAAACTAAAAACTCGCAAACCCTCTGCAATGAAGGAAGGAGTGCAACATTTTCAATAGCCACTCATGCGTCTGTAATCTGGCTCCAATTAATCATGTTGTGTCTCATATTTATGCAACTTCAAGGCTGGTCATTTATCCAGTTTTCAAAGTGTGATCGAGGCACATTTCCCCAAGAATCCAAACTCAAATTCCACCCCGACTAGACCTCGTCCTCCTCATTCCTCATATCTATCATATCTATGGGCCGAGATATAACCCAGCTGCACAATCTTGCATTACAAAAACTTAATGAACCATGTCCAGAGACTCTTGCAATACCCGAACTTCATATTTCCCTTTTAGTGCCTCTAATTTTATATTGCTATTTTTGCAAGGAAAGAGGAAATGCTGGAGGCAAGCCTGATTGTTGGCGGAGAGCATTGTTAACCAACAAAGCCCTTTGCAATATACTATTTATTTAGGCAGATGGAAAACAAAACCTCTAAGACAGCGCTTCTCAATCTTCCTAATGCCGCGACCCCTTAATCAAGTTCATGTTGTGGTGACCCCCAACCATAACATTATTTTCCTTGCTACTTCATAACTCTAATTTTGCTCCTGTTATGAATCGTAATGTAATATCTGATATATAGGATGTATTTTCATTCATTGGACTACATTTGCCACATATACCCAATATGCCCAAATCTGAATACTGGTGGGGTTTGGAGGAGGGATTGGTTTTGTCATTTGGAAGTTGTAGTTACTGAGATTTATAATTCACCTACAATCAAAGAGCATTCTGAACTCCACCAATGATAGAATTGAACCAAACTTGGCAACAGAAAATACTGGAAGGGTTTGGTGGGCACTGACCTTGAGTTTGGAGTTGTAGTTCACTTATATCTAGAGAGCACTGTGGATTCAAACAATAATGGATCTGGACCAAACTTGTCACGAATACTCAATGTACCCAATGTGAACACTGGTGGAGTTTGGGGAAAATAGACCTTGACATTTGGGAGTTGTAGTTTCTGGGATTTATAGTTCACCTACAATCAAAGCGCATTCTGAACTCCACCGATGATGGAATTGAATCAAACTTGGCACACAGAATGCCCATGAACAACAGAAAATACTGGAAGGGTTTGGTGGACACTGAACTTGATTTTTGAAGTTGTAGTTCACCTACATCCAGAGAGTACTGTGGACTCAAACAATTATGGCTCTGAACCAAACTTGGCACAAATACTCTATATGCCCAAATGTGAACGCTGGTAGCTTGTGGAAAATAGACTTGACATTTGGGAATTGTCATCGCTGGGATTTATAGTTCACCTACAATCAAAGTGTATTCTGAACTCCAACAATGGAATTGAGCCAAACATGGCACACAGAACTCTCATGATTAACAGAAAATACTGGAAAGATTTGGTGGGCATTGACCTTGAGTTTTGGAGTTGCAGTTCACCTACATCCAGAGAGCACTGTGGACTCAAACAATGATGGATCTGGACCAACCCTTTCTTGTTCTTTTCTATGGCACACAGCAAGCAGAGAGGAATGGATCAGCAACAGATCATATTAAAGAGGTTTGGAGGGAATTCACCTTAATTTATAGGAGTTATAGGTACTGGGATCTATAGTTCACCTGCAATCTAAGGGCACTCTGAACCCCACCAATGATGGACCTGGAACTAACTTGGCACACAGAACCCTCATAACCAACAAAGAATACTGGTGATCTTTGGAGGGATTTATAGGAGTTGTAGTTCATCTATATCCAGAGAGCACTGTGGACTCAAACAGTGATGGATCTGGACCAAACCTGGCACGAATACTCAATATGCCCAAATGTCAAAACTGGTGGAGTTTGGAGAAAATAGACCTTGACATTTGGGAGTTGTAGTTGCTGGGATTTATAGTTCACCTACAATCAAAGAGCATTTTTAATCCCACCAATCAGGCATGTAGCCGGGGGGGGGGGTCTCGGGGGGCTTCAGCCCCCCCCCCCCCGAAATTTTCATGGTGGTTCGCGAAAAGGCCTTATTGGTGCATTATTTAAACTGTTATGTTTATTCATATCATGATCTGATCACCATACTCAATATATCCCATATGCATGGGGGTATTGGGGTAATGATACAAAAGGTTTGCTAGGCTAGACCCTCTTTCACTCAGACTCAGCCCCCCCCCGAAACTCAGCCCCCCCGAAACCCCCCCTGAAAAAAAATTCAGCCCCCCTCCCGAAACGAAATCCTGGCTACGGGCCTGCCACCAATGATAGAATGGGGCCAAACTTCCCACACAGAATAGCCTGCCTTGAAGGGTCTCACTGGTGCGAACCTCCCTCCAGCCTTGCAAGCTCTCCCTTTCCCGCACATGTGCACCACACTGCCATGCGCCAAACATGCCTGCTCTCCCCTCCTCGCTCGGAGTCTCAGAAATAGCCCTCCCCTTGGCTGAGAGGCCAGCCAATCACAGTGGATGAGGGCTTTTAGTGGGAGGATTCGCAGTCTGTTTCCAAAAAGGAAAGAGAAGGACAGACGGAGAGATCTTCAGCCTTCTCTGCCAAAGGGGTTCCTCAGACCATCAGAAATATGCTTTCTGATGGTCTTTGGAAACCTCTCTGAAACCCCCCTTCTCAACCCCCAGGTTGAGAAACACTGCACTAAAATATGACACTCATTATCTGCAGAAACAATATCGACAGTTATTGAATGCAATATAAAACCTCTTGCTAGGTTCCCCCAGCACGACTTAGGTCATGAAGAACTTCATTTCCAAACTATTTGTTATTATCCAAGATTTGTGAATCCGTATGGAGTTTGGAGATGTATTCCCAGCCGATACAGGGAACATACTGCAGCTGTAAATAATATTATAGAAAATAGTAAATAGTATTAGTGCTACTTTTTTTTCAGATGGGTCAAATGGGGTCCTGCAGTTAGACTGCAACCACCATCAGCCCTAAGAGGCACACAGAAGGGTGAGGGATGCTGAGAGTTGCAACCTCAACAACCTCTGGAAGGCCACACTTGGCTCACGTTTGCTACAAAATACTAGGTAAGATGTTCTCACCATCCCATGGCACATATCCTCGGAGGGAAATCAGGATCTGTGAGACCAAACAGCAATTGAGAGCAGTCAGGAAGGCAAAAGTTATCCATAAAGGGGAGCAAATAAACTGGGAGAGGTTACAGTGGTTTCAAAGCAGCTGCAAAACTGGATTATAAGGAGGTACATTACTAAACAAGCAACAGCTGCTGAAATTCCTTCTTCTGCATATACCTTAAAGGGATAGAAGCCCTTAAGTCTATGGCCTCTTCTACACTACCATATAAAACCCAGATTATCTATTTTGAACTGGATTATAAGGCAGGGTAGACTCAGGCCCCAACTACACTGCCATATAATTTAGATTATCAAAGCAGATAATCCACAGTATCTGCTTTGAACGGGATTATATGGCAGTGCAGACTCAGGGCCCTGTCTACACTGCCATATAATCCAGATTATCAAAGCAGATAATCCACATCTGCTTTGAACGGGATTATATGGCAGTATAGACTCAGGCCCCGTCTACACTGCCATGTAATACAGATTAAAAGCAGATAATCCACATCTGCTTCGAACTGGATTATATGGCAGGGTAGACTCAGAGGCCTGTCTACACTGCCATGTAATCCAGATTATCAAAGCAGATACTCCACATTGCCATATAATCCAGATGACCAAAGCAGATAATCCACAGTATCTGCTTTGAACGGGATTATATGGTAGTATAGACTCAGGGCCCCGTCTACACTGCCATGTAATCCAGATTATCAAAGCAGACACTTCACACTGCCATATAATCCAGATTACCAAAGCAGATCATTCACATGATCTGCTTTGAACTGGATTATGTGTCAGTGTAGACTCAGGGCCCTGTCTACACAGACATATAATCCAGATTGTCAAAGCAGACAATCCACAGTATCTGCTTTGTGCTGGATTATATGGCAGCGTAGACTCAGGGGGCCATCTACACTGCCATGTAATACAGATTATCAAAGCAGATAATCCACATTATCTGCTTTGAACTGAATTATATGGCACTGTAAACTCAGGGGCCCATCTACACTGCCATGTGATCCATATTATCAAAGCAGATACTCCACACTGCCATATAATCCAGATTATCAAAGCAGATAATCCACATTATCTGCTTTGAACTGGATTATATGGCAGTGTAGACTCAGACGCCATCCACACTGCCATATAATCCAGATTATCAAAGCATGTAATCCACATTATCTGCTTTGAACTGGATTATATGAGTCTATACTGCCCTATAATCCAGTTAAAAACAGATAATCTGTCTTTTATATGGCAGGCCAGAAGAAGCCTTGGTCCCTAACCCTACAGATGTGCAACCCTCAATAATGTATTAGAACTTAAATTCAGTCTTTGAACTGAATGGAACTTGCATCCACTTAGGGTTGTTCTGTTGCTGATCCAAGTGCATCATGCATGCGTCTCCCATGATTTTACTAAAGGTAAACATTGAGATGGAGGTTGCTGATCAAGTTCCACTTCCTGGGCCATCTGGTTACATTGCATTTGGAGCTTCTGAACAAACTGGCCTCCATCCAGGAACCAATGTATGTTCTCTTTCCTGAGATAGTTTCAGTGTAGCATGACATACATGGCAGCCATGACCATGATGTTACTCAGTTGCCCTCTCAAAGGTAATCCATTGGAAGGGATGCTCCGGGGCATTGGGGGAACCAGGTCTAAGCGGCAGGGGTGCCGGACTTCTCCCGGAGCGATTTCCACTTCACTTGCATTCAGGGACAGACTCTCCTTCCGCACCTATAAGATCGAAATGAGATCTACATCAGCAAACATATTGTCACAACTCAGGATAGATTCACCTTGCCCAAGACACCACCTCACACCAAGGTTGTAGATTTTGTAGTTTATTGGAAAAAGGCAAAATCAAAACAGGGAAATAAAGAAGTAAAGTTCAATGAGCAATACAGTCTTAAATGCAAAGGCAAAGTTCCCAGGTTCCAAAGGCAAATAATATGAAGCAGAGTCCGTTAGCATTGGTTAAACAAAAGTCCATGGCAGCAAGACAAAGTCTCCAAAAACAGGTGTTGGGGTTCAGCCTGAGTTTGAACTTGAACCTGATTCTCTGTTTGTTCCTCCTGATGCTAATGAAAACATATTTACTGATGCTAATGGAAATGTACCTTTTGATGCCAATGCTCCTGAAATTAGTGAGGAAGAAACTGCTGTAGGTTTGGAAAATGCCAATGTTCCTGAAATTAGTGAGGAAGGAACTTCTGTAGATTTGGAAAATGAAAGTACCAGTGTTCATGAGAATGTTTCAGAGGGAGACCTTGAACTTTCCCTCCCTTCTGCACCTGTTAACTTTAATGACAACAGAAGGGGCCAAATTTGGGAAGACAGAAGTAAATCACTCAGTTTGCGTCGATCC
This sequence comes from Anolis sagrei ordinatus, assembly GCF_025583915.1. Lineage (NCBI taxonomy): Eukaryota > Metazoa > Chordata > Lepidosauria > Squamata > Anolidae > Anolis > Anolis sagrei. The sequence goes on along the minus strand of NW_026847993.1, from coordinate 10,269,903 downwards.
TCCCGAATTCAAGAATTAAAAACATTGGCTTCAAAAAAGAAGGGCGGTTCACGGAACCAATTCTTGAGTTTTAATTGCCTTACGCCGGGCTGACTGTCTCAGTTCAGGCATCGTTTCAGAATTGATGAAGACCTTGGCAGTTCTCCCGGTTCCCTGGCCATAGTTTGGGAAGATTTCTAGGATATCAAGTACGGTTAGTGGATTGCTAACAGGTTCCAGTATTTCCCAGTGAGGCTTTTGGTTTTGCTTTGTCCATTTAAATTCATGTTTGCTGATTTTGCTGTGGCTTTTGACTTGCATTTTTCCTTTATTTTGTAACCATTTTTCTTCAATAAAAAGGATTGTTTTTCACAGCCAAGTGTGGTGGATAGTTATCTTAGGCCTCGTTCTCTGCTCTGGATTGCAACAGACAAGTTAAACAAGCTTTCCGCAAAAGCCAAGGTAATTCCGCAGAAGTTAACAGGGTAAAAGCAACATTGGACTGACAAAGAATGCCCTTCGATCAAATCATTAAATAAGTTTTCCCAACATGAAAGCATTACATTGACCTCTAGCTTCACGCTTGTTGGCAAGGTGTGCGCTTCTTCGAACGCTCCTCTCTAATCAAATCTCCACTACTATCTTCAAGGCCGGTTAGCTCATTATCTTTGCCCAGCTGGGCCTCGTCACCCTGGGAAACAAGAGGCCCGGTGCTCCCAGAAGGAGCCTCCAACTGGAGCTCCGAAGTTTCACTATCTTTATCTGAAAACACATTCATTTCTCCAGGGAACAGAAATGCCGTCTCTTCTTCAGAATCAACACTGGCACATTTGACTCACTGACTGGAACAGAAATCTGTAACCCATCATCCTCCTCGTCCTGAGGAAACTCAGGTTCAGAAAGCTCAGGTTCAGAAAGCTCGTATCTGTAGAATGTCCAGATTGGGAGAAAAAAAAACTTGTCTGTTTGAGGTAGGGATGAATGTTGCAATTGGCCACCTTGATTAGCATTTTTAGGCTGAAAAAGTTTATTATTATTATTATTATTATTATTATTATTATTATTATTTTCATTTATTTTATTCTATTTATTATTATTACATTTATCATTTCACTCTATTATACTTTTATTATTTTACTAGCTGTGCCCTGCCACGCGTTGCTGTGGCCTATAGTAAAACTTATCAAAGTTGAGGTAGATATCTGGACTATTATGAAAGAGAGGTACCTACCTATTCCTTCCCCCTTTTCCTCCCCATTTCTCTCCTTTCTTCCTTCTCTACCTCTTTCTTTCTTTCACTACTTGGTTTCATCCTTCTCTCTTTCCTTCATTCCCTCCCCTTTTCTTCCTTTGCCTTTCTTCCCTCCCTGTTTGCTTCCTTCTTTCACTTTTTATTTCCTTTTATTTCACCACCATCATAACAATAACAATAATGCAATGCATTGCCTCTGGGACCTGACACCTCTCCCATTCCCCCAGGGTCTAATAGGAATAATAACATAATAATAATAATAATAATAATAATAATAGAAATAACAACCTTTACCCGCCACGTGTTGCTGTGGCCAATCTTCCCTCTTTCTCTCCTTCTTTCCCTCCTTCCTTCCTTCCTTCTCTCCCATCTTTCCTTCTCCTCTTCTTTCTCTAGCTCTTTCCTTCCTTCCCCCTTTTTCTTTCTTTTCTGCTGTCTCTCTTTTCTTTCCTTCCATCTTTCCTTTTCTTTCCTTTTTCTTCTTCCTTCTTTCTCTAACTTTCCTTCCTTCCCCCTTTTTCTTTACCTCCCTTTCTCTTTCTTCCTTCTTTCCTTCCTTCCTGTCTTTCCTGATTTTGACAGGGTGGGAAGGGGCGGGGTGGGGTTTGGAGGTGGCTGAAGTAAAATGAGGTAAGATTGGGGGGAGTGATGGAGCGTGGGGTTGTGTGTGTGCGTGTGCAGCGGCGGGGAGTGATGGAGCGTGGGGTTGCGTGTGTGTGTGCGGCGGGGGAGTGATGGAGGGGGGGTTGTGTGTGTGTGTGCGGCGGCGGGGTGGGGTTGCGTGTGTGGTGGGCGGCGGGGGGGGAGTGGGGTTGCGTGTGTGCGTGCGGCAGGGGGGAGTGATGGAGCGTGGGGTTGCGTGTGTGTGTGCGGCGGCATGGGGAGTGATGGAGTGTGGGGTTGCGTGTGTGTGTGCGGCGGCGGGGGGAGTGATGGAGTGTGGGGTTGTGTGTGTATGTGCGGCAGGGTGTGTGTGTGTGCGGGAAGCGGCGCGGCGGGGCTTGGAGTGGGCATGGTTTCCGCAGAGGGAACGTTGGCCGGAAGGGCATGTGCGCGCGCCAGGGAACTTGCGGCTGGGCGCCAATGCGCATGCTCAGTTGTTTTGCCGTTTTGTGAGTGTGTTGTTGTGTTGTTTTTCATTTTGAGTAGATACGTTTGTACCTTGTGGGTTGTGTTATGGGCGTGGGAATTTTGGTTAAGTTTGGTGTGTTTGTACCTTGTGGGTTGTGTTATGGGCATGGGAATTTTGGTTAAGTTTCGTTGGGTTTTTTTGAGTTTTGTTTTTTTGCCGTTTTGAGTGTGTTGTTGTGTTGTTTTTCATTTTGAGTAATATGTTTGTACCTTGTGGGTTGTGTTATGAGCATGGGAATTTTGGTTAAGTTTCGTTGTTTTTTTTAGAGTTTTATCCTTTTGCCGTTTTGTGAGTGTGTTGTTGTGTTGTTTTTCATTTTGAGTAGATATGTTTGTACCTTGTGGGTTGTGTTATGGGCATGGGAATTTTGGTTAAGTTTCGTTGGGGGATTTTTGAGTTTTGTTGTTTTGCCGTTTTGTGAGTGTGTTGTTGTGTTGTTTTTCATTTTGAGTAATATGTTTGTACCTTGTGGGTTGTGTTATGAGCATGGGAATTTTGGTTAAGTTTCGTTGGTTTTTTGAGTTTTATCCTTTTGCCGTTTTGTGAGTGTGTTGTTGTGTTGTTTTTCATTTTGAGTAGATATGTTTGTACCTTGTGGGTTGTGTTATGGGCATGGGAATTTTGGTTAAGTTTCGTTGGGGTTTTTTTGAGTTTTGTTTTTTTGCCGTTTTGAGTGTGTTGTTGTGTTGTTTTTCATTTTGAGTAGATATGTTTGTACCTTGTGGGTTGTGTTATGGGCATGGGAATTTTGGTTAAGTTTCGTTGGGGGGTTTTTGAGTTTTGTTTCCTCGTTGGATGCCCCTAACAAATTTATATATATAGACTGTATAATTGTTGCTATATCCATTATTTCAATCTTTTTATTATTATTGTTATTATTACATTTATTATGTTACTCTCTTTATTATTATTGGAAGGATATGTAAGCACATTTACATTGAAGAAGGTAAATAATCATTTAATTAGAGTTGGACAGTCTTAAATTACCATTTTTTGTAAATATTCAAAAATATATAACTTACTGATTCCTCAACGAATATAATTTAATTGGTATTTATTTTTATTTTGCAATTTACCAGTAGCCTCTGCATTTCTCACCCTCAGCTTATATTCGAGTCAATCTATTTTCTCAGTTTTTTGTGGTAAAATTAGGTGCCTCAGCTTATATTTGGGTTGGCTTATACTCGAGTATATACGGTAGTTAAATTAGCTTCCCTGCATAAAGCAGTACCTGAATTTCCTTCTTGCCAGATGCAACTGTCTTTTGGGCTGCATAGGTAAACAGCAAACTAGACTATTAATGGTGGGGAGCTTACTCTGGCCCAGGCTGGCTTCGAACTCATGACCTCTCGGTCAGTAGTGATGTAATGCAGCTGGCTACTAACTAGCTGCGCCACAGCTCGGTCCATTGCATTTGATTCCAAGGAGGCTAATTTAACTAATTTACGACACCATAAAATCTTCCAGCAGCATGTGTAAGAATGAGGAAGGTACTCCATCAAGGACTCTGTGTCACAAGTGGATGGTGAAGTGACAGCTCCCTCTGTGGCTGGAATCGAGCATATCCTCACGAAGACGGAAAGCTGGAATATTAAATTGCCTCTGTGTCTGTCTATATATGTTGTATGTCTAGAAAACCATCCAAACGCATCGGATTTGGCTTTTGCGCCTGGCTGAGGGGCAAGCTGTTGTGGTTGTTGTGAGCGGCTTTCCCAAAGGGCTTCTCTTTTGGCAGGAAGGGAAATTACTCTCCCCTTTCTCTGTAATTGATGGGGAATTTGGGAAATTGCTGGAATACAAATTGTTGTTTTCGCCAGCGGCTTGAAGTTGTGGCGTCCAACTGTGCTGGAAGCAAACCAGCCTTGAAAGCATATTAAAGAACAGGACAAAAACCAAACACCCTGCGGTTTTGGACAGAGATGGCTAAGGGCCTTGTAAAATTCTACAGCATTGAGTCATGGCAGTTAAAGTGGGTTCAAATTGCATTAATTCTGTAGTGTAGATGCACCCTGAGAGAAGTGTGTTTATTCCTTACTATCAAATTCAAAGATATATGTGATGTCTCTTTTCGAAGAACAATTTGGTTGTTTTGTGGTTTGTTTTGCATCTCTCCATCTTCCTCTCTTTAAGAAAACAAAACCTTTCACGGCTCATCACCTGGTCTCAACCTTACCTTTTCCACTTCCTGGAAAACACGGAGGAAGTTCTCCCGCAAAACGGCTTTCAGCTCCTCCTCCGTCCAGTTCCTCCTGAGCAGTTCCTCGATCAAAACTGGGTATTTGGAAACGTCCTCCAAACCCACTGGAAATCTGTGAAGAAAGGGAAGCCTATTACAATGCTTTTGGGGAGATTGTCACAGGGTTCATCCATACTGTAGAATTAATCCAGTTTGATGCCACTTTAATTGCCATGAAATCTTTGAGTTGTCACTTGGCAAGGTGCAAGCACTTTTGACCAAGTAGGCTAACAGCCTTGTAGAACTTTAACTCCCATTCCATGAAACTACTGCCATTCGATAAAACTACAACTTCCATTCCATAAAGCTACAGCTCCCATTCCATGAAACTACAGCTCTCATTCCATAAAATTACAACCCCCATTCCATGAAACTACAACTACCATTCCATAAAACTACAACTCTCATTCCATAAAGCGACTATGCAACTCCCATCCCATAAAACTACCTTTCCCATTCTATAAAGATACAACTCCCAATCCATAAAACTATGTCTCCCATTCCATAATACTACAACTCCCATTCCATAAAGCTACATCTCCCATTCCATAAAGCTACAACTCACATTCCATAAAACTACAACACCCATTCCATAAAGCTACAACTCCCATTCCATAAAACGACAGCTCTCATTCCACAAAACTGCAACTTCCATTCTATAAAACTACAGCCATCATTCCATAAAACTACACATCCAATTCCATAAAACTACAACTTCCATTCCATAAAAATACAACTCCCATTCCATTCAAGAACAACTCTAATTCCATAAAGCTGCAACTCTGATTCCATATAACTACAACTCCCATTCCACAAAACTACATCTCCCATTCCATAAAACTACCTCCCATTCTATAAAACTGCAACTCCAATTCCACAAAACTACAATTCCCATTCCATAAAACTACAACTCCCATTCCACAAAACTACATCTCCCATTCCATAAAACTACATCTAAGTAAATAGCAGACGTGTAGCAAATAGGGAGAAAAGAAGTTTACTAACTTATCTTCTCCATCGTAGTCACCACCAATTCCTATTGAAGTTGGGCCTGCAACCTTCTTTATGTAGTCCAAGTGATCTATTTTTTTCTCAAAAAGAGAAAACGAGAGAAAGAAAATGAGATAACGTCGATTTATAGAAGCCCCAGCACTTTCGCAGAGAAAACTAAAATGGGTTGCTGTGAGTTTTCTGGGCTGAGTTGCCATGTTCTAGAAGCATTCTCTCCTGATGTTGTGCCCACATCTATGGCAGGCATCCTCAGAGGTTGTGAGGTCTGTTGGAAACTAGGCAAGTGGGGTTTATATTTCTGTGATAGATATGTTTTATTGATTGGCCTATTGGCCGTATCAAAACATTTAACATATGTGTTATATTTCTGTGGAATGATGTCCAGGGTGGCAGGAAGAACTCTTGTCTGCTTGAGGCAAGTATCATGTTCAAAAATTGTGATACAAACCTGCAACTGTAGAAACGTCAACTGGTTGGTTATCACAGGCCAAAAACTTGGTTGGGAAGGTCACCATTATGATCCCATGGTTGTTTTTCTACAATAGAGAATAACCAAATAAAGTAAGAAAGATGCATACATAAAGTTATGTAACATCAACCATGATACTGGACTCTGACTTGACATCATGGATTATTCATTGTAACTCTTTATATTATTCCTAGCGGACATATACCTAGTGTTGCCCAGCTGTCATTGGCAGGCTCTCTTTGTGGCTCTTGCTTTCCTCCCTCTGTTTCCCTCAACACATTCCCCCTGAGATCCAAACTGAATTAAACTCCCTGAAGTTTCCCAGATGCATCATTAAAGGCCAGAGGAATTTTCCTCATGTGCTTTGTTTTCATATGAAATCTTATCCCTTTTGGGTTGCCAAAGTTCAGTGGCAAGGCAACCAATTCAGTACCATAGTGAGTGTTGTTTGTCAGCCTGTTTAGACTATGATTGTGTCTGATGTTCATGATGATGTTCATGATGGGAATGGGGATGGTGTTCCTGATGGTGGGCCAGGGTCTGTTGGCATTGGAGATGAAAGTTCGCTTGGCCCTGAATTAAGCTCAGACAAGAGGCACGAGCTATCTCAGGAAGATTCACAAGGCCACATTCTTGGGAGGGGCCCTTCACAGGTTTTCTCAGAGCAACTGTCTGAAGATGATTTGTCAGGTGCAGAAGATAATGAGAGAGAAGATAATGAAAGTTTGGATAGAAAGCAAAGTTTTAGTAAACAGAGACAGTTCATTTACAGCAAAAGAGAGATAACAAACCTTTATCTGTTGGGAAGGTCAAGAGAAATGCTTTCTTTTCAGTTTTGGGATCTGAAAAAGCCTTAAAATGATTCATGGGAAAGAGTTGCCTCAGTCGGGTCAACGTTGAAATTTCATCACGGTCTTGCTTTCAAGTGCTCTTAGTTTCTTGTACCAAATTTTTGCCAAACTTAAGATTTGTCTATGAGACTTTTTTCCTGCTGTCTTATTTCATGAATTCAAGTGCCTAGTTTCATGGATTTTAATGTACTTATGGATCTTGTTTTCTCCTTATGGACAATTTTATTTATTGTTTTTGCTCTTTTTTCTGCTTTGTCTACATGTATTCTTCAATAAACTGCTTGCAGATTTTACCAAGTTGATGTGATGTTTAAGGTCATAGGTGCTCCTGCTCTGGTGTACGAGTGAGGGGCAGTCCACTGCCAGTTCATAGAATCAATGTAACTTTCCTTGTCTCTAGAGGTTGCCCACAATGGCTTTAGTGCATAATTTTGGCAGCCCAGAAAGATGTGCTTCACTCACCAGGTCTTCCAGAAGATCGTCTGGAACATTCCTTGAGTGGTTGCAAACGGAGAAGGCTGAAGAGTGGCTGAAAATGACCGGGGCTTTGGAGAATTTGAGAGCGTCCCTTGCTGTCCTGTCCGATGTGTGGGATAAGTCGATCATCATCCCGAGTCGGTTCATCTCCTTCACCACCTCCTGCCATTACAAAAAGAGAGATGTTGCCATCCCTTGTTCTTTTTTTGTAACTTTTTTTTATGGATAACTCAAAACATACAATTCACCATTCTGGACACAAGGTGGCAGGAAAGGTATAACAAATGCATCTACAATGACTCCACTAAGGCTGAAAACTCCACTAATTTGAAGACCACTGTGAAGTTATTGTATGAATTACAATGGAGTTTTTACTGGGACCAAAAGTGAAGGCTATTTTTCTTTCTTTCTAATTATTACAAGGAAACTGTCACCTTTAACATTAACAAACAATAATACTAAGAGATATTTCCTGGTGAGATCAGATCGGCCCCCTCTCTCCTGTCCTTCAAAAGGATGGTAAAAACTTGGCTGTGGGACCAAGTGTTCAGGACAGTACAATAAAGCAACAATAGGAAACCTTCCCAGGCCAATTAGATTAGACACAGATGATCAAGACGGTTTCAAACAGTGTATTTAAATATTGAGACAAATCGTTTTTTAATGTTTATGTATGCATATAATGAATTCTTGTCCCGGCATTGAATGTTTGCCGTATATATGCTGTGCTCCACCCTGAGTCCCCTTCGGAATGAGAAGGGCGGAATATAAATGTCTTAAATAAATAAATAACATTTTAAAACACATTTTCTTGAAAAGAATATGTATGAATGAATACATTTTATATTAGGCTTTGCATTCATGTATGCTTTCTGGAATGGCTTCCAAGCACCACAACAATCAAAAACATGCAATCTGGAGCATTTCAACCCACCACATGAAAATGAATGATAACTGCCCAACTATCTGCAACTGTCTTTCTGCTTTCCCAGCTCTACTGTTAGGGATTCCTCATCGTCAGAAGAGGAAGGAGAGCAGGAAAGTGTTCAGGAATTTGAGGGGAAATTGGAATGAGAGGACGAGTCATGCAAGTGCCCACATTTCTAGAAAAGCGAAAGTAAACAGAGCAGAGACGGCGTTCAGCTAGAATAGCTGCTAGAAACGCTGAACTAATTGGGAGTTGCCCTAGCACCTCCTGTGTGGGGAATTCAGGGCTATAAATCAGAAGCAGGAGCAGTTAGCTTTCGCTGGTAACAAACGACTCTGATGCTTATGCCTTTGCTCCAATTGTACCTGCTTCGAGTCTGCTTTTAAGGATTTAGTGATCATTGCCCATTGTCTGATGTAAGACTGCTGTTTATTTTGGACTTTATCAGAGACTTGAGTATTGTGTCTTCATTAAGACTTCCTTACTGTCTTTTACATTGTTCAATTGCGTGTGCTGTCCTCTTGTGTTTGCTGAAGTAAAGCATTTTTCACTTAGGTGATCCCTCATAGTCCAAGTAGGATTGTCTTCCAAGATCGGTGTACTGGCGGTGGGTCAGTAGGTGACTGTGGAGCCCTATTCTTGATCTGCATCTTCTCCCACAGTGAGGGCATCAGTTTCCAGGTGGAAGGCAGTCCCGATCGGGGTTGGCTTGACGCGCCTTCCTCTTGGCACGTTTCTTTCTTTCGCCCTCCATTTATGCCTCTTCAAATTCTACAGCACTGCTGGTCACAGCTGACCTCCAGCTGGAGCGCTCAAGGGCCAGGGCTTCCCAGTTCTCAGTGTCTATGTTGGCTTTGAGCCCATCTTCTTTTCCAGAGCCTCCAGTGGTGCAGTGGGCTAAACCCCTGTGCTGGCAGGACTGAAGACCGACAGGTCGCAGGTTCGAATCTGGGGAGAGGCGGATGAGCTCCCTCTATCAGCTCCAGCTCCTCATGCAGGGACATGAGAGAAGCCTCCCACAAGGATGATAAAAACATGAAATCATCCAGGCGTCCTCTGGGCAACGTCCTTGCAGACGGTCAATTCTCTCACACCAGGAGTCACTCCTGACATGACAAAAAAAAAAACCCTTCTCTTCCTAAACCTCTTTTCCTGCCCACCAATACTCTGTTTTCCCTTCTTGAGTTTGGAGTAGAGCAACTGCTTTGGGAGATGGTGTTCAGGCATCCGGACAACGTGGCCAGTCCAGCAGAGTTGATGGCGGAAGACCATCACTTCAATGCACGTGGTCTTTGCTTCTTCCAGCATGCTGACATTGGTCCGCTTGTCTTCCCAAGAGATCTGCAGGATTTTTTTGGAGGCAGTGCTGATGGAATCATTCTAGGAGTTGCATGTGACGTCTGTAGACTGTCTACGTCTCGCAGGCGTATAGCACGGTTGGGAGGACAATAGCTTTATAAACAAGCACCTTGGTATCCCTACGGATGTCCTGGTTCTCAATAATAATAATAATAATAATAATAATACTTTATTTGTACCCCGCTACCATCTCCCCAAGGGACTCGGTGCGGCTTATATGAGGCCGAGCCCAAATACAGGGTTAGTCAAAATGAATAGGCCAATAAGAAAATTAATTTTAGACCAAATGTATGTTTATTGTAACCAAACTACAGCTACGTAGCGACAGATAAACTATCAAAGTTTTGTCTCACCTTCAGAGATGTTCGATATGGGCGCCCCGTGTGACATGGCAGATGTCCAAGCGATAGTCCAGTTCATTCCACATCCGTTGCAGCACATCCGACGTAATGGCATCGAATGCAGCAACGTCTGGGAAGGTGTTCGTTGAGGTCCTAACCCTAACCCTAACCCTATCCCTATCCCTAACCCTAACCCTATCCCTAACCCTAACCCTAACCCTATCCCTAACCCTAACCCTATCCCTAACCCTAACCCTATCCCTAACCCTAACCCTAACCCTAACCCTACCCCTATCCCTAACCCTATCCCTAACCCTAACCCTAACCCTAACCCTAATCCCTGCATGCTTTGCTGGAGTGCTTTCTGCTGGAGTCTTTTTATGGCCTCATAAATTAGTTAATTAGCCTCCCCACACTTTAAGGTGGTACCTAATTTTCCTACTTGACAGATGTAACTGTCTTTCGGGTTGCAAAGGTCGACAACAAGCTACACAATCGGCCGGACACTCACTCTGACCTGGGATGTATGTATGTATGTATATATATATTAGGGCTGGGCGTTTTCGTTTTGTTAATTCGTAATTCGTTAATAATTCATTAATTTTTTAATTACAAAACGATAACGAACCATTCTGGAGCATTAAAAACGAAACGAATTTTTAAATTCGTTTCGTAATTGCTTCGTATTCGTTTTGTATTCGTTTCGTTATTGTTTTGAAATCGTTTCGTTATTATTTCCGCATGTCTGGGGCAAGTTGTATAGTTGTTGTTTGTTTAATCAGTGAAAAAAAATTATAATATCACACCAACAGTCAACAACAGAGGGAGAGGGAAGCTTCAGAAGTTTTTGGAGGTTTTTTAGCGTATTTCGCGGTCGCGTCCGCCATTAACGAATCGATTCGTTATTGCTTCGGAAATCGATTCGTTAATGTTTTGTAATTTTTTTCACATTTTACGAAATTTCGTAAATATCGAACTTTTTTAAGGGAAAATTTTGTAATTATTTTAAATATCGAAACAAAAAAAAACCCCAAATACAAATCGATTTTAGAAACAAATTTTTCCGTTGTTACCCAGGCCTTAATACATGTGTGTTGCTCAAAAAAAACTTTGATAGTTTATCTGTCGCTACGTAGCTGTGGTTTGGTTACAGTAAACATACATTCGTCTAAAATTAATTTTCTTATTGGCCTATTCATTTTGACTAACCCTGTACAACAATACAAGCACTCAAACACTCTGTGCTTTATTCTAAAAAATGCTGCACTTGCAGAGCTCAGGCGGTGTTGTATTTTGGTGTCAATGTTGACTTTTGTGGAGAGGTGGCTGCCAAGGTAGCGGAAACGATCAACATTTTCTAATGTTACACCATTAAGCTGTATCTCTGGCATTGGAGGGGGATTGGCTGGTGACTGCTGGAAGAGCACTTTGGTTTTCTCAATGTTCAATGACAGGCCGAGCTTCTCGTATGCTTCTGCAAAGGAGTTTAGAGATGCTTGTAGGTCTTCTTCTGAATGCGCACAGATGTTGTTGTCATCAGCATATTGGAGTTCTATAACAGATGTTGTTGTAACCTTGGTTTTGGCTTTCAGTCTGCTTAGGTTAAATAGCTTGCCATCTGTTGGATAGAGGATTTCCACTCCGGTGGGAAGCTTCATCAACAAGATGAAGTATCATAGCGATGAAGATGGAAAAATAAGGTTGGGGCAATAACACATCCCTGTTTGACACCTGATTCCACCTCAAATGGGTCACTTTGGGAACCATTGCTGTCCAAGACTGTTGCCATCATGTCATCATGGAAATACACGCACACACAAATATCCTGTTTTTCTCCTATTACAGGAACCCACAGCAGTCACACGTATAAGCAACTGGCACTGAAAGAACCCTTGAAAAGGTTGGAACTACACACAGTTCTGGAAGCAGAGAGTTTTTATCAAATGTAAAACTAGAGATAATGACTGCAGTTTAGCATTTTGGGAATCAAGTGTTAATGGAGACATCTCACCAAGACAGGAAAACAAATCCAAACAGACCTATAATTTTCCCCTGTAAGAGCTGCCTTTGTAATAGAGCTCTCAGGCAGCTATAATGAAGTCATTAACTAATTGTCACACACAAATTGCTCTTACTTTGCCAAAGCTGCTCAAGCCCCGAGTGGAAGGATAAAAATGGTGGAGTTGCTTTGTTGATGTTTCGGCCCTGGAGCGAGACAAAAGTCCAGGATACATTATTCCAGTGAGCAATACTTAAAAAGAACCATATGCCTGTCATGGAAATATCCCAACTCTTAAAGCCAGACAAGATTATACGAAGGTGGACACGTCATAATGTTCAGAAGAGAACCTTTTGTTGCACTTTTGATCCACCTTCCTCCAAAACGCTTAGGGCGATGGACAGTCATTTATAGCATTTCTAGGCAGCCAGAATTGTTCAGAGCTGATTATATAGATAAGAACTAAGATTGAAGACGAACATGCCCCCCCTCCCCCCCATAAAAGATAGTAACTTATAGTTTTGCTAAAGACAAGGACACCAGACTGGATAATAAGGGTTAAGCCTTGGTCAATTTGCCAAGACACTAACAACAACAACAACAACAAGGACCCTTCCCATGTTAGATAATGTGTATCATTTAATCGTTTTATGCCCTAGGTTTCATATATAGCAGAAGGTAACACATTTATTACTGAGAAATCACCTCCCTTTACACTTATGTACTCTCTTGAACTTCTATGGGACTTTTTTCCCTTCTGAAGGACTATGAGAAACTTTTTGGAAACTTTACTTTTTCAAGTCCCCTATGAATGACCTTTGCCTGACCATTCTGCCCTTTTATAAAAAATGTATAAAATTTTAAGAAGCCACTCTCAGTGACCCTGGAAGGAGGAAATCTCCTGTTTGAAAAGAACCTTATTAAAAGACTTATTTTCATGAACAAAACAATGGGAAGCCACCCTGGGGCTCAGAGTCGGCCCCCCCCAGCGGATGGTGCCCACTTGGCATTGATGATCATACCTCAACAGGACAAAAGGACCTTCGGAAAGCCACACTTTGTCCTGATCTGTTCTCTCAGTTATCTTCTATACATCAAAACTACAGCCAGGATTACCTCATTGTTTCCATATCTCAGTTCAAGAAAAAAACGGATTCTGGCCATCTCGCCAGACATCAACGTTGATTGCCACCCCTCAAGACAATAGGCTGGTCGGCTAGAAGGCCCCCTGAGGACTCGCTGACCACATGGACACCACATATTTCCATAATCCACTCCAGTTCTCACTGTTTCCCTCTCGTCCTGCCTCCTTCTCTCCTGATTGGCCAGGAGGCCAAAGTGGCGTGAGCTTCAGGGTGAGACCCTTTTAAATTCCTCCTTGACTTCAGTGGTGGGCTCTCAAGTCTGGGAAATGATGGTTCTCTCTGTGAGAAAACCGTCTCGAAAAGTGCAAGGCCTCAAGAGTTTCAGGGGAGACAGGTGTAGCAACAGCAGATAAGGAATCGAGTGAAGAGCTGAGTGATAAGGAGGGTTCCCACGAGAACCCACCTGTAGGTCAACAAAAGTCTTTGTTTACAAATCACAGCCAAAAATAGATTGTGTTGTTCAGAGAGATTACGTGGGAAAGTTGTGAAGGAAATTCATGGGAAATGGAATGATTTCATGGGTGTCTATTAGACAACAAATTGTTTATCTTAAGATGGGAGGGAGGAGAAAGGTATACAGCGCTCAACTGGAGCGTAATAAAGGCATAGTCGAAGAGAGCTTGACTGTTGTATATCAACCAGAGGCTGATGGTTTAACTGATGATTTAGAGAGGATTGTGAGCTTTCCTGTGGCACAAAGTGATGGGCTCTCAAGTCTGGGAAATGATGGTTCCCTCTGTGAGAAAACCGTCTCAGAAAGTGCAGAGCCTACAGGTTATTCAGCGGAGTCAGGAGTAGAAACAGCAGATAAGGAATCGAGTGAAGAGCTGAGTGATAAGGAGGGTTCCCATGAGAACCCACCTGGAGGTCAACAAAAGTCTTTGCTTACAAATCACAGGCAAAAATAGATTGTGTTGTTCAGAGAGATAATGTGGGAAAGTTGTGAAGGACATTCATGGGAAATGGAATGATTTCATGGGTGTCTATTAGACAATAAGTTGTTTACTTTAAAGTCAGTTCAGGCAACGCTGCATTAGAGTGAGAAGCTAAGCCTGAGTTCTCACGCTCCAAGCTTTGATTTTGGACTTTGGACCCGCATTTTGGACTTTAGGAGAGCTGATTTCCAAAAAATGAAGGAAACACTGAGCAGCATTCCGTGGACACAGATACTAAAAGACAAGGGAGTTACGGATGGATGGGAGTTTCTCAAGAGTGAAATACTCAAGGCGCAGTTGCAAACTGTGCCAACAAAAAGAAAAAATAGGACAAGTGCAAAGAAGCCAGAATGGATGTCCAAAGAACTTCTAACTGTGCTGAGACACAAAAGAGACATGCACAAGAAGTGGAAAAAGGGAGAAATCAACAAATAGCCAACACCTGTAGGGAAAAGGTCCGCAAGGCTAAAGCACAAAACAAGCTCAGGCTTGCCAGGGACATTAAAAACAATAAAAAGGGCTTCTTTTCTTATGTCAGTAGAAAAAGGAAAAACAAGGAGGCGATAGGGCCTCTTCGAGGAGAAGATGGGGCAATGCTGACAGGGGATAGGGAAAAGGCAGAACTACTTAATACCTTCTTTGCCTCAGTCTTCTCACAAAAAGAAAGTCATCTTAAACCTCAGCAAAATGGAGTGGATGAGGGATTAGAGACATCCAACTCCAAATTGGGAAACAAGTCATCCAGGTATTTCTGGCTGCTCTAAATGAGTTCAGGTCCCCAGGGCCATATCAACTACACCCAAGAGTATTGAAGGAACTAGCAGAAGTCATTTCGGAACCATTGGCAATCATCTTTGAGAGTTCTTGGAGAACGGGAGAAGTTCCAGCAGATTGGAGGAGGGCCAATGTGGTCCCAATCTTCAAGAAGGGAAAAAAGGATGACCCAAACAATTACCGTCCGGTCAGCCTCACGTCGATACCAGGCAAGATTCTGGAAAAGATAGTTAAGGAAGTGGTCTGCAAACACTTAGAAACAAATGCGGTCATTGCTAATAGTCAACATGGATTTATCAAAAACAAGTCATGCCAGACTAATCTGATCTCTTTTTTCGATAGAGTTACAAGCTGGGTAAATGCGGGGAATGTCATGTACCTGGATTTCAGTAAGGCCTTCGACAAGGTCCCCCATGACCTTCTGGCAAACAAACTAATCCAATGTGGGCTAGGCAAAACTATGGTGAGGTATCTGTAATTGGTTAAATGGACGAACCCAGAGAGTGCTCACCAATGCTTCCTCTTCATCTTGGAAAGAAGTGACGAGCGGAGTGCCGCAGGGTTCCGTCCTGGGCCCGGTCCTGTTCAACATCTTTATTCAATGACTTAGATGAAGGGTTAGAAGGCAGGATCATCAAGTTTGCAGACGACACCAAATTGGGAGGGATAGCCAATACTCCAGAGGACAGGAGCAGGATTCAAAACGATCTTAACATATTAGAGAGATGGGCCAAAACTAACAAAATGAAGTTCAACAGGAGCAAATGCAAACTACTACGCTTAGGCAGAAAAAAAATGAAATGCAAAGATACAGAATGGAAGACAATGCCTGGCTCGAGGGAAATACGTGTGAAAAGGATCTTGGAGTCCTCGTGGACAACAAGTTAAACATGAGCCAACAATGTGATGTGGCAGCAAAAAAAGCCAATGGGATTTTGGCCTTCATCAATAGGAGCCTAGTGTCTAGATCTAGGGAAGTCATGCTACCCCTCTATTCTGCTTTGGTTAGACCACACCTGGAATATTGTGTCCAATTCTGGGCACCACAATTCAAGAGAGATATTGACAAGCTGGAATGTGTCCAGAGGAGAGCGACTAAAATGATAAAAGGTCTGGAGAACAAGCCCTATGAGGAGCGGCTTAAGGCGCTGGGCATGTTTAGCCTGAAGAAGAGAAGGCTGAGAGGGGATATGATAGCCATGTATAAATATGTGAGAGGAAGCCACAGGGAGGAGGGAGCCAGCTTGTTTTCTGCTTCCCTGGAGACTAGGACGTGGAACAATGGCTTCAAACTACAAGAGAGGAGATTCCATCTGAACATGAGGAAGAACTTCCTGACTGTGAGAGCCGTTCAGCAGTGGAACTCTCTGCCCGGAGTGTGGTGGAGGCTCCTTCTTTGGAAGGCTTTAAACAGAAGCTGGATGGCCATCTGTCAGGGGTGATTTGAATGCAATATTCCTGCTTCTTGGCGGGGTTGGACTGGATGGCCCATGAGGTCTCTTCCAACTCTTTGATTCTATGATTCTATGATTTAATATATCCTGGAAGTTTTCTATGTTCCTGTTCATGTACTCCTGTTCAAGCTTTACTAGTTATACCTTTTGGATTGTGAACTTATGCTATATCTGTGATTTCTGGCTGTCCCTGGACTTTGTCACCTGTATTGATTTAATATATCATTGGCTGTTTAATGTATCATTCCAATTATTGGGAAGAAGGCAGAATTAAATGAACATCATCCTCATTCTGGATTACCAGGGAGTGTTGCAAGTGTGCGTCAGTGTCATGTACCGAACGCCCAGGTCGTAAAACATTCTCAGAGTCGCAAGGCTGCTGTCAATGGAGTGCCCTCCTTCGATGCCTATGAGACATGCTATCTTTTCACTGTCCATATCAGCAATGCCTGGATTATAAACAAAAAGAGAGACTGAAAATGAAAAGGGCAGGTTATGCTGCACACCGGATTGATTGTATTATTATTGTTAATAATAATAATCTATAGAAATAAAAATGTAATGTTCGTTTGTGGGATTAACAGAACTCAAAAACCACTGGACGAATTGACACCAAATTTGGACACAAGACACCTAACAACCCAACGTATGTCCTTCACTCAAAAAATTGATTTTGTCATTTGGGAGTTGTAGTTGCTGGGATTTATAGTTCACCTACAATATGAACCCCACCAATGATGGAATTGAACCAAACTTGGCGCACAGTTCTCCCATGACCAATGGAAAATCCTGGAAGGGTTTGGTGGGCAGTCTCCTTTGGTTTTAGAGTTGTAGTTCGCCTACATCCAGAGAGCACTGTGGACTCAAACAATGATGGATCTGGACCAAACTTGGTACGAATACTTAATATGCCCAAATGTGAACACTGGTGGAGTTTGGGGAAAATAGAATCTTGACATTTGGGAGTTGTAGTTGCTGGGATTTATAGTTCACCTACAATCACAGAGCATTCTGAACCCCACCAACGATAGAATTGTGCCAAACATCCCACACAGAACAGCCATGTGGGCCACAGCAACGCGTGGCAGGGGACGGCTAGTAATAATAATAATAATAATAATAATAATAATAATAATAACGCTAAACTTGCTGACCGAAATGTCGCAGGTTTGAATCCGGAGAGTGGTGTGAGCTCCCGCTGTTAGCCCCTCCCTTTAAAATGTCTGAGGTAAAAAGATGTTAAAATTTACTGGAACAGATCTTATGGAATGAATCAATGCTGAGGCTCTATTGAAAGTTGAACTAGAACAAAGTTTATTTATGTATTGGAACAAACAACTAAATTCTTCTTTGAGGTACACAAGCGTATTTGGTTATCAAAGCACAATTTTCTTAAATGGTTTCTGAGTCTTAACAAGCTTGATGGTTTCCTTAACTGGGTTTTTTTCTTTAATGTGAGCAAGTTCCCTCTGACAAGCCAATCCTGGCTTCCCCAGAGTATCTAGTCTCCCTAGAATACCCTGTCTCTTAGAGAGTAAAAACAACTTGTGTTCTAACATTCACAGGTGGCTATCTTGATCCTCCCGGCCAATCTCTATAGACACACCTGCCTCCAAACAATCTCTCACAGGAAAACTTGAGCTCACAAGAAATCCACCCGCTCCCTTCAAATCAAAATCCAATCTCTCCTCTCTGTCAGAAGCTGCCTGCCTATGTACACTCACAGCTCCAGCTCCTACCATCTGTCCTAGCCAATCCTGGGATAGTTGAGCTCCTCCCCTCTGCTGATCTGCCTCTCCTAAGATGTCTGCCTCCCTGCACTACCTTACCAACATGGAGGCCGGCTTACTGACTTCTAGGCTTCGGCTTCGGCCTACAAAGGTACGAATCATGACACCTTGCATTGTGAGACGTGTTGTAGCCAAATTTGGGGTCGTTTGGCCCTCTAGTTTTTTTGTTTTTAGGGTACTAATGACGACACAAGCATTTTTATATATATAGATATATATAGAGAGAGTATATCATCTGTTCTGCTATACATATATATGCGTGTGTGTGTAGATAGTATATACAGAGATATACTCATAGCAACTATCAGCAACAATACAGAGAGTAGCGATGATTATGGCAAGAGACGCATGGTAAGAGATAGTGCACATGTCTGCTACTTACTTACATACTCACAGCTTCTCATCATCAGACAGGGACAACAGTGAATGACATGGTCATGACTCAACTTCTTCTCCTGTCCCTCCATTTCTACATCACCACTTGCTTCAACTTTTACTGGAATGTGTATGACTACATACACATGTAGTCCTCATGGGCCATCAGGTTGGACTGGATGGCCCATGAGGTCTCTTCCAACTCTGATTCTATGATTCTACATGTTCATTAGAACTGTATTTTCCAAACAGTAATGCATAACGGAGTTACAGACAATGCATTCCTATCTAACACAACTTTCCTCCCAAGAGCTGCCATTGTGGGTCCATTTCCAACATACGATCAGAGTCTTTCCAGAAGGTACTTATATCACCTTTTTTGGAGAACACAGAGACTTTTGGGAGGAGGAGAAATAATTTTTGGAGTGTGGGTAAGAGAAACTATGGATATTGAATCCAGGGGCAAGAGGTTGTACTTCCTCATCCAGCCTTTATTGTTGAAAGGAGGGTTACCTTGAGAAGATGTCACAAATTCAAATTCTTCATAGGCTCCGCACATCCGCTTGACAACATCAATCTGCTCCAGCGTTAAGCGCACGGCATCTTTGTTCTGTGCGCCGCAGAGAACGTACACTGACCAAAACTGGAAAGGTGGACGAAAGTAATTTCAAACACTGGATCTCACTTGGACATACATTTGCAGGGAATATCTAGAAATAGAGATGGGTAGATGGCTTTGGGACCAGTTGGTCACCTACCTGAACACCAACATGGCCAGCCTTGAGCTTCCTGATGTTGGTGGCTGTGGTGTTGAGTGTCCTCAGGTTAATGTTGTTCAGCTTGTTTTGGTACCACCATCTCAGCTTCAGTGGCAAGTCGTTGTGTCTAAACGATAAAAAGACAGTATATTGACAACTTTGATGGCTCTCTTGAGGAGACATGTCCACCTACTGTTCTGATTGTGGGAGGAGAAGAATGAGGACATATCATAAGAGTCCTTTGTCCAAATCCAGACAATGCAACAAATGCATTTTTCTCAGGAGTTGTGATGTGTCTCCCTTATCCCAGCATGGCCTGGCTGCCTTGTTGGAACATGCAAAGGAACCTGTGTATGTGTCAACTGTAAAATAAAATGCATGAAGCTGATTGATTGGGCAATGCTTGAGGAGCAGGCTGAGCCTGGCACTTTTGGATACTGTTATATTTTTGATCAGGCTTGAGCTATGCAAGTGCACAGAGAGAAGAAGAAAGAGAGTTTGGAGTGTGCTCTCACTTCATGAGCTGCTAAAGGAACTTTATATCCCTCCGTTAGGCTATTCCCAGCACCCAGAAACTGGTTTTGTTTACCTTAACTGCCTCTCCCCCTTATCTCTTGAAGCCTTGTCGACCGGTGAAGACCTTGGCTGAGCTGTCTGTTTTGGCTAATTTCCAGCCGTCTGTCTATTTGCTCACTATCTATCTGCTCATTAGTTTCTCCAGGTGCCAAGTTGTTTTCAAACCCCAAATCCTGGGAACTCTTTGGGTCAGGGAGTAAACTATCATCCCTATACCCTATAGGAACATTCTCATGGGAAACTACACTTTGAACTGGTGTCCCTATGTCATTCTCTGCATTAATATCATTGACTAGACCATTGCCATCTTGACCCTCAGTGACATTATCCCCCACATCTAAAGGACCTTGATCATCTTGAAACACAATCACAGGCTGAACTCCAACACTATCAGGCCAACGAGTGACTATCACTCACTAAAACACTGAAGAACACAACAGGAGAGACTTAAAAAGCCAAAAGAATTACAATGCATGCACAAAACCACACAAATATATGCAAACACACACACACACACGCACACACACATATATACATACACAAAACATATACACAGACTGGGCCACAGCAATGTGTGGCAGGGGATGGCTAGTCTCTCATAAAAGGACATTATGTGAGTTGATGCAACTGATCACATTGTACATATGAACTATGAAGATTAAACTATTTGTTCCTTACTGTTCATCTGCCTAGCATATTTTCTTTCTTTGGCAAGGCAGTGTGTGGGCTGAACAAACGTGAACTACACGTAGTTTATTTTACGTTACATCACATGCCTGTCTAAGGATGCATCTACATCAGGAATGGGAGTGGGCAGAGTAGGAAGTTTGAATAGCTGTCAAATGTATAAAACCTCATCAGTATTCCATGTATGCTTGTACATTTTAATATCAGCAGTACTTGCACACTTTCTGGCAGAATTGCTAATAGAATCATAGAATCAAAGAGTTGGAAGAGACCTCATGGGCCATCCAGTCCAACCCCCTGCCAAGAAGCAGGAATATTGCATTCAAATCACCCCTGACAGATGGCCATCCAGCCTCTGTTTAAAAGCTTCCAAAGAAGGAGCCTCCACCACACTCTGGGGCAGAGAGTTCCACTGCTGAACAGCTCTCAGAGTCAGGAAGTTCTTCCTCATGTTCAGATGGAATCTCCTCTCTTGTAGTTTGAAGCCATTGTTCCGCGTCCTAGTCTCCAGGGAAGCAGAAAACAAGCTTGCTCCCTCCTCCCTGTGGCTTCCTCTCACATATTTATACATGGGCTATCATATCTCCTCTCAGCCTTCTCTTCTTCAGGCTAAACATGCCCAGCTCCTTAAGCCGCTCCTCATAGGGCTTGTTCTCCAGACCCTTGATCATTTTAGTCGCCCTCCTCTGGACATATTCCAGCTTGTCTATATCTCTCTTGAATTGTGGTGCCCAGAATTGGACACAATATTCCAGGTGTGGTCTAACCAAAGCAGAATAGAGGGGTAGCATTACTTCCCTGGATCTAGACACTATGCTCCTATTGATGCAGGCCAAAATCCCATTGGCTTTTTTTGCCGCCACATCACATTGTTGGCTCATGTTTTAACTTGTTGTCCACGAGGACTCCAAGATCTTTTTCACACGTACTGCTCTCGAGCCAGGCATGGTCCACCCATTCTGTATCTTTGCATTTCATTTTTTCTGCCAAAGTGGAGGATCTTGCATTTGTCACTGTTGAACTTCATTTTGTTAGTTTTGGCCCATCTCTCTAATCTGTCAAGATCGTTTTGAATTCTGCTCCTGTCCTCTGGACTATTGGCTATCCCTCCCAATTTGGTGTCGTCTGCAAACTTGATGATCATGCCTTCTAGCCCTTCATCTAAGTCATTAATAAAGATGTTGAACAGGACCGGGCCCAGGACGGAACCTTGCAGCACTCCACTTGTCACTTCTTTCCAAGATGAAGAGGAAGCATTAGTGAGCACTCTCTCTAATGCTTCCTCTTCATCTTGGAAAGAAGTGACAAGTGGAGTGCCGCAGAGTTCCGTCCTGGGCCTGGTCCTGTTCAACATCTTTATTAATAAAACTCTGTAGCTGTCTTCACCTGGTGAGTGTGTTCTTCAATCAGAAACTTCATGCCTTAGTGTAAACGTTTGCCATCTACAGTCCTAGTCTAAATTTCACCTCGCTCCATATATTTTGCAATTCCTAACAGGTGGTAAGAGGACTATATGCTTGCGAAACGTGGACTGTCTACAGACGTCCCATGCAACTCCTGGAACAATTCCATCAGCGCTGCCTCCGGAAAATCTTGCAAATCCCTTGGGAAGACAAGCCGACAAATGTCAACATGCTGGAAGGAGCAAAGACCACCAGCATTGAAGCCATGGTCCTCCGCCATCAACTCCGCTGGACCGGCCATGTTGACCGGATGCCCGACCACCGTCTCCCAAAGCAGTTGCTCTACTCCGAACTCAAGAACAGAGAACGGAATGGTGCTGGACAGGAAAAGAGATTGAAAGATGGGCTCAAAGCCAACCTTAAAATCTCTGGCATAGACACCGAGAACTGGGAAGCCCTGGCCGTTGAGCCCTCCTGCCAGAGGTCAGCTGTGACCAGCAGTGCTGCAGAATTTGAAGAGGCACAAATGGGGAGTGAAAGAGAGAAATGTGCCAAGAGGAAGGTGCATCAAGCCAACCCCAACTGGGACCGCCTTCCACCTGGAAACCGATGGCCTCACTGCGGGAGATGATGCAGATCAAGAATAGGGCTCTACAGTCACCTACGGACCTGCCCTGGAGGATTATCCTACTCCGACAACGAGGGATCACATAAATAAATAAGTAAGGTAAGAGGGCTGAGAATTCTGGGAACAGAAGTCCAAAACACCTGGAGGAGAAGAGTTTGAGAAATGCTGATCTACATTGTAGAATTAATGCAGCTTGAAGTTGTTTTAACTGCCAGGGTTAAATGTTATGGAATTGCTGATGGCACTATTACTCCTATTAATCAGAACGCGGTGTCATTTTGACCCTGGAAACCCTGGACTATTGCTTAACTAATTGTAATAGTTGATGTCATAACCAATCAATTCTTCAAATTTCCTTCCTCGTTCCCCAGACGAAAACTGAGTCATATAAGGAATTTCTTAAGGCTCCTTTGGCACAAATCTCTGCGTAATTTCTGCATCTGCAAGCATTTATTATACTCATGGTTTATCTTTAGGGTTTTTCTTTTAGTTTGCTGGCTGCAAAACTGCATATTTTAAAACACAAATGCAACAATAATTAAATACATGTACTAAATACTAGGCATATGCGATTAATAAATGTTTCAAAAGTCATTACAAACTTAGATGGCACTGGTGTTTGGTTTCTAAAGTGTTAGTAAAACTTTCGTTACTACTAGAGCACAGAGACTTGTTTAAAGACTCATTCACAGATTCCTTTGTGTTCTATTGTCCCGCCTCCCTCTCTCCTGATTTGCTGTCGCCGCCAGGTGGCAGAGGTCTTCCCATTGGATCCTACGGACCACTGGTGCTTCCTGATTGGTCCAGAGGTGCCGGGGGCAGGAGGACCACCTCCCAGCTGTTTGCCTATCGTCCAATCACGGTGGAGGGTGGCAGGGAGGCTGGGGCGGGAAGTTTGAACTCTGCAACTTTGAATTTACTATAAATATGACTGTATTGGTGTATTCTCCTCATGCTTAGCTTTGGCGAATGATTGCAGCTCTGCATCCTTTTCAGCTGAATCGCATTTAACCTCGATGGCTTTTCTTCAACTTGATGAGACCTTTCATTGGGAAATCAGGGAAAAATATTGGGTGCTTCTCTGTCTCGCCAGGGAAAAAGAACTCTTTGATGAGTCTAATTGGTCTCTGCCTTTGGCAAAGACCCCTAAATTCCAGCTCTAGATCAAAGCCACTCCAGACAAGAAGTGGTACTTAGTTTTGTTTCTGTGCATATGGATTTTATTTTGGAGGTCGATACAATTTCCCATCCTAAAGAATTCCTAGGGAATTCCCTACTCCCCATTTGAAAATAAGATATTTTCCCCCCACTCACCCATCAATTAGTGGGGCTTGCTTCATCAGCTCAAGGGCTTTCTTCCTCAAGCCTGTATCACCATCAGATCCCAAAATGACAGCAACTAGGAACAGAAGCCACAAAAGCATTTTTAGCCGATCCTTCATGGGGTCCACGAAGAGGTATACCAAACGGAGATGGCTAATATGGAGATGTCAGGTGTGGGGTTTTTTTTGTTGTTGATCTGCCACTGAAAGGGAAAAGAAGAGTAGAAGACATTGTTACACCATAGTTTCAGAAAAGAATGACCATGACTCTTTCTTCTTCTTCTTCTTTTTCTTCTTCTTCTTCTTCTTCTTCTTCTTATTATTATTATTTCTTACCTGCCTACCTCATGGCTTGAAGTGGGTTTCAACATTGCTAAAACCATTTTCATTTAAAAACACCCCATAGAATACACATATTAAACCATAATACACAAAACAAAAATTAGACATGGAATAGAAGTGTAACATTCGTCATTAAAACTGTCTGGGTAGGCCTGCCGGAAGAGAAGGGGTTTCACTTGTAGCTTAAATTCCAACAGGTCTACCAGCAGGTCATTCCACAGTCTTGGGGCGGCCAATGAAAAGGTCCTCTGGGTGACAATTGCTAGTTGGGTTCTGGCTGGTTGGAGCAGACACCTCCCAGAGGATCTCAATATTCGGGGTGGATTGTATGGGAGAAGGCGATCCTGTAGGGATCCTGGACCCAAACCATGTAGGGCTTTAAAGGTCAATAGTGAAAGGGTCAAGATTTTCCCCTGACTTATTAATTACATAAATGAAAAAATTCACGAAACACAACAAGATAACATCATTTTGTTGGGCGACTTCAATGGTGTAATTAATAGTAAATACAATAAAAGTAAGGTGGAGAAGAAAACTAAAGGAGATAAATTAAGCACCCTACCAATGAAATTCTTAAAATTAAAAGAAGATTGGAATCTAGAAGACACTTGGCGAACCCGAAACAATGAAAGCAGGGATTATACCTACTTCTCAGGGAGACACAACAGATGGTCAAGAATCGACACGATTTGGTCCTCCAAAACAATCAACTCATAATTCTCGAAACTTAATATACTCCCAAGAGATTTGTCGGATCACTCTCCTTTAGAGATGACCATCAATCAAAGAACTGAATCGCCTAGATGGAAACTGGACGGAAACCTTCTCAAGGATGAAGAAGACATAAAAAACAACAAATTGCTAATAAAAGAATACTTTGAATTGAATGACACCCAGGACATGAAAATGAAAACCCTGTGGGATGCCTGTAAGGCGGTTATGAGGGGTCACCTCATCAAACAGAAGGCAAAGAAAAACAAGCTAAAAAGACAAAAATTGGACGACGTAAATAAAGCAATAGAAAAAGAAGAACAGAAATTCAAGCTAAATGTGGATAATAAAACGGCAAAAAAAGAACTGGAATCCCTAAAAAGACAAAAAAAAATCTGCTAGAAATAGAAGAGATGGAGAAACAATTGAGATTCGTCAAACAACAAGATTTTCAACACGCTAACAAACCGGGAAGATGGTTGGCGTGGAAGATCAGAAAAAAGAAACAAGAAAACCATATAGTAAGAATAAAAACCAACAAAGGCGACGTAACAACAGACAAAAGTATAGCCCAAGAATTTCAAAAATACTACGAATCACTATATGCAGAAGAGAGAATGTCATATTTAGGAAAGATGAAACTAGAGAAAATCTCAGACACACAGAGAGAGCAACTGAATAAGGAGATCACAGAAGAAGAAATAAAGAAGGCGATCAGAAAATTAAAACCATCAAAGGCCCCGGGACCGGACGGCTTTACGGCAATGTTCTATAAAACCATGAGCGACGAAATCGTGCCCTGCCTCAAGAAAATCATGAACGAGGCAATGAAGGAAAAGGAGATACCAGAGACGTGGAAGTCCGCAAACATCACAGTAATTCACAAAGAAAACACAGATGAGACTGAAATGAAAAATTACAGACCTATCTCCCTTCTCAACCAAGACTATAAGATCTTTACAGCAATATTAAGTGAAAGATTGAAGATGTTCCTTGACAAATGGATAGGAGAAGAACAGACAGGCTTTCTCCCTGGAAGGCAGATGAAGGAGAACACGAGGAATATTATAGACTTATTGGAATATTACGATCAACATCATGAAATAGAAGTAGCCTTCATAGCGGTGGACGCTGAGAAGGCATTTGATAATATGAGATGGGAATTCTTTAAATCACTCTTGAGAGAGATGGACTTTGGCCATAGGTTCATCAATGCAATTGAGGCGATTTACTGCAAACAAAAAGCCACGTTGTGGATTAATGGATATCCTTCAAGCCCAATAGCAATAAGAAAAGGCACACGACAAGGCTGTCCTCTCTCCCCCCTCATATTTATCATGTCCCTAGAAATTCTGCTGAGAAAGTTGAGAGAGAATAAAAATCTGCCTCCACTGAGTGTAGGAAAGCAGGCCAACAAATTTAGAGCTTTCGCCGACCATTTGATATGCGTCGTGGAAAATCCAAGAGATCAAGCCCAGAAATGGATTTCGACGATGGAATCATACGGTAATCTAGCGGGCTTTAAGATAAATAAGGAAAAAACAAAAATATTAACCAAAAATATGACCAAAGAAAATCAAGAAGACCTCTCTAACTCCACAGGAATGCAAATAGTGTCAAAAATCAAATACTTAGGGATACATATCTCAGCTAAAAATTCTCAACTGTTCAAAAATAACTATGAACCAGCCTGGATTAAGATCAAAAAAGATATGAGAAACTGGACCAACCTTAATATATCACTCCTTGGAAGGATTGCCACTATAAAAATGAACATACTCCCGAGACTTCTCTTTATATTCCAAAACCTCCCAATAATACAAAGTAAGAAAGTATTGAATGAATGGAATAAGGAAATAAGACGTTTTGTGTGGAAAGGAAAAAAAACCAAGGATTAAACACATCCACATGATAGATGCACCTAGCAGAGGAGGCTTGGGGCTACCAGATCTGAACCTGTATCACGACGCATGCGGGATCGCGTGGATCAAAGATTGGATTCTTCTGGAAAAAGAAAAGACCCTAGCCTTTGAGGGATACGATTTAAGAATTGGATGGCACTCATATCTGTGGCAGAATCAAACTAAAAAGGAAAGGAACTTTAATAATCACGCTATAAGAAGGCCACTATTAAAGATATGGGAGAAATATAAAAACCACCTGTACCTCGGGAAAACACCAATGTGGCTCTCACCACTGGAAGGAGAGCAGAGGCGTCTACTAGGCTGGAGGAGATGGCCCACATACAAATCATCCACCATCAAAAAAGAAGAAACTATCCAATTAAAGACAAAAGAAGAACTCTCAAAAGATTACAAATCCTTCTCTTGGCTACATTATTTTCAACTTGGAGAACACTTTGCCAAAGACCTAAAAAAGGGCTTTATGGAAAAGGATGAATTCTGGGAAAAGATCTTACGAAAGGACAAAAAAAATATAACATCAATATATAATATGTTACTAAAATGGGCAACTGAACCAGAATCAATAAAAGAATGCATGACAAAATGGGCAAAGAACATCGGAAGAACTATAATGCTGAAAGAGTGGGAACAAGTATGGTCGAGAAAGATTAAATATACATATTCCTCAGCACTGAAAGAGAACTGGTATAAAATGCTGTACCGGTGGTACATGACACCGCAGAAACTGGGACGAATGTATAAAAACAACTCTACTAAATGCTGGAAATGCAATAACCAGACCGGAACCTTTTTCCACCAATGGTGGTCTTGTCCCATGGCAAAGAAATATCGGAAAAAAGTGAACGAAACCTGCGGAAGAATTCTGAAACTCAAAATACAAGAAAGAGCAGAATATTATCTGTTAGGAATATTTAAAGAAGAATGGGAATCAGACACAAACGAAGACATACTACTCACATACCTCACGACGGCAGCAAGAATAGTTTTTGCGAGAAAGTGGAAAACGAAAGAAATACCAACGCAAGAAGAGTGGTTGGAAAAAGTTCTAGAAATAAAAGAAATGGACATGCTAACGTACGCACTAAAAGACACACATGGACGCCCACTTAAAAGAACAGACTGGAACCCATTAAAGGAGTACATGGAGAGAAGCGTAACACCAGAAAAAGAGGAGTAGATCAAATAACAAGAGACAGAAAGAAACTACAAGGGATAAGCCATAAAACATATCGGATTAGAAGAAACGAACCGAAGAACGTGGAGATGACAGAGTTGGAAGTCAAACCCCCAAGACCCTATCCCCCCCTTACTACCTCCCCGCTCCGCCCCCACATGCCCCCAAAAACTTAGTTAAATATTTGATAGGGAACCCCTCCCCCCTTTCTACCCCCCCCCCCCCCCCGGAACCCCCCCCCCCACACGGCCAACATTGGCCCTTTTTTAAACTACCTTGTCCAACCAAGAACTACTACCCCCTCCCTCCCCCTTTCTTTTACTTGCTGTATTTGAAAATATTTCTAATAAAAACTATTTATTAAAAAAAAAAGATTTTCCCCTGACTTTAAGTCTAGTCGGGTTCAACTCTGTGGGTTGGTGCTCATCTCCTTTTCTAAACTGGATTTGTTCGTAGACACCTCCAAGGTCATATGGCTGGCATGACTGCATGGAGCGCCATTACCTTCCTGCCGGAGCGGTACCTATTGATCTACTCACATTTGCATGTTTTCAAACTGCTAGGTTGGCAGAAGCTGGGGCTAACAGAGGGAGCTCATGCTGCCCCCTGAATATGAACCTACAACCTTTCGATCAGTAAGTTCAGCAGCTCAGCACTTTAACCTACTGCGCTTCATATTAAAGCATATTTTCATAAAATACATGTTAGAATAAACAAAACAAAATTAGACATAGAATGGAAATGTAACATTCGTCATTAAAACTATCTGGGTAGGCCTGCCGGATTATTATTATTTTTGTCGTGTCAGGAGCAAGTAGCTTCTGGTGTGAGAGAATTGGCCGTCTGCAAGGACGTTGCCCAGGGGACGCCTGGATGATTTGATGTTTTTATCATCCTCGTGGGAGGCTTCTCTCATGTCCCCGCATGAGGAGCTGGAGCTGATAGAGGGAGCTCATCCATCTCTCCCCGGATTCGAACCTGTGACCTGTCGATTTTCAGTCTTGCCGGCACAGGGGTTTAACCCACTGAGCCACCGGGGGCTCCGGCCTGCCAGAAGGGACAGGGCTTCACTTCTGCCTTAAATTTCGACAGCTGATCTAGCTGTCGAAGCTCTACCGGCAGGTCATTCCACAGTTTTGGGGTGGCTGATGAAAAGGTGATGGTTGCCAGTTGGGTTCTGGCTGGTTGGAGCAGATGCCCCACAGAGGACCTCAATATCCAGAGCAGATTGTATAGTAGAAGGCGATCCTGTAGGGAACCTGAATCCAAACCATGTAGGGCTTTAAAGGTCAATAGTAAAAAGGTAAAGGTTTTCCCCTGACATTAAGTCTAGTCATGTTGGTGCTCATCTCCATTTCTAAACCAGCTGGTGCTCATCTCCATTTCTAAGATGAAGAACTGGCATTGTACGTAGACACCTCCAAGGTCATGTGGCCGGCATGACTGCATGGAGAGCTGTTACCTTCCCGCCGGAGCAGTACCTATTGATCTACTCCCATTTGCAGAAGCTGGGGCTAACAGCGGGAGCTCACGCCACTCTCTGGATTTGAACCTGCTACCTTTTGGTCAGCAAGTTCAGCAGCTCAGTGGTTTGAACCCACTGTGCCACCGGGGGCACCTTATCAACACCTTATATTTTGCATGTAAACTAAATGGCAGGCAGTGGAGTGACGTTAGTATTTATTTATTTATTTATTTACAACATTTTTACCCTGCCTTTCTCACCCTAGAGGGGACTCAAGGCGGCTTTACAGCCAGGCAACAATTCGATGCCTTAAAACACAATGTACACTTAGATAAACATTAAAATAGAATATAAAAGTACATTAAAAACATTAAAAAATAATACGTTCAGAGTTAAACACGTAACCCACAAGTGTAATCAGGGCCGTTCCAATAGTCACCGCACATTGTTCCAAGTCTATATCTATTGCACACGTTCTCTAAAGGCTTGGTCACAAAGCCATGTTTTCATTCTCTTGTGGAAGATCAGGAGAGAGGGGGGCTGATCTAACATCGCTGGGGAGTTCCACAGCCGAGGGGCCACCACTGAGAAGGCCCTGTCTCTCGTCTCCACCAATCACGCCTGCGAGGGAGGTGGGACTGAGAGCAGGGCCTCCCCAGATGATCTTAAACTCCATGTGATGTTTGTATGGGTGTGATATGCTCGTGGGTGCTCCTGTAACAAATCTGGCTGCTGTATTTAGAACCAACTGGAGTTTTCAAATTTGGTACAGCGGTAGACCAATGTAAAGCGCATTGCAGCAGTCAGCCTTGATGTTACCAGTGCGAGCACTATCATCTTTAGGTCCTCCTGTTTTGTCTGGATTCAGTTTCAATTTGTTTTTCCTCATCCAGCTCATTACCTCCTCCAGGCATTGATTCAGAGGAGAGACACTATAGTTATCTGAATCTGTTTTTGAAGGCATGGAGAAATATCTTTGGGTGTCATCAGCATACTAATAACACCCCATCCTGACGTCGAGCATGACCCCCCCTAACAAGGGAAGGTGACTTATAGTTCTGCAAAGGACAAAGGTACCAGACTGCGCAATAGGGGTTAAGTCTTGGTCACATTGCCAAGGCATTGACAACAACAAGGACCCCACGAGGCATTTGGGAAATGGCTGGATCTTGGGACTTCTGCCCTTCGTGAGAGTTGTAGTTTCCCAAGGACCAAAGTGTGAATCAGTTGCAGCACAGCTGGGTTTCATCTGCCAGCCTTCCCAATCATCATGGACTCTCTGCCTGCATGTCTTGGACTTCAGTACATACTATCTCCCTCATGAACTTTCCTCAAAGACCTTTTAAAACATTGGACTTAGGCTTCTTCATGAAAATTAATCCTCTTATTAAATATACTTGGGATGTGGGACAAAAATGGGGTTTTGTTGCTATGAAATGCTTATGATTTGAATGTATGTATCTTGCTATGAAATATTGCCTGCCCCTTTGCCTTTCCCTTTGCCCTTTGCCCTAGAAAATTGCGACCAGAGATTGCTCACTGCCTGAGGGAGGACCACCGCCTCCCTCAAAACCAGGCTGATCATTCAACATTTGCATGGACAATAACAAGTTGAAATATCCTTTGTTTGCTCTCGTCTGGCAGACAAGGAAGTTTCTTTGGACATCATGATTGCTTTACAAAGGGACGAGGCTAACCCCAGGGGGTCCCCTCGCCCCGGCTCTGTTTGCTTCCTCCACAAGGCTCATCAAGGACACTCCTTATCAGATCTGGAACAGGAAAACCTTTCTTAATCCCATCACCTCCCATTCTGAATTTTGCCTATAAAAATGCCTGTAAACTCTGTGCCGGTATGCTTGTAGTGGAAATATCCCTACAGTGCATCCAATCTCAGCTGAATCGCTCATTAAACCTCGATGCCCCTTCTTCGCTTTGGCAAGAGTCTCATTTCAATTATTAATATTAAATAAAATTGCTGGAATCAGGCTTCTCTGAAGGCTTGCCAAGGTAGCAATAACAATACAGAACAAGTAGTTCACTCTTCTTAGTTCAGAACAACATATGTACAATATGATTGGGTGCATCAACTCACTAAACGTCCTTACAGAGAGATTCCAAATGGTATTTCTTTGTCCTTATGAGAGACCTTCTTTTCAGCAGCCAAGAAGCAAATCAGTCTCTCTCTGCTTCTCTCTTCATCTCCATAACTTGAGCCTGAACCCAATTGCAACAATATCGAAAAGTTCTAGGCTCGGCCATCACCCCATGCATTGCCCAACCAATCGGCTTCATTCATTTTATTTTGCAGTTATTTATTTATATAACGTGTCAGGAGCAAACCAAACAGTTGTATTGCATTTTTAACAAACAAACAAAGAAACACAAAGTTTGCAAGCTTGGTAGTTGATTACATGTCCTTTGACCAGTATCTGGCCCCTTGGAGTGCCTCTGGCGTTACTATAAGAAGGTCCTCCATTGTGCATGTGGCAGGGCTCAGGGTGCATTGCAGCAGGTGGTCTGTAGTTTGCTCTTCTCCACACCCGCATGCCGTGGATTCCACTTTGTGGCCTCATTTCTTAAGGTTGGCTCTGCATCTCGTGGTCCAGAGCGCAGTCTGTTCAGCGCCTTCCAAGTCGCCCAGTCTTTTGTGTTCCCGGGAGGGAGTCTCTCATTTGGTATCAGCCATTGATTGAGGTTCTGGGTTTGAGCCTGCCACTTTTGGACTCTCGCTTGCTGAGGTGTTCCAGCGAATGTCTCTGTAGATCTTAGAAAACTATTTCTTGATTTAAGTAGTTGACGTGCTGGCTGATACCCGAACAGGGGATGAGCTGGAGATGTCACTGCCTTGGTCCTTTCATTATTGGCTGCTACTTCCCGGCGGATGTCAGGCTATGCAATATTGGCTAGACAGTGTAATTTCTCTAGTGGTGTAGGGCACAGACACCCCGTGATAATGCGGCATGTCTCATTAAGAGCCACATCCACTGTTTTGGCGTGGTGAGATGTGTTCCACACTGGGCATGCATACTCAGCAGCAGAGTAGCAAAGTGCAAGGGCAGAATCACTGTATCTGGTTGTGATTCCCAAGTTGTGCCAGTCAGCTTTCGTATGATATTGTTTCTAGCGCCCACTTTTTGCTTGATGTTCAGGCAGTGCTTCTTGTAGGTCAGAGCACGGTCCAGAGTGACTCCCAGATATTTGGGTGCGCTGCAATGCTCCAGTGGGATTCCTTCCCAGGTCAACCTCAGAGCTCGGGATGCTTGCCTGTTCTTAAGGTGAAAAGCACATGTCTGTGTTTTAGATGGATTAGGGATCAGTTGGTTTTCCCTGTAACAGGCAGTGAGAGCACCTAGAGCTTTGGAGAGATTCTGTTCAACCATCTCAACCAGAGAGAAGCCTCCTTGCAGGATTGCGGAGCATCTGGGCGTCTTCGTAGACAGCTGATTCTCTCATTCCAGAAGCAACCAGAAGCGACTTGCAACATGCAACCAAACAAGCAAACCAACCAACGGATCTTTTTAGGACCAACCATGACAATAATCTCAGTCAACATAATAATAATAATAATAATAATAATAATAATAATAATAATAATAATCTTTATCTCCCTGATGGGGACTCGGGGCAGCTTACATGAGGCCAAGCCCAAACAACAAATTACAACAAAATAAAAATGAAAACGAAAACAATAAACAACATCATTATTACATAAAACATATGAATGCATAACTGTTCTGGAACGGCTGTTCCAGGAGCTCCA
This sequence comes from Anolis sagrei ordinatus, assembly GCF_025583915.1. Classification (NCBI taxonomy): domain Eukaryota; kingdom Metazoa; phylum Chordata; class Lepidosauria; order Squamata; family Anolidae; genus Anolis; species Anolis sagrei. The sequence continues at coordinate 10,236,645 of NW_026847993.1, read as the reverse complement.
GATTTATTTGCTTTGTTTGAGTGTTTGTGTGCAATCCCATGCTTGGGATTTTTGCAGCAGGGGGTTTCCTGTTATAATTTGCGTTTATAGGTTAAGCCACCTGCCAATTATAGTTAGGATCCCTGGTCCCGCCCCCTTTTTTGCTTTTTGGAGGGAAAGGGCAATTTTTCAGTTAGTTACAGCAAGGGAAACCAAGGCAGAGGATGCGTACAGACGTTCCTCCTGTGCAAAAGCTTCATCTTTTAAGAGTTCCTGGGGAATAACAGATTAAAGGCCTCTACGGATTCCCAAAGGGTTCCAGGGAACAGCTTCACAGCCCTGAGGACCTCCGGAGGGAATAACAGCTCTTCATCTTCAGCTAAGTGATTTCAATCCTGATGGTACGTCTGTTCGGTTCTGAGACGCAGTTCAGCCGGTAGCAGACTCAAACTAGTTAGGTTTAAGTTCACAGCAGCTTGGGAGGAGCTTTAAAGGGGATTTTTTTCTGTTAAACAAAGTTTCTTGAAGATAGTGCCTGTTTCCTGTAAACAAGACTGCAAGAGCCAATAGACTATTTAGAAATCTTACAATTCCTGCTTGTTCATTAATAAAGACTGTTGTATTTGAGCCTGTTTAATAGGGAAAATTCCTCTAAAGGCTCCTTCTCGGGCCCCCGAGCTTCCCGCTGGACGCAAGCCTTGCATCCTCTCTTAGAAGCATTTAATTTCAGCTCCAGCGGCGACAGAACAATAACGATATAAAATTACAGTAAACACAATCACGGTGACAATGGGCTGGCTACATGTAATGATTAAAGGAAAAACTAATTAAAAACTGATTAAAAACTCGGTGAGATAAAGGAGAAGCAGGTTATTTGCGGAGGAGGGCTCATTAAAACGGGGGTTGTAGAATCAACATTGAAGGCATGTCAGCTGCCAAAGGTCCTCCACTATAAGAAGGTCCTCCACTGAGCCCTGCTACATGCACAATGGAGGACCTTCTTATAGTAACACCAGAGGCAATCCAAGTGGCCAGCTACTGGTCAAAGGTCATTTAATCAACTACCAAGCTTGCAAACTTTATGTTTTGTTTGTTTGTTTGCTAAAAATGCAATACAGCTGTTTGGTTTGCTCCTGACACGATAAATAAATAAATAAGCTGCCATAGAACAACTACTCTATGAACTGTGCTGAGATAAGAAATGTGATGTGCTGTGTGTCCAAGAAACACACAGGGATAAACAACAGAAACGACCAAAAGTTCCAGGAATGATCTTAGTAGCGGAAAGACCACATGCACAGAATGGTTAGAAGTGCAATGAACCGATAGTTGTGCCGCAGAAGAGCAATGAACCTTTAGCTGTATTGCAGAAGTGCAATGAAATCAAATGTTATGGTGGAAATGTCAACATGGGAGACACAACCGCCCTATTATGGGGCTATAGAGTAACACGCAGGGCTTAGGGGCAGACTGTTTTCTGAAACCTTTGTCTGGGGGAATCAAAAGACTGAGGAAGCAATAAAAGACTGTTTATATCTAAAACTGATGTTGCCTTGAAAATGGAACGTTTTGCCAGAGAGATAAGAATTAAGAACTGGAATGCATAACCAATGAAGTAATGAACAGGCTGGATGTTTTTTGTTTTTGTTTGGTTTTTTAATGGCAGCGTGCAAAACCTTTCATAAATCTTATAATTGTAGCCAAAGGCTCAGTCCTGACACTGAGCGCCATGTCCACTTTGCCTTTGCAGTTTCATAAACAACTAGCGGTCCCCTGCCACGCGTTGCTGCGACCCAGTCTGGTAATATGGAAAACAAAGTAATTAGAAAGTGCTGGTTTCCAATATATGTAATGTCTTTATGCTTGTGAGTAAACAGTATTTATTGATGTTTCTTTGACAGTGTTGACGTTGATGAGGAGATATTGGAAAAATGGATATTTATTGATTGATTTATGCATAAAAATCATATGTACTTTAAATGTATAGGAAAATCTAGTTCCCTCTGTGTAGCAAGAATGCTAACAGCAAGCAAACTGCTTGTCTTCAGAAGGGGCATGCATTCCAGAAGAGAGATAAGACACAGGCTGGTACGAGAAGGCCCCCTCTAAGTAAGAAGCCTCTTGACAAGTCAGAGGGCCCCTTTGATGGATGACTGTAAGCACAGCCAAGAGGGAGGGGGAATACTCCATGCTGGCTCTTCAGCTAGACACAGAGACATGCTTTTTGCATGTTGGAGGGGGAACCTGATATTCTTATGATGCCAGGATGACGTAGGGATGATGATGATTGTATGAAGATGTATGTTCTTTGTTTCATTCCGATTGGAGACTATAAAAGGCCAGTCCACACCTTGATCGGGGCTCTGGGTTTTGCTTTTTGGGACACGAGTCCACCAGAGTCACCAGCTGGAAATAAAGTCGTACCTTTTCTTAATCTCCAGAAAGGATGTCTCTTGGTAATTATCTCTCCTTTCCTCAAAACCTATTTCCCTGCCATTTCAACGTAGAGATTGTCTGGTTTGCCTACTCTGGAACATGCAACATATAATTGTCCTTCTTTAGGAGTCCCTTTCAAATCTATAATACTTTATCTCTCTGTGTGTGAATCATATATATCTATCTATATCTATGGCTGGATGGCTCTCTGTCAGGAGGGCTTTGATTACATTTTCTTGCCCTGGTGAAGGGAGTTGGACTGGATGGCCTTAAGTATTTTCTGTTGGTCATGGGGGTTCTGTGTGGGAAGTTTGCCCCAGTTCTGTCATTCATGGGGTTCATTCAGAATGGCCTTTGATTGTAGGTGAACTATAAATCCCAGTAACTACAACTCCCAAATGCCAAGGTCTATTTCCCCCAGACTCTGTTCATATTTGGGTATATGGAATATTCGTGCCAATTTTGGTCCAGATCCATCATTGTTTGAGTCCACAATGCTCTCTGGATGTAGGTGAACTACAACTCCCAAACTCAAGGTCAATGCCCACCAAATGCTGCTAGTATTTTCTGTTGGTCATGGGAGGCCTGTGTGCCAAGTTTGGTTCAGAATGCTCTTTGATTATAGGTGAACTATAAATCCCAGCAACTACAACTTCCAAATGACAAAATCATAATTTTTTGAGTGATGGTCACTCCTTGTGTAGAGAGATATTTTGTTGCCAAATTTGGTGTGATTTTGTTCATTGGTTCTTTTGTTTTTAAGGTACTCATTATGCACAGAGCATTTTTATATATATAGATGAGAACACAGAAATGCTGGACCACTCTCACAACCACCATGTCAGACTACACAGAGAAGTCATTGAAATCCACAAGCATGTGGACAACTTCAACGGAAAGGAGGAAACCATGAAAACGAACAAAATCTGGCTACCAGTATTAAAAAAACTCTAAAATTAGAACAGCACAACAACAGAGAGGAAACAAACAAGGACATCTAATTACCTCTCCACAAAAGATTGCTCCAGGCACTGCCAGGCAATCAAATACTAATCAAGGTGATCAGTTGAAACATTCACACCTAGCTCCAGAAGACAAGAGCCCTTTGTCCCACCCTGGTCATTCCACAGATATATAAACCTATTTCCCTAGTTCCAACAGACCTCATTACCTCCGAGGATGCTTGCTATAGATGCAGGCAAAACGTCAGGAGAAAATGCCTTTAGAACATGGCCATATAGCCCAAAAAAACCTACAACAACCCAGTGATTCCGGCCATGAAAGCCTTCGACAATACATATATAGATGAAGTTACTATCTGCAAAACAGTGAGATTTTGTTGGGAACTATACAGTTTGAGTGCACAGATCCTAAATGAATTGTGAAGCCAACACATGTGTTTCTCTGTTCCAGCATTTCCTAACTGGTATCTGGATGCACATTGGGGAGCATCCCAGTGCCCATTGTTGCCCATTGTGCATCATGCATCCAACACGACTCCATTGTGAAACAGATGTCCATACATAGCAATGTCACAGCAAAACTGCTTGGTTGTATTTCTAGCTCATTGGTTCTATTTTTGGTCCAATTACAAAGATCTGAATTTCAGCCAACATCTATTTTCATGGATTCAGCCTGAAAATTAATCAGTGGCAGTTTTTCAGCCTAGAAGGGACCCATGATAGATTATGTAAACAAACAGGGTTCACTCTCACCAGAACATACGCACACTGACCCTGTTTCAGGATATTTTGGAACAAATGGATCCTTCCACGGAATAGGTCTGAAGTCATGTCTTGTATCCTATGATAAACACCACGACTGATCTTGGCATCAAGCTGTCAGTACCACAAGATGCAAGACCAAAGATGTGTCACTCATGTCAAGGCAGCGAATGTTGGGTAAGATTAGGAGAGGCTAAGCAAACGGCTTCCTGCTTGCGTGGGGCAGAAACATCACACTTTCCAACATGTCACAGAATGGAAACATGAAATGGCCAAGCAGCATTAAGAGTTCGATCCAGATGTCAAAAGTTACAAATGAGGAAGAATGCTTAAATTTGGAGGAGAAGCATCAGATTGATTTTGCCCAGGTCTAACGGAAGAACAAGACTCACCCTGCGGAGTAGGAGCCACAGTGGCACAACGGGTTAAACCCTTGTGCCGGCTGAACTGCAGACCTGAAGGTCGGCGATTTGAATCCGCGAGATGGGGTGAGCTCCCATCCGTCAGCTCCAGCTTCCCATGAGGGGGCATGAGAGAAACCCTTCACAGGATGGTAAAACATCTAGGCATCCCTGGGCAACATCCTTGCAGACAGCCTATTCTCTTACACCATAAGCGACTTGCAGTTTCTCAAGTTGTTTGTGTGTGTGTTTTTACACACACACAAAACAAACCCTGCGGAGTTAATGAGGTGCATCTACCCCAGTGGTTCTCAACCTTCCTACTGCCATGACCCCTTAATATAGTTCCTCAGGTTGTGATGACCTCCAACCATAAAATTATTGGGTTGTTGTAGGTTTTTCCGGGCTATATGGCCATGTTCTAGAGGCATTTTTTTCTGTTGTTTTGCTGTTGTAATTTTTGAGTTTTTTAATACTGGTAGCCAGATTTTGTTCATTACAATTAAAGGTAAAGGTAAAGGTAGTCCCCTGACATTAAGTCCAGTCATGTCTGACTCTGGGGTGTGGTGCTCATCTCCATTTCTAAGCCAAAGAGCCAGCGTTGTCCGTAGACATCTCCAAGGTCATGTGGCCGGCATGACTGCATGGAGCCCCGTTACCTTCCCGCCGGAGCGGTACCTATTGATCTACTCACATTTGCATGTTTTCGAACTGCTAGGTTGGCAGAAGCTAGGACTGACAGCGGAAGCTCACGCCGCTCCCCGGAATTGAACCTGTGACCTTTCGATCAACAAGCTCAGCAGCTCAGTGCTTTAACCCACTGCGCCACCGGGGGCTCCCTCATTACAATTACAACAGCAAAACAACAGAGAGTAAACAATCAGGTACATCGAATCACCCTCAACAAAAGATTCCCCCCAGGCACTTCCAAGCCATTAAATGCTAATCAAGGTGGTCAGTTGAAACATTCACACCTAGCTCCAGCAGACAAAAGTCCTTTGTCCCACCCTGGTCATTCCACAGATATATAAACCCACTTTCCTAGTTCCAACAGACCTCACTACCTCTGAGGACGTTTGCCATAGATGCAGATGAAATGTCAGGAGAAAATGCCTCTAGAACATGGCCATATAGCCCGGAAAAACCCACAACAACCCAGTGATTCCGGCCATGAAAGCCTTCGACTACATAAAATTATTTTCGTTGCTACTTCAGAACTGTAATTTGGCTACTGTTATGACTCGTAATGTAAATATCTGATATGCAGGATGTATTTTCCTTCACTGGACAAATTGGGCACAAAAAGTTGATACACCCAAATTTGAATACTAGTGGGGTTGGGGGGGGGGGGGGGGGGGGGGGGGGGGGGGGGGTTGATTTTGTCATTTGGGAGTTGTAGTTGCTGGGATTTATAGTTTACCTTACAATCAAAGAGCATTCTGAACTCCACCAATGATGGAATTGAACCAAACTTGGCACACAGAACTCCCATGACCAACAGAAAATGGATTTGGTGGGTACTGACCTTGAGTTTTGGAGTTGTAGTTCACCTACATCCAGAGAGCACTGTGGACTCAAACAATGATGGATCTGGACCACACTTGGCACGAATATTCAATATGCCCAAATATAAACACTGGTGGAGTTTTGGAAAATAGACCTTGGCATTTGGGAGTTGTAGTTGCTAGGATTTATAGTTCACCTACAATCAAAGAACATTCTAAACCCCAACAAAGATAGACTTGGGCCAAACTTCCCACACAGAACCCCCACAACCAACAGAAAATACTGTGTTTTCTGATTATCTTTGGCGACCCCTCTGGCACCCCCTTGTGACCCCCCAGGGATCCTGACCCCCAGGTCGAGAAACACTGGTCTACACTATAGAATTGATGTGGTGCGATACCACTTTAACTGCAATAGGATTCATAACTTGGTGAGGCAGTAGAATTCTTTGGCAGAGAAATCCGAAGCCCTTGTAAAGCTCCAACTTCCATGATTCCACAACAATGAGCCGTGGCAGTTCAAGTGGTGTCAAACTGAATTAATTCTACAGGGTAGACACACTGTCTGTTGCAACATTTGATGGAAGCTGAAGGGAAAAGGAGGACAACCAAAGGAAAGAGAATCTGGGACATTTTAAAAGGATATGAAATACTGGGATGATAACGGATCAATCAGGACTGTCCAAACCGAATCAGGATGTTTGAAGGGTATCGTGTATTATCCTAATGGCTTTTACTCTAAATTAGCATTATTCAACCCCCTCGAAGGGTCACAAGAAGGTTTCAGAGGGATCGCCAAAAACCATCAGAAAATACAGGAAGGGTTCAGCATGCTCTTTGATTGTAGGTTAACTATAAATCCCAGCAACTACAACTCCCAAATGTCAAGCTCTATTTTCCCCAAACTCCACCAGTGTTCACATTTGGGCATATTGAGTATTCGTGCCAAGTTTGGTCCAGATCCATCATTTTTTGAGTCCACAGTGCTCACTGGATGAAGGTAAACTACAACTCCAAAACTCAAGTTCAATGCCCACCAAACCCTTCCAGTATTTTCTGTTGGTCGTGTGAGTTCTGTGTGCCAAGATTGGTTGAATTCAATCATTGGTGGAGTTCAGAATGCTATTTGATTTTAGGTGAACTATAAATCCCAGCAAATACAACCCCCAAATGACAAAATCAATCCCCGCAACCCCACCAGTATTCAAATTTGGGTATACCAGGTATACCAGGTATTTATGCCAAATGTGTGAATGAAGTGAATGAAAATACATCCTGCATCTCAGATATTTACATTATGATTCATAACAGGAGCAAAATTACAGTTATGAAGTAGCAATGAAAATAATGTTATGTTTGCGGGTCACCACAACATGAGGAACTGTATTAAGGGGTAACGGCATTAGGAAGGCTGAAAAATACTGTCCTAAATGTATTTGAGTGGAGATTTGCCCAGTGGCTGAAATTTGCCATGTCCTAAAAAATGGAATGCATATTTTCAAAGGCAACCAGAGCGTATCCAAATGTCAGAATTTGAAACATTGCCCTTGTGCTGTCGTACGCTGGGCCTATAACAATTGGCTTTTGAACAGGACGTGCTCTTTGTGCCCAGCGGGAAGCCAGGGGGCCTCAGATGAGAGGCCCTATGGGTTTTCCTATACAAAGTCTTTAGAGGCTTAAAAGTTTAACAAAGTTCTTTATTATTGCTTAGGTCTTCAACAAACAATTTTATTTATTTATTTATTTATTTATTTATTTACAGCTTTTATATTCCGCCCTTAGATCTTCAACAGATCAAACAAATGCTTCTTAACTTGTCTACAATGGACAGGCAACTTGCTTGGAGAACAATTTCTTTCCTTTACGAGGAAAACCCTTTTTGACCCCTCCTTGGGCAATCTGTTTTCTAGGCTTTGCTGGTGTGGGCTCTACTCCCAGCTCCAAATTGCTTCTTGGGTACCCGAGTAGACCTACCAGCCAAGGCTCTGAAGAATTTCCAGCTGGAGTCCTTAGGAATTTTCCCACGAAAGTTGTAGGTCTGTTTCTCCAACCCCAACAAGGGTTGTGCTGTAAAGCTGTTTCTCTTAAAAGCCTTTCTTTAGAGGCTGTTCTTAAAGCTGTGAGGCTTTAAATTCCCCAGCCAGAGCTTTTGGGACTGTTATCCCCTGGACTTTGTAAGAAACGAAGCTTCTCTACAGGTAGAAAACTTTCACGTCCTGTAGCTGAGCTTCCAACTGTAAGACTGAACTAAAATGGTTCCCTTTCCCTCCTGAACATGAAAAAAAGGGCGGAACTAAACGATGATAGACAGGTGGCTAGCCCCATGACTGCAGCCTAGCAGGAACCATCCAACTGCAAAATGCATGGCCAGAACAAGCACATGCAAACGCTCAAAGAACGAAAGGGAGTTTGGAGCTCCTGGTACAGCCGAACCAGCACAGCCCTCAATTTCTATATTTCTAAAGTTTGTTTATGTTTCTCTACACTGTTTGTGGCATTTGAATCTAGGTCTTCAGAGTCTTTGACCTTGATCTCTTCGTGGAATTAGAAAATTGCAAGAAATAGAGCTGCAAAATGAGGAAACCACCCCGTGATCTAGGCACAATATAGAGTTAATGCAGTATGAGTGGGAATTTTGTAGTGAGACTTGCTATTTTTCAAAAAGTTCTCAATGGACTAAAAAAAACCCACCAAAACAAATGAAACCTGCGTAATTTCCCGTTCACATAGCTCTTCCACATCCACCCACGGAGATTTGCAAATGTAGGTTACTTCACCTCGGGCTTAGGAGTGGGTTCTGACTGAAAAAAGAAGTAACTTGTTCATGCAAGGATATATTTAGAAGGAAATAGTAATTAGTAGCATTTTTTTCCTTCTCTATTTTTAGAGAAGAAGAAGAAAAGGGCATGTTTGTACACATTCCACCACGGCTGCATCTACGTGCAGTGTAGAATTAATGCTGTTGGACACCGCTTGAACTGCCATGGCTCAATGCTATGGGATCCTGGGATTTGCAGTTTGGTGAGGCACCAGCACTCTTGGGCAGAGAAGCCTGAAGGCCTTGTGAAACTACAGTTCCCATGATTCTACATCATTGAGCCATGGCAGTTCAAGTGCTGTCAAACTACATTAATTCTCCAGTGTAGATGCCTACGGAATTCAAATATTTCTAATTTGGGGAGGTACTTTAGAATGCTGAGTGAATGAAACTATATATTCCAAGCTTCTGTTGGAGCAGCATCTCTCAACCTGGGGGTCCAGACCCCTGGGAGGTCGTGAAAAGGTTTCAGAGGGGTCACCAAAGCCCATCAGAATGCATATATTTCTGATGGTCTTAGGAACCCCTTTGGCAAAGAAGGCTGAAGATTTCTCCGCCTGTCCTTCTCTTCCTTTTTGGAAACATACGCGAATCCTCTCACCAAAAACCATCCTTTGCCGTGATTGGCCAGCCTCTCAGCCAAGGGGAGGGCTTTTTCTGAGACTCCAAGGGAGGGGGGAGAGCAAGCATGCTTAGCGCATGGTACCGCAGTGCGTGGGGTGCGAGAGAGCGTGCAAGGTTGGAGGGAAGCTTTCCCCAGTATGTCCCTTCAAGCCAGGGGAGTTCTTTTTTGTATGTGTCAGGAGTGAATTGAGAAGCTGCAAGTCGCTTCTGGTATGAGAGAATTGGCTGTTTGCAAGGACATTGTCCTGAGGACACCTGGATGTTTTGATGTTTTACCATCCTTGTGGGAGGCTTTTCTCATGTTCCCACATGAGGAGCTGGAGCTGACAGAGGGAGCTCATCTGTGCTCTCCCCAGATTCGAACCTGTGACCTGTCAGTCTTCAGTCCTGCTGGCACACGGGTTTAACCCATTGCACTCTTGTGCTGGCAGGATTGCTGACCGAAAGGTCAATGATTCATATCCGGGGAGAGTGGGTTATGCTCCCTCGGAGAGTTCCAGCTTCCCAAGCGGGTACATGAGAGAAGCCTCCCATATGGATGGTAAAACATCAAAACATCCCAGCATCCCCTCGGCAACGTCCTTGCAGGCGGCCAGTTCTCTCATACCAGAAACAACTTGCAGTTTCTCAAGTCGCTCCTGACATGAAAAAAAGGCACCACGAGGGGGAAGGGGGTTCTCTGTGGGAAGTTTGGCCCAATTCTATCATTGGTGGGGTTCAGAATGCTCTTTGATTGCAGGGATATTGTACATCCCAGCAACTACAACACCCAAATGTCAAGCTCTATTTTCTCCAAACTCCACCAGTGTTTACATCTGGGCATATTGAGTATCCGTGCCAAGTTTGGTCCGGATCCATCATTGTCCATCTTTTTTTTTGAGTCCACAGTGTTCTCTGATGTAGGTGAACTACAACTCCAAAACTCAAGGTCAATGCCCACGAAACCCAGAATTTTCTGTTGGTCATGGGAGTTCTGTGTGCCAAGATTGGTTCAATTCCATCTTTGTTGGAGTTCAGAATGCTCTTTAATTGTAGGTGAACTATAAATCCAGGCAACTACAACTCCCAAATGACAAAATCAAGCACCCACAACCCCACCAGTATTCAAATTTGAGCGTATTGTGTTTTTGTGCCAAATTTGGTCCAGTGAATGAAAATACATCCTGCATATCAGATATTTACATGACGATTCACAACAGTAGCAAAATTACAGTTATGAACTAGCAACGAAAATAATTTTATGGTTGGGGGTCACCACAACATGAGGAATTGTATCAAGGGATCAAGGCATTAGGGAGGCTGAAAACCACTGCATTAAAGTTACTCATGTTGCAGTGTGTATCATCTTTGGCAGCAGATTTCAATTTTTGTGTTTATTCCCAGACCATAATAATAATAATAATAATAATAATAATAATAATAATAATAACAACAACAACAACAACAACAACAACAATAATAATAATAATAATATAAAATAATGTGTGTTGCAAGTACACGCATTACAATTATGTGTCCTTGCAACACAGAACACAGAGGTTACTTTCGAAAATTTAACCCAGGGGTCCTCAAACTATGGCCCAGGAGCCAGATACGGCCCTCCAAGGTCATTTACCTGGCCCTTGCTCAGGGTCAATCTAAATCTGAAATGACTTGAAAGCACACCAAAACAACAATCCTAATACATCAGCCAAAAGCAGGCCCACACTTCCCATTGAAATACTAATGTTTATATAAATATAGTTCTTCATTTTAATTATTATTTTAAGTGTTTTTTTGCACTACAAATAAGATATGTGCAGTGTGCATAGGAATTCATTCATGTTTTTTTCAAATTATAATCTGGCCCTCCAACAGTTTGGGGGACTGTGACCTGGCCCTCTGTTTAAAAAGTTTGAGCACCCCTGGTTTCACCCATTGCGCCACCAGGAGCTCCATTAGAGGAAGTCTTTAATTCTTAATAGGGTTTGCTATTATTTACAGTTTTGTGCATCCAAACAAAGTCCAACTCTGTCTCCTCCATGGAGCATACATAATATATTCAAACTCCACCACTAAATATGTGAATTGCTTCCTCCTGTGTTCAGCTTTGGGGGGAAAAAAATCTGCAATTGTTTCTATTCAATCAACAAGAATTGAAAAGTTCCTATGAATAGCAAAGCAAAGAAAATGCTCAGCAATATGTACCCAAATCTGGGGAGTAGCATGAACTCCTGCTGATAGCCCCAGCTTCTGCTAACCTAGCAGTTCGAAAACATGCAAGTGTGAATAGATCAATAGGTACCACTTCTGCAGGAAGATGACGGTGCTCCGTGCAGTCATGCTGGCCACAAGATCTTGGAGGTGTCCACGGACAACGCTGGTTCTTCGACTTAGAAATGGAGATGAGCACCAACCCACAGAGTCGGACACAGTTGGACTTAATGCCATGGGAAAACTACCTTTACTTTATGTACCCTTTAGAACACAGCAACTAAATTTCACAATTGCACTGATTCAGGGGCATTCTCTTGTATTGTCAGTAGTTTCCTAGCAATTCTGATCTGCACAATATAAATTCTGGACTGGTTTCTGGTCTGCACGAATCCACAAAACCTAATGCCATAATAAACCTGTTACTTCTCAAGATGCCTCTTTTTGACCTGCCCTCATTCACCTCCACTTGCACAGAACATACCCACTTCCATCCTCCTACCTCTATATTATTTTTATCTATCCCCAAAATGCCCCCAATGTATCGCTTCCCCAGCAAAAACCCACAACACTGAAGGAAATAAAAGACATCCTTACCAAACTCTGGCCAACAGCAAGGATGTGTTTTGCAGCAAGAAGAAAAACTTGGTGGAACGGTGCTTCTGCTGCGGCCTTACGTCACACGATGACAGATGACTGGGAAAGATTAAGAGGGAGCCGCTTGGCCCCTTTAATATCATCTCTGACACATTGGAGGTCACATTGGGTTCCTTGCCACGACTCCCTTTCCGTCAAAGCGGTGAAGTAACACACACATGCTAAGGCAAGAGTGCAGCCGGAGGCCAGGCTTATTTTGGGCAGCTTGAGACCTATTTCGGAAAGTTCTTGGCAGCCGATCGGGTCAGGTTTCTGGCAAGAATGGATGATTCCTCCCTGGGCAATCCATTCTGCAGTGAGGATAAGAGGGGGAGGTATCAGAAAGAAAGGAATCAAAAGGGTAGTTCAACACACTTTGGCATTTGGCCCTTATGACTCCTGGTTTTGGGCATGCCCATTGGAGACCACCTATCCCAAACAGTTTGTTCTTTCTCTCAAAAGAATGAAAGGGTTCCTGAACTCTGCACAAGAGAGGGACATACAGCCATACATCTACACTCGCTGGGGTTAGAGACAAAAATGCAAACCTCACAAGACTCTAAAAACCTTGTAGTAGTAGTAGTAGTAGTAGTAGTAGTAATAAGGACCGGGTTGTGGCGCAGCTGGTTGGGAGTCAGCTGCATTAAAATCACTACTAACCGAAAGTTAATGAGTTAGAAGCCAGCCTGGGTCAGAGTAAGTTCCCGACCATTTGTCTAGCTTGCTGTCGACCTTTGCATCTCGAAAGACAGTTGCATCTGTCAAGTAGGAAATTTAGGTACTGCTTATGCAGGGAGGCTAATTTAACTCATCTATATAAATAAAAATGTAATGTTCGTTTGTGGGATTAACAGAACTCAAAAACTACTAGACTAATTGACACAAGACACCTAACAACCCAATGTATGTCCTTCATTTTAAAAAAAATTGGTTTTGTCATTTGTGAGTTGTAGTTGCTGGGATTTATAGTTCACCTACAATCAAAGTGCATTCTGAACTCTACCAATGATGGAATAGAACCAAACCTGGCACGCCGTTCTCCCATGACCAACAGAAAATACTGAAAGGGTTTTGTGGGCAGTGTCCTTTGATTTTGGAGTTGTAGTTCACCTACATCCAGAGATCACTGTGGACTCAAACAATGATGGATCTGGACCAAACTCTACACACCCCCAGCTCCTTCAAGGTCAGTCCAGTCACTTCAAGGATGCCATCCATCCATCTTGCCCTTGGTCGGCCCCTCTTCCTTTTGCCTTCCACTTTCCCCAGCATAATTGTCTTCTCTAAGCTTTGCTGTCTCCTCATGATGTACTTCAACTTTGTCTCTAGTATATGATTTACACACACACACATATAAGTATATGACAGATATAGTATCATAGATTTGAAAGGAACGCCTAAAGAAGGACCATGATATGTTGCATGTTCCAGAGTAGACAAACCAGACAATCTCTACATCACACTGGCAAAGAAACAACAAGAAATACTGTTTCCCCACAAGCATAAAGAAATTACATATATTAGAAACCAATACTTTCTCATTACTTTGTTTTCCACATCACCTGACTGGGCCACAGCAACACTTGGCAGGGGACGGCTAGTTTTAAATAAAGTTTCAGTGTCATCCTTTGCTTACAGAAGGTGTTAGGATTTGTTACCACTTTCCTCTGCCTGTAAAAAATGATACTCTCCTGACAAAAGCATTAAGGCTCTTCTATTTGCAGACAGGAGTGCTCTCTGCTAGCAGAAAGGTTTTTGTACCAGCAGCTAGAACTAACTGATAGCAGAACTGCTTGCAAAACTAAATAAAGGACAGAGAGGGCATGAGAAGAGCCAGATTATGCCAGCTCTGAACCTTCTCCATCCTAGGGACACAGAGAGGCCTGTAGCGAGGGGGGGGGGGTTAGGGGTTCAACACCCCCCCCCCCCGAAATTTTTCAGGTTAAAAAAAATCTGGTTTACTCATGAATTTTAACTGGTTAACCAAATCCCCATGCTAAGTCTATGAGACGCAAAAAATTAAGAGTCCCTCCAGAACTGCAAGCACTATCTCAAGCAAATATTAACAATTTATTCACACTGTCATTACTTGCAGCCATAGCCGATGTAGCGAAGCAACCAAGTTGGGGTGGGGGGTGGGTGGGTGTTGAATGCTCTCATTAAGGAGGCCAGACTTGGTGGAGGTGGTTGACAGGGACAGAGCTGCAGGCTATTGAAGGCTGCTCTGCCCTTGCGGCTATTGAAGGCTGCTCTGCCCTTGCTGTGCTCTTTGATTCAGCGTGAGCTAAGAGGCAGGTTTCAACTCCCCCTCCCCCCTCCCCCGAATTTTCAACTCTCCCCGAAATTTTTTTCTGGCTACGGCCCTGGACACAGATAAAACTCCAGCACAAAGTTAGGCAGGAGCAAAGGGAATCCTAAGCAATTTCCAATATCCCTAGGACAAGAAGGATTCAGCAAACGTAGCATTTCAGGATTTCAGTAAGGCCTTTCTTCGACAAGGTCCCCAATGACCTTCTGGCAAGGAAACTAGTCAAATGTGGGCTAGGCAAAGTACGGTTAGGTGGATTGGTTAAGTGATCCTAAATCCAGAGAAGTCATGCATGTGCATATGGCAGGGCTCAGGCTGCACTGTAGTGGTTTGCTCTCCTCCACACTCGCATGTCGTGGACTCCACTTTGTGGCCCCATTTCTTAAGACTGGCTCTGCATCTCATGGTGCCAGAATACAGCCTGTTCAGCATCAACCAAGTCCCCAGTCTTCTGTGTGCCCAGGGGGAGTCTCTCATTGGGTATCAGCCATGGATTGAAGTTCTGGGTTTTTGCCTGCCACTTTTGGACTCTCGCTTGCTGAGGTGTTCCTGCAAGTATCTCTGTAGATCTTAGAAAACTGTTTCTTGATTTAAGGTGTTGGCATGCTGGCTGATATCCAAGGTCACTGCCAGGGTTGCTAGCTTCTGTGCAGCAGAAATAGCTTGTCGGCGCAAGATGCTGTCACAATTGTAGAAAGTTTTAATATTTATTTCAGTTTTACCATTGTCATTTTAGCATCTAAATGTTTAATACTATCTTATTCAATACTGAGTTTTTAACTTTGCTTTGACATTGTTTCTTAATACCCAAATGTATATGTGCCTATCCTGACGTTTGTACATTTTTTTGATGCTGGTCATTGACCATAATAAATCTTGTATGTATGATATCCAAACAGGATGGACCGGAGATGTCACTGCCTTGGTCCTTTCATTATTGGCTGAAACATCCTGGCAGATGTCAGTTTGCGCGATACCGGCTAAACAGTATAATTTCTCAAGCAGTGTTGGACATCGACATTCCGTGATAATGTGGCATGTCTCATTAAGAGCCACATCCACTGTTTTAGATATGTGTTCCACACTAGGCAAGCGTACTCAGCAGCAGAGTAGCAAAGCACAAGGGCTTTAATGACTGAGCTGGTGATAGTATGCATCCATGCTGTTTAGTAGGTATTACAGAAGACTCAAAATATGCCTATACAGATTGAGCATCCCTTATCTGGACTTCTGAAATCTGAAATACTCCAAAACCAAAATTATGTACTTGGGTCCCACCTCCAAGATACGAGAGTTGAATTCCTATTTTTCAGTAATTCCTACTAGTATGCGGCAGGTACTGGCTTATTCAGTAGACTCTCCTCTACAGTTCCATTTTGGTGGGAAGCCTTAGCATTGAACGGTTGGGTTGTTAAAGTGTGAAGTATGGAACCCTGTGCAGACGGTTGGTCAATATAACTTAAGCAACGTGCAGTCATTGAATTCTTGACAGCAGAACGTGTCACCCCAAAGGAGATTCATCAGAGAATGCAAGCTGTTTATGGTGATTGTGTTGATGTGAGTACTGTGAGTTGTTGGACAAGTAAATTTAAAGATGTTGAGGTGGGAACATCTGACTTGCATGACAAAGAGTTGGACATCCTGTGACAGCAACCACCGAGTTTCACAAGCAAAAGGTTGACAGATTGATTCAGGAATCGTTGTATCACTCAGAGAGAAATTTCAAGCATAATCGGCATTTCACAATAATGTGTGGGTCAGTATCTCGGGAAGTCTGACTTGGCCACGGTGGTACACGCTCTGGTCACATCCCGGCTTGACTACTGCAACGCTCTCTACGTGGGGCTGCCCTTGAAAACGGCCCGGAAGCTTCAGCTGGTTCAGCGTGCGGCAGCCATGTTACTAACTGGAGCGGGATACAGGGAGCACACAACCCCCTTGTTGTCCCAGCTCCACTGGCTGCCGATTTGCTACCGGGCCCAATTTAAGGTGCTGGTGTTGGCCTACAAAGCCCTGAACGGCTCCGGCCCAAAATACCTTTCAGACCGCATCTTGGCCTATGAGCCCACGAGGACCTTGAGATCGTCTGGGGAGGCCCTTCTCTCGATCCCGCCTGCCTCACAGGCACGCCTGGCGGGGACGAGAGAGAGGGCCTTCTCAGTGGTGGCCCCCCGGTTGTGGAACACTCTCCCTACAGACATCAGGCAGGCGCCCTCTCTTTTGTCCTTCCGAAAAAGCCTCAAGACGTGGCTGTTCGAGAGGGCATTTAATTAAGTGCTATAGTAATGTGGTAAAGACGACTGGAATGGTACAAGGAATACGAGATTGGTCACGATTCTATTACGAGACGAAGCGGATTAGTTAGTGTAATTTTAACTGTTGTATTGTTGTATGGTTAATATGCTGTTGTACTTGTCTTTGTGTGAATTGCCTTTTGTACTGTACACCGCCGTGAGTCGCCCGAGTGGGCTGAGAATGGCGGTTAATAAATGCTCCAAATAAATAAATTATTGCTTTGCTTAGCTATCAGAAGATCTGTGCACGATGGGTATCCAGGATGCTAACACCTGAAATGAAAACTTCCATGACTACTTCAGAAAACTTGTTCATCATTGACAGAAATGTATCCAATTGTCTGGTGATTATGTGGTAGTGAAAGAGCACATTCGAAGGATTATTTCTGCGTTTGATTTATTAAAATATTCCCATCCAAATCCAAGTAACGAAGGTGGAGGCATTACTTTTCATTCAACCCTCTTATGTATATACAAATAAAAGAATTCCAAAATCTGAAAAGAAATTCAAAATTTAAAATACGTTTGATTACAAGCAATAAGGGACACTCAACCTGTACAACACTGTTACAGCAGATTGATACTGCTTGAACTGCCATGTCTCCATTCTGTGATTGGATTTGTAGTTTGTCAAGATACCTAGCCAGAAAGCTCAAGAGCAGCCCCAACTCTCTAATAGTCCCACCATACAGCCTGTAATCACATAAGTTTTAGCTATACATATACTAAAAAAAGAGTAACAGAGGAGGAAATCATGTAATTCTGCAATGTAAAACAAGATTAAAGTTGTTGCAGGCTTTCATGGCCAGAGTCACTGGGTTGCTGTGGATATATGCTGTAACATAGAATCATAGAGTTGGAAGAGACCTCATGGGCCATCCAGTCCTGCCAAGAAGCAAGAAAATTGCATTCAAAGCACCCCCGACAGATGGCCATCCAGCTTCTGTTTAAACTCTTCCAAAGAAGGAGCTTCCACCACAGTCCAGGGCAAAGAGTTCCACTGCTGAACAGCTCTCACAGTCAGGAAGTTCTGCCTAATGTTCAGATGAAATCTTTTTTTTTCTTGCTTCTATCTCTTACATTCCTGTTGTTGTGGTTCTGCCAGAGGCTGAAGATGAGAAGTTCAGTCAGAAGATGTGCGGAATGATGGGCTTTCCGGTGTGGAAAATGAGGGGATTTTGGGTCATTATTTTGTCTGGGAGGATGGGTCTGTGTCTGGTCAGAGAGAAATGGCTGCAGAGCAGGGAGGAGATGGAGATGCTTGGGCACCGGCAGATAGAGAAGACCTTTCCCCTGGTCATTCCTTGGCAACAGAAGATAAGGAGCTGGAAGGGAAAGATCTTTCCCCTGGGAAAACATCTGAGGTCAATAGGAGTTTGAGACTTGATCTCTGGGAAGAGGGAGTCAGATTACGGAGATCACAGAGTCTCTGTGAGAAATCCTTGAAACAGGCCAGATGTCAAAGGCATGACTTCGTGGCTTGTGGACCTTAAATTAAAGTGTTGTTTACTGAAAGGGTTAGAGCAGGCAACACTGCGTTACAGTGTACACCTTGAATCTTGTTCTTATTCCATGTTAAAGTCTATATCTAAGATCTTTGGGAAAGTCTTGTGCTCATGTTCATGAATTAATATTTTGGAAGAAGTTCCTGTGTTGCTGGTTATGGATTTATGCCTATGTTTTGATTCCTGTTTTTTTTTTTCATGTATCTTGTCCTGTTTGAACAGAACTTTGATGTTTGGACTACTGCCTTCTGTAAGCCTTTTTTCCTATTGCTTTTTGGACATTGCTTTTTTACATTGCTTTTTGTCTTCTGCTTTTTTATATTTGCTTTCTTCAATAAACTGTATAGTTGGTATTGGGTGCTAAGGTGACTTCACGCTAGAGTACATCACCTATATCACAAAGATAGGCCACGATTTTCTGGCCTTTTTCACACATTCACCTTCAGGTACAAGAATGTGATCAATGTGCTGTTGCTGCTATGAAATACATGTGAAATTGCAATGTTGGTTTGAGTAACAGAACAGTCTCGTATTGTGCTAGGAAATTGTAAGAGACATGAATCGGCTGAGGATGATAATAGATTAATCTCACACCTCCAACACAAGTGCAGCGGCTGCCCTCAGCATCTCCAGGGCATCGGTTATCTTCAAACATTCGGGTGCCATTGCCATTTGCAACAATGCAAGGAACGATCCTGATCATATTTTGCACGAGCTGGTGGGTGACATTCAATTTTTATATGTGAGAAAAAAATAATGTGAAGGCAACTCATATCAAGAGACTAGAAGATATGGTTGAGTTTCTAGGTCAGCTGGAAATATACCTTTATGCCAAATACATGAAGTTTGTAAGTATATCAACAATGTTACTTTTAACTAAGACTACCTATGTTTCGTCTATTGAGAGCAATATATTTTATCGGAGAGTGAATGTTTTTGGGCAACTGAAATAACACTTCTGAAGATCTGCTATATATTTTATGCATTGGCATATATTTGTTCCTAACAGTTCTGAGAGATAACCAGGTATATCAGTCTAACAACCGAGAAACCTAAATTGCCTTGTATGAATACTAGTGGATTTTTACCACTAAGGAGAAGATTCACTTGAATAAGTAATTCTTCTCAGGAAGATCATACTTTACAAAAGGTTTACGATTATTTCAAACAGTGTTAATGGCAATTAATCTCCAAAAGGATCACACTTCCAAAAGGCTATGGAGAATTCTGGTTTCCCAAAAGGTTATAGTCTCTAAAAAGTCATGTCTGCACATGCTCCTTCACATTCCACGCACTAGTAGTGTGAATTGCACTCAGAAAGGGTCATGCTTCCAAAAGGCTATGGAGAATTCTGGTTTTCCCAAAAGGTTATGGTCTCTAAAAAGTCATGTCTGCACATGCTCCTTCACATTCCATGCACTAGTAGTGTGAATTGCACTCAGAAAGGGTCACGCTTCCAAAAGGCTATGGAGAATTCAGATTTCCCAAAAGGTTATGGTTTCTAAAAGGTCATGTCTGTGCATGCTCCAGTCACTAATAGTGTGAATGGCATTCCAAAGGGTCACGCTTCCAAAAGGCTATGGAGAATTCTGGTTTTCCAAAAGGTTATTGTTTCTAAAAGGTCATATCTGTGCATGCTCCTTCACATTCCAAGCACAAATAGTGTGAATGGCACTCCAAAAAGGGTCACGCTTCCAAAAGGTTATGGAGAATTCTGGTTTTCCAAAAGGTTATGGTCTCTAAAAAGTCATGTCTGCACACGCTCCTTCACTTTCCAGGCACAAGTAGTGTGAATGGCACTCCAAAAGGGTCACACTTCCAAAAGGCTATGGAGAATTCTGATTTTCCAAAAGGTTGTGATCTCTAAAAGGTCATGTTTGTGCATGCTCCTTCACATTCCAATTGCTTAACTAGTTCATGTCCAGAGCTGCATGGCTATCAGCATGGGTTTTTAACTAACTTGAACATTCATCTATCAAATACACTGACAGAAGAAGAAGAAAAAACACATGCAGAGGCATGATGCAAGAAACAAAGAACATTATCAATAGGGATAGACTAAAAGCCGGACAAAATATCGTTTCCACGAACAGCAACCAGCATGAATAATTCTCCTCTCTCGGTTGGAAATATTTTGGAAAAACAGACAAATCACTAATAGCTGCAGGGAGTCCAATGTTCTGCTGTTGTTTCTGTCTTGTTCTCTGTTGCCTTCGCTCAATATTCTGCATAATTTCCTTCTGTTTCTCAGGACCTATTGTCTGAATTATAAATTCTGACACAAAATTGAAAAGATGTACAATTTGCATTCACGAGACGTCTTCTCCTCTACTCACTTGAAAGTAATCTACGTTGACATGACAGCAGTGTTATAGGTGCAATCAACCTCAAATATCCTATTTATTTCCTCTTCCTTCTCTGTCTCCCACTTAGGAGATTTTTCATGTGCCATAAACACCCACGCATTCTTTCTTTTTCTACTTTCTTTCCTTCTTTTTTCTCTTTCCACTTCTCCTCCATCCGTTTCTTGTGTTTCATAATTCCTTCTGTGCCCTCTGCTTCTCTTTTGGGTGAATTAATGCAGTTGGACACCAGTTTAATGACCATTGCTTAATGCAGTGTTTCTCAACCTCCCTAATGCCGCGACCCCTTAATACACTTCCTCATGTTGTGATTATTTATTTGTCGTGTCAGGGCAACCAGTCAACTGTATTACATTTCTAACAGAACAAAACAAACAAACAGACAGACAAAATACAAAATTGGCGAGTTTGGTAGTTGATTAAATGTCCTTTGACCAGTATCTGGCCACTTGGAGTACCTCTGGTGTTACTATAAGAAGGTCCTCCATTGTGCATGTGGCTGGACTCAGGTTGCATTGCAGCAGGTGGTCAGTGGTTTGCTCTTCTCCACACTCGCATGTCATGGATTCCACTTTGTATCCCCATTTCTTAAGGTTGGCTCTGCATCTCGTGGTGCCATAGCGCAGTCTGTTCAGCGCCTTCCAAGTTGCCCAGTTTTCTGTGTGCCCAGGGGGGAGTCTCTCATTTGGTATCAGCCATTGGTTGAGGTTCTGGGTTTGAACCTGCCACTTTTGGACTCTCGCTTGCTGAGGTGTTCCAGCGAATGTTTCTGTAGATCTTAGAAAACTATTTCTAGATTTAAGTCGCTGATACCCAAACAAGGGATGAGCTGGAGATGTTTCTGCCTTGGTCCTTTCACTACTGGCTGCTACTTCCTGGGGGATGTCAGGTGGTGCAATGTAATTTCTCCAGTGGTGTAGGGCGCCGACACCCCGTGATAATGCGGCATGTCTCATTAAGTGCCACATCTACTGTTTTAGTGTGGTGAGATGTGTTCCACACTGGGCATGCGTACTCAGCAGCTGAGTAGCATAGCGCAAGGGCAGATGTCTTCACTGTGTCTGGTTGTGATCCCCAGGTTGTGCCAGTCAGCTTTCGTATGATATTGTTTCTAGCACCCACTTTTTGCTCGATGTTCAGGCAGTGCTTCTTGTAGGTCAGAGCACGGTCCAGAAAGACTCCCAGGTATTTGGGTGTGCTGCAATGCTCCAGTGGGATTCCTTCCCAGGTCATTCTCAGAGCTCGGGAAGCTTGTCTGTTCTTAAGGTGAAAAGCACATGTCTGTGTTTTAGATGGATTAGGGATCAGCTGGCTTTCCCTGCAATAGGCATAAAGAGCACCTAGAGCTTCAGAGAGCTTCTGTTCAACCATCTCAAAGCTCCCTGCTTGAGCAGTAATGGCACGATCATCAGCATAGATGAAACTCTCTGTCCCTTCTGGCAGTGGCTGGTCATTTGTGTAGATGTTGAACATGGATGGAGCAAGCACGCTCCCCTGAGGCAGGCCGTTCTTCTGTTTCCGCCATCTGCTTCTCTGGCCCTGGAACACAACAAAAAAGCTCCTGTTTTGTAGCAGGTTTCCTATGAGGCGGGTGAGGTGGTAGTCCTTTGTGATATTATACATTTTTCTCATTTTCTCATTTTTCTCTTTTTTTGTGATGACCCTCAACCATAAAATTGTATTCATTGCTACTTCATAACTGTAATTTTGCTATTATTATGAATCATAATTGTGTATAACGGGACTTGAGCATCCATTTATTTTGGAATCCATGGAGATCTTGAAGCCAAACCCCAGTAGATCCACTATGTCATTTTTGGTAATGTTACTGAGCCACGGTAACCRCCCCCCCCCCCCCGCCCCTCAAAAAAAGATTGCAGTTCACCAAGGGCACAGAAATAAATATATGATTTTACCTTTTTAAAAAACTCTTTTCGGACTTGTGCAAGTTCAAAGCATCAGCAGATCAAGACCAAACCAAACCCCTAAACTCAATCACATTTAATAAACTTGAGTGGCGCCACCTATATGTAGAACTGTAAGTTACAGGATTTGAACTGTTGTATCATGCCTGATTTTGCCTTTTTACCCTGTAAATGTATAGTTGGATTGATTGGTTATTTATAGCTGTCAATCAATGTTGTTTGCAACAGTTGAATTGCTCCTCCTGCTCAATTGTTTGACCCCACCTCTTCCTAGAGAGCAGGACAGTGTTTCCTTTTCCATTCCACCATCAAACTTTCTATCAGATGGACGTGAGAGAGAGACTTGGCTCTGAAGCCCTTGATTAAGTTACCTCTCAGCACCAATTCTGAGGTTCTTACCCTTGAGACTTATGCTTCATGTTCAGATCAACCTGGACGACGTTGAGAAGTCTCAAGCACCTTCAAACCAGTTCTTTGGCACCAGAGGAAGGCTTTGTGCTTTCAAAATATAGGCCATTGGAATTGGGGTTGTCAAAGAGTGCCATAGTAAAATGGGGCTGGGGATGACCTAAAGAAAGAAAGGAACCACACCAACAACAGTCTCATAGTCTGCATATGTTTGCATACACATTCAGGAATAATGTGTATACTTTAAATGAAAGGCTGTGTATTCATTTACCTACAGCAGGGAAGACTGTGACCTTGTGTCGTGTTCAGTTTGCTCTCCAGTACTATGTAGCTCATAAAGCAAGCGTATACAAACAATATTAAATATGTTCAAACTTGGGTGGCAATGTGTCCTACTTCATAGAAGTTGGCCCTGTATTTGAAGGTACCATATATATTCAAGTATATTTATTATTTTACTCTATTATTATTATTATTATTATTATTATTACATTTATTATGTTACTCTACTTATTGTTATTGCATTTATTATTTTACTCTATTTATTATTATTGCATTTATTATTTTACTCCATTATTGTTGTTATTATTACATTTACTATTTTACTCTATTTATTATTATTGTATTTATTATTTTACTCTATTATTTATTTATTATTGTTATTATTACATTTACATTATTTTACTCTTTTATTATTACCATTTATTATTTGGTGCAGTGGGTTAAACCCCTGTGCCGGCAGGACTGAAGACTGACAGGTCGCAGGTTCGAATCTGGGGAGAGGCAGATGAGCTCCCTCTATCAGCTCCAGCTCCTCATGCGGGGACATGAGAGAAGCCTCCCACAAGGATGATAAAAACATCAAATAATCCAGGTGTCCCCTGGGCAACGTCCTAGCAGACGGCTAATTCTCTCACACCAGAAGTAACTTGCAGTTTCTCAAGTTGCTCCTGACATGAGAAAAAAATATTATTGTTATTATTATTAGAAAGATGCATAAGCACACTTATATTGAAGAAGGTTAGACTAATGATTGAATCAGTGTTGGACAGCCTTATCTTAAATTACAGTTTTATGTAAATAATCACAAACCTCCTGATGGCTCCATTAACGTAATTTTATTGGTATCTATTTTTATTTTGAAATTTACCAGTAGCTGCTACATTTCTCACCCTTGGCCTAGACTCAAGTCAATATGTTTTCCCCAACTTTTCTGGTAATATTACGTGCCTTGGCTTATATTTGGGTCGGCTTATGCTCGAGTATATATGGCAGGGGTCCCCAAACTACGGTCCGCGGGCCACTTCCGGCCCGCCAAGGGCACTTATCTGGCCCGCAGAGGAGGAGCACCCCCCCCACACAGTGCCCCTCCCTTGGCTGGCTAACGCTATCCGTTAAGACCAATGGGCAGCGTGAGCCAGCCAGGGCAGCTGCTCCGCATGGCCTACTCGCGCGTAAAGCACCTCGTAAGGTGCTTTACGCGTGAGTAGGCTGCGCAGGGCTGCTCCTCCCTTGGCAGGCTCACGCTATCTGTCAGGCCTGATGGGCAGCGTGAGCCAGCCAAGGGAGGCTGCCCCGGCGCTCCATGCAGTCATGCCGGCCACATGACCTTGGAGGTGTCTACGGACAACGCCGACTCTTCGACTTAGAAATGCAGATGAGCACCACACCCCAGAGTCAGACACGACTGGACTTCATGTCAGAGGAAAACCTTTAACTAGGAAAATTGTGGAAGATCCAGGGTGGGAGAAAGAACTCTTGTCTGTTGCAGGTAGGTATGAATGTTTCAATTGGCCACCTTGATTACTATTTCATAGCCTGACAGTTTTTAGGGAGAATCCTTTGTTGAGAGGTGATTAGCTGGCCCTGATCGTTTCTTGTCTGGAGTTCCCCTGTGTTTGAGTGTTGTCCTTTATTTACAGTTATAATTTTAGAGTTTTTTTAAAATACTGCTAGCCAGATTTTGTTCAGACTAGAAATAGGAAGATTTCTCATTCTCTGCTCCTGGAATTACTGCCTAAAGAGGGCGAGAAAGAACCCCCTCCCTCTAAGGGCCTTTCCACACAGCAAAATAACATATGTGCAATGTGCATAGGAATTTTTTTATTGATTTTTTTTAAAAAAAACTATAGTCCGGCCCTCCAACAGTCTGAGGGACAGTGAACTGGCCCCCGGTTTAAAAAGTTTGAGGACCCCTGATATACGGTAACCTCAAGAAGTCCTTTCACAATACACAATCACAGCACTGACATTCCACTTTAATCATGATGGTCCTGTCCTTTGGATTCCTGAGATTTATAGTTGTAGTGGTTAGAAACATCTCAACCTGAGAGCTCTAGGTCAAGGAAGAAAGGGGAGGACTGGACAGTAGGGCTGGTTGATCAAGAAAAAATTTGGTTCTAAAATCGATTTGTAATTGGGGTGTTTTTTTGTTTCGATATTTAAAATAATTACAAAACTTTCCCAAAAAAAAGTTTTGGTATTTACGAAATTTCGTAAATATTTACAAAACATTTTGTAAAGATGGCGGACCCCCGCGCGCATGCGCAAAACATTTCCGAAGCTTACGTTATTGCCGCGGGGTCGATTCGTTAAGGGGGCTCCCTCAACTTGCTTCTAAACAAGGGGGATGGACTGGATGACCTTTGGGGGTCCCCACTGGGAGTTGAACTCCAAAGCCCTTAGAGGAGGAGGAGGAAGAGGAGGAGGAGGAGGAGTTTGGGAGTCCTTGGTGAAGATCAGAGGATGCTTGACATGGGAGGGAGGAGGGAAAGGGGAGAAGGAGGGAGGGAGGCAAGGAGGAGGGTGGCCTTGGCTGCAGGGGAGCCTGCACCATGGAAGAAGGGGGCATGATCCAAGGGAGAAGATGCTCGGAGGAGGATGGATGCGTGGATGCGTGGATGGAGGGAGGATGGAGGCAGGCAGGCAGGCAGGCAAGCGGGTGTTTCCCTCCTTCCCGCTCTCACCGGTCTCCTGCTCCCCGAGGAAGGCATCCTCCTCCTTGCGGGAGCAGAGGCAGCTCTCCGAGCCCCCTCCTCCTCCTCCTCCTGCCGCCGCCGCCTCCTCCTCGGGCAGCCGGGGAAAGCTGCTCATGTAATCCACGGGCGAGTAGGCGCCCAGGCTGCTCTGCTGGCTCGCCTCCTTCTCGGCCGCCGCAGCCGCGGCTCCAGCAGTCGCTGCGCTGCTCGCCATCCTTCTGCCGGGAAGGGAAAGCCAAGCCAAGCAAGCAAGCAAGGAGGCAAAGCGCGCTCGCGGGGGAGGGGCGGGGCAAAGAGAAAGGGGCGCCGGAGCGCCGGATTCAGGCACCAGCAGCATCCTCCATCCAATTTCCAAAACGGGCGGAAACTCGTTAAAAGACATAAAAAGACTTGGTAAAAAGGAGCTTCTTCCACACAGGCTTTGTTATCTGAAATATGCTTTTTCAGGGGGGGAAGTGCATTGCAGAATTCAGCGGCACAAATATCTCTGTCTGAGTGGATTTCAAAGGAAAATGAGTTGTCACAGCACTTGGATGTTCTGGCGGCAATAAAGCACAGCAGTAATGAACCTCAGCTCAATTTAATCGAATTCCCAGAAATGAATGGCTTTACTATTGATATAAAACCCACCTTTCCAAGAAGTTGGTGTTGAATATATGTATGATTTTTCTCCCTCTTTTTCCCTCTCCTCTCCAGCTCCAGTATGTATTTGTGCATCTAGATTAGGGTTTCTCTTCCTAAAGCCACGACACCTTAATACGGATCCTCATATTGGGGTGTCCCCCAATCATTAAATTATTTTCGTTGCTACTTCATAATTAATTTTGCTACTGTTTGAATTGTAATGTAAATATCTGATATGCAGGATGTATTTTCATTCACTGGACCAAATTAGGCACAAATACCTGATACACCCAAATTTGAATACTGGTGGGCTGAGGCAGGAGGGTTGATTTTGTCATTTGGGAGTTGTAGTTGCTGGGATTTATAGTTCAGCTACAATCGAAGAGCAGTCTGAACTCCACCAATGATGGAATTGAACCAATCTTGGTGCACAGAACTCCCATGACCAACAGAAAATACTGGAAGGGTTTGGTGGGCATTGAACTGTTGATGTGTTTTGAAAATGTGTAATGTAGATTTCAAAGTGTGTTTGTATGTTTAAAATGTAATGCTATGTGGCGAGTGTAATTCCTGTGTGGAAAGAGTTAACTGAACCATGAAAGGGAATCCGCATTCCTAGAGAGGTCATAAATCAAAGTGTTTAGAGCTAATGGAGGAAGCTTAGTGCGTCGTACGTCACTATGGAATGCAGGAGGTGTGGACTAATGCTGATAGAAGCGTGTTCTGTGTTCACGATGTAGCTGCCGGATGGAGAGGAAGCAGTTTTACGATGTAAATAGTTCTAATGTAAATAGTTGTACAATAAATTTGTTTATAGGCTAAAGGAGACTATGATCGACGTGTTTCCTTGCCTTGCTGTGTGGAGATACCACTGACATGAACTTGAGTTTGATAGTTGTAGTTCACCTACATCCAGAGAACATTGTAGACACAAACAATGAGAGGTCTGGACCAAACTTAGCATGGAAACTCAATATGCCCATATGTGAACACTGGTGGAGTTTGGGGAAAATAGAGCTTGACATTTGGGAGTATTAGTTGCTGGGATTTATGGTTCACCTACAATCAAAGAGCATTATGAACTCTACCAACGATAGAACTGAACCAATCTTGGCACACAGAACTCCCATGACCAACAGAAAATATGGGAAGGGTTTGGTGGGCATTGACCTTGAATTTGAGAGTTGTAGTTCACCTACTTCCAGAGAACACTGTGGACTCCAACAATGATAAGTCTGGACCAAGCCTGACATGAAAACTCAATATGCCCATATGTGAACACTGGTGGAGTCTGGGGAAAATAGAACTTGACATTTGGGAGTTGTCGTTGCTGGGATTTATAGTTCACCTACAATCAAAGAGCATTCTGAACTCCACGATCAATAGAACAACCATTCATCTTGGCATACAGAACGCCCATGACCAACAGAAAATACTGGAAGGGTTTGGTGGGCATTGAACTTGAGTTTGAGAGTTGCAGTTCACCTACTTCCAGACAGCACTGTGAACTCAAACAATAATAAATCTGGACCAAACCTGGCATGAGTGGGGAAATAGAGCTTGACATTTGGGAGTTGTAGTTGCTGGGATTTATAGTTCACCTACAATCAAAGAGCATTCTGAACTCCACCAAGGATGGAACTGAACCGAACTATGAAACTGGTCATTCTCTGGGGTGCCCACATTGTAAATTGGGGGATTGTTTACATTTTTTTGAGTGACTTGAGAAACTGGTGTGAGAGAATTGGCTGTCTGCAAGGACGTTGCTCAGGGGACGCCCAGATGTTTTACCATCCTGTGGGAAGCTTCTCTTATGTCCCCGCACAAGAAGCTGGACCTGACAGATGGGAGCTCACCCCACTCCCAAGATTTGAACCACCAACCTGTCGGTCAGCAGTCCTGCCAACACAAGGGTTTAACCCATTGCACCACCGAGGGCTCCATTGTTTCAAACAGAGATGCTAGATATCTCCCATCTGCAGCACAGAAAGACAAACACAGCTATAGTCTGATATTACACATGTGTGCATTACCAACAGGATTCAAGATATTATATCTGGTTTCACACTGAGTTGGTAGCTGAGAAGTTGTGATATTCTCCTGATGTTTCTCATAAGTGCAAAGACACGTACAATCGCTCCTGGGGAGAAAAGAAGCCACTGGTTTTCTCTCGCTGGGGAGAAAACAGGTAGAAGCTGGGACTAAAGCTCTGACAAGCAGTTACCTTATAATCAATCAAAACTTTATTATAGTTCAAAGACTCAATTGACTCAGTGGTAAAAGGTGCACAAAGTGCAGACAGATTAATAAATTGATAAAACTGATTTAGCTGACCAGCTGTGCCACCTTATAAAGGCCAGCAAGTAACATAGACTCATAGAATTGGAAGAGACCGCATTGGCCATGTTGATCAACCCCCTGCCATGCAGGAAGAGCACAAAGTATCTCTGACAGGTGGCCATCTAGACTCTGTTTAAAAGCCTCCAAGGAGTTTCCGCCACACTCTGAGGCAGAGAGTTCCATTGCTGAACAGTTCTTACAGTCGGGAAGTTCTTCCTAATGTTCAAGTGCGATCTCCTTTCCTGTAATTTCAGCTCATTGCTCTGAGTCCTAGTCTCCAGGGCAGCAGGAAACAAGTTTGCACCCTCCTCCTTATGACATCCTTTCACATATTGGAATATGGCTCCTTTCAACCTTCTCTTCTGCAGGCTAAACAGATCCAACTCTTTAAGATGCTTGTTGTGGCTTAGCCAGCTGATGAAGATGAGGGCTTTGGAGATACCGGGCCTGATGGTTCTGAGTGCCCAGACAGAGGGGGCCTGTCATGTATCATGTCCTGACGTTGATGGTGGTTGGTGGTGGCAGACCTAGCAATTGGTGATGGTTTATGCCCTTCCATCTGTACGAACATATTCTCCGAACGTATTCTCCGAACATATTCTCCCCTATGAACCATCAAGAGTGTTAAGATCATCTGGAGAGGCCCTGCTCTCGGTCCCGCCATCTTCGCAGGCGCATCTGGTGGGGACGAGAGGCAGGGCCTTTTCTGTGGTGGCCCCAGGGTTATGGATTTCCCTCCCAAATGAAATTAGATCTGCCCCCTCCCTCCTGACCTTTAGGAAGCTAGTGAAAACCTGGCTGTGCAACAAAGCTTTTGTGGAATGATGTCTGTGACGGCGCGTCTGTCCCCACTTGTATGTGAATGTACAGTTGAATTGTTTGGTTATCTATAGCTGTCAATCAATGTTATTTTGCACCGGTTAAATTGCTTCCCCAGCTCAATTGTTTGGCTCTGCCCCTTCCTGGGGAGGAAGGCAGTGCTTTCATTTCATTCTACCATCAGACAACTCAGCAGATGGACATGAGAAAGGCTTGGCTCTAAAGCCCTCAGTCAAGTCATCTCTCATCACCAATTCTTAAGTTTGTACTCTTAAGATTCATGCTTCATGTTCAGATCACCCTGGACGACATTGAGGAATCTTAAGCGCCTTCAAACCAGTCCTTTGGCATCAAGAGGAAGACTTTGTGCCTTCAAATATAGGTTATTGGACTGGGGTTGTGAATGTTCAGGCATTCACAGCCATTGAGAAAGAGGGAACTTGGAAAGCTTCTCAGCTGGAAAACTCCTTGAACCCAAGACTTCAGAGACTGTAATGTATATTTTCTTTACCCTCTTTTGGAACATCAAGTTTATCCCTAAGAATGACAACTCATTGTGAACAATAAAGCCTATTTTGAGTTATCTATAGTGTCTTGATCCTTGAGAGTTCCAGTTCTCTAAAGGAGGGCAAGAAGCAATCCCCTGGGGAAAAGATGCCATGTCTGTTTCTTTCACTAAGATCTATAGCCCCCAGTTGTGACGGCACAATGTCTGAGACCAGCAATCGACTAATGGTACTGATCACAATATATGGACTGGACATACGGACTGAGTTGGACACGATTTTATCCTGGCGAACAGCTTTTTTGTAATTTTATGTAATTTATGTAATGTAATCGGTAACTTAATGTTGTGTATTATGTTTTAGTTTTTCTGTGTTAGCATTGAATCTTTGCTGTTAGCCGGTCTGAGTCCCTCTGCAGAGGTAGAGAAGATCGGGATATAAAAGTTTTAAATAAATAAATAAATAAATATGCAAGCCTTAGTTCTAAAGGGCTGAGTAATTTGTAAGTAACAGTTTACAGGTAAAAGTAATTAAGAATGTTTGTTTGATTCACCTCTGCCTGAATACCAGCAGAATAATAATAATAATAATAATAATAATAATAATAATAATAATAATAAACTTTATTTATATACTGCTCTATCTCCCTGAGGGGGACTCAGGGCGGTTTCCACATAACATCACCAAAACATACAAAGTAAATAGAATAACATAAAATTAACAAAACAACATAAGCATAAAATTATCACAATAACACATGTATATTAAAAATAATCCTGTCATCGTGACAGGGTCTTAGAGCAAGATGGTTCTGCAGCTGAAAGAATGGAGGGGATTTTGGAGCAAGATAATGTGGCAAGGGATAGATTGCAGTTGGGTGTTACTGGATTTAAGGAGCTAACCTTGGGGCTGATCTTTGGGAATATTTGTCTTATTTTTGGTGGTAGATGCTGCTGGTTTCCCCCCAGGTTTCTGGATTTTCAGTGTCCTGATCTGTCACTTGAACCCTGGAACCTTGAATCTTTGGACTGGCTTTTGACTATTGTATAGACCAGGGGTCCTCAAACTAAGGCCCGGGGGCTGGATATGGCCCTCCAAGGTCATTTACCTGGCCCTTGCTCATGGTCAACCTAAGTCTGAAATGAATTGAAAGCACACAACAACAACAACAACAATCTTATCTCATCAGCCAAAAGCAGGCCCACACTTCCCATTGAAATACTAATAATGTTATATTTGTTAAAATTGTTCTTCATTTTAATTATTGTATTGTTTTTTAAAAAATTGCACTACAAATAAGATATGTGCAGTGTACATATGAATTCAGTCATGCTTTTTTCAAATTATAATCTGGCCCTCTAACAGTTTGAGGGATTGTGACCTGGCCCTCTGTTTAAAAAGTTTGAGGACCCCTGGTATAGACTCTTGATCCCTGGACTTTGCTCACTGAACTCTCAGCATTTGACCACCGGACTGGCCTCTTTGACTACGGTGTAGCAGTTGCAATCAGATTTAGTTTTATATTCTGTGGCTGGGTGCTGGGTGCTATCTTTATGTTTTATATTTTGGACTAAACAACCAGAAAGTAAGTGCTGCTTTAATTAAACTGTTTGATACAAACTGGGTGTTTGTTTGATTCACCTCTGCCTGAATACCGGCAGAGCCCTGGCATTGTGACTGTGGAACCCTGGCTGCACAGTCTCCTACAGACCCACTGCCAGTACACCAATCTTGGAAGACAATCCTACTAGGACAATGAGGGATCGCCTTAGTGAAGTGACAGCTAGTTGAAAATAAATAAAGGTATTCTGCCTTGATAAAAGTAGCTTCTTATGATTCATGCTAAAAGGTAGCAGAATAGTTTTCTGTGTGCTTATTCAGAAGTAAACAGAATTAATTCATCCAGCAGCATTCCCAAATAGCTTCCCCAGAATCAGGGGTCTTCATGGATACCCAGAAATAAATGTGTCTGTACATTCCACAAAAAATGCATGCCAGGGTAAATGATCCAGCTAAGCATTCCACACTGGATTCGGCTGCTAATGGTTCTGTTAGCAGAGGTGTCCACTTAACAATGGTCACGTCTCTGTAGTAGGCATTCTGAGTATTTTTTCCCCCTGCCGCACTGCAAAGATCCACTTCGGTGTGATTTCAGAGTGCTTTTGCAGGGGCCTGATGAAGGGCAGCTCCACAAAGTACCTAATCAAATCCAGACAAAAAAAATTGATGCCTTTCAGAAATCTGAAACCTGTATTGAACAGTAAATAACATCAAAAGGAGCCCAAGCTATTGTTATGTAATCCCCCAATCAAGATTTGCTTCAGATGGAGGAAACTGTTCCCGACAAATTATTCTGTATAACATCAAAATCCTGGGAGAGATGTTCCAATCCTACCAATAGTATACTTTTTGATGTTTCTCTCAAACTGGAATGGAGATTGTCTGGCAAAGAGCAGACAATATAAATTAGTTTGTATGAACAAGGAATAGGAAAGCAGGCCAATAAGGCCATCAACAACATGTAAGAACCACAAGATTAAGGCAAAATAATAATAATAATAATAATAATAATAATAATAATAATAATAATAATAATAGTTCTGTCGCGCGCTGGGCCTGTAACAGCTGTCTTTTCTATAGGATGTATACTTTAAGCCCAGCTGGAAGCCAGGGGGCCTCAAAGAGAGATTCTTACTTAGGTGATCCCTCGTAGTCCGAGGAATATGGTCCTCCAAGGTTGGCGTCCTGGCAGTGTGTTCGTAGGTGACTGTGGAGCCCTATTCTTGACCTGCATGTTCTCCCGCAGTGAGGGCATCAGTTTCCAGATGGAAGGTGGTCCCGGTCAGGGTTGGCTTGACGCGCCTTCCTCTTGGCACTTGGATGCTCATTGGAAGGAAGGATGTTAGTGGCAAAGGTGAAGTATTTTGGCCACATCATGAGAAGACAGGAAAGCTTAGAGAAGACAATGTTGCTGGGGAAAATGGAAGGCAAAAAGAAGAGGGGCTGACCAAGGGCAAGATGGATGGATGGCATCCTTGAAGTGACTGGCTTGACTCTGAAGGAGCTGGGAGTGGTCACGGCTGACAGGGAGCTCTGGTGTGGGGTGGTCCATTATTATTATTATTATTATTAAACTTTATTTGTACCCCGCTAGCATCTCCCGAGGGACTCGATGTGGCTTGCAAAGGCCAAGACCTTAACACAACAGCAGTAAAACACAAAACAATACAAAACAAAGCAAATTAAAAACATAAGCAATAGCAAGACATTACACTATTACACAATAAAAACCATGGCCAGGCCAGTGACGGGTACAGGTTAAAAAAGTGCTGGGTGTGACAGGAGGTATATTGAGATTCTGGGCAAGTGCCATGTGCAGAGAGTCTTAAACTCTAGTAAAGTGCTTCTGGGACAAAGTGCTGGGTCATCCTATTCTGGAAAGGCACGTCGGAATAGCCAGGTCTTTAAATTCTTCCTAAAGACTGCCAACGTGGGTGCTAGTCTAATGTCTTTGGGGAGGTCGTTCCAAAGTCGGGGGGCAACCACAGAAAAGGCCCTGTCCCTCGTCCCCACCAAACGCGCATGCGACGCAGGTGGGATCGCAAGCAGGGCCTCTCCAGATGACCGAAGGGAGCGTGTGGGTTCATAAACGGAGATGCGGTCACGAAGGTAGGCAGGTCCCAAACCGTTTAGGGCTTTGTAGGTAAGCACCTGCACCTTGAATTGGGTCCGGAAAATGAATGGCAGCCAATGGAGCTCCTTGAACAGGAGGGTTGACCTCTCTCTGTAAGGACCATGAGGCCACGAAGAGTCAGAAGCAACTGAATGAATCAACAACAGTAAACAAAGATCCCAGAGGAAAAGTGTTCCTGCCATACATCAAGGGAACCACTGACCGCATAGGGAAGCTGATGAGGAAACACAACATACAAACAATCTACAAACCCACCAAGAAAATCCAACAAATGCTACGTTCAGCAAAGGACAAGAGGGATCCTCTCACTTCTGCAGGAGTCTACCGTATACCATGCAGCTGTGGACAAGTCTACATAGGGACCACCAAACGCAGCATTGCCCAAATACGAATCAAGGAACATGAAAGGCACTGCAGACTACTTCAACCAGAGAAGTCAGCCATAGCAGAGCACCTGATGAACCAGCCTGGACACAGCATATTATTTGAGAACACAGAAATGCTGGACCACACCAACAACCACCATGTCAGACTACACAGAGAAGCCAGTGAAATTCACAAGCATGTGGACAATTCAACAGAAAGTAGGAAACCATGAAAATGAACAAAATTTGGCTAACAGTATTAAAAACTCTAAAATTACATCAGCAAAACAGCAGAGAGGAAACAACCAGGCACATCTTAACACCTCTCAACAAAGGATTTTCCCAGGCTCAGCCAGGCCTTCAAATGCTAATCAAGGTGGTCAGTTGAAACATTCACACCTAGCTCCAGCAGAGAAGAGCTCTTTGCCCCACCCCAGCCATTCCACAGAGATATAAACCCATTGTCCTAATTCCAACAGACCTCACTACCTCTGAGGATGCTTGCCATAGATGCAGGCGAAACGTCAGGAGAAATGCCTCTAGAACATGGCCCTATAGCCCGAAAAAACCCACAAGAACCTAGTGATTCCAGCCATGAAAGCCTTCAACAATACAAAGATTCTGATCTTGGGTAATCAAGGACTTGGCTGTCAATAAAAGAGTCATCAAACACACATACTTTTAAGATTCTATTTCTGTGAAGGAGTGGC
This sequence comes from Anolis sagrei ordinatus, assembly GCF_025583915.1. Lineage (NCBI taxonomy): Eukaryota > Metazoa > Chordata > Lepidosauria > Squamata > Anolidae > Anolis > Anolis sagrei. The sequence continues at coordinate 10,201,490 of NW_026847993.1, read as the reverse complement.
AGACAAAACTGTACCAACATTTGGAGTGTATCTGACTGGCAAATAAAGTCACCTATCTTCACACACACAATGAATCTGATGATTATCTGGCTTGGAAAACAGCCAGTGGGATTTGCCCAACCTTTTCCATTCCCATGAGATTATCTGAACAGGGTCACAGAGGGGTGGTTGTTTCTAAATTACATTTCGATACATGTCTGTCTAAGAATCAATTTATATACATTTCATATATAAGAAATAAATACAGTACACAGCTGAAAGATACAAGTTACACAAAATCGTAAAGATGATGCAGTTTATTGAAGGGTTTGAAGCTATAGAGTTTAGGGGTTTACAGCTGATGGTGGTCCAGTCTCGATCTTCAGATGCTTTGAACTTGTGCAAGACTGGAAAGAAATTTTTTAAAGGAAAAAATTATATATTTATTTCTAAGCCCTTGGGAAACTATAAATCTTCCAGGAGGAGGGTTACTGTGGCTCAATACATTATGGCACAGAAAGTGGAGTTGAGCCTTTTAAATTGATCCTGCAGACTTGGAAAATGGGAAGGAAACTGTCTCCTATGTGAAGAGAGGAGACACACACACACCTCCCTTTCTAGTGTGTCTCTTCCACTCAGCTGTGAGTCCTCTTCCCTCCTTTCAGCTCCTGAGAGAGAGAGAGAGGAGGAGCTGCAAACAGCCTATTCTCAGCTACACTCAGACAAGGACATCAACAGGCACTCCTCTGAAATAAGCTGAAAGTGCCGGCAGCTTCTCTCAAATCCAGGTTAAATCAGCCCCTTCTTTTGTGTTGCTGTTGATCTCAAAACTGGAAGACTACAAAAATCTTTGGGGAGAGACTATCTTCACTGTCCCTAGTCCCAGGGACAGTCTCTGCAAAGAGAGTATTCAGGAAGCCAACAGGTCTTCATACTGGAGAAGAAGTCTGTGGACCAAGGGCAAGGATTTTGAGCTGCTATCTCCACTGGAACACCTAGCTTTCTTGCAAAACACAAGAGGGTCTGGACAGTCCTGAGCTGAGGGAGCATCCTATGAAGTGATCCTGCTCCATGGCGGAGTCCGAAACCAATGGCACCACCTGCAGCCTCAATGACTTTAGGTTCCAGCAGGCCAACGCTTCCTCTTGCTGGCCTACCATGTCCGGAGGTGGACCTGAGACAGTGATTGTTCCTGTGCTGTTTGGACTGATCTTCCTTCTGGGCTTGGTGGGGAATACACTGGTACTGGTGGTTCTAGGCCGCCTTCGTCCAGGAAGACGACCGTCGCGCAGTGCCACCAACATCTTCATCCTCAATCTGAGCATCGCTGACATCTCCTTCCTCCTCTTCTGCGTCCCTTTCCATGCCACCATCTATTCTCTGCCTGAGTGGATCTTTGGCGCTTTCTTCTGCAAGTGGGTGCACTACCTTGTCATGGCCACCATGCTGGTCAGCATCTTCACCCTGGTGGCCATGTCGGTGGACCGGTACATTGCTGTAGTGCACGCTAAGCGCTCGCTCTGGATCCGCAGCAAACGCAATGCCACTCTTGGTGTGGGAGTCATCTGGCTCCTGTCCCTCCTCATTGCCATCCCGGTGGCTCAGCACCAGGTCCTTGTGAGTGAGCAGCCCCAGGCGCCCAACAGATCCTTCTGCTGGGAACACTGGGCTGAGAACCCGGGCGCTAAGCAGGTCTACAAGGTGACCATCTTGGTGATGGGTTACCTGCTGCCTCTGGTACTCATCTCTTGCTGCTATGCCAAGGTGGGTGGTGATGGTGGAGTGATAGTGATCATGATGAGGAAGAGAGGATACAGACCCACCTGAGATTGTTGTACCCAAATCTTTTGTGGCTTAGTATGGGGATGGGCAAAGTGCCACCTTGGGGCTATTTATGGGCCTCAACTCCAACAGTTTCCCTGGACCTGCCCTTTTCTGCCCGCTCAAAAGTTGAAGTTTCTAGAAGTGCCAATCTACCATTGGAATAGGTTGCAATTTTCCAAAAAGTGCCCATTTCTCAAATTGGAACAGTGACCTCTGGCAACTTCCATTGTTTGATTCATTGGTCATGATTTTTAAAAGAATTTTTTATTGTATAATACTTAGAAACATACAATCTTCAAAATTAGCAGTCAAAATACCAGTATTTTTTTCCCATCCTACCACCACCACAACCCCCCCCCCCCGTACCCAGGAACAGTTAACTACTTTTGCAGTGCTTATTACAATTGTTCAATCATGAGGATAGTCTTATTTAATTCCATATATTTATCTTTTCCCTTTATTCTGTAAATGAGACCCTTCCATTTTGCCTCCCATGTCCTTCTGATTTGGCTCGTCCTATAGTAACTTTTCCTTTCACTGATATAACCTTGGAGTAGGTAGTCGGCTAGATATTTATACCAAGTTTTTATATCCCATTTCTTCCAGCCTAGGGCCACTGAGGCTTTGATTGCATCCATCATGTGTTTTATTATTTCCTCCCATTCTTTAAATTCCCCTTTACTTTCTAATTTCTGAGTGAAAAATTGAGTCTTGTTCCATTCTATGTTTATCTCTAATAGCTCCTCCATTTCCTTCTTAATTATTTCGTGAAACTTTTGTATTTTTTCGCATTTCCACCAGATGTGGGTGCATGTTCCTGTTTTTCCGCAGTTGTGCCAACATAATTTTGGGTATATTTTCATAATATGTGCCAATTGCATGGGAGTTCTGTACCATTTTGTCAGTATTTTCAGTTGCATTTCTTTAATCTTTAAATGTTTTATTTTTTATTGATTTCATCCAATTGTCTATTTCTTTCTCGCTGCAACTTAATTCTTCCTTCCAGACTTCTGTTAGGGTAGATTTTGTTTTATATTGTATTTCCGTGATTATTTTGTATACTAGCCGTCCCTTGCCATGCATTGCTGTGGCCCAGTCTGGTGATCTGGAAAATAAAGTAATGAGAAAGTGTTGGTTTCTAATATATGTAATTTCTTTATGTTTGTGGGTAAACAGTATTTCTTGTTGTATTGCCGAAGGCTTTCATGGCCGGAATCACTCAGTTCTTGTGGGTTTTTTCGGGCTATATGGCCATGTTCTAGGGGCATTTCTCCTGACGTTTCGCCTGCATCTATGGCAAGCTTCCACAGAGGTGAGGTCTGCCATAGATGCAGGCGAAACATCAGGAGAAATGCCTCTAGAACATGGCCATATAGCCCGAAAAAACCCACAAGAACTGAGTATTTCTTGTTGTTTCTTTGTCAGTGTTGATGTGGAGAGTGTCTGATTTGCCTTATCTGGAACATGCAACATATAATTTTCCTTCTTTAGGGGTCCCTTTCAAATCTAGGATACTATATCTGTGTGTGTGTGAATCATATAGATCTAGTATCTATATCTATGGCTGGATGGCTCTTGGTCAGGAGGGCTTTGTTTACATTTTCCTGCCCTGGTAAAAGGGTGTTGTACTGGATGACATTAAGTATTTTCTGTTGGCCATGGGGGTTCTGTGTGGAAAGTTTGCCCCAATTCTGTCGTTGGTGGGATTCAGAATGCTCTTTGGTTGTAGGTGAACTATAAATCCCAGTGACAACAACTCCCAAATGTCAAGATCTATTTCCTCCAAACTCCATCTGTGTTCATATTTGGGCATATGGAATATTCTTGCCAAGTTTGGTCCAGTTCTATCATTGTTTAAGTCTTGATGTAGGGGAACTACAACTCCCAAACTCAAGGTCAATGCCCACCAAACCCTTCTAGTGTTTTCTTTCGGTCATGGGGGTTCTGTGTGCCAAATTTGGTTCAATTCGATCATTGGTGGAGTTCAGAATGCTCTTTGATTTTAGGGTAACTATAAATCCCAGCAACTACAACTCCCAAATGACAAACTCAATTTTTTGAGTGAAGATCACTTCTTGGGTTATTAGGTGTCTTGTGGCCAAATTTGGCGGCAATTCGTCCAGCGGTTTTTGAGGTATGTTAATCCCACAAACGTACATTACATTTTTTTACATAGATAAATCCCATGATTCCTTTCTCCTTCTCAACTTGCAATTTTATTATTTTGTCAATTTTTGTTTCTGAGATTTCCTTAGTCTTCAATTCTGTTAGCTTTTTAGACAGCCCTCCCCACTGTAACCAATTTCCGAGCCCACATTTATCTTTTATTTCCTCCCATTGCATTACAGTTCCGTCTGGTTTCAATAAGTCCTCAATCTTTGTTAGTCCATTCTGTTAGCATATTTCGATATGGATGGGGTTTTCTGTTCTCTATGGAACCTGTTGGGAGCTTGTCTATTTTATTTGGTGGGAGTTTGTTTTGCCGATTCATTGGCCATGTACTTGGGTGCCCACCAATAGTAGGATCAGAAAATAGGGTCCCAAACCAGGGTTAGTTACCTACACGTGTTTTATCATTGAACTCAGAGTGCTTGGATAAGTTTCAGCTTTCAATTAGGAGAGTTGATTATGAAAAAGGCAGAACTCCTGAGAATGGGCAGAGCACCTTATCACCAACCATAGACATGGGCATCAGTTATGGAGTAAGCCAAGATGATACCAGTCTTTTGATTTTCCAGGCTACAGCAATGTGAAGCCAGATATTTATTTTTATTTGTCATGTCAGGGCAACCAGTCAATTATATTACATTTCTAACAGAACAAAGCAAACAAACAAACAGACAAAATACAAAATGTGTTAGTTTGGTAGTTGATTAAATGTCCTTTGACCAGTATCTGGCCACTTGGAGTGCTTCTGGTGTTGCTGCAAGAAGGTCCTCCATTGTGCATGTGGCAGGGCTCAGGTTGCATTGCAGCAGGTGGTCAGTAGTTTGCTCTTCTCCACATTCACATGTCGTGGATTCCACTTTGTAGCCCCATTTCTTGAGATTGGCTCTGCATCTTGTGGTGCCAGAGTGCAGTCTGTTCAGCACCTTCCAAGTTGCCTAGTCTTCTGTGTGCCCAGGGGGGAGTCTCTCATTTGGTATCAGCCATTGGTTGAGATTCTGAGTTTGAACCTGCCACTTTTGGACTCTCGCTTGCTGAGGTGTTCCAGCAAGTGTCTCTGTAGATCTTAAAAAGCTATTTCTAGATTTAAGTCGTTGACGTGCTGGCTGATACCCAAACAGGGAATGAGCTGGAGATGTCACTGCCTTGGTCCTTTCACTATTGGTTCCTACTTCCCGGCGGATGTCAGGTGGTGCAATACCAGCTAGACAGTGTAATTTCTCCAGTGGTAGGGCGCAGACACCCCGTGATAATGTGGCATGTCTCATTAAGAGCCACATCTACTGTTTTAGCGTGGTGAGATGTGTTCCACACTGGGCATGCATACTCAGAAGCAGAGTAGCATAGCGCAAGGGCAGATGTCTTCACTGTGTCTGGTTGTGATCCCCAGGTTGTGCCAGTCAGCTTTCGTATGATATTGTTTCTAGCGCCCACTTTTGCTTGATATTCAGGCAGTGCTTCTTGTAGGTCAGAGTACGGTCCAGAGTGACTCCCAGGTATTTGGGTGTGCTGCAATGCTCCAGTGGGATTCCTTCCCAGGTAATCCTCAGAGCTCAGGATGTTTGTCTGTTCTTAAGGTGAAAGGCACATGTCTGTGTTTTAAATGGGTTGGGGATCAGCTGGTTTTCCCTGTAATAGGCAATAAGAGCACCTAGAGCTTCAGAGAGCTTCTGTTCTACCATCTCAAAGTCAGTTCAGCCTGTCATTGTGTCTGATGTTCATGATGGAAATGGGGATGATGTTCATACTGGTGGGACTACATCAACAGAATAATCCTATATAAGTGACCATGTGTCATTCCAGAAACGGTGACAGACAGAGACGCTGCTCACCCGCTATGCTCTGCTCCATGGGAAAGACAGAGATAGTGTATTCAGAGAGTGGCAGATTTGCAAGGGAGCAGTCTGATCACTTTGGGGCTACTTACTCAAGGGAAGAGGAAGGAGTGCATTTTGGAGTCTTAGATTTTGTGCAGGGAGTCAGTTCCTGCTGTATGGAAAACAAGAGAGTTGGTCCTTGCCATTGAAGAGAAGTTTTGAATTTTTGGAGTCCTGGATGTTTTGAAACTATGCATTGGCAGGCTGCAGGAAAGCAGGGTCTGGCCCAACAGGTGTTCTCCCCCAAGGAGGGAGAAAAGTAAATGGTAATATTTGGGCACATGAGGATGGATGCATGCACATGTGGTGTGAATGCAGAGTAAAAATATAATTTTTTTGTTTGTTTGTTAGCCAATGTCATAGGTGTTTGCAAAACCAATGTAGTTGCATAGAATCAGTATGTCTGTATGTCCAATGCCGTTCTTTATAAAAATGTTGTTCTATAAAAATTCTGATACCTATCGCCCAATTTCCATTTTGAACGTTGATTATAAAATATTTACAAACATATTAGCAGAGAGATTAAAGCAATTTTTAAAAGGATGGATTAAAGAAGAACAATCAGGATTCCTACCGCAGCGTCAAATTAAAGATAATGTAAGGACCATAGTGAACATAATTGAACACTACGAAAAAAAACGACAAAGAATGCGCCTTACTAGCATTAGACGCCGAAAAGGCTTTCGACAGGGTAAATTGGGACTTTTTCCTCGCACTCATGCAAGAGATTGACATGGGTTTCCACTTCATAAACTCAATAAAAGCTATATACATTACCCAGGAAGCTAAAATATGTATAAATGGGCAGACTACAGAAAAGATAAACATACAAAAAGGAACTAGGCAAGGATGCCCGTTTTCACCTCTCCTGTTCATAATGACCCTGGAAATTCTATTAAATAACATCAGGAACAACAATGCACTTAAGGGAATAAAGATAAGAAAACACTCCTATAAACTTAGGGCCTTTGCAGATGATGTAATCTGTCTAATTGAAGATCCAATGGACAACTTGGAAGAGTGGATAAAGAAGATAGAAGACTTTGGAGTAATAGCAGGGTTTAAGATCAACAAAAACAAAGCAAAAAATATTAACAAAAAAGATAACAAAAGAAAGACAAAAGTTACTAGAGAGAAGAAGTGGTATACAAGTTGTGGACAAAATCAAATATTTGGGAATAAACCTACACCTCTTAAAGAACAACTACGATATAAAATGGAAAGAAATTAGTAAAGAAATGGCTAACTGGAAGTCTCTAAACTTGTCTAACTGGAAGTCTCTAAACTTGGGAAGAATTTCAGCCATAAAAATGATGGTCATAGAATCATAGAATCAAAGAGTTGGAAGAGACCTCATGGACCATCCAGTCCAACCCCCTGTCAAGAAGCAGGAATATTGCATTCAAATCACCCCTGACAAATGGCCATCCAGCCTCTGCTTAAAAGCTTCCAATGAAGGAGCCTCCACCACACTCCGGGGCAGAGAGTTCCACTGCTGAACGGCTCTCACAGTCAGGAAGTTCTTCCTAATGTTCAGATGGAATCTCCTCTCTTGTAGTTTGAAGCCATTGTTCCGCGTCCTAGTCTCCAAGGAAGCAGAAAACAAGCTTGCTCCCTCCTCCCTGTGGCTTCCTCTCACATATTCGTACATATTCTCTTGAATTGTGGTGCCCAGAATTGGACACAATATTCCAGATGTGGTCTAACCAAAGCAGAATAGAGGGGTAGCATCACTTCCTTAGATCTAGACACTATGCTCCTATTGATGCAGGCCAAAATCCCATTGGCTTTTTTTGCCGCCACATCACATTGTTGGCTCATGTTTAACTTGTTGTCCACGAGGACTCCAAGATCTTTTTCACACGTACTGCTCTCGAGCCAGGCGTCACCCATTCTGTATCTTTGCATTTCATTTTTTCTGCCAAAGTGGAGTATCTTACATTTGTCACTGTTGAACTTCATTTTGGTAGTTTTGGCCCATCTCTCTAATCTGTCAAGATCGTTTTGAATTCTGCTCCTGTCCTCTGGAGTATTGGCTATCCCTCCCACTTTGGTGGTCTTGCCCAAACTTCTCTTCCTATTCCAGGTGTTACCCGTCATAAGAAATAAACAGACAATTAGAAACTGGAATAGAGAAATAACAAAATTCATATGGGCTGGGAAGAAACCCAGGATAAAATTCATAAACCTAATTGAAAGTAAAGAAAAGGGTGGTCTAGGGTTACCAGATCTTCAAGCATACCACGATGCCTGTGGCCTAATCTGGAGCAAAGAATGGGCCAATATCATCAGAAAAAAAGATCTAGCTCTAGAAGGATACGATCTTAGAAGTGGGTGGCACGCGTATATGTGGTATGCCAAAAGAAAGATAAAAAAAACTTTATTAGATCCTCACTGATAAAAATATGGGAAAAATACAAACCTAAATTCACTCAAAAAACACCTCTGCGGATCTCCCCTCTTGAAGCGACACAAAGAAGAGAATTAGGGTGGGAGAAATGGCCAAGGTATAAAGGCATCTTAAAAAAGAACAACGATGGTTTTTCCATGAAGACACTGGAAGAGATAAGAATTTCATTTGGCGAGATATCATGGTTCCAATACAGGTAGCTGACAGAAGCATACAATAAAGACAAAAAACTAGGCTTCGATAAAGGAGATAATCACTCGGATAAAATTATGGCTGGAGAAAAAAAAGGAATCACCAAACTCTACAAAATTATACTAAGCTGGACAACAGAGAAAAACAGAATAAAAAACTTTATATCAAAATGGACAGCAAACTTAGGCCATACTATTGAAACCACAGAGTTGGGAAAGATATGGAAAGTTAAACTAAGGTGACCTGAGGGAAAACTGGTTAAAAATGATGTACTGGTGGTACATCATGCTGAGTACACTGGCAAAATGTTATAGAAACATCTCTGAGACATGCTGGAAATGCCAAAGTAAAAAAGGGACTTTCTTCCACTCATGGTGGACATGTGAAAAAACAAAACAGTTCTGGAAAGAGATCTACAAATTAATAAACAAGATACTGGGTATAAAAATAGAAATGAAAGCTGAATATTATCTCTTGGGAATATTAGATTTTGAACTTGAAAAAATTAAAGACAAGCTCTTTTTTCACATGGCGACAGCTGCAAGAATTGTAATAGCAAGAAAATGGAAGAATAAAGATCTAGCAACAAAGGAGGAATGGATAATCAAACTTTTAGATATAATAAATATGGATTCCCTAACATGGCACCTGGAAAATAAACAGAAGGCAGGGATAGCCAGGACAGATTGGTCTCCAATCAAAAAATACTTCAAGATGAACTAAACTCAGACATATGAGAATCAAGACTAGAAAGATAATATTAATGTCTCTGGGGCAAAATGGACAAATAAGATCAAGAACTCTCCTGTGACCCAACCTTTACCCTCCACACAGGGACGGCTCGTCCATTACGCGAAGTAAGCGGTCGCAGAACACTTTTTTTTGCCAGGGGCGCAGAGGCGCCTCTGTAAATGCCCCTCGACTGCCACTTGAGGAGCGCCCCCTCAGCTCACAACAGCCCTAGCAGTCCGGGGGGAGCCTCGGCTTTCTTGCCTCGCTGCCGGGCGATCCTCTTTCCAAAGGGGCCGGGCCCTTGAGCCTCGCCTAGCCAATCGTTCTCCGTGTTCAATCCCTTCCCCATGACCGGCTCCCTTTCTCGATCCCCCGGCGCTCCACCTGCCTCCTCTCCTCTCCCCAATCCACGGGTGGGCCAAGGGGCGGAGCTGTCATGCCTGGCCCGCTGCGCCTGGCCCGCTTCGGGTCCGGAGGCGTGTCTGAAGACCCCAGCGTGCGCACCAAAAGTTGCCTCTTCTCCTGACTTTCTCTTCAGCCATTGGGACCAAGAGAGAGAGAGAGAGAGAGAGAGAGAGAGAGCCCCTCCGGCTGGAGGTATCTCCCACCTCCGCTCCCTCCTTTGTTTTTGTGCCTACCTTCAGGAAAGGTGGGCATCTCCACCTCTCTCTCTCTCTCTCTCCCAATGGCTGAGGAGAAAGTCAGGAGAAGAGGTGACTTTTGGTGCACACGCCGGGGTCTTCAGGCACGCCTCCGGACCCAAAGCGGGCCAGGCAAAGGAGCAAGTGCGGCAAGTGTAGTTACTGGGATGTATAGTTCACCTACAATCAAAGAGCATTCTGAACTCCACCAATGATGGAATTGAACCAAATATGGCACACAGAACTCCCATGACGAACAGAAAATATATATCAATGATTGGTTGGGGGGGGGGCGCCAAAATACTGTTTGCTTACCATTGAAAATTACCTAGGGCCGCCTCTGCCTCCACATCTCCTCCACCCACCCACATCCCTTCACTCCCCCCAACCCTCCTGAACCCTTCCCCCCCAACCCCTATTATTGTTTTTCTTTTTTAATGAAATTGTTAAGTCTAAGTTTTTGATTTCTGAAACTTGGATGTACCCCATCTTTGAAAACCCTTAATAAGAATTAAAAATAAAATAAAACTCTGATACCTTTTCTCTTACCAGAAAATTACAATAAATAAAAACTACCTATGCTTTAATGTTATTGAAAAGTTATCCATGACATCCGTGTTCTAAAAATGTGATTGCAAGGAGAGAACAGATGTGATAGAGTCCTCAATGTCTTGGACTGTGACTTTTCCTGTGCCTTCTCCCCTTCCTCCTGTGTAGGTTCGCTTCAGCAGGAGTCTGGGGCACGTTCATAAACCTCTTCCAAAGAAGAACTTGTCTCATAAAAGCATTTTAAAGGTCAGAAAGATCTTCCCTGTCCATAATTGCAACACTAGGTCACTCAGACATGTCCCTGTCTGCCATTCTAAATCTCCCTGGGAACTGGTTGTGTGATCAAACCTTGGACAGAAAAATTACTAAAAGACTGTTTCTTGGAAAAGCTGGCATTATTGCCGGGTACACTATGTGAAGATAACACCCCCTTGCTTCACCATATTCAATGTAAGCAATTTCACTGCTTCAGATAGCTACTAAACAATTATTTTGCCCACCTTAAGAACAGACAAGCATCCCGAGCTCTGAGGACGACCTGGGAAGGAATCCCACTGGAGCATTGCAGCGCACCCAAATACCTGGGAGTCACTCTGGACCGTGCTCTGACCTACAAGAAGCACTGCCTGAACATCAAGCAAAAAGTGGGTGCTAGAAACAATATCACATGAAAGCTGACTGGCACAACCTGGGGATCACAACCAGACACAGTGAAGACATCTGCCCTTGCTATGCTACTCTGCTGCTGAGTATGCATGCCCAGTGTGGAACACATCTCACCACGCTAAAACAGTGGATGTGGCTCTTAATGAGACATGCTGCATTATCACAGGGGTGTCTGCGCCCTACACCACTGGAGAAATTACACTGTTTAGCCTGTATTGCACCACCTGACATCCGCCGGGAAGTAGCAGCCAATAGTGAAAGGACCAAGGCAGTGACATCTCCAGCTCATCCCTGTTTGGGTATCAGCCAGCACGTCAACGACTTAAATCAAGAAATAGTTTTCTAAGATCTACAGAGACACTCGCTGGAACACCTCCGCAAGCGAGAGTCCAAAAGTGGCAGGCTCAAACCCAGAACCTCAATCCATGGCTGATACCAAATGAGAGACTCCCCCCTGGGCACACAGAAGACTGGGCGACTTGGAAGGCGCTGAACAGACTGCGCTCTGGCACCACGAGATGCAGAGCCAATCTTAAGAAATGGGGCTACAGGGTGGAATCCACGGCATGCGAGTGCGGAGAAGAGCAAACCACTGACCACCTGCTGCAATGCAACCTGAGCCCTGCTACATGCACAATGGAGGACCTCCTTGTGGCAACACCAGAGGCACTCCAAGTGGCCAGACACTGGTCAAAGGACATTTAACCAACTACCAAGTTTGCAACATTTTTTTTATCTGTTTATTTATTTTGTTCTGTTAGAAATGTAATACAATGGTATGGTTGCTGATGACACAGTAAATAAAAAATAATTATTTTGCCAAATGGTGGTAGCAAGGGGGTTGTGTGATCCTCTGGAAGTTATTGGACTGCAGTTCCCATAGCCATAAGTGAGGAATTATGGAAGTTAAAATTCCCACAACCCCTATAGGGCCTAATTTTGGCTATACACACCCTTTCCTGAAGGTTGCTTGGGAATATTGGCCCATGAAAAACTTAGGGCCAAAATGGTGAATTCATCCATCGCTTACATCAGCATTTCTTGACCTGGGTGGGGGGTCATGAGGGAGTGTCAGAGGGGCCACCAAAGACTATAAAAAAACCACAGTATTTTATGTTGGTTATGGGGGTTCCCTTTGGGAAGTTTGGGCCAATTCTATCATTGGTGGGGTTCAGAATGCTCTTTGATTGTAGATGAACTATAAATCCCAGCAATAATAATAATAATAATAATAATAATAATAATAGTAATAATAACACTTTATTTGTACCCCATTACCATCTCCCCAAGGGACTCAGTGCGGCTTACATGAGGCCAAGTCCAAATACAACAATACACGCAATAATAACAACAATACAAGCAATTAAAATAAAAACATAAACAATAAAAATGTAACAATTAACAATAAGACAACACACAATTAAAACTGTGGGTAGGCCAAATGTAAAGTTAAAATTGGAAGTAATGCATGGGCGAAAAGGTGAAAGTGGTGTTTGTGGAAAATATACAAGCAGACCTAAATGTAAAGTGCTTTGGAGGACAAAGTGCTATGGGAACATTATTCTGGGAAGACACACTGGAACAACCACATTTTCAAACTCCTCCTAAAGACTGCCAGGGTTGGGGCCTGCCTGATGTCCTTAGAAAGTGCGTTCCAGAGTCGAGGGGCCACCACCGAAAAGGCCCCCTCTCTCATCCCCATCAATAGTGCCTGCGATGCAGGTGGGATCGAGAGTAGGTAGATAATCGAAGAGATCGTGTGGGTTCATATACAGAGATGCAGTCACGCAGGTAGGCGGGTCCCAAACCATTCAGGGCTTTGTAGGTAAGAACCTGCACCTTGAACTGCGTCTGGAAAATGAATGGCAACCAATGGAGCTCCTTGAACAGGAGGGTAGACCGCTCCCTGTAAGGAGCCCCAGTTAACAACCTGGCTGCCGCCCATTGGACCATCTGGAATTTCCGAGCCATTTTCAAGGGCAGCCCCACGTAGACTGCATTGCAGTAATCCAGTCTAGAGGTGACAACTCCCAAATGTCAAGTCTATTTTCCCCAAACTACCAGCATTCACATTTGGGCATATGGAGTATTCGTGCCATGTTTGGTCCAGAGCCATCATTGTTTGAGTCCACAGTGCTCTCTGGATGTAGGTGAACTACAACTCCAAAACTCAATGTCAGTGCCTACCAAACCCTTCCAGTATTTTCTGTTGGTCGTGGGAGTTTTGTGTGCCAAGTGTGGTTAAATTCCATCATTGGTGGAGTTCAGAATGCTCTTGGATTTTAGGTTAATTATAAATCCCAGCAACTACAACTCCCAAATGACAAAATCATTCCCTCTCAATCCCACCAGTATTCAAACGTGAGCGTTTGATCCAGGAAATGAAAACATATCCTGCATATCAGATATTTACATTATGATTCATAACAGTAGCAAAATTACAGTTGTGAAGTAGCAACGAAAATAGTGTTATGGTTGAGGGTCACCACAACATGAGGAAGTGCATTAAGGGATCACGGCATTCGGAAGGTTGAGAACCACTGTTGTAGACAGTGCGACTTGCAGAACCATCAAGGTTGTTAAGATCTTCTGGAGGGGCCCTGCTCTCGGTCCCACCACCCTCGCAATCGCATCTGGTGGGGACGAGGGACAGGGCCTTCTCGCTGGTGGTGCCTCAGCTCTGGAGCTCTCTCCCACTGGAGATTAGAACTGCCCCTTCTCTCCTGACTTTTAGAAAACTGGTGAAAACTTGGCTCTGGAATTTAGCATTTGATGAGTGAGTCAATAACTCCTGACCACACGGATGGATGGCAATGAATTGTGACTTCATTCTGACGACGTGGCCTTATGTAATTATATGATTGTATTTTAATGTGTTAGTGTATTATGGGATGTGATGTTTTAAACTATTGTCTATGAATCTTTTGTTGTGAACTGGACTGAATCCCTCTGCGGAGGTTGAGAAGACCGGTATATAAAAGTTCTAAATAAATAATAATAAATAAATATTCTCAATAGCTTCTGACATGATTAAAAAAAAAGTAGCTGCTAATGGTTCCCATGTCCCATGTCCATGTTTTAACAAAAGTTTTTAAAAGAGCTATCCATGGTAATGAACTCTATTGATATTTATTTATCTATCGAGTCAGGAGAAAACCAAACAGTTGTATTGCATTTTAAACAAACAAACAAACCACAACGTTTGTAAGCTTGGTAGTTGATTAAATGTCCTTTGACCAGTAGCTGGCCATTTGGAATGCCTCTGGTGTTACTATAAGAAGGTTCTCCATTGTGCATGTAGCAGGGCTCAGGTTGCATTGCAGCAGGTGATCTGTAGTTTGCTCTTCTCCACACTCGCATGTTGTGGATTCCACTTTGTAGCCCCATTTCTGAAGGTTGGCTCCGCATCTCGTGGTGCCAGAGCGAAGTCTGTTCAGCGCCTTCCAAATCGTCCAGTCTTCTGTGTGCCCAGGGGGGAGTCTCTCATTTGGTATCAGCCATTGATTGGGATTCTGGGTTTGAGCCTGCCACTTTTGGACTCTTGCTTGCTGAGGTGTTCCAGAGAGTGTCTCTGTAGATCTTAGAAAACTATTTCTTGATTTAGGTCATTGATGTGTTGGCTGATACCCAAACAGGGGGTGGGCTGGAGATGTCACTGCCTTGGTCCTTTCACTATTGCCTGCTTCTTCCTGGTGGATGTCAAGTGGTGCAATTCTGGCTAAACAGTGCAATTTCTCCAGTGTTGTAGGGCGCAGAAACCCTGTGATAATGCAGAATGTATCATTACGAGCCACATCAACTGTTTTAGCGTGGTGAGATGTGTTCCATCTATATCTATTGATATAACAGTTCAGCACCATCGATAACATCTTTAAAACTAACCAAAACTTCAAATTGTTTCACTTTCCCATGGATGTTAGGGATTGTTTTCAATTTGGATGCAAATATTGTCAGTTGACTCATCTGTTGATTTTCTCTCTTTCGCTTTCGCCCTTATTTCAAAAAGAAAGCCATTAGGAGAAGAATGTATCTGCTCTATCAACAAAATTTAGATTAACCTTTTGAAAACACAGTTAGAGTGCCCTTGTAACCAAGCAATGGATGTACTTAACCATTAGAGCTGGAAGAGCCACAGTACTTAAGCCAATTAATGAAAAGAAAATCAATCTATTACATGTGGCATTTATGTCTCCCTTTTGCATGCTTTCTGAAAGCAGCAAGGTGGAAGAAAACCAGCCTTCTTCTCGACATACTGTACTATAGGATTATTTGGTTGGAAGGGAATGTAAATTAAATTGGGCCAGAATTTGGAAGACTCTTTCCTTCCTCCCTTCCTTATTTCCTTATCTCCTTCTTTCCTTGGACTATAACTCACATAAATCCATTACGGCCACTAGCTACGCTAGATGGGAGATTATAGGCACTACAATCCAAACCCAAAATTTCTCCAAAATGTAAATTGAGTCTGATCCAAACCAGGACTGATTGCCTCTCCTTGAAAACAAAGCTCTTTATTACTTACGCGATCCTTCGTAGTCTGAGGATGATGGTCCTCCAAGAGTGGTATCCTGGGGGTGGGTCCATAGGTGACTGTGGAGCCCTATTCTTGATCTGCATCTTCTCCCACAGTGAGGGCATCGGTTTCAAGGTGGAAGGCAGTCCCAGACGGGGTTGGCTTGATGTGCCTTCCTCTTGGCACATTTCTCTCTTTCGCCCTCCATTCGTGCCTCTTCAAATTCTGCAGCACTGCTGGCCACAGCTGACCTCCAACTGGAGCGCTCAAGGGCCAGGGCTTCCCAGTTCTCAGGGTCTATGCCAGAGTTTTTAAGGTTGGCTTTGAGCCCGTCTTTAAATCTCTTTTCCTGTCCTCCAACATTCAGTTTTCTGTTCTTGAGTTTGGAATAGAGCAACTGCTTTGGGAGACGGTGGTCGGGCATCCGGACAACATGGCCAGTCCAGAGTTGATGCCGGAAGACCATCACTTCAGTGCTTGTGGTCTTTGCTTCTTCCAGCACGCTGACATTTGTCCACTTGTCTTCCCAAGAGATTTGCAGGATTTTCCGGAGGCAGCGCTGGTGGAATCGTTCCAGGAGTTGCATGTGATGTCTGTAGACTGTCCACGTCTTGCAGGCGTATAGCAGGGTTGGGAGGACAATAGCTTTATAAACAAGCATCTTGGTATCCCTACGGATGTCCTCAAACACTCTCTGCTTCATTAGGAAAAATGCTGCACACACAGAGCTCAGGTGGTGTTGAATTTCGGTGTCAATGTTGACTTTTGTGGAGAGGTGGCTGCCAAGGTAGCGGAAATGGCCAATATTTTCTAATGTTACACCATTAAGCTGTATTTCTGGCATTGGAGAGGGATTGGCCGGTGACTGCTGGAAGAGCACTTTGGTTTTCTCAGTGTTCAATGACAGGCTGAGCTTCTCATATGCTTCTGCAAAGGTGTTTAGAGTGGCTTGGAGGTCTTCTTCTGAATGCGCACAGATGATGTTGTCATCAGCATACTGGAGTTCTATAACAGATGTTGTAACCTTGGTTTTGGCTTTCAGTCTGCTGAGGTTAAACAGCTTGCCATCTGTCTAATAGATGATTTCCACTCCAGGGGGAAGCTTCCCATCAACAAGATGAAGTATCATAGTGATGAAGATGGAAGACTGATCGCCTCTCCTTGAAAACAAAGCTCTTTGTTTTTTACCAGTTTCATTTTTTTTTAAAGAGAGGCATTTGAGATTTTAAAAAATCAAGTTTTCCAGTCCATCCTACAGTTTTCTTGTAATGGCAAAGTTAAGTAGTAATGCAGTAGAATACTTTTAAAATTCAACATAAAGAGTAATGAGTTACGGCTAAAACACTACAAGGAGTAATGGAAATTACTTACTCTTTCAAAATAACTTTCTAATTTCAGCAGCTGAGTTCCTGGAAAAGATGAGATATAATCCAAGTAGTGCTCATTTTTGGGGCTCAGTATTTTAATCCTATCATCATACCAGCTGTCAGTTATACTCGGATTGACAGTTCAGGGTTGTCCCAGACTCTGAGTTGTCAAAACCTGGGATATAGGCTGCATCTACACTGCAGAATGAATGTAGTCTAACTCCTAATATACCAACTGTGTTTTTAAATATCTCTTTATATAATTGTTGAAATATATCCCACTGATTATATAAGAATATCAGGGGAGATTATAACAGAGAAGGGGGTGAGACATCTAGTATTTTTAAAAGGTAGGAACAAGGAAACACTAGAACTGAAAGACTTAAAATGCTTCTTCAAATGAATTCCGCTGCCACCATTTCAATATTAATTAGGCTGAGGTAATATTGAGAGTTTGTTCTGTAACACACACTGTGCCACTATAGTTTCTTAGAGGCTGGTATGAAGCTGACTTTAATAACACTTTGACCACAAAGGTATTCACACTGAGGCTGGTATAAGTTAAATAAAATAACAAGAATGTTTATTGAACAGGCTTGAAATATTCAGGTATGCTTAATGGTTTCAGTAAAACACTGCCATAAAAAGCTTGTGGTTGTGTTAGAGTCAAAATCTTAAATCCTCTGGGTTACAAGTCTTCAAAGTTCCACCACAGAAAATTACTTCAGGAAATGAATCTCTGAAAGTAACTCCCAAAAATGCCCCTTAGGAATCTAGCCAAAAATACCCTGAACTAGACTTCCTTACGAATTGAACAGTCCACTAACTGGGTACTGCTCCTTCACGGTATTCTAGCTATTTACTCAATAGCTACTCTGAATACTTCACAAAAGACTGACCCAATCTTTTTCTCCAAACCCAAACTCGCTCTCACTAACACCAATACTTCTTCTCTCTAACAGCTCCAAACCCTAACTGACTAAACTGGAACTTCAAGCCTCTGTTTAAAAGACACTTTCCCCCCTCTAGACCACTTAGGCTCCACCCCCATCTTTCTAGCCAATCCTAGCCTTCTGATTTTCCCTCTAAGACTTGAACACCCCCCTCAAGACAAACCTAACTAAAATGCCTTCTCCCTGTCTCCCTTTCCTAAAATGGATGCCGTGGCTTCATTACACCCTGCTTCTGCCAACCTAGCAGTTCGAAAACATGCATATATGAGTAGATCAATAGGTACGGTTCCAGGGGGAAGGTAACGGTGCTCCATGCAGTCATGCCGGCCACATGACCTTGCAAGTATCTATGGACAACGCTGGTTCTTTGGCTTAGAAATGGAGATGAGCATCACTCCCAGAGTCGGACACAATTAGACTTAATGTCAGGGGAAAACCTTTACCTTTACCTTACAGTTCTTTTATGGCCCCTAATACCTTCTCTTTCCAGAATGACAAAGGATTAGTTATCTTTCCAAAAAGATAATCTTCAGAAAAGCATCCTGAGCATTAAGTTCTACTTCTCCCACAAGCTCATATTGCAAGAGCCCTGTGTCTGGATCAGACCAAAGGCCGACAGGCAGGAAATGAAAGCAATATAGCGTTCCCAGCTACTGCTGCCCAGCAACTGATTATAATTCATGTCAAACAAACCTTAGGGTGTTATGAAGTCAATTATGTTAAAGCAATTAACCTGCCCATTTTGTGGGTTTACATAAGAAGCAGCAGCAGCTATAGGGTGGTCCCAGTAAGCACAGCATTGTAGAATATAGGTTTTTGCTTTTCCCCATTCTATGAATTTTGTCTTGAGCTGCTATTTGGTGCCATTAGCATTGAACCATGGCAGTTAAAGTGGTGCCAAACTGCTTTAATTCTACAGTGCAGATGAACCATTAACGTTAAAGGGAAGGCACACTCCCTACTCTGTCAAAGAGTCCTGGGACTCACCAAACTGCAAGTCCCAGGATCCCATAGCATTGAGTCAAAGCAGTTCAAGTGGTGTCAAACTGCATTAATTCAACAGTGCAGATGTCCTCCTAGTCATTACAGAAAGGAATTAATTGCAAGTAACAGCTTATCATTTCCAAGCTCTTCATATTGATCACGGGCCTGCAATCTTGTTTAGTTCTTCCATTAGGCACATTATGTATCAGGTCTGGGTTGTTGTAGGTTTTTCGGGCTATATGGCCATGTTCTAAAAGCATTCTCTCCTGACGTTTCACTTGCATCTATGGCAAGCATCTTCAGCGGTTTTGAGGTCTGAGGTCTGTTTGTAGCCATTGTTGGAATCCTTTCTTCTGGCTGAATGAGTCTGAATGTGACAATCGAATTATAAGGGCAGACAGCAAAAGGGCACTGTGCCCAAGTACAATGATTTCAATCCATCAGTATGTTGAGTTATTGTAAATTTTTTGGGCTGTATGGCCATGTTCTAGAAGCATTCTCTACTGATGTTTCGCCTGCATCTATGGCAGGCATCCTCAGAGATTGTGAGGTCTGTTGGAAACTAGAAAAATTGGGTTATGAATCTGTGGAATCTGTGGAATGACCAGGTGGGAGAAAGAACTCTTGCCTGTTGGAGGTATGAATGTTTCTATTAGCAATCTTGATTAGTATTTAATGGCCTAGCAGTTTCAAAGTGTGGCTTCTTACTACCTGGGGGAATCCTTTGTTGGGAGGTGATTAGCTGGCCCTGATTGTTTCTTGTCTGGAGTACAGAGAGGAAACAAACAAGGACATCTAATCACCTCTCAACAAAAGTTTGCTCCAGACACTGTCAGGTGTCTGGAGCACTGTCAGGTGTCTGTCAGGCCATTATATGCTAATCAAGGTGATCAGTTGAAACCTTCACACCTAGCTCTAGCAGACAAGAGTCCTTTGTCTCACCCTGGTCATTCCACAGATATATAAACCCTTTTTCCTAGTTCCAACAGACCTCACTACCTCTGAGGATGCTTGCCATAGATGCAAGCAAAACGTCAGGAGAGAATGCCTCTAGACCATGGCCATATAGCCCGAAAAAACGTACAACAATCCTATCTTGTAGTTTGAAGCCATTGTCCCGTGTCCTACTCTACAGGGCAGCAGAAATAAGTTTGCTCCCTTCTCCCTATGACTTCCTCTCACATGTTTATACATGGCTACTATGACTCCTCTCAGCCTTCTCTTCTTCAGGCTAAACATGCTCAGCTCTTTAAGCTGCTCTTCATAGGGCTTGTTCTCCAGACCCTTGATCATTTTAGTTGCCGTCTGGTCCCTATGTAGACTTGTGCACAGCTGCATGGTATACGGTAGACTCCTGCAGGGGTGAGAGGATCCCTCTTGTCCTTTGCTGAACGTAGCATTTGTTGGATTTTCTTGGTGGGTCTGTAGATAGTTTGTAGGTTGTGTTTCCTCATCAGCTTTCCTATGCGGTCAGTGGTTCCCTTGATGAATGGCATTCCCTTGATGTATGTTTCTTGTGCTGGACAAAGACCATAACAATGAACTATAAAATATACAGATTAATCAAGACCAAAGATATAGAGCACAAAAGACAATAATCAAAATTATTACCAATCTCATATAAAGCGTAAAAACATTTCAAGACCCTGCTCGTCGTTCCCCCATTGTCGCAATCACATCTGGCGGGGACAAGGTATAAGGCCTTTTCTGTGGTGGCCACCTGGCTATGGAACTCCCTCCCGAGTGAAATTAGATCTGCTGCATCCCTCTTGACCTTCCGGAAACAAGAAAAATCCTGACTATGGGATCAGGCCTTTGTAGATTAGGCTGACTTGCTGACGTGTTGATTTATATAGAACTGATGGACTGCCCTTGGATGATGATTTAAACTGATGACCGCTGACTGTTTTTTTTACTGTTTCTGTACTATTTTATACTATTTATACTGTTTTATATTATTATTATATTGCCGTTAAATTGTGTATCTATGTTTTTAATGCGGGCGCCATGGGTTGCTGATTTGTTAGCCGTCCTGAGTCCCTCCGCGGAGGTTGAAATAGGACGGGCTATAAAAGCCCGAAATAAATAAATAAATGTTATGGGTACATTTCTAACATGAACATCAAATCAATATGTTGCGTCTCCATGGCAATTTGTGGCCATATCTGATCCATTCCTCAGTAACGCATCACATTCCCTCTTGCTCTCTCCTTAGGTGTTATATCATCTTCATAAAAAGGTGAAGAATATTTCCAGAAAATCGGAGCGATCAAAGAGAAAGGTATGTAAAAATCTGTTCTAGGTTTCTGTGCTGTTGTTTGTTTTAATTTGCAGGACGTGTTGTGACAAAGGCTGCATCTACACTGTAGAATCAATGCAGTTTGATGCCACATTAATGGTCATGGCTCAATGCTGTAGGAATCATAGAATCAAAGAGCTGGAAGAGACCTCATGGGCCATCAAGTCCAACCCCCTGCCAAGAAGCAGGAATATTGCATTCAAATCATCCCTGACAGATGGCCATCCAGCCTCTGTTTAAAAGCTTCCAAAGAAGGAGCCTCCACCACACTCCGGGGCAGAGAGTTCCATTGCTGAACAGCTCTCACAGCCAGGAAGTTCTTCCTCATGTTCAGATGGAATCTCCTTTCTTGTAGTTTGAAGCCATTGTTCCATTGCGTCCTAGTCTCCAGGGAAGCAGCAAACAAGCTTTCTCCCTCCTCCCTGTGGCTTCCTCTCACATATTTAAACATGGCTATCATACCTCCTCTCATCCTTCTCTTCTTCAGGCTAAACATGCCCAGCTCCTTAAGCCTAGGGCTTATTCTCCAGACCCTTGATCATTTTAGCTGCCCTCCTCTGGACACATTCTATGAAACCAAACAAAAGGGAGAGGAGGCGGAGTAGCCGTATATGTCAAAAACTGTTATGCTGCAGAAGAGATTCAAGAGAACATCCATCTCCTCTGGGAAATGTACCAAAGGGCCCTCCCAGACAGGCCCTATATCCCAGGATCTGATCCCCAGGTTTTCTGTTTATCCCAGAGTAGCTGTCTCCTGCCACACGTTGCTGTGGCCCAGTCTGTGTATACGTGTTCTGTGTGTGTGTGTGTATGTGTGGTTTTGCACATGCGTTGTAATTTTTGTTTGTTTTTTACTTTTAAAGTCTGTTCCGCTGTGTTTTTCAGTGTTTTTATGAGTGATGGTCACTTGTTGGCCTGAGAGGTGTATTGTATCCAAATTTGGTGGAGGAAAGAGAGAAGGGAGGAAAGACAAAAGGGAAGGAGAAAGAGGGGGAAAGAGGAAGGAAAGAGGGAAGGATGAAAGGGTGAAAGGGAAGGAAGGAGGGAGGGAAAAAGAGGGAGGTGAGGGAGGGAGGTAAGGGAGGAGGAAAGAGAGAAGGGAGGAGGGACAAAAGGAAAGGAAGGAGAAAGAGATGGGGAAAGAGGAAGAAAAGAGGGAAGGGTGAAAGGATGAAAGGGAAGGAAGGAAAGAGGGGAAAAGAGGGAGGGAGGAAAGAGAGAAGGGAGGAAAGACAAAAGGGAAGGTAGGAAGGAGAGAGGGAGAAAGAGGAAGGAAAGAGGAAAGGATGAAAGGGTGAAAGGGAAGGAAGGAAGGAGGGGAAAAGAGGGAGGGAGGGAGGAAAGAGAGAAGGGAGGAAAGACAAAAGGGAAGGTAGGAAGGAGAGAGGGAGAAAGAGAAAGGAAAGAGGGAAGGATGAAAAGTTGAAAGGGAAGGAAGGAAGAAGGGGAAAAGAGGGAAGTGAGGGAGGGAGGAAAGACAAAAGGGAAGGTAGGAAGGAGAAAGAGAGGGGGAAAGAGGGAAGGATGAAAAGGTGAAAGGGAAGGAAGGAAGGAAGGAAGGAAGGAAGGAAGGAAGGAAGGAAGGAAGGAAGGAAGGAGGGAAATAGAGGCAGGCAAGGGAGGGAGGGAGGGAGGGAGGGAGGGAGGAAAGGGAGAAGGGAGGAAAGACAAAAGGGAAGGAAGAAAGGAGAAAGAGAGGGGGAAAGAGGAGGGAAAGAGGGAAGGGTGAAAGGGTGAAAGGGAAGGAAGGAGGGAGGGAGAGAGGGAGGGAGAAAGAGGGAGGAAAGGGAGGGAGGGAAGGAGGGAGGAAAGAGAGAAGGAAGGAAGGACAAAGGGGAAGGAAGGAGAAAGAGAGGGCAAAAGAGGAAGGAAAGAGGGAAGAATGAAAGGGTGAAAGGGGAGAAAGAGGGAGAGGAGGGAGGGAAGGAGGAAGGAAGCAAAGAGGGAAGGAAGGATAGGATAGGATGGTGTGAGAGAGGAGGGTCTGAGGAAAGAGCCCAAAGGGGTTCAGCCTCCGGGCCTGGGTTTGCCCACACCTGAGCTAGGGGATAATGGGCTAGAGTCTTGCTCTGCCTATTCAGCTCAGGCAAAAGCAAACTGCTGCGACCTCTCCAAGTTTGTGTGTTCTTCCTCAATTGCCATCTTAACCACACTGATGTTTCTGGATCACAAGAATCTTTGTTTTCCCCTGTGACATGTTGGGAGGATAGCTGGGCTGGGGGATTCTGAGAGTTGCAATAGCATGGTCAAGGGATTCTTGCAGCTTGGTGTACATAACATCGGGCAATGTAAATCACAGATCCCACCCCCTAATATTCCCATTTTCATTTGTGTCATGTTGGGGAGATGTTATGTGAGAGATTTTGCCTGATGTTTTGCACCTGTTCCCTATTAACTGAATAATGGGTGCAGCAATTTTTTGAAAATTTGAAACTATTAGTACAAGCGATGATCCCTTGGCTGTGTAATGCTTAGACCTTAGATCCCTAGGCTGACAGCCATGATGAAAAGAACGTTTTGTTCTTGCAAAGCAATCTTATGCAACTCAAGTAACTATGAGAGAGGCATGTGATTAAAACAATTTACTCCAATATGTATTGAATCTGGAATCAATTTTTCATTTGGGGCATAGCATCTTCTGAGATAGCCCACTTGACTTTGTCTTCCCTGGTCATTAACTTTTCAATGCGTGCTCCTGTCGTAATGTGACCTACATTATAATACCATAATTACAGATCTTAACCCACTATTATTTTTATTTAGATGATGGAGAGGAGAAATAGAGATGGGAACCGAGGAGACAGAGAGAGCGCACATTCTGCACAGCTCTGGTGTACATTAGAGGAGCCTTTCTCTCTCTAGCACCCTTCAGATGTACTGCACTACAATCCCATTACCCAAACCAATATGGAGATAGGATATTGTAACCCAGTACATCTGGACATACACCCCCCCCTCCGGTGCCTCAGTGGGTTAAACCACTGATTTGTTGAACTTGCTGACTAAAAGGTTGGTGGTTTGAATCCAGGGAGCGGGGTGAGCTCCTGCTGTTAGGTCCAGCTTTTGCCAACCAAGCAGTTCAAAACATGCAAATGTAAATAGATCAATACTGTTACCTTGCGGGAATGTAACAGTGCTCCATGTAGTTATACCGGCCACATGACCTTGCAGGTGCCTATGGACAATGCTGGCTCTTCTGCTTAGAAATTGAGATGAGCACCACCCACCAGAGTCAGACACATTTAGACTTAATGTCAGGAGAAACCTTTACCTTTACTTACATCTGGAGGATATAATTTTTATATATATTTGTATGGTTTATTGGATTTAATTTATTGGATATACTGTATGTTCATATGTTTTTGACTTTGTAGTACTCCACCTTGAGCTATCAGGAGAGGCAGGTAATAACTAAAATGTTTTATTATTAGTGTTATCATCATTATTATTGTACTAGCCGTCCCCTGCCACGCGTAGCTGTGGCCATCATGGGGGTTCTGTGTGGGAGGTTTGGCCCAATTCTATCGTTGGTGGGGTCCAGAATGCTCTGTGATTGTAGGTGAACTATAAATCCCCGCAACTACAACTCCCAAATGTCAAGATTCTATTCTCCCCAAACTCCACCAGTGTTCACATTTGGGCATTGAGTCTTTGTGTAGAGTTTGGTCCAGATACATCATTGTTTGAGTCCACAGTGATCTCTGGATGCAGGTGAACTACAACTCCAAAACCAAAGGACACTGCCCACCAAACCCTTCCAGTCTTTTCTGTTGGTCATGGAAGAACTGTGTGCCAAGTTTGGTTCAGTTCCATCATTGGTGGGGTCCAGAATGCTCTTTGATTGTAGGTGAACTATAAATCCCAGCAACTACAACTCCCAAATGGCAAAATCAATTTTTTGAGTGAAGGACATACATTGGGTTGTTAGGTGCCATGTGTCCAAATTTGGTGTCAATTCCCCCAGTGGTTTTTGAGTTCTGTTAATCCCACAAATGAATAGTACATTTTTATTTATATAGATAAGCTATAGCAGTGGTTCCCAACCTGTGGTCCAAGGCCCATTAGTGGTCTGCAAGAACTAAAATATGGTCCACAGCCTCACCACGACTACACTGTTGCAATGAGAGTGAGTGGTCTCGCAAAACCCTCCTATGGTGCTGAGACTTATTAAATATAGTTTTCTGTGGGCAAGCAGATGGCAACTACTGGATGGCATAAGTTCTGTACCAGAAACTAGAGCGGATGTGGTCTATCGAATGCAATTTTCTGAATCTGTACCCCAAATAACCAAACCCAATCTAAAGTTGACCAAAAAATGATTCGTAACCCTTTATTCAACTGCCAGTGAATGTAGCATATTCATATTTGTCATGGAAACTGTAATTCCTACCTAAATGTTTGTAATTTCAGAACATTATTCAGACATTACATTTCCCCTTATTGTATATTCCCTAACTATTAGGTACAATGTTCAAACCACATTTACTATAGACCAGCGTTTCTCAACCTGGGGGTCGGGACCCCTGGGGGGGTCAAGAGGGGGTGTCAGAGGGATCACCAAAGACCATCAGAAAACACAGTAATTTCTGTTGGTCATGGGGATTCTGTGTGGGAAGTTTGGCCCAATTCTGTTGTTGGTGGGATTCAAAATGCTCTTTGATTGTAGGTGAACTATAAATTCCAGCAACTACAAGTCCCAAATTTCAATATCTATTTTCCCCAAACTCTACTAGTGTTCACATTTATTTATTTAGACCATTTCTACCCCGCCCTTCTCACCCCCGAGGAGGGACTCAGGGCGGCTAACACAGGCAACAATTCAATGCCAACAGTATCAAAACAACAATATAAAACAGCAATATAAAATCCATGACATAACAATTAAACGGTGATATTAATTAAAATTACATAACCAAATAGAACAAATCACATAATCACAGGTCATAAAGCCATTTCCAATTTTCAAACAATCCTATTGTCTGAGTTCAGTGCCTAGAGTGCTGCTGTGCCCACTAGCCAAAGGCCTGGCTCCAAAACCACGTCTTTAGTTTTTGCCTAAAAGTAAGGAGGGAGGACACCGATCTAATTTCACTGGGGAGCCAATTCCATAAGCGGGGGTCACCACCGAGAAGGCCCTGTCCCTCGTCCCCACCAGACGCATTTTAGATGCTGGTGGGACCGAGAGCAGGGCCTCTCCAGTAGATCTTAAATTACAAGGTGTTACGTAGAGAGAGATACGTTCAGATAAGTAAGCTGGGCCGGAGCCGTTTAGGGTTTTATGGGCATATTTAATAAGTCGCAGCACCATTTGGGCATATTGAGTATTTGTGCCAAGTTTGGTCCAGATCCATAGTGGATGTAGGTAAACTACATCTCTGGATGTAGCTGAACTACAACTCCAAAACTGAATGTCAATGCCCACCAAACCTTTCCAGTATTTTCTGTTAGTCATGGGAATTCTGTGCGCCAAGTTCAATTCCATTGTTGGTGGAGTTCAGAATGCTCTTTGATTGTAGGTGAACTATAAATCCCAGCAACTACAACTCCCAAATTTCAATATCTATTTTCCCCAAACTCCACTAGCGTTCACATTTGGGCATATTGGGTATTTGTGCCAAGTTTGGTACAGATCCATCATTGTTTGAATCCATAGTGGATGTAGGTGAACTACAACTCCAAAAATCCAGAGATGTAGGTGAACTACAACTCCAAAACTGAATGTCAATGCCCACCAAACCCTTCCAGTATTTTCTGTTGGTCATGGGAGTTCTGTGCACCAAGTTTGGTTGAATTCCATTGTTGGTGGAGTTCAGAATGCACTTTGATTGTAGGTGAACTATAAATCCCAGCAACTACAATTCCCAAATGACAAAATCACCCCCCCCCCCAAAGCACACCAGTATTCAAATTTGGGTGTATTGGGTCCAGTGAAGGAAAATCCATCCTGCATATCAGATATTTACATTACGATTCAGAACAGTAGCAAAATGACAGTTATGAAGTAGCAACGAAAACAATATTATGGTTGGGGGTCACCACAACATGAGGAACTGTATTAAGGGGCCGCGGCTTTAGGAAGGTTGAGGGAAACTGCTATAGGTCATTTTGAAAGTCTTCCCCCACCCTTCCTTTCTAGACAGCCCAGACGGTGCTCCTTGTGGTTGCTGTGTTCATGATCTCCTGGCTCCCGCACCACATCATCACCATGTGGGCCGAGTTTGGGCATTTTCCCCTCAACAACGCCTCCTTCATCTTCCGCATCATCTCTCACTGCTTAACCTATGGAAATTCGTGCATCAACCCCATCATCTACGCTTTCCTGTCAGAGAATTTCCGGAAATCCTGCCAGCAAGTCTTCACCTGCAAGTTCCTCCTTCAGCCGGCCCCTGCGGAGAAGCTAGTGAGGATTCGCATGGAGAACTTTTCCACCAGTCACTCAACAACCAATGTTTAAAACTGGAAGCCAGAGCGTGGTGGAGAAAAACGGAGATGGAATCCAAAAAGGATGCAAATGAATTCACCTAACTCATTGGATGGCCATTCTAGTTAATCATGTAAGCAACCTATTTATCATTGCCACCTTTGAGGCCCTTTTACACTTGTCAGGACAGCCTTATAAAGATGCGTCCAACATTGCACAAAAGGGAAGCCATCTAAGCTGCTTTCTACACACCAAGCTGTATCTGCATGCATTTGCCACTGATTGTGAGGTTTCGTGACTCGTGGAATGATCTCCATGCATCACATGAGTCTATTTTGCAGGGACTGAGAACTGGGAAGTGTTGAGAGTAGGAAACACAGCTAAAATAATGTCTCCTAAAATTGCTACTGTACATTGATTGCACTAAAGATCTACCTTCATCTCCACAAAGATGCTTTCAGTTACTTGTGAGTGGTGTTCTTGACTGCATCATAGACTTTGGGGTTGCACTTTGCCTAAAAAGAAAAACGAGAGTTGAACGGCTGCATCTGAATTGCATTATTCATGTTTGCTGCTTTGCATAATTTATTCTCCATTTTTAATCAAAGAAATTCAAGTTTGAGTGGTTGTGGGAAGGAGCTACATGGGACAACCAAACCACACTTTCACATACTGTCACAATATCAGGGCTCTGACAATATTTAGGCAGAGATGAACCAAACTCCCAGTTTGTGTTAAACAATTTAATTAAAGCAGCACTTACTTTCTGGCTGTTTTAATAGTCCAAAACACAAAACAGAAAGATAGCACTGAGCCACAGAATATAAAACAAAACTGTCAGCAAACGCTGTTGTAGGTTCAAGAGAACACCATAGTCAAAAGGTCCAGTCCAGTGGTCAAATGCTGAGAGTTCAACGAACAAAGTCCAGGAATCAAGAGTTTATACCAGGGGTCCTCAAACTTTTTAAACAGAGGGCCAGGTCACAGTCTCTCAGACTGTTGGAGGGCCGGATTATAATTTGAAATCATGAATGTATTCCTATGCACACTGCACATATCTTATTTGTATTGCAAAAAACACTTTAAAACAATACAATAATTAAAATGAACAATTTTATCAAATATAAACTTATTAGTATTTCAATGGAAAATGTGGGCCTGCTTTTGGCTGATGAGATAGGATCGTTGTTGTTGTGTGCTTTCAAGTTGTTTCAGCCTTAGGTTGACCTTGAGCAGTGGCCGTATCTGGCCCCCGGTCCTTAGTTTGAGGATCCCTGGTCTATACTGTAGTCAGAAGCCAGTCCAAAGATTCAAGGTTCCAGGGTTTAGGAAACAGGTCAGGATACCGAAAATCCACAAACTCCCGGGGAAGGGGGGGAACCAGCAGCATCTACCACCAAAATAAGACAAATACTTTTCTCTCGAAGACCAGTCCCAAGGCTAGCTCATTATATCCAGAAACACTCACCTGCATCCTATCTCTTGTATACCTCCACCCTAATCGCTTTCACCCATTAACTCTTACTTACAGATTACTCAACCCTTTACAACTAAGACTTACATTAACCCTTCCATCACCAACTGCTAGGCCTACCACCACCAACCACCAACTGCAGAACATGGTAAATGACACAGACTGGATGTCTTTGGTATCTGCTCGGATTTGGTTCCAGGATTCCCGATTTGTTGTTCCCAAAATTTGTGGATGCTAAATTTCTGCTATATACAATGATGTAGTAACATTGTGTTCCTTGTATACAAAGCTTGCTTTTTGGAATTTTTAAAAGTTTTTTTCCCCAAAAGGTGGATGGTGGAATCTATGGATGCAGAATCTATAAATATGGAGGGACACCTGTATTATAATCGGGGGCCATGGTGGCGCAGCGGGTTAAACCACTAAACTGCAGAACTTATCGGAAGGTCGGTGGTTCAAATCCATGGATGAGATGAGCTCCCATTGTTAGCAACAGCTTCTGCCAACTTAGCAGTTCAAAAACAGAACTCCTGGTGGCACAATGGGTTAAACCCTTGTGCCAGCAGGACTGCTGATCAAGCCAGCGCTTTGAATCCAGGGCGAGCGGGTTAAGCTCCCTCTGTCTGGTCCAGCTCCCCATTCAGAGATATGTGAGAAGCCTCCCACAAGGATGGTAAAACATCAATATCCTGGTGTCCCCTGGGCAACATCCTTGCAGATGGCCAATTCTCTCACACCAGAAGCAGCTTGCTTCGCTCCTGGCACAAAAAAAAGTTTGAAAACATGCAAATGTGAGTAGATCAATAGGTACTGCTTCAGGGGAAGGTAATGGCATTCCATTAAGTCATGCTGGCCACATGGCCTTGGAGGTGGCTACGGACACCAGCTCTTTGGCTTAGAAATTGAGATGAGCATCACACCCCAGAGTCGGACACAACTAGACTTAATGTCAAGGGGAAACCTTTATCTTTTCCTGTATAATATTCTAAAGGTAGGTAAAAGTAGCATCCCACCATTAAGATTATATTATGTATTTTTTCTGTATGTACTGCTTAGGTTTAGATGAGATTGGCCCTTCCACACATTAGAATAAAGGGCTAAGGGCATGATTGATAAATCTATGGACAGCTGGGTGTGCAAGAATTTTTATAAGGACGATTCTGAAGAGATCACTCAGTTCTGACAAAGAATGGTACAAGTAGACTGATCTTGCTGTTTGTTAACAAATAAAGCATTATTTGAAAGTTGAAACTTTTCTTTGAAACCATTGGTTAGCTGGAAAACCTGACATCAACACACTCTTGTATGATTTTAACGCAAATGGTTATAAAATGTCTTTTTATATGACACTTAGAAGAGTAAAGTACTGGCCGCTTGGTTCTCTTAGCAGAGCATTCCACGATGTGAGTGCTACCAATGAAATGATGTCGGACAGCCTACATAAATTCACTTAACTGAGAATTATGAAGAAGTGCCATTGATCCAAATGCAAATTGAGGAGTGTAATAAAAAAAGCAGTCCTTAGGAACCCAGGTTGAAAGTCATTCAGGGATTTAAAGATTAACACTAGAATCTGGGATTGAGTCCAGGAACAAAGCAGGGGCATATGCAGAAAAACCGAAGTACCCGTATATACTCGAGTATAAACTTACCCGAATATAAGCTGAGGCATCTAATTTTACCACAAAAAACTGGGAAAACATCGAGTGTAAGCCGAGGGTGGGAAATGCAGCAGCTACTGGTACATTTCAAAATAAAAATAAGATACCAATAAAATTATATTAATTGAGGCATCAGTAGGTTAAATGTTTTTGAATATTTTCTTAAAACTGTAATTTAAGATAAGACTGTCCGACTCTGATTAAACCATTCTAATCTTCTTCAATGTAAATGTGCTTATGTATCTTTCCAATAATAGAGTAAAATGATAAATGTAATACTAAAATAGATTAAAAGAATAACTGTAATAATAATAATGTCAAATAATAAATGTAATACAAATAATAACAGAATAAAATAGTAGATAACGTTGACTTGAGTATAAGCCGAGGGGGCTTTTTTAGTATTAAAAAAGGGCTGAAAAACCTGCCATATACATGAGTATATACAGTAAATTTAATAGGGTCACAATCAAAATGCCTTGCTGTCATTAAATGTAACTTTTATTGGATTTTTATTGCTTTTTCACAAATTGCAGTTTTCAAATGCTTTTTAGTGTACGATTCTTTTCATCCTACTAAGTGTAGGTTCCTTTTCATTTGAAGCTAGTGTTCTAGCACATACAGGGTGAGGCAGCATAACTTCCTTTTTTGAAATGTGCACCAGTTGGTTGAAGATGTAGCGAAGCGCTAGTGGTCTCGTTAGAGAGGCGGGAGTATAAAGTCCTGACACGTTCAGTCGTCATCCTGCGTTGGAACAGTGAGGAGTGTGCTTTTGCCGTTGAGGCCTACTTTTCGAGCGGATTTGGAGTGGCTAGCCTGCTCTCCAGATTTGGCCCCTTGTGGTTTTTTGAAATCCCGTGTTTATGTGAACCCTCCAAGGACCCTACAAGATTTGAAGACCAACATCCAGGAAGAAACTGCCAACATAACGCCTGCTATGCTGGCAAGAGTCATGACAAACGCCAGAAATCGGTTTACTCAGTGTATGGAGAATGGGGGACGTCACCTACCAAATTTGATCTTCAAAACTACGTAAAACAAAACTTTAGGTATGCGCCTACATTATAAAAAAAAAATCTGATTCATACAAAGGGCTTTATTAAGTTTTGAAAAAAGGAAGTTATGCTGCCTCACGCTGCATTTTCTTTCTCACCGAAAGCTTTAATGGATACCTGATCAAGTTGGCTTGCAAAAGGGTCTATTTCTTTTTTTTAGATGTCTACATGGGTTTTGCAAGGGTTACATAATCAGGCACTGATGCGCGGTGCGCTTTCTCCCCCCCTCAGACAGAATGTGTGGTTTTCATTCTCGGAAACAATAGGCATATTTTTAAAATTCAAAATTCCACATCAAGAGCAATTCATGTTTTATATATTTGCTGTGGTTTTTTATTTGAACATTGGCTTATTTGATCAATAAGAACATAAAAAATGCAGGTCCTTTAAATAGGTCGGGAATTACTTTTTGTTAGAAAAAGCCTTCTGAACGACTGGTTCCAACCCAGGCAAGCGAGTCCTTTTGCGAGCTGCAGTTTCTATCTTCCGGACCAAGTCCACATCCCACCGGTGGGTCACAAAGCTGACTGCCGTCCCAGGGAAGGTGCTGCCTATACGGCCAGCCCGTCCTACCCGATGCAAATAATCATGCAATGTGTGTGGGAAATCATAATTGACTACTAGCTCCACACGAGTGGTGTCCAACCCCCGGGACGCTATGTCAGTGCACACTAAGATATCACAGCGGCCTTTCTGGAAACTGTCAAAGATGTCGGCTCTCATATCGGCCTGCATTTGGCCCTGTAAGCGTAGGTGTTTGATCTTATGGTCATCCAAGATGTAACCAAGCCAGTTGACGGTGCTTGCGCCATTGCAGAAAACCAGCACCGCGCCCGACGTGGGCCCGCGGTCCTTGAGGAGCTGCAACAGCTCAGTCACTTTGTCGCTGCCTTTCAGGCGCATGAATTTTTGCTCCACATGAGGCTGGAGGAAATGCAAGCCGTAACTCGTCACGGTATGGAAGCTGCTGGAGTCAGCCACTTCGCTGAGTAGTTCGCTCAACCCTTTGGGGAGAGTGGCTCCCACCGCAACCACTTGGGTCTTGGGGTCCCAAACATCGCTTGCTTCCTTGCGACTGGAGGCCAGCGGCGTTTGCTGAAGCAGGTCTCGGGCTAAGTCCACGAAGCTGGGGTCCAGTAAGGTGTCTGCTTCATCCAGAACGAGGAAGAGGAGGTGCTCTAAGGATAAGATGTGCCTCCGCAGGGCTTTGCATAAGGCGCCCGGCGTGGCCACGAGGAGGTCGACGGGAACGTCGCGGATCTTCCTCCGTATGCCACCGATGCCCCGCCCACCGCCGATGCCCCGGACTTCCAGGCCCAAAGGGCTGCACAGCCGGGCGGCGACGCTCCTCACTTGCCCCGCCAGCTCTCTGGAAGGCAGGACAACCAAGGAATGAGGGTGGGTCACCCGTCCCATCGTGTGAGGCAAATGGCGGGACGTCAAGAGCCGCTGGACCAAAGGGAGCAGGTAGGCCAAGGTCTTGCCGCTGCCGGTCTCGGCCCCGCAGAGCGCGTTGCTCCCCTTCAAGAGGACAGGGATGGCCCGCTTCTGCACCGGCGAGGGCCGGGAGATGCCCCAAGCGCCTTCCAGAATGGCCACCAGCTGCGGATCCAGGCCCAAGTCTGGGAAGGAGAGGCCTTCTTCGTCGTTCTCTTCCTCCCTCAAGGCTTCCTTCCTGGTGCGTTCCAGCTGGAAGTGGTCTCCTCGGGAAAGGCGGTGCTTCCACCCGTCTGAGACCAAGCGAGGCTTCTCCCAGCGGCCTACAGTCCACCCCAAGGCCTGGCTCAGCTCCTTCCGCCGGCTCCTCAGGAGCAGCTTCCTCTGCTTCCCGCCCAAGGGCTCGGGGCCTTCCTTCCAGGGCTCTGCGGCCTGCTGCTTCTCCTCCAGGCGGCGCCTCCAGGCCTCAGGGATCCGCACCACCTCCAAGGCCGCCTCCTCGGAGCTGCAGCCACGCGAGGCCGGGGGAAACCAGGCCAAAGCGGGCCTTCGGAGGAGAAGAAGCGCCGCCATGAGCTCAGAAAGGAGCACAAGGCCGCGCTTGCTGATGACGCCACCACCTCTCGCCTTGCTGTGTGGAAAGGAACGTGCGTGACGTCAGAGGGAGAGAGAGTTAGAGAGAATAGAAAAAGAGTTAGAGCGACACTTCCGGGAATCATGCGACACCGAATGAGTTAGAGAGCTAGAGAGCTAGAGAGTATAGAGAATGAGCTAGAGCGACACTTCCGGGAATCGTTCGACACCCTGAGAGAGATTGATAATTTCTTCCTAAACGAAAATTCCATTCGAAAGCGCGGCTAAAACATATCAAAACAGAAAGATATATAGAACTTAATTATTGTTATTAAAAGATAGGCTTCTCCGACATTGAAAATGAGGAGGAAAGGCCTTTCCCTCATAGTTCCTACCTCTGAGGGCGACAAAAGGTGGGTGTGCGCTGCGTGGTGACGTCACCACACAGCGCCTGCCCGGAGACGTCACGGCGGGCTGTTCGCCGGGCAGAGAGCGCATGCGCAGAGGAATAGGAACGTGGAGAGCAGAGAGGCGGTGAGTTGAAGGAGGAGGAAGATGGGGACTGGCGCTTCAGGGCCTGGTCTTGAGCGCCTTCAAGGGAGCTAGGCCTCGGCCTCCTGGGAGATGTAGTTCCAGCCTCATCAGCCCCAGGCCTTGAGCCTCCAACTCTGCCCAAACACCTGAGGGTTGAAGAGGCCTAGTCGACAAGGAATGACACTCCCACAGATACTTTCATTCCTCCAGGATGGGGCATCCTGGGATCTGTAGTTTCACAAGCCTCCTTATCGTATTGAGAAATATCAGTCCCTTTTCAAGCATGGAGAGGTACTATCCTGTCAGAAGCGAATTGAGAATATAGAATCAAAGAGTTGGAAGAGACCTCATGGGCCATCCAGTCCAACCCCATTCTGCTAAGAAGCAGGAATATTGCATTCAAATCACCCCTGACAGATGGCCATCAGCCTCTGTTTAAAAGCTTCCAAAGAAGGAGCCTCCACCACACTCCGGGGCAGAGAGTTCCACTGCTGAACAGCTCTCACAGTCAGGAAGTTCTTTCTCATGTTCAGATGGAATCTCCTTTCTTTTAGTTTGAAGCCATTATTCCTTGTCCTAATCTCCATGGAAGCAGAAAACAAGCTTGCTCCCTCCTCCCTGTGACGACTTCTCACATATTTATACATGGCTATCATATCTCCTCTCAGCCTTCTCTTCTTCAGGGCTAAACATGCCCAGCTCTTTAAGCCGCTCCTCATAGGGCTTGTTCTCCAGACCCTTGATCATTTTAGCCGCCCACCTCTGGACACATTCCAGCTTGTCAATATCTCTCTTGAATTGTGGTGCCCAGAATTGGACACAATATTCCAGGTGTGGTCTAACCAAAGCGGAATAGAAGGGTAGCATTACTTCCCTAGATCTAGACACTATGCTCCTATTGATACAGGCCAAAATCTCATTGGCTTTTTTTTTGCAGCCATATCACATTGTTGGCTCATGTTTAACTTGTTGTCCACGAGGACTCCAAGATCTTTTTCACACGTACTGCTCTCGAGCCAGGCATTGTCCCCCATTCTGTATCTTTGCATTTCGTTTTTCCTGCCTAAGTGGAGTATCTTGCATTTGTCACTGTTGAACTTCATTTTGTTAGTTTTGGCCCATCTCTCTAATCTGTCAAGATCGTTTTGAATCCTGCTCCTGTCCTCTGGAGTATTGGCTATCCCTCCCAATTTGGTGTCGTCTGCAAACTTGATGACCATGCCTTCTAGCCCTTCATCTAAGTCATTAATAAAGATGTTGAACAGCACCGGGCCCAGGACGGAACCCTGTGGCACTCCGCTCGTCACTTCTTTCCAGGATGAAGAGGAAGCATTGGGGAGAATCACCCTCTGGGTTCGTCCATTTAACCAATTACAGATCCACCTCACCATAGTTTTGCCTAGCCCACA
The DNA here is from genome assembly GCF_025583915.1 of Anolis sagrei ordinatus. Classification (NCBI taxonomy): domain Eukaryota; kingdom Metazoa; phylum Chordata; class Lepidosauria; order Squamata; family Anolidae; genus Anolis; species Anolis sagrei. The sequence goes on along the minus strand of NW_026847993.1, from coordinate 10,165,774 downwards.
TTGGACTAGTTTCCTTGCCAGAAGGTCATGGGGGACCTTTGACTATGCAGATCTTTGTTGCCAGTGTAATATCTCTACTCTTCACTATTTTATCAAGATTGGACATTGCTCTCCTTCCAAGAAGTAAGTGTCTCCTGATTTCCTGGCTGCAGTCTGCATCTGCAGTAATCTTTGCACCTAGAAATACAAAGTCTGTCACGGCCTCCACATTTTCTCCCTCTATTTTCCAGTTGTCAATCATTCTTGTTGCCATAATCTTGGTTTTTTTTAAATGTTTAGCTGCAACCCGGCTTTTGCGCTTTCTTCTTTCACCTTGATTAGAAGGCTCCTCAGCTCCTCCTCGCTTTCGGCCATCAAAGTGGTGTCATCTGCATATCTAAGGTTGTTAATGTTTCTTCCAGCAATTTTCACCCCAGCCTTGCATTCGTCAAGTCCCGGACATCGCATGATGTGTTCTGCATACAAGTTGAATAGGTTGGGGGAGAGGATACAATCCCACATTTCTGTTTTGAACTGGATTATATGGCAGTGCGGACTCAGCTAATCCAGTTCAAAGCAGATATTGAGGAATTTTCTGCCTTGATATTCTGGGTTATATGACTGTGTGGAAGGGCCCTAAGTGATCAACTTCTTCCAGTCTTGTATCTTATGTGAAGTAGCCAACCAGACTAGGATTGAGCCATGATTGTATTTAGGACAACAATAAACTATAGTTAACCCAAACTGAGATTTTTCAGTTAAAGCATGGTTTCAGATAAATAACTCTGTGTTGTGGCTGAACTATTTTCTGACAATGAGGATAATGGGATTCGGATTCCTGCTAGGATTCAGCTTCCTGGCCCTTTGTCTGTGCCTCAAATCTCTGAGCCTGCTTCTGAGGCTCTCACAGTTCAGTGTCAACACAGCCGTTTTCACCAGAAAGGAATTTTAACGAAGGAGATAGCGAGCAGGTGCCTTCCCACGCTGATACCGAAAATGTAAATAGTGACTTGACCCAGGAAGCTCACCTTGATCTCCGGGTCAGGCGGAGTTCGCGTCTGGCAAGCAGATGAGAAGCCAGCTCAGTGAAAGGTCGTTGCAGTGCTTTTATGATGCTGAGAGCCTAATGTTTTGATGTTGGAAAGGTATTTAGGCCTCTTGGAAACTCTGTGAAAGCGTCAGTTCAACGTAGCTTACTAGCCTGAAAGCTTCATGGAATAATCTCAGCCTGGAAAGCTGTACGCTTGGGATTTCTTGCATGGTGATTCATGGGGCAATTGTTTCATTGCTTGTACCTGGAACTCTGGTTTGAACTTTGCCAATAGGATTATGTCTCCTGTTTTTACCTGAAGATCTTTGGAACTATATTCTGCTTTTAACCTTAATTTGTGGAATTTTGCAATGCTTATTCTTTATTTTGACTTGGATTTTCTCCTCAATAAACTATAAAACTACAGCTCATGTGTGGTGGTGTTTGGCAGCAAGGTGAAGCTTACTCTCAGTTGCAACACCCTGGACTAGAAGATGACTGAATTTAGAAGTAAGCACAGCTTTAGAAACAAATTGCCTTTGAGCTAAAACGTGGTGGTTTAGCACAGCATCCAAACCAGGCCTTTGTGTTATTGTTCTCAAGAGAACCGCAGCAATTTTTCAACACAAAAATGTAAAAATATTGTATTTTTAGTTCTTTTCTTATTGTTTTTTCAGGCAATCCAGATGACAGTGAACACCACTTCCCTCTGTTTCCAAAACAAGGCCATATTGGCTCCAATGGTGCGGGTGGGGACCCTGCCAATGCGGCTCCTGGCTCTGGATTATGGTGCTGATATTGTTTACTGTGAGGTAAAGTGGCATGAAAATATTTTCCTTTTTTCACATCTTCAAAAATGCCATATTCTCTGATTAATATCCCAGCATTAATAACTTCCCAAGTGAGACACATAGGCCCCTTCTACACTGCCATGTAATATAGATTATCAAAGCATATAATCCACATTATCTGCTATGAGTCTACACTGCCATATAATCCAGATTATCAAAGCAGATTTGGATTTTATATGGCAGCGTAGAAGGGGCCTCAAGAGAGTATTCTTTGTGGTTGGCTGTGATACATTTTGACTTTTCCTCATCAGATTAACACCATGTTTCATGACCTGTGTTTGTCTCGTAGATGACAAGTGATCTGAGAGGCATTTCAAAATGTTTTACTGGTCAACTATACATTTATTTTATTTGAACATCCATATTTTTTATTGGGAACCCATGGTTTGCATTTTTCAGAAAAAAAACAGAACTGGAAGATTTCCACCAAAATTGTGAATTTTCTCCAATTCCCTGCATAATGAGATCTGATTTAGCACATTTGGTTTCAGTGTTATATTTCAACACATCCAAAGCTTTATGTGGGAATTGTTTTATTAGAATTCAGTTTGAGAATCTTCTGTGGCATTTCTGTCTCAGGCTCTCTCTGTGTGATTTTTTTAAACTCTTCGTTGTTTTTCTTTCAGGAATTGATTGACATAAAGATGGTTCAATGCAAGAGGATTGTGAATGGCAAGTATTGTCTTACTTAAATTAGTAATTTCCCCCCTTTTTATTTTTTTCTAAAGATGATTCCTTATGGAAGTCAGTAGTTTCCCACAACTGTATTTATTTTATATGTCATTTCTATTGAAAAGTGTATCCAAGATTACATTTAGGAGTAAGTAACTGTCTTTATAACCCAGTGGTTCCCAACCTGTGGTCTGTGGACCACTAGTGGTCCGCAAGAACAAAAATATGGTCTGCAGCCTCACTATTACTACACCATTACAACAAGAGCGACTGGTCTCATGAAACCCTCTTATAGTACCGAGGCATATTAAATATGGTTTTCTGTGGGTAAGCAGATGGCAACTACTGGATGCCATAAGTTCTGTATCAGAAACTAGAGCTGATGTGGTCTATTCAATGCAATTTTCTGAATCAGCATCCCAAATAACCAAACCGAAACTCAACTTGACCAAAAACTGATTTACAGGGTGCAGCAGCATAACTTCCTTTTTTAAAATGCGTGCCATTCAGTCGCTTGAAGACGTAATGGAGCACTAGTGGTCTCGTTTGAGAGGCGGGAGTATAAAGTTTTGTCCTGACACTGTTCAGTAGCCATCATGTGTTGGAACAATGAGGAGCGTGCTTTTGCTGTTGAGGCCTACTTTTCAAGCGGATGTTCTGTGATTGCAACCCAGCGTGCCTTTCGGAATTGCTTTAATTTAGCCCCAATGGCCCCTGTCCCGGACCGGAAATCAATTGTGACGTGGGTCACTACATTCAGACAAACTGCAAGTGCGATAAGACAAAGAACTGGAGTCCTTCAGCCCATGAGATGACCTGAGAACATTGAGGCAGTGAGAGCTTCAATGTTGCAAACATGCGCCTGCCTTCAGACTTTCCGATCGTTCTGTGAGAAGAATTCTTCACGATGATCTTCATTTCCATCCTTACAAGATGGCAATTGTGCAGGAACTTTCTGAACGTGACTTCAATTCTCGGAGGAACGCGTGTGAGGTTCGTCTCGAAGTCGTTCCTGAGGATGCTAATTTTTTTTTTACTGATGAAGCCCATTTTCATTTGTGTGGATCTGTCAACAAACAAAACATGCGCTACTGGGCTGACAACAATCCTCGAGAATTGCATCCAAGGCCTTTGCATTCACCTAAAATCGGAGTGTGCTGTGCAGTTTCCTCAGCTGGAATTATTGGTCCCTGGTTCTTTGAGGAAAATGAAGTTGCAGTGACAGTGAATTCAAACCGGTATGTAAACATGTTACAGGAATTTTTTTTTCCACGGCTAGAGGGGTTGGACTTAGGGGACATTGGGTTCCAACAAGACGGTGCAACTGCACACACTTCAAGAGCATCGATAGCTGTTTTGAGGGAACACTTCCCAGAGTGCCTCATCCCAATTAGGGGGGATTTGGAGTGGCCGGCCCGCTCTCCAGATTTGGCCCCTTGCGATTTTTTTCTCTGGGGTTTTTTGAAATCTCGTGTTTATGTGAACCATCCAAGGGCCCTACAAGATTGGAAGACCAACATCCAGGAAGAAATTGCCAACATAACGCCTGCTATGCTGGCAAGAGTCATGGCAAATGCCAGAAATCGGTTTACTCAGTGTATGGAGAATGGGGGACGTCACCTAACTAATTTGATCTTCAAAACTACGTAAAACAAAGCTTTAGGTATGTGCCTACATTATATAAAAAAATTCTGATTCAAACAATGGGTTTTATTAAGTTTTGAAAAAAGGAAGTTATGCTGCTGCACCCTGTATAACCCTTTTGGTACTAATGTTGGAGAGTGGTCCCTGGTCAAAAAAAGATTAGGAACCACTGCTATAACCTCAGTGAATAGCTATTTAATTACTTAATTAGTTAAAGCGCAAAAACTGCAATTTGTCCTGTAATGTGTGGACGGTTTTTGCTATTCAAATATTTAAAATTTTAAGGAGTTACCTTCTTTTGCAATATGTGAGGTCAAATAGGCAAGTTGTCTTAAGTTTCCGTTTCTGTGGACACTTTTATTTCCATTCAGTAATTGAATTACTGACCCTGTTTCATATAATGTTTTAAAATGTTTTTACTGTTTTAATTGTAATTCTTATGGTATATATGTTGTTAGCATTGTTGATGCCTATGTGAGGCCGCCCTGAGCCCCCCTTGTGGGGAGAAGAGCGGGATAGAAATGCACGAAAATAAATAAATAAATAAATAATGTTGTGAAGATGTGCAGGGGCTATTTAGACGAGGAAGGGAATTTAACCTGGTGATTTTAAAAATAATAATAATAATATTACGACTTTGCACAAGCCAGTAAAGGTGGTCCCAGTGGTGATCAGCACACTGGATGCAGTGCCTAAAGACCTTGGCCTGCACCTAAATGAAATTGGCGCTGACAAAATTACCTGCAGAAGGCCACCTTACTGGGATCTGCACGCATCATTCGCCGACACATCACACAGTCCTACACGCTTGGGAAGTGTCTGACGTGTGATCCAATACAACAGCTAGCAGAGTGATCTTGTCTGTTGTGGACTCATCTTGTTGTGTTTCAAATTATAATAATAACAACAACAACAACAACTTTATTTATATCCAACTCTATCTCCCCAAAGGGACTCAGGGCGAAGTCCAAACATAAAAGGCAAACATTAAATGCCCGAATACAACAACAATACCTAAAGACCTTGGCCTGCATTTAAACTCAATTGGCACTGACAGAATTACCATCTGTCAGCTGCAAAATGCCACCCTACTTACCTGCATGCATTATTCGCCAATCCATCACACAGTCCTAGACACTTGGGAAGTGTCCGACGTGTGATCCAATACAACAGCCAACAGAGTGATCTTGTCTGCTGTGGACTCATCTTGTTATGTTTCTAATAATAATAATATCCTACATCTTTGTAGACAAATTCTGAGCATTTCTTCCAGTATTCAACATTTTTAAAAAAAATATATCACATTATAATGTTCTGTTGTTGACAGATGGAAAATAGAATGGCATCTCCTGGAGGAAATTTACATAATTTGTAGCCAGGGAAAACTATCTGAAATTGCTTATCCATAGCAGCAATAAATGGCCAGTAAGGGTAAAGGTTTCCCCTTGACATTAAGCCTAGTTGAGTCTGACTCTGGAGGTTGGTGTTCATCTCCATTTCTAAGCTGAAGAGCCGGCATTGTCCATAGATGCCTCCCAAGGTCATGTGGCTGACATGACTGCGTGGAGCGCTGTTACTTTCCTGCAGGAGGGGTACTTATTGATCTACTCACATTTCAATGTTTCGAACTACAAGGTTGGCAGAAGCTGGGGTTAACAACGGGAGCTCACCCCGTCCTGCAGATTCGAACCATTGGTCTTACAGTCAGCAAGTTCTGCAGCTTAGCGGTTTAATCTGCTGCACCACCGTGGCCCCATTTAGAATAAAACAAATGGCTATTCTTCTCAAATTATATGGTGCAAAAAATCATGCGATATATTAATATCTCTTTCCTGAAGATTAAAACTCAAGCTATTCAAGATCGTTCAAGTTATTATTTTTGAAATCTAATTGTGCCAAAATGTACCGTCGTTGTGCTAATCTAACAAATATTATGCAAACTGAATTGGAAAAAAGGGAACCTAATGTCCATTTTTTAAAACACTCTGTCAACAAAACATTTTTATTTTGAAGATGTTAGAATTTATATAGTCTGTGAATGAAAATATGAATTACCGTATATAATAATAATAATAATAATAATAATAATAATAATAATCTTTATTTGTACCCTGCTACCATCTCCCCAAGGGACTCGGGGTGGCTTACATGAGGCCAAGTACATCAAACAAAACATCAATAAACACAACATCAATAAACAATCAATAAAATACAAATCATATAAATCACATAAACAAAAAACAATCAATAGTAACATAACAATTTTAAAAATGGCCGGGCCAAATGTAATAGATTAAAATTGAAAATATACTGACGTGAACAAGGTAAAATATAACTAGGATAGGATTTTTCGGGGAGAAAAATACTCGAATATAAGCGGACCCCAATATAAACCGAGGCACCCAATTTTACCACAAAAACTGGGAAAATGTATTGACCCAAGTATAAGCCAAGGGTGGGAAATACAACAGCTACTGGTCAGTTTCAAAATAAAAACAGATACCAATAAATTTACATTAATTGAAGCATCAGAAGGTTAAATGTTTTTGAATATTTACATAACACTAATTTAAGATAAGACTGTCCAACTCTGATTCTAACCTTCTTCAACATAAATGTGCCTATGTATCCTTCCAATAAGAATAAAGAGAGTAACATAATGTAATAATAATAATAATAATAATAATAATAGAGTAGAATAATGGAAATGTAATAATAACAGTAATAATAGAGTAAAATAATAAATGTAATAATGAGTGAAATAATAAATGCAATAATAAATAGAGTAAAATAATACATGTAATAAAAATAATAATAACAGAGTAAAATATTAAATAACGTTGACCCAAGTATAAGCCGAGAGGAACTTTTTCAGCCTATAAAAACGGCTGAAAAACTAGGCTTATACTCGAGTATATACAGTACTTTTCTTCATGCATGCTTCCCTTAATGCATTTCCTCTTTGCTTCTCTGTCCTGCAGAAGTGCTTGGAACAGTCGACTTCGTTGCTCCCAATGAAAGAGTGGTGTTTAGGACCTGTGAAAAGGAAAAAGACAGTGTTGTCTTTCAGATGGTAAGAAATAACTTGCAATTGGTTTCCTACCAAGAAAATAGGATGCATAATATGTCCAATTGGAGGGTTGAGCTCCCAAAGCCAAATCCAGCGGATCTTCATACAGGTTCATTGGGAAAGAAATTGAATGGCCATATGTCCTACTTTTAGAGGATCTCTGCTTGAAGCAATGTCGGAGCACAGACCAGTATTTGATAGGTTGTCTAGTACAATACCCTAATTCTGTCTGATTTGGAAACTAAGCCAAGTCACCTCTGGCTAGTACTTGGATGGGAGACCATCAACAAATGAAAGGTGTGTTGTTGAAGGCTTTCATGGCTGTAATCACTGGGTTGCTGTGAGTTTTTGCAGTCTGAATGTTCCATGTTCCAGAAGCATTCTCTCCTGATGTTTCGCCCACATCTGTGGAAGGCATCCTCAGAGGTTGTGAGATCTGTTGGAGACTAGGAAAATGTATATGAAAATATATATTGATGTAATATGTTGTTCGGGCTTAGCCCCATCTAAGCTGCTCCAAGTCCTCATCGTGGAGATGATGGCGGGGTTATAAATAAAGATTATTATTATTATCATCATCATCATCATCATCATCTAATTCATTCTGTTGCAACACAGGAGAAAACCATGAAAATGAACAAAATCTGGCTATCAGTATTAAAAATCCACCAGAATCAAGAAGCTAAATAAAGAGCAACACTCAAAAAACAGGGGATTCTACATGGGATTCAATCATGGTCAGCTAATACCTCCCAACAAAGGATTCCCCCAGGCAGCAACCAGCCAGGCTTTGAAGCTGCAAGGCTATTCAACGCTAATCAAGGTGGCCAATTGCAACATTCATACTTCCCTCTAGCAGAGAAGCGTACTTTCTATATAATAATAGCCACTGTCTGTCTATATATGTTGTGTGTCTATTGTATATACATATATTTATAACATTATAATGTAATGCAATATAATACTATTAATAATAATATGATACTATTATTATATATTTATATTACATTTAATATTGCTAATAATGTTACAATATAATTGGTATAGTACAATATAGCAATATTTAAAACAGATATTGTATTATAGTAATATAATATATTGTTTGTATATATAACTTGTAAGCCACTCTGAGTCCCCTTCGGGGTGAGAAGGGCGGCATATAAATGCCACAAATAAATAAATAAATAAATAAATAAATAAATAAATAAATAAGGCATTGAATGTTTATTTATTTATTTATTTATTTGCGGCATTTATATGCCGCTCTTCTCACCCCAAAGGGGACTCAGAGTGGTAGCCAGATTTTGTTCATTTTCATGGTCTCCTCCTTTCTGTTGAAATTGTCCACATGCTTGTGGATTTCAATGGCTTCTCTGTGTAGTCTGACATGATGAGGAAACACAACATACAAACCACCTACAGACCCACCAAGAAAATCCAACCAATGCTCCGTTCAGCAAAGGACAAGAGGGATCCTCTCACTTCTGCAGGAGTCTACCGTGTACCATGCAGCTGTGGACAAGTCTACAGAGGGACCACCAAACGCAGCAGCATTGCCCAAACACGAATCAAGGAACATGAAAGGCACTGCAGACTACTTCAACCAGAGAAGTCAGCCATAGCAGAGCACCTGATGAACCAACCTGGACACAGCATATTATTTGAGAACACAGAAATGCTGGACCACTCCAACAACCACCATGTCAGACTATACAGAGAAGCCATTGAAATCCAAAAGCATGTGGACAATTTCAACAGAAAGGAGGAGACCATGAAAATGAACAAAATCTGGCTACCAGTATTAAAAAACTCTAAAATTACAACAGCAAAACAACAGAGAGGAAACAAACAAGGACATCGAATCACCTCTCAACAAAAGATTGCCCCAGGCACCACCAGGCCATCAAATGTAGCTCCAACAACCACCATGTCCGAAAAAACCCAGAAGAACCTAGTATTATATTGTATTACTTTATAATGTTATAAATATTATATGTATATACAATAGACACACAACATATATAGACAGACACTCAGTGGCTATTATTATATAGAAAGTACGCTTCTCTGCTTGAGGCAAGTGTGAATGTTGCAATCGGCCACCTTGATTAGTGGTGAATAGCCTTGCAGTTTCAAAGCCTGGCTGGTTGCTGCCTGGGGGAATCCTTTGTTGGGAGGTATTAGCTGACCATGATTGAATCCCGTCTGGAATCGCCTGTTTTTTGAGTGTTGCTCTTTATTTAGCTTCTTGATTCTGGTGGATTTTTAATACTGATAGCCAGATTTTGTTCATTTTCATGGTTTTCTCCTGTGTTGCAACAGAATGAATTAGATAATAATAATAATAATAATAATAATAATAATAATAATAATAATACTCTTTATTTATACCCCACCACCATCTCCCCAATGGGGACTTGGAGCAGCTTACATGGGGCCAAGCCCGAACAACATATTACATCAAGATAAAACCAAAACATAAACAACAAGCAACATCATCAAAATTACGTAAAAAAATCAATAACAAAATAGCATTACAATAAACAAAAAACACAAACATAGTAAGCAGTGGGCGGGCAAATTTTGTACTATAATGCAAATTGTATACTATAGATGATTTAGCTGCTTCAAAATATCGTTTCCCATTAGCTTATGCGTCTCTGTTTATATTGAGACTTGTCATAGTTATTTCTTTAGTATCGTTCTCTAGCATGTTTCAATGTTTCTTTTTAGATTATACTTCCTATTCATTGATGTACATGCAGCACAAAAGCTGAAGAAGTGAGAGGCAGAGATCAAAAGGAACAGCAACATATTGTTTATACCTTTTTCTTCTTACGCTTTTCAGGGGACGGCAGATGCTGAGAGGGCCTTAGCAGTAGCCAAACTTGTGTAAGTCCATCCACGTTTATTGCATTTCATTTCTTCTCCTCCTGAAAATGTGCTTGGCCTTCCATTGTAAGCTCTGTCTTGCGAAATATATTCACAGAAATTCATTAGGAGCAAAACTGATAGTATTCATACTAGCATTCGTATCTTTATCAAGCAAAACAGTGGATAAGAGTAAAATATTGTCTGTTATAAACTAACTAGCTTAGGTATTTATTATTTATTTATTTATTTACGGCATTTATATGCCGCCCTTCTCACCCCGAAGGAGACTCAGAGCGGCTTACAATATATATTTTCATACAATATATTATATTATTAGCATTGTACAATATCAGTATTATATATTACTATCTTGCACTATACCATTATATTGTGATATTATTAGTAATATTACATGTAATGTAAATATATATGTTGCGAGACAGAGCCCTTAAAGCATCAGACCAGTATTTAGTAAAAGTAAAGTTTATTAGTTCACAGCCAAGAGAGTCCAAAAACAAACCAAAAAAGCTCAAAACACTTATTCTTCAGTGTGAAACACAGTATTACCCACAGTTAACCCAAAAAACAAGACCTGGAAAATAACCCAGATTAAACAGGAATATAATCCGGTTTAAATTTAAAGCTATGAAATCAGCAGGGGAAAAAAGGCACTCCAATCCACAGCAGGATGTCAGCGAATACGAAGGGTCTAACAGCAAGGCCGAAGTCATCTACCGAAGTCAGTCCAAACATGATGTAGTCGTCGTAGCGAATCCAATCCGGGTCGAGGAAGAAGAAGGCAGCAAACATGATAATCCAGTCCAGGTCATACACAGAGCCAAAACGAAGAATGGCAGCGCAGCAGCTAATGCATAAGATCAACACAAAGGCAGTCCAGAGAAAGCCCCATAGTTCCAACCCCCGTAGCCATGGATAATCCGGTTTAAATTTATGTCCACAGAAGTCTTCCCAAACAGCTCTCAAGGACACATGAATACCCATCAACACCTTGCCGACTGCAAGGAACCCCATCTCCCAACCCCACTATTATTAACAAATCATCCTCCGAACTGGAACCAGCCGACACCGTTACCAGCTGAAGCCCCTTGCCCCAATTCTTCCTCAGAACTGGAATCAGACAACGCCCCACCAGACCTCCTTTCAACTGAAGCCCTTTGCTGATCTCTCCAATCACTCCATCTTCTATCCAGACCCATAACTCCCCAAGACCCAGCCGGATCCCCATTGTGCCAACCAGAAGCTACAAACATGTCGCTACTTGTGGGCTCTTTACAAATGTTCTGAACATCCCACACTTTAGTCCAGTCCATTTCTCCATCCTCTGAACTTGCCATACCACTCTCCTCAGTCTCAGACCCATTATTCCCAGTGAAGCCCTCAAATGATTCATCATGCTAATTGGTTTTTGAGTTATGTTAATCCCACAAACGAACATTACATTTTCATTTATATAGATATAAATATATAGATATATTGTACTAATTAGACTAAGCATTGCTTCTTTGCATTTATCTATTTTTTTTTTAAAAAAAAGTTGTTTGTATGCTGCCTAGATTCAAAAATTTGAAAGTGGGGTACAGCAGTAAAATGTAAGAATGAAAATATATATAGTCCTTAGAAAAGGAAAACAGGAAAAGTGAATCTGACAGCACTTTTAAGACCAATTTATATTTTAACAGATGACTCTATGACGGAGATTGCAGCCTTTCAGATTATCAAGTAATTGGCTCTTTATTTAAATATGCTGCCAGGCTAAGTCAGTATCAAAAAGTGTCTTTTGTGTGAAGGCAAGTTAAGTATGCAAGTGACTTGGAAGTGATCATCCTAAGTGTGCTGTCGCGCCTGGGGACTATAACTCATAGTGAAAGAGGCATGGACATGACATCTTTCCCCCAGGGGATTGCTTCTTGCTCTCATTTAGGTTTTATTGTTCACAAAGAGTTATTATCCCTTTAAGGCAATAAACTGGAAGTTTCAAAGGGGTAAAGGAAAATATACATTAGTCTCTGGTTGTCTTGGATCCAAGGAGTTTTGCAGCTGAGAAGCTTTTCCAGGTCCCTCTTTCTCAATGGCTGTGAATATTAGAATAATCACAACCCCAATTCCAATGGCCTATATTTTGAAGGCACAAAGCCTTCCTCTGGTGCCAAAGAACTGGTTTGAAGGCGTTTGAGACTTCTCAACGTCATCCAGGTAGATCTGAACATGAAGCATAAGTCTCAAGGGTAAGAACCTCACAATTGGTGCTGAGAGGTAACTTAATCAAGGGCTTCAGAGCCAAGTCTCTCTCTCACGTCCATCTGATAGAAAGTTTGATGGTGGAATGGAAAAGGAAACACTGTCCTGCTCTCTAGGAAGAGGTGGGGTCAAATTGAGCAGGAGGAGCAATTCAACTGGTGCAAACAACATTGATTGACAGCTATCAATCATTCCAACTATACATTTGCAGGGTAAAAGGCAAAATCATGCATGATACAACAGTTCAAATCCTGCAACTTACAGTTCTGCATATAGGTGGCGCCTCTCGTGCTGTCACACTAAGCTTTTGCAATGTTTACAAATGTTTACTGTCCAAACTATATAGTAGAAAATGTTCTCCTCAATCTGGATGCCTTCCAGGGGTGTTGAGTTACAACTCAGATATCCTCACCCATAAATCCTATGAATCTAGTGTCTTGTCTGAGAAAATGCTCGTCCCTCGATCAATTGCTTCAAAGCTCTCAGCATAAACTTTTGAAGTATATAAATGCCTTTGATCCTGTGGGGTACATTTTTGAAATTTTCCTGCATTTCAGAGAAAATGATGTGGCTGGCATTGATGTCAACATGGGATGCCCCAAAGAATATTCCACAAAGGTAGGTTAGATTTTGTCATTATTTTCCTACAGATAATTCTTCTTGAGTTGAGGAACAAGTATTTGTTGAAATTAATGACATATTGTCCATTAATCTGCAAAAAAAATTTTTGGAAAAATAACTCTTCTTCTAACTTTTGGAGATATAAAATTAAAACAGAAAAAGAAAGAAATAATAATATTTTTTGTTACAGCTCTAAGATTAATTATAGTCAAAACATGGAAAGAAAATTATGAATTCAAAATTGACTATTGGTACAAGGAGACATAGAACATCACAATAAACAGTAAACTGGCAATATGGGGTGAATTCATAGAATATATATATTTTAAAGAAAAGGGAATAAAACCAAATCAGCATATATTAGCATTTTGGAGAAGAGATCAGTATAATAATCATTAATATTAAGGATAAATATATGTCCCATGGGTGGTGGTGCATGTAGAGATGAAATGTATAAAAAATATGATTAATTGTATTGTTGACGGCTTTCATGGCCGGAATCATTGGGTTGTTGTAGGCTTTTTCAGGCTATATGGCCATGTTCTAGAGACATTCTCTCCTGACATTTCGCTTGCATCCTCAGAGGTAGTGAGGTCTGTTGGAACTAGGAAAAAGGGTTTATATATCTGTGGAATGACCAGGGTGGGACAAAGGGCTCTTGTCTGTGAATGTTTCAACTGACCACCTTGATTAGCATTTGATGGCTTGACAGTGCCTGGGGGAATCTTTTGTTGAGAGGTGATTAGCTGTCCCTGATTGTTTCCTCTCTGTTGTTTTGCTGTTGTAATTTTAGAGTTTTTTAATACTGGTAGCCAGATTTTGTTCATTTTCGTGGTCTCCTCCTTTCTGTTGAAGTTGTCCACATGCTTGTGGATTTCAATGACTTCTCTGTGTAGTCTGACATGGTGGTTATTGGAGTGGTCCAGCATTTCTGTGTTCTCAAATAATACGCTGTATCCAGGTTGGTTCATAATATGCTGTGTCCATCTGGCTACCTCTAGAACATGGCCATATAGCCGGAAAAAACCTACAACAAGCTGTATGATTAATTGTTCAACTGATTTATTGTATGAGTTGTTTGTGTGTGATTTGTTTAATTTATTACTTACTAGCTTTTGTACCCAGCATTGCCCGGGTTATTAGAAGTATTTTTATTTTAGGTTCTTGTGGGTTTTTTCGGGCTATAGATATTAAATATTTTTATTTTATTTTATAACTAGCAGTCCTCTGCCACGCGTTGCTGTGGCCCAGTTTGGTGATCTCAAAAATAAAGCAATGAGAAAGTGTTGGTTCCTAATATATGTAATTTCTTTATGCTTGTGGGTAAACAGTACTTCTTGTTGTTTCTTTGTTGGTGTTAATGTAGATTGTCTGATTTGCCTACTCTGGAACATGAAACATATTATTGTCCTTCTTTAGGGGGTCCCTTTCAAATCTATGATCTGTGTGTGTGAATCATATATATCTATCTATATCTATAGCTGTATGGCTCTTTGTCAGGATGGATTTGTTTATGTTTTCTTGCCCTGGTGAAGGGAGTTGGACTGGGTGGCCTTAAGTATTTTCTCTTGGTCATGGGAGTTCTATGTGGGAAGTTTGCTCCAATTCTATCGTTGGTGGGGTGCAGAATGCTCTTTGATTGTAGGTGAACTGTAAATCCCAGTAACTACAACTCCCAAATGTCAAGGTTTATTTCCCCCAAACTGTATCTGTGTTCATATTTGGGCATATGGAATATCCGTGCCAAGTTTGGTCCAGATCCGTCATTGTTTGAGTCCACAGTGCTCTCTGGATGTAGGTGAACTACAACTCCTGAACTCAAAGTCAGTGCTCACCAAACCTTCCCAGTTTTTTTTTTTTTCTGTTGGTCATGGGAGTCCTGTGTGCCACGTTTGGTTCAATTCCATCATTGGTGGTGTTCAGAATGCTCTTTGATTGTAGGTAAACTATAAATCCCAGCAACTACAACTCCCAAATGACAAAATTATTTTTTTTTAGTAATGGTCACTCCTTCGGTTAGTAGGTGTCTTGTGGCCAAATACGGTGGCAATTTGTCCAGTGGTTTTTGAGTTATGTTAATACCACAAACGAACATTACATTTTTATTTATATAGAAATGCATAGGGTTGTGGGCATACTACAACGCACATCATTCTAGGTTAACCCCCTGATATTCAATTAATACTTATGTTTGTTATGTTGGGCAAGTTTGCTCTAGATGCATCATCTGTGGGGTTCAGTATGCTTTCTGGTTGCAGGATGTGTTACAACTCTCACCATGGTGGGTCAGTCCTGTCAAATCCCTCTAGTACGTTCAGTTGATCATGGGGGTTCTGTGTGCCAAGTTAGGTCCAGGTCCATCATCGGTGGGGTTTGCAGTGTTCTTTGATTGTAGGTAAACTACAAATCTCAGTACCTACAATGGCTATAAATCAAGGTGGATTCCCCCCCCCCCCCCAACCTCTCCAGTATTTTTCTTTGGTCATGGGGATTCTGTGTGCCAAATGTGGTTGAGCTCCATTGTCAGTGGGGGTCACGGTGCTCTGACTTGATGCAGGGTGAACTACAACTTCCATCAGGTGGATCCAATCCCCCAACCACCTCCAGTATGTCAAGTTGATGATTAGTTCTCCTCTGTATGTTGTGCAGACAGAGTTGAAAGGAGTAGGAAAGGGTTAAGGGAGAGGCAGTGGATGAGAGTCATGCAAATTCCACTCCGGTGGAGAAAGTAAGAAACACTGAGATGTCTGTGGTGGAGGAAACATGTAAAATCTAGGATGAAATTGTTTCAAAATGAAAGCATTCTTTGGATGGTGGGCAGTATGGTGTTTGGGGAGGGTATTGGCAGGGGTTGGGCTACATGTTCATGGCTGCTCGCTATAACCTGAATTGTCATTGGAAAGAGGGCTTTAGGTGGCTCCTCAGCACTGGGGCCTAAATCTGTTTGTGGAAGCAGGAGCTTGTCTGTGGAAGTGGGCACCCCAGTCACACACATTGGTAGGGGTCTGTGGTTACTCAAGCATTTTAAAGTGCTACAAATCCCATTATCTTCGTTCCACCTCCCCCAAACCGCATCAGGATATAAAGTGGGTCATGGGAGTTATGTGTGCCAAGTTTGGTCTGTTGCTTGTACAGGTCACAGTGGCTTGTGAAAGTGGCAGCCAATCAGAAAGCTGCCTCATACATCGCCACCTACATACATACATACATACATACATTCACTTTTATTATATACTAGCTTGGGGATCCTGTGCTGCCCGGGTTATTTGAGAAAGGCAGTGTTTGTCTGTGCTCCAACTTTAGTCTAGATCCAATGTTGGCTGGGTCCAGTGGGTGCAGGTGAAGTATAGCCTCATGGTCCATCCTCTTCCAAACCGCACCAAAATGTAGAATGGGTCATGGAGGCTCAGGGTGCCAAGTTAGGTTGTGATCAGTCATAGGTGTGGATTGCAATACTCTTAGGAAGTGGGTGAAGCTACTGCAAGTCCCAGCATCCATGATTCATTGGCCCACAAACCCCACCTAGATGTCGAGTGGCTCATGGGGGCTCTGTGTGTCAAGTTTGCTCTTGATCAGTCATTGGTGTGGGTTGCAGTGATCTCAGGAAGTGACTGAAAGTACTGCAAGTCCCATCATCCATGATCCACCCTCCTCCAAACTGCAGCAGAACATAGAGTGGGTTACGGGGCTCTGTTTGTGAAGTTTGGTCTTTATTGGTCATTGATGAAGGTCGCAGTTCTTTCAAGAAGTGAGTGAAGGTACTGCAAGTCCCATAATCCATGCTCTGTCCTGCCCCAAACAGCACCAGGATGTAGAGTGGATCATGTGGGCTCTGAGTGCCAAGTTTGGTCTCGATCTGTCATTGGTGGGGGCCACAGTGGTCTGTGGGTGCCCAAGCGTTTTAAAGTACTACAAATCCCATAATCCGTGGTCCACCTCCCCCAAACTGCACTAGGATGTAAATTGGGTCATGCGGGTTATGTGTACCAAGTTTGGTCCAGGTCCATCACCCGTGCTGGTCACAGTGGCCTGTGAACGTGGCAGCCAATCAGAAAGCTGCCACATACACCTCCGCATACAAACATACATACATACAAACCTTCATTTTTATTATAGATATAGATGTAGAGATATAGATATAGACAAACAAACCAACCAACTGACCTTTTCAGGCAATCAACACCGAAGGCATGTCGTCTGCCAAAGAACAACTGCTCTATGAACTGTGCCGAGATAAGAAAACCAGGCCTCCAAGTCAGCAGTGCCCACAACACTGAAGAAAACAATATAGAGGTTATAACAGTAGAGCTTAATCACATCACAATTACCTCTGTGTCTCAAACAACGAGTTTTGTTTCTCCTCCCCTGAGAACTTTGATAGGCACCAAAGGGCGGTAGTAATTGGTGACTTTAACAGCCATAGCCACATATAGAGTTATGCTTGAGAGGATAAAAATGGAGAGGCTGTCCTCTCCTGGTCTGAACTGCACTAACTATCACTCATTCATGATAGTTAGCTCCCACCATCCTACAAGAGTGGGAGATGGCACCACGGATATAGCCTAGACCTCTGATTTGTGAGTGACAGCATTGTGCAGCAATGCACTAAATCAGTGGGACTACCAATACCAAACACACAGCCAACAATAGTATGCCAACGGTTCCAACTATAAGGCCTCAGGAAGTTTGATGTAAACAAAGATTCAACTTCAGAAAGGCAGATTGGACTAAATTCTCAGTCATATCAGATGACATGATCATATCGGTCGTACCAATCCCTGAGGAATCCTTCCTTCTTTAGGCGATCCCTCATTGTCCGAGTAGGAGAGTCTTCCAAGATCAGTGTACTGGCGGTGGGTCCGTAGGTGACTGTGGAGCCCTATTCTTGATCTGCATCTTCTCCCACAGTGAAGGCATTGATTACCAAGTGGAAGGCGGTTCCAGTCGGGGTTGGCTTGACACACCTTCCTCTTGGCACGATTCTCTCTTTCTCCCTCCATTCGTGCCTCTTCAAATTCTACAGCACTGTTGGTCACAGCTGACTTCCAGCTGGAGCGCTCAAGGGCCAGGGCTTCCCAGTTCTCAGTGTCTATGCCAGAGTTTTTAACGTTGGCTTTGAGCCCATCTTTAAATCTCTTTTCCTGTCCTTCTAACATTCCGTTTTCCATTCTTGAGTTCGAAGTAGAGCAACTGCTTTGGGAGATGGTGGTCGGGCATCCAGACAACGTGGCCAGTCCAGCGGAGTTGATGGCAGAGGACCATCGCTTCAATGCTTGATGGTCTTTGCTTCTTCCAGCACGCTGATGTTTGTCCGCCTGTCTTCCCAAGAGATTTGCAGGATTTTCCGGAGGCAGCGCCGATGGAATCATTCCAGGAGTTGCATGTGGCTTCTGTAGACAGTCCACGTTCTGCCTCACCCCCTACCAACCCCAGAGATCCCTCCGTTCTGAGGACCAAGATTTGTTGGAAATTCCCAATGTCAAGACCTTGCGTCTAACAGCAACCAGACGTAGAGCCTTTACAGCAGTGACACCATCACTCTGGAATACTCTACCACCTGAAGTCTGTACCTTGCGGGACTTATCAGCTTTCCGCAGGGCATGTAAGACAAGTTTCAACAGGCCTTTGATCTTTGATATTGCTGTTTTTAAATTGTTTTGAATTGTTTTAAATTGTGTTAGATTTTAGCCTGTTCTTGTAAGCTGCTCCGAGCCCCAGGGGAGTGGCGGCATATAAGTTTGAATAATAAATAAATAAAATAAACAAAATATAGCAGGGTTGGGGGGACAATAGCTTTATAAACAAGCACCTTGGTCTCCCTTCGGATGTCCCGGTCCTCAAACACTCTCTGCTTCATTCGGAAAAATGCCGCACTCGCAGAGCTCAGGCAGTGTTGTATTTCAGTGTCGATGTTGACTTTGGTGTAGAGGTGGCTGCCAAGGTAGCGGAAATGATCAACATTTTCTAATGTTACACCATTAAGCTATATTTCTGGCTCTGGAGAGGGATTAGCTGGTGACTGCTGGAAGAACACTTCTGTTTTCTCGATATTCAGTGGTCCTTATAGAGATTCCTCAGGAGAGAGAGACAAGGTGATTTCGTATGCCCATACCACCAAGAACTTGCCACTGTTTATTATGATCCACACAGCCAAAGGCTTTAGAATAGTCAATAACACAGAAATAGATGTTTTTCTGAAACTTCCTGCCTTTGTCCATTACCCAGCATCCGGATATTGGCAATTGGGTCTCTCGTTCCTCTGCCTTTTCTAAACCCAGTTTGTACATCTGGCAACTCTCTCTCCATGTCTTTCTGGAGTCTCCCTTGCAGGATCTTGAGCATTACCTTATTATCATGAGAAATAAGGGCCACTGTATGAAAGTTTGAGCAGTCCTTAGCATTTCCCTTTTTTGGTATGAGGATGTCAGTTGATTTTTTCCAGTCTGGTGGCCATTTTTGTGTTTTCCATATTTGCTGGCATATGGCATGCATCACCTTGACGGCATCACCTTTCAAGGCGATTATCCCTATATGCATGACAAAATATAATGCTTGTATCAATGTCATATCACGGGAATTAATCTCTTCCTGGTTGTGTCCAGATGATGCTCATTGGCTTTATCGCTCCATTTTAACCCAAGTTTGAATGGAATAGTACTTATTGCAGAACAGGGAGTTACTCGGAAGTAAACAGACCAACTCCACAATGTCCTTACTTGTTGACTAATTGTTCTACCTACATTTCCCTGTGTAAGCCTTTAAAAAGTAGCTTTATTCAACATTGGGCATTCATATCAAACAGCCAACATGTTGTATAATCGTATTGTCCTCTCCATCCTCCTTCCTATGGGATTTCTGGTCCTCTGGTTTGGACCATTGCATGCCGATGATGGTAAGAGCGCCATTTTTTGTTAGCTTTGAATGCCTCTGTTTAACATTTGTCTCCCTTGCAAAATAGCCGAGAATGGAATAGAAAAGGGAAAATGGAATATTGTGCTAGGTTGATGGCAAAAACGGGTTGTCATTCAGCTCTGACCTGTGAAATCAAATCTACAGTCCCCATTTTATGCAGTTGGCCATGTTTTACGACAGTTCTCACCATAGGTTATTGGGTACTCTTTTAAACTTTAATTATTATCTATATATATAAAAATGCTCTGTCTGTAATGAGTACCTTAAAAACAAAAAAACTACAAGGCCAAATGACCCCAAATTTGGCAACAAAACTCCCCACAATCCAAGAAGTGACCATCACTGAAAAAACCCACAAAACACCTTATTTATTTATTTATTTATTTATTTATTTATTTATTTACAGCTTTTATATTCCGCCCTTCTCCTCACCCCGCAGGGGACTCAGGGCGGATTACAGTGTACACATATATGGCAAACATTCAATGCCAATTTTTGACATACAAACATATACAGACATACACAGAGGCTATTTAACTTTTTCTGGCCACCAGAGGAGCTGTCGCTTTCATCGTCCATCTGCGACGCTGATGAAGCACTTCCGCATTCCCCGCATGCTTCCCCGCTGGAATGCTTTGCTGGAGTCTTCCTTATGGTCTCATAAATCAGTTAATTTAGCCTCCCCACACTTTAAGGTGGTATCTTATTTTCCTACTTGACAGATGCAACTGTCTTTCGGGTTGCAAAGGTCGACAACAGGCTACACACAATTGGTTGGAAACCCACTCCAACCCGGGCTGGCTTCGAACTCATGACCTTTTTGGTCAGAGTGATCTTAATGCAGCTGACACTCAGCCAGCTGCGCCACAATCCCGGTGCTTTAATTTCAAAAAAGGAAGAAGACAACACACCTCCCCTGCCCGCCTCCCCCTCACGCTGAGGACACGGAATGAGGGTTCCAAAGCAGCAGCGGCAATGGTTGCTGCTCCCTGCATGTCTCTCGGTCCCTAACTAACACTAAGGCAAGGAATGAAAGGGCCGAGAGGAGGAGGAGGAGGAGGAGGAGGAGGAGGGAGATTGGGGAGGAAAGGAAAAAAGAGGGAGGTGGGCCACACTCTGTGCACACACTCTGACTCTCTGTTTCCCACACACACTCCCACAGCACAAAGGAAGGAGGAAGGTGCCATGATGGGGTAATGGGGACACACGAAACTGACATTGCTTGGAAAGGAGCCCCAAAGACCATCTAGCCCAACCTCATTTGGCAGTAAAGGAAGACACCATCAAAGCCCTCACAACAGATGGCCAATCAGTTGGAAGGGAGCTCTAAAGGCCATCCAGTCTAACCCCCTCCCTTCCTCCCTTTCTCTACTTTCCTTCCTTCTCCTTCCTTTACTTCTTTCCCTCCCTCCCTTCCCCTCCTTCCTCCCTTCCTTTCCTTTTCTCCCTCCCTCCTCCCTCCCTTCCTTTCTTTCCTTCCCTCTCTTTCCTTTCCTTCCCTCCCTTCCCTTCCCTTCCTCCTTTTCCTTCCTTTTTCTCCTCCCCTCGCCAGCTTCATCCTCCTTTATTAAATCTACAGTGTAGATGCACCCAAAGTCACCCCTTCCACACTGCCAGGAGAACGGATTTAAAAACCCCAAAAATGCACCACACACACACACACATAGGTAAAGGTAAAGGTTTTCCCCTGACATTAAGTCCAGTCATGTCAACTCTGGGGTGGTGCTCATCTCCATTTCTAAGCCGAAGAGCCAGCGTTGTCCATAGACACCTCCAAGGTCATGTGGCCAGCATGACCGCATGGAGCCGTTACCTTCCCGCCGGAGCGGTACCTATTGATCTACTCACATTTGCATGTTTTCGAACTGCTAGGTTGGCAGAAGCTAGGGCTGACAGCGGAAGCTCACGCCGCTCCCTGGAATCGAACCTGCGACCTTTTGGTCAACAAGCTCAGCAGCTCAGTGCTTTAACCCACTGCGCCACCCGGTACATCACATATATATATGTATATATATACACATACACACACACGCACATATATATACATACACATACACTCATATACATATATACATGCACATATACATACATATATATATATACACCCAAGCACACACAAATACACACACACATACATCTACATACACACACATATATACATATACACATGCACACTTACATACATATATAAACACAAATATACATATAGGCAAGCACACACATATACACAATATACATATAAACACACAAATATATACACACACATATATACACATCTACACAAACACATATGCACACACACACATGCAAACACACATATATACACAGATACACAAATATATACACACATATACACACACACAAAACACATATATACAGACTGGGCCACAGCAATGCGTGGCAGGGGACGGCTAGTATGTTATATTAAGATTAAGCCCATTGCAGAAGCCTCATAAACCTAGCTGGAATCTTTGGTTTATAATGTACAGATGCTAGCATTACACAAATGGAAAACACCATCTTCAACGGTTCGCCTACACTGTAGAATTAATGCATAGACCAGTGGTTCTCAACCTGTGGGTTCCCAAATGTTTTGGCCTTCAACTTCCAGAAATCCTAATAGCTGGTAAACTGGCTGGGATTTCTGGGAGTTGTAGGCCAAAACACCTGGGGACCCACAGGTTGAGAACCACTGGCATAGACACCACTTTGACTGTCATGGCTTAGTACTAAGAAGTCCTGGGATTTGTAGTTTTAGTGAGCACCAGGGCCCTTTGGCAGAGTAAATACCTTGTCAGACTAAAACTCTCCAAATTCCATGGCATTGTGCCATGGCAGTTACAGTAGTGTCAAACTGCAGTAATTGTACCTGTTGACGGAAGTCATAAAATAATATTAAAAGGTATATTCCTTCAATTTGTCTTCTAATGTATGCCAGCCGTATGAATTTCATAGGGTTTTCTGTGGGAAGAATTACTCCGGGGGAGTTTAACGTTACCCTCCTCCCGAATATAGGCTGCTGCACTTGGTATTCCTTGGCAGTCTTCCACATCAAATGAGTTCTGGTGCCATCAAGGTATTTAAACACTGTAAGTCACAGAATAGCACCCTCAAACATGCAGAATAATCACAGGATGTCTTAAACCTACACCGGTTGATAAACTCTACAAGCTAGCTGGCATTGCTCCCCATTGTGCGATTGCCTTCAGAAATTGCTAATATTATTTATTTATTTATTTGGAGTGCTTCTACCCCGCCCTTCTCAACCCCCTAGGGGGGGACTCAGGGCGGCTTACAAAAGGCACAATTCGAAGCCTGACAATTCATAAAATACAACATACAAATTACAATATATCATCAACAGTGATAACTAATTGAAACAAACAATACAGTCGCAGCAATAAAATCATATTGTGGCCAATGTTCGTCAATTCATAAATCCATGATCCATCTAGCATCATCATTGTCCTTTCCTACTCTGGTCGTCATTGTCTTTTGTCCAACTGCCAGCTTACCCGAAGGCCTGGTCCCACATCCAGGTTTTTAACTTCCTTCTGAAGGAGAGGAGGGATGTTGATGACCTAATCTCCCCGGGGAGTGTATTCCACAGGCGAGGGGCCACCACCGAGAAGGCCCTGTCCCTCGTCCCCCAACAGTCTCACTTGTGATAAAGGTGAGGCCGAGAGCAGGGCCTCCCCAGAAGATCTTAAATTCCGAGGTGGGACGTAGAAGGAGATACGTTCGGACAGGTACACTGGGCCGGAGCCATAAAGGGTTTTGTAGGTCAAAACCAGCACTTTGAATTGTGCTCGGAAACTGGATCGGCAGCCAGTGGAGCTGACATAACAGAGGGGTGGTATGCTCCCTGTATGACACTCCGGTGAGTAATCTGGCCGCCGCCCGTTGGACTAATTGAAGTTTCCGAACAGTCTTCAAAAGCAACCCCACATAGAGCGTGTTGCAGTAATCTATTCGGGATGTAACAAGAGCGTGGACCACCGTGGCCATATCCGACTTCCCAAGGTACGGGGTTGAACACTGTGAAAGCCACCCAAAGCAGGTGAATACAACATTGAACGAAACATTCAGAATAATCACAGGATGTCAAACCTACACCTGTTGATAGATATTAAAAGCTAGCATTGCCTCCCCCCCGATGTGCAATGGGAAGTTGCTGTCAGCTGTGAGAGAAATAAGGTTGAAGACTGTGAAAGCCACCCACTGCATAGCTATCAGCCTCCTCCCAGTAGACTCAAATCAAAGAAAAGCTTTATGAGAACTACCACTTCTCTTGGCATCCCCCAGCAACAGCAAGAGTATCCCTCTGGGCAGCTAAACCAGGAAATCCCAACTGGATACCCCCCCCCCCCACCGAGGGTCTTCCTCCAGGGGCAAACCAAGAATGGGCAACTTGGAAGTCCCTGAACAGACTCAGAAGCAGAGTGGGCAGATCAAAAGGCAACCTGGCAAAATGGCACTACCTAAAGGAATCCCATACCTTGTGTGACTGTGAAGCAGAACAGACAACTCTGTTGCAACTCAGAGTAAACTTCACCTTGCTTCCAAACACCACCACACAAGAGCTGTAGTTTTATAGTTTATTGAGGAAAAAATCCAAGTCAAAATAAAGAATAAGCATTGCAAAGTTCCAAACGTTTAGGTTAAATGCAGAATATAGTTCCAAAGATCTTCAGGTAAAAACAAGAGACAGAACCTTATAGGCAAAGTTCAAAACAGAGTCCAAGGTACAAGCAATAAAACATTTGCTCCAAGAATCACAATGCAAGAAATCCCAAGCATGCTGCATTCCAGGCTAAGGTTATTCCATGAAGCTTTCAGGCTAATAAGCTCCGTTGAACTGACGCTTTCCCTTAGTGTGCAAGAAGCCTAAATACCTTTCTAACATGAAAGCATTATGCTCTCACCAACATGAAAGCATTGCGATGACCTTGGCCCGAGCTGGCTTCCCGTCTGCTAGCCAGGCGAGAACTCCGCCTGACCCTCAAATCAAGATGGGCCTGCCGAGTCAGGTCACTATCAAGGCTTTCTGCACTTTCAGTATCAGCGTGGGAAGGAGGCAAAAGCCTCCCCACCTGTTTGCTATCTCCTTCCTTAAAATTCTTTTCTTTTGAGATCTGCTGTTGACTCTCCACTGTCTGTGGGAGCCTCAGAAAAAGACCTAGAAGCAGGCCCAGAGATCTGAGGCACAGAAAAAGAGCCAGGAATCTGAATCCCATCATCCTCATAATCAGGGAACATCTCAGCCACAACATACTCCACATCTGTATGCTTGTCCACTATGCCCTGCCTCATGTACCGAGGAAGAATTGTTGGAGGCTACAGAAAATGCTGTTGCTGTCGCCTCTTTTTGGTCAAAAGATATTTAGCCACCTACACTCCTATTTTTATCAGTTTTATACTAACTTATGCAATGCTTTTGATACGAAATAAATAAATCCCATACTCTTCCACTCTCTGAAGAAGGCTGTTGTGCATGGTAATTTACATGGAAATAAATTATTTAGACGTGAAGGTGCCGTCATATTCCTTTCCCCTTCCTCTTCTCGTGAGATGCAGTTTTCTACTGCTGTAATCTACTGTTGAACTTGTCCAAGTTGTGGCTTTCCTTTCTCTGCTTTCTAGACCAGTCCTATTTGTACAGATGCACACTTCCAAAAAGAAATGGACGTTGCAGAGGATCCTTTCCTCGTTTTTACTTTAACTTCGAAAGTAAGAAATGTGAGAAATTCCTTTATGGTGGCTGCGGAGGCAATAAAAATAACTTTTTAACACAGGATGAATGCTTTTCAAAGTGTGAAGGTAAGACAAAAATAAATCATCCCCAGGTTTTGTTGTTCATGGCTAAAGGTCTCTATCATGGCCTACGTTGCATAATATTATGCATATTTACGAACTCATCTGACAGGGTGAGATCAGTGTCCTAGGATGCCTCGCAACTCCAGGAATTTTTGGTAGACACTGATTATCTAGATCCGGCGCAGTCTGGCTTTAGGCCGAGACATGGTACTGAGACAGCCTTGGTCGCCTTAGGTGGTTATCTAAGCCAGGAGCTGGACAGGGGGAGTGTGTCCCTATTATTATTATTATTATTATTATTATTATTATTATTATTATTATTATTTAGGGCTTTTATATTCCGTCCTTTCTCAACCTCCACAGAGGGACTCAGGATGGCTAACAAAGTGGCACCCCATGGAGCCCACATCAAAACATAAATATACAATTAATAATAATATAATATAATAATAATCCTTCGTTAAAATTCTTTTCTTCTGAGAACCACTGTGTTGTTGACTCTCCACTGTCTGTGGGAGCCTCAGAAAAAGACCTAGAAGCAGGCCCAGAGATGTGAGGCACAGAAAAAGAGCCAGGAATCTGAATCCGATCATCCTCATAATCAGGGAACATCTCAGCCACAACACACTCCACATTTGTATGCTTGTCCACTATGCCCTGCCTCATGTACCGAGGAAGAATTGTTGGAGGCTACAGACAATGCCATTGCTGTTGCCTGTTTTTGGTCAAAAGATATTTAGCCACCTGCACTCCTTCTATTTTTATCAGTTTTATACTAATTTATGCAATGCTTTTGATACGAAATAAATAAATCCCATACTCTTCCACTCTTTGAAGAAGGCTGTTGTGCATGGTAATTGACAGGAAATTAATTATTTAGACGTGAAGGTGCCATCATATTCCTTTCCCCTTTCTTCTTCTCGTGAGCTGCAGTTTTCTAGTGCTGTAATCGACTGTTGAACTTGTATAAGTTGTGGCTTTCCTTTCTCTGCTTTCTAGACCAATCCTATTTATACAGATGCACACTTCCAAAAATAACTGGACCTTGTAGAGCAGCCTTTTCTCGTTTTTACTTTAACCTCAAAAGTAAGAAATGTGAGGAATTCCTTTATGGTGGCTGCAGAGGCAATGAAAATAACTTTTTAACACAGCAGGAATGCTTTGAAAAGTGTGAAGGTAAGACAAAAATAAATCATCCCCAGGTTTTGTTGTTCATGGCTAAAGGTCTCTATCATGGCCTACGTTGCATAATATTATGCATATTTACGAACTCATCTGACAGGGTGAGATCAGTGTCCTAGGATGCCTCGCAACTCCAGGAATTTTTGGTAGACACTGATTATCTAGATCCGGCGCAGTCTGGCTTTAGGCCSAGACATGGTACTGAGACAGCCTTGGTCGCCTTAGGTGGTTATCTAAGCCRGGAGCTGGACAGGGGGAGTGTGTCCCTATTATTATTATTATTATTATTATTATTATTATTATTATTATTATTATTTAGGGCTTTTATATTCCGTCCTTTCTCAACCTCCACAGAGGGACTCAGGATGGCTAACAAAGTGGCACCCCATGGAGCCCACATCAAAACATAAATATACAATTAATAATAATAATAATAATAATAATAATCCTTTATTTGTACCCCGCTACCATCTCCTGAAGGACTCGGTGCGGCTTACAAGAGGCCGAGCCCAAATACAATAGTAAAACAATAACAACAACAACTGCAAATAACTCAAAAAACAAAGCAATAACATTAGCAACACACAATGACGCAATTAAAAACAATGGCAGGGCCAAATGTAATGAAAAGTTAAAAAGTGCTGGGCGTGACCAGGTGGGGTGTTTGGAGGGGGGTGGGCATATAGGAATCCTAGATCTCTGATAAAGTGCGTTGGGTCATAATGCTAGGAGTTTCCTTATTCTAGAAATGCACACTGGAACAACCATGTCTTCAAGCTCCTCCTAAAGATTGCTAGCGACGGGGCCTGCCTGATGTCTTTAGGGAGAGAGTTCCAGAGTCGAGGGGCCACCACCGAGAAAGCCCTTCCCTTCCTCCGTTTCTTTCCTTCCTTTTTCTCCTCCCCTCGCCAGCTTCATCCCCCTTTATTAAATCTACAGTGTAGATGCACCCAAAATCACCCCTTCCACACTGCCATGTAAAATCCAGATTATCTACTTAGGACTGGATTATATGGCAGTGTAGACACACACACACACACACACATATGGATGGATGTTGGATCACTGGTTGGTGTGTGTGTGTGTGTAATTGTACCTGTTGACGGAAGTCATAAAATAAAATTAAAATTAAAATTCTTTCTAATGTATGCCAGCTGTATTAATTTCATAGGGTTTTCTGTGGGAAGAATTACTCAGGGGGAGTTTGGCATCACCCTCCTCCTGAATATAGGCTGCTGAATATTGGCTGTCTTCCATAGCAAATGAGTTCTGGTGCCATCAAGGTATTTAAATGTGGTAAGTCACAGAATAGCACCCTCAAACATGCAGAATAATCACAGGATGTCTTAAACCTACACCGGTTGATAAACTCTACAAGCTAGCTGGCATTGCTCCCCATTGTGCGATGGGAAGTTGCTGCTAAATGTGAGAGAAATAAGGTTGAACACTGTGAAAGCCACCCAAAGCAGGTGCATACAACATTGAACGAAACGTGCAGAATAATCACAGGATGTCTTAAACCTACACCTGTTGATAGATATTAAAAGCTAGCATTGCCTCCCCCCCCCCCATGTGCAATGGGGAGAACTCCCACTTCTCTTGACACCCCCCAGCAACAGCAAGAGTATCCCTCTGGGCAGCTAAACCAGGAAATCCCAACTGGATAGCCCCCCACAAGGGTCTTCCTCCAGGGGCAAACCAAGAATGGGCAACTTGGAAGTCCCTGAACAGACTCAGAAGCAGAGTGGGCAGATCAAAAGACAACCTGGCCAAATGGCACTACCTAAAAGAATCCCATACCTTGTGTGACTGTGGAGCAGAACAGACAACTCTGTTGCAACTCAGAGTAAGCTTCGCCTTACTTCCAAACACCACCACACAAGAGCTGTAGTTTTATAGTTTATTGAGGAAAAAGTCCAAGTCAAAATAAAGAATAAGCATTGCAAAGTTCCAAAGATTTAGGTTAAATGCAGAATATAGTTCCAAAGATCTTCAGGTAAAAACAAGAGATAGAACCTTATAGGCAAAGTTCAAAACAGAGTCCAAGGTACAAGCAATAAAACAATTGCCCCAGTATCACAATGCAAGAAATCCCAAACATGCTGCTTTCCAGGCTAAGGTTATTCCATGAAGCTTTCAGGCTCATAAGCTACATTGAACTGACGCTTTCCCTTATTTGCAAGAAGCCTAAATACCTTTCTAACATGAAAACATTATGCTCTCACCAACATGAAAGCATTGCGATGACCTTGGCCTGAGCTGGCTTCCTGTCTGCCGGCCAGGTGAGAACTCCGCCTGACCCTTAAATCAAGACGAGCCTGCCGGGTCAGGTCACTATCAAGGCTTTCTGCACTTTCAGTATCAGCGTGGGAAGGAGGCAAAAGCCTCCCCACCTGTTCGCTATCTCCTTCGTTAAAATTCTTTTCTTCTGAGAACCGCTGTGTTGACTCTGCACTGTCTGTGGGAGCCTCAGAAAAAGACCTAGAAGCAGGCCCAGAGATCTGAGGCACAGAAAAAGAGCCAGGAATCTGAATCCCATCATCCTCATAATCAGGGAACATCTCAGCCACAACATACTCCACATCTGTATGCTTGTCCACTATGCCCTGCCTCATGTACCGAGGAAGAATTGTTGGAGGCTACAGAAAATGCTGTTGCTGTCGCCCATTTTTGGTCAAAAGATATTTAGCCACCTACACTCCTTCTATTTTTATAAGTTTTATACTAACTTATGCAATGCTTTTGATACGAAATAAATAAATCCCATACTCTCCCACTCTCTGAAGAAGGCTGTTGTGCATGGTAATTTACATGGAAATAAATTATTTAGACGTGAAGGTGCCGTCATATTCCTTTCCCCTTTCCTCTTCTCGTGAGATGCAGTTTTCTACTGCTGTAATCTACTGTTGAACTTGTCCAAGTTGTGGCTTTCCTTTCTCTGCTTTCTAGACCAGTCCTATTTGTACAGATGCACACTTCCAAAAAAAAAAGGACGTTGCAGAGGATCCTTTCCTCGTTTTTACTTTAACTTCGAAAGTAAGAAATGTAAGAAATTCCTTTATGGTGGCTGCGGAGGCAATGAAAATAACTTTTTAACACAGGATGAATGCTTTTCAAAGTGTGAAGGTAAGACAAAAATAAATCATCCCCAGGTTTTGTTGTTCATGGCTAAAGGTCTCTATCATGGCCTACGTTGCATAATGTTATGCATATTTACGAACTCATCTGACAGGGTGAGATCAGTGTCCTAGGATGCCTCGCAACTCCAGGAATTTTTGGTAGACACTGATTATCTAGATCCGGCGCAGTCTGGCTTTAGGCCGAGACATGGTACTGAGACAGCCTTGGTCGCCTTAGGTGGTTATCTAAGCCGGGAGCTGGACAGGGGGAGTGTGTCCCTATTATTATTATTATTATTATTATTATTATTATTATTATTATTATTATTTAGGGCTTTTATATTCCGTCCTTTCTCAACCTCCACAGAGGGACTCAGGATGGCTAACAAAGTGGCACCCCATGGAGCCCAAATCAAAACATAAATATACAATTAATAATAATATAATAATAATAATAACACTTTTTTTGTACCCCGCTACCATCTCCCCAAGGGACTCGGTGCGGCTTACATGAGGCCAAGCCCAAATACAACAATACAAGCAATAAAACAACAATACAAATAATTAAAATAAAAACGTAGAGGACAAAGAGTTATGGGATCATTATTCCGGGAAGGCACATTGGAACAGCCACGTCTTCAAGCTCCTCCTGAAGACTGCCAGAGTTGGGGCCTGACTGATGTCTTTAGGGAGTGAGCTCCAGAGTCGAGGGGCCACCACCGAAAAAGCCCTCTCTCTCGTCCCCACCAATTGCGCCTCCGGATGATCGAAGGGATTGTGTGGGTTCGTATATGGAGATGCGGTCACGCAGGTAGGCAGGTCCCAAACCATTCAGGACTTTGTAGGTAAGAACTTGCACCTTGAATTGGGTCCGGTAAATGAATGGCAGCCAGTGGAGCTCCTTGAATAGGAGGGATGACCGCTCCCTGTAAGGAGCCCCAGTTAACAACTTGGCTGCCGCCCGTTGGATCATCTGGAATTTCAGGGCCGTTTTCAAGGGCAGCCCCACATAGAGTGCATTGCAGTAATCCAAGGCGTGGACCACTTTGGCCAGATCCGCCTTCCCGAGGTACGGTCGCAGTTGGTGCACGAGTCTTAGTTGTGCAAAGGCCCTCCCGGCCACCACCGACGCCTGAGCCTCAAACATAAGTGAAGAATCCAGGAGGACTCCCAAACTGGGGACCTGTGACTTCAGGGGGAGTGCAACCCCGTCCAGCACAGGTTGCCACCCTATACCCCGGTCTGGTTTACGATCGACCAGGAGGACCTCTGTCTTGTCGGGATTAATCTTCAGCTTGTTCGTCCTCATCCAGACAGCCACAACGGTCAGGCACTCATCTAGCACTCGAGGAGCTTCCTTGGAATTCGGTGGAAAAGAGTAGTAGAGTTGTGTATCATCTGCATAGAGATTAATAATAGCAATGTAATAATAACAACAATATAAAACAGTATAAAACCGTATAAACAATATAAAAACAATATAAAAACAATATAAAAACAGACAACAAATAGTCAGCGGTCACCAATTTAAACCATTATCCAAGGGCAGTCCATCAGTTCTAAATAGGTCAACCCGTCAGTAGGTCAGCCTATTCTCCAAAGGCCTGATCCCATAGCCAGGATTTTACTTGTTTCCAGAAGGTCAAGAGGCTGGGAGGAGATCTAATTTCACTCGGGAGGAAGTTCCATAGCCGGGGGGCCACCACAGAAAAAGCTCTGTCCTTTGTCCCCGCCAGACGTGATTGTGACAATGGGGGGACAATTAGCAGGGTCTCCTCAGATTATCTTAGGGCCCTAGGTGGATCATAGTGGGAGATACATTTGGACAAGTAAACTAGGCCAGAACCGTTAGAATAAAATAAAGAAAATGCAAAAAAAAAAAGAAAAGAAAAAAAAGTAAAATAATAAATGTAATAATAGGGTAACATACTGTAAATGTAATAATAATAATAATAATAGATTAAAATAATAAATGTAATAATAGGGTAAAATACTGTAAATGTAATAATAACAAAGCAAAATAATAAATAGAATAATAATAGAGAAAAATAATGTAAATATAATAATAATAGAGTAAAATAATAAATGTAATAAAATAATACTAATAACAGAGTAAAAAAATAAATAACCTTGACTCGAGTATAAGTCGAGGGGAGCTTTTTCAACCTAAAAAAGGGGCTGAAAAACTAGGCTTATACTCGAGTATATACAGTAATAATAAATCTCAACCCCCACATAACTAGAAATTACTGCGTTAAGCCAGTTACTGCAATGCTCTCACTCTGTGCCTCACCTTCAGATGTAACTGTGAACAATTATCCATTCTTCCCTCAGGTGTCCCTCTGAAACCAGACGATGGTACTGACTTCAATTTTGAATTTGTGGAACAATAGTGCATCCATCCTGATTTTCTGTCTCCTTTGGAAGAGACGATGCAGGATATGAATGCTATTGTTACTACGACTACTACGAATATTAGTCTTAATCGCAATGTCCTGCATGGTTTTCATTCTAAACACAGTAGATATGATTGCTAATAAACCCACCTGTTCTAAAGCATTCATGGATTTTTCATCTTGATCATTCTTATGCCCAAACCGTTTCCCCCCCCCCCCCCCCGCTATATCTGATGAACAAAAGAATCTTCACCACAATTCCTATTGTTTAGAGAAATATATTATCCTTACTTAGGCGATCCCTCGTTGTCCAAGGATGATGGTCCTCCAAAATCGGTGTCCTGGTAGTGGGTCCATAGGTATCTGTGGAGCCCTATTCTTGCTCTACATCTTCTCCCGTAGTGAGGGCATTGGTTTCCACGTGGAAGGCGGTCCCGGTCGGGGATGGCTTGACACGCCTTCCTCTTGGCACGTTCCTCTCTTTCACCCTCCATTCGTGCCTCTTCAAATTCTACAGCCTCCTGGTCACAGCTAACCTCCAACTGGAGTGCTCAAGGGCCAGGGCTTCCCAGTTCTCAGTGTCTATGCCAGAGTTTTTAAGGTTGGCTTTGAGCCCATCTTTAAATCTCTTTCCTGTCCTCCAACATTCCATTTTCCATTCTTGAGTTCGGAGTAGAGCAGTTGTTTTGGTCGGGCATTCGGACAACGTGGCCAGTCCAGCGGAGTTGATAATCTGGATTTTACATGGGCGTGTGGAAGGGGTGACTTTGGGTGCATCTACACTGTAGATTTAATAAAGGAGGATGACGCTGGCGAGGGGAGGAGAAAAAGGAAGGAAAGAAACGGAGGAAAGAAATGGAGGAAGGGAAGGGAGGGAAGAAAAGAAAGAAAGGGAGGGAGGGAGGAGGGAGGGAGAAAAGGAAAGGAAGGGAGGGAGGAGGGAAAGGAAGGAGGGGAGGGGAGGAGGGAAAAAAGTAAAGGAAGGAGAAGGAGGGGAAGTAGAGAAAGGGAGGAAGGGAGGGAAGAAAGGAGGGGTGTTGGACTGGATGGCCTTTAGGGCTCCCTTCCAACTGGTTTGCCATCTGTTGTGAGGGCTTTGATGGTGTCTTCCTTTACTGCCAAATGATGTTGGGCTGGATGGTCTTTGGGGCTCCTTTCCAAGCAATGTCAGTTTTGTGTGTCCCTATTACCCCCATCATGGCACTTCCTCCTTCCCTTGTGCTGTGGGTGTGTGTGTGGGGGAGACAAGAGAGTCAGAGTGTGTGCACAGAGTGTGGCTTGTAGATCTTCTTCTGAATGCGCACAGAGCACATTATCATCAGCATACTGGAGTTCTATCATAGGTGTAGAAATTATCCATCACATTGAGACAAAGGAGAGCCTATATATTTAAGAAAAGAACACATCGAAAGAGTTTAATGCAAAACACAAGTGGAACACTCAGAATGTGTGGGCATTGTGGTGAAGTGTAAATTTTTAACTTGCAGTTATGTATAATTATAGATACACGTTTTAAAGCAGGGGTCCCCAAACTACGGCCCACAGGCCGTATGCGGCCCGCCGAGGCCATTTCTCCGGCTTGCGCAGCCTGGCCTGGCCACGCCCACCTGGCGCCACTCCGCCAATCACGGAAATCCTCTGCTCTGGCCGCTCTGCCTCCCAGGTGGGTCCTCTGCAGAGCAGACTGGCTGGAGCAGAGGTTGTCCGCGATAGGCGGAGCGGTGCCAGGTGGGCGTGGCCAGGGAACGCCGGCTTCCCTGGCCACACCCATCCGGCACTGCTCCGCCAATCGCGGAAATCCTCTACTCCGGCCGCTCTGCCTGTGTGGGAGGGAGAAGCCTCCCAGGTGGGTCCTCTGCAGACGGACACCCTCTGATCCGGCCGCTCTGCTCTCTGCGGCCATGATGCGCCTCCCGCTCC
This sequence comes from Anolis sagrei ordinatus, assembly GCF_025583915.1. Lineage (NCBI taxonomy): Eukaryota > Metazoa > Chordata > Lepidosauria > Squamata > Anolidae > Anolis > Anolis sagrei. Next base: position 10,131,428 of record NW_026847993.1, on the reverse strand, counting down.
ACTCCCAGCCGTGCCGGGAGAACAAGCCCCTGCAGCGCCGCAGGTGAACTACAACTCCAAAACTCAAGGTCAGTGCCCACTAAACCCAGTATTTTCTGTTGTTCATGGGAGTTCTGTGTACCAAGACTGGTTCAATTCCATCATTGGTGGAGTTCAGAATGCTCTTTGATTGCAGGTGAACTATAAATCCCAGCAGCTATAACTCCCAAATGTCAAGATTCTATTTTCCCCAAACTCCACCAGTGTTCAAATTTCGGCATATTGAGTATTTGTGCCAAGTTTGATCCCAATCCATCATTGTTTGAGTCCACAATGATCTCTGTTACCCTGTTTTAAAGGGTAAGTATTTAAAGTTGCATAACTAAGGGGGATGGTAGCCAGCTCAGCTCATGTTGAGCTGGGTTACCATGGAAACAGGGGCGGAGCCAACTGCCACTTGGCAGGGCAGCCATTTTAAAACAGTTAGTCTGTAGTCAGCAAACTACAGGAGAGGCTGGTTCTAGTGTGTGTTGAGAACCAATGGGTTGGTGTACAGTCTCTGAATTGTAGGAAAGGCTGATTCCATAGTAGTGAGAATCAGGGAGGTTTTGGCTTTTAGCCTGAGTAGTTTAAATAAGTCGAGTTGATTTATTTATATTAATAGTTAGTGTATGGAAGAAAGGGTGAGAGAAACTCAGTGAGGATCTTTATTGCAACAGAAACATCACAAAGAAAGTATAAGCTTGTAACTGAAGTAATCTATTAAGGGAAGAAACACAGTTTGAAGAAAAATAAGTTGGAAACCTGTTTAGTGGAAGGAAGAGTCCTTTCCAGAGTTGTTTAAGGAATGTTATAAATGTAACCTTTGAAGATATGTGCCTCTAAGAGTAAGAAACATTGAAACCATCAAGCTCCTTCTACATTTCAATAAACTTGTTACTGTTTTTCCTAAAGCTCTGTCTCTGTTACAATTCCTTTCCGAGTTAAGTCATGCTCAGGGGCGGCTCAACCCATTACGCAAAGTAAGCATTTTCAGTATAGTTGATTTTGCCCAGGGGCACTCTTGAGGCACTCTTGGGACAAAATAGATCTTGACATATGCGAGTTGTAGTTACTGGGATGTATAGTTCACCTACAATCAAAGAGCATTCTGAACTCCACCAATGATGGAATTGGACCAAATATGGCACACAGAACTACCACAACAAACAGAAAATATATATCAGTGATTGGCTGAGGGGGGGGGGGGGGGCAAAATACTGTTTGCTTACAGTTGAAAATTACCTAGGGCCGCCTGGTCACGCTACACAAAAGAAAGACTAAATCAATATTACTAGCTATTAGCTATGCTATCAAATTAATAAACCCTTATAAATTGGTGGCTCCTTTACAAACTCTTTACAGCATCCATATGTGCTTCCAACAAATGTCTGGACTAGTCCTCAAAAGCAGTTGTTAGAACTTTTGCACTTCTGGTCAGGCTTCTTTTCTTATCCAATATAGTCCATATTTGGGTTTTCCAAATGCAGCAAGGTACCATCACAGAAAGGAAATGTCCTTCAGGACAGATTTCTGTATAGCATCTTTGTTCCCCAGCCAATTGTTTCTGATATCTCATATCCAAAGTGTATCTTGGATCACACATGTACATTCATTCATTCGCTTACGGCTCTTCATTATCTCATGAACCAGGCCACACCAGAGCTCCCTGTCGGCCGTCACCACCCCCAGCTCCTTCAAGGTCAAGCCAGTCACTTAGAATCATAGAATCAAAGAGTTGGAAGAG
>NW_026847993.1:10107990-10118070 GCF_025583915.1 Anolis sagrei ordinatus | reverse complement strand
GGGCGCTCCTCAAGTGGCGGTCGAGGGGCGTTTACAGAGGCGCCTCTGCGCCCCTGGCAAAAAAAAGTGTTCAGCCACCGCTTACTTCGCGTAATGGACGAGCCGCCCCTGCTGCCGCCAAAGAATGTTTGTAAGAGATCTGTTTTCTTGCACTTTTCCTTGAGGGCCTGGAAGGCATGGAAGTGATTGTAGAGTTCTCCCAATAATTCAGTAAATAATAGGAGGTTTTAGGAACCTCTTCTCCACCTCTGTGTAGAAGCTCATAGTCAAGGTGTTTATCTACACTGCAGAATGAGTACAGTTTGCCCCACTTTAGGTGCCATGGCTCAATGCTGTGGAACCCTGGGAGATGTGGTTTGACAAGCTTTCTCTGCCCGAGAGTGTTGCGCAGCAGTGAATTTTGCCCAAGGCCCAAATGCAGAAAGACTCACAGACCAGAGTAAAAATGAAACAGAAAAATCTTTACTCTTTACTTAGCAGAGATATAAACTTGCACACAAAAATCAAACTTACATAGTCCCCAAAATGAGGCATCTTCACCTTACAGCACAATAGAGAGGAAAAATAAACCTTGGATAAATCGCTATTTCACCATAGCCTCCTTCAGAGTAGCTTCTCCAGCATCCACCAGCTCTCCACTACTCAAACCCACCAACACCCACACTGTAAAAACCCATACAGATATACACCACTGGGTGTGGTTCAGTCTTGCTGGTTGACCTACTTTCCCAGCTGTATAAGATTATTAACACCACAAGGTTTTTCGTCACACACACACAAACTTGGTCCTGGTATGACTTACCACAACACTCTCCACCTCTTCGTAGAAGCTCATAGTCAAGGTGTGCATCTACACTGCAGAATGAGTGCAGTTTGCCCCACTTTAGCTGCCATAGAATCATAGAATCCTAGAGTTGGAAGAGACCTCCTCGGCCGTCATCCAGTCCAACCCCATTCTGCCAAGAAGCAGGAATATTGCATTTAAAGCACCCCTGACAGATGGCCATCCAGCCTCTGTTTAAAAGCTTCCAAAGAAGGAGCCTCCACCACACTCCGGGGCAGAGAGTTCCACTGCTGAACGGCTCTCACAGTCAGGAAGTTCTTCCTCATGTTCAGATGGAATCTCCTCTCTTGTAGTTTGAAGCCATTGTTCCATTGCGTCCTAGTCTCCAGGGAAGCAGAAAACAAGCTTGCTCCCTCCTCCTCCTCCCTGTGGCTTCCTCTCACATATGTATACATGGCCCTCATAATGTCTCCTCTCAGCCTTCTCTTCTTCAGGCTAAACACGCCCAGCTCCTTAAGCCGCTCCTCATAGGGCTTGTTCTCCAGACCCTTGATCATTTGAGTTGCCCTCCTCTGGACACATTCCAGCTTGTCAATCTCTCTCCTCAATTGTGGTGCCCAGAATTGGACACAATATTCCAGGTGTGGTCTAACCAAACCATGGCACAATGCTATGGAATCCTGGGAGATGTGGTTTGACAAGCATTCTCTACCCAAGAGTGCAGGAGCCTTGCAAATGATAACTCCCAGGATTCCATCAGCGAGGGTCATGGCCTTTGCTTGCTTTTGTCCTCTAAGGGTTGGGGTCCCTCTAAGGGTAAGGTGTTACAGCACTCCCTCCTTCTCCCCCTGGGTTGAGGGCAAAATCCGAGGCATTTCTTCTCTTGGCCAGAGAGGATGTCAGAGGAGTCCCCGCCTCCCTCCTCTCCAAAGAACTGACATCCCTCAATGCAAACATTCAGAAATCTTGACAGAACTGTGACTGCAGTTTGAAACAAAGGACGTCTGCTGCCCTGAGTGTCAATGGGTCCAAATGGTGGCAGGCAAGGATCTGCAGGTGGTGCCAATTGGTCTCTAGGTCTGAAGGGAAATTTAATAAATGGTCATTGCTCAGTTTGAAGTTTTGTGGCTGTGGCTGCTTCCGCCCCTCATGGGTGTGCAAAGGAATGAATGTGGGTGGGTTTGAGGTAATGGCTCCATTGTTAGGTGTATGGTAATTTGAGGCATTGTTTCCGGAGTCCAAGGTATGGTGGGACAGCGTTCTAATGACATTCACTAAAGGTTACTGCAGGAAAAATGGAAAAGGCAATGTGGGCATGTCGTGTGTCCCAATGGAGCAACATCTCATAACTCGGTTGTTGTAGGTTTTTTTCGGGCTATATGGCCATGTTCTAGAGGCATTCTCTCCTGACGTTTCACCTGCATCAATGGCAAGCATCCTCAGAGGTCGTGAAGTCTGTTGGAACTAGGAAAATTGGGTTTCTATATATGTGGAATGACCAGGGTGGGACAAAGGACTGTTGTCTGCTGGAGCTAGGTGTGAATGTTTCAACTGACCACCTTGATTAGCATATAATGGCCTGGCATCGTGTTCTCAGAGGAAAAGGGTTCTTGCCAGACATCAAGGGAACCTCTGACCACAGAAGGAAGCTGATGAGGAAACACAACCTGCAAACTATCTCCAGACCCACAAAGAAAATCCAAGGAATGCTCCGTTCAGCAAAGGACAAGAGGGATCCTCTAGCTTCTGCAGGAGTCTACCGTGTACCATGCAGCTGTGGACAAGAAGTCTCCAGAGGGACCACCAAACGCAGCAGCATTGCCCAACCACAAATCAAGGAACACGAAAGGCACTGCAGATACTTTCAACCAGAGAAATCAGCCATAGCAGAGCACCTGAGGAACCAACCTGGACACAGCAGATTATTATTGGAGAACACAGAAATGCTGGACCACTCTCACAACCGTCAGATTACACAGAGAAGCCATTGAAATCCACAAGAAGCATGTGGACAATGTCAACAAAAAGGAGGAAACCATGAAAATGAACAAAATCTGGCTCCCAGTATTAAAAAAAACTCTAAAATTGCAACAGCAAAACAACAGAGGGGAAACAAACAAGGACATCTAATCACCTCTCAACAAAAGTTTGCTCCAGGCACTGCCAGGCCATTATATGCTAATCAAGGTGGTCAGTTGAAACATTCACACCTAGTTCCAGCAGACAAAAGTCCTTTGTCCCACCCTGGTCATTCCACAGATATATAAACCCATTGTCCCATTTCCAACAGACCTCACTACCTCTGAGGATGCTTGCCATAGATGCAGGCGAAACGTCAGGAGAGAATGCCTCTAGACCATGGCCATATAGCCCGAAAAAACCTACAACAACCCAGTGATTCCGGCCAAGAAAGCCTTCGACAATACATCTCATAACTCGTAATTGGGGAGTCGAATTTCTTGATACCACTCTGCTAGAGCACAATGATCCCAGACTAACATCTCTTCTCAGTTGATCCCTGCAGGGTTCTGGGCCTTGGACGAAATCTCCGGCTGAAGGTGCTCAACGCCCCTCTTGGAACTGCCGATCCCACCATTCCTCAGGATGTTGCCACGGCAATTAAAGCGGAGCCACAGCACTATAGCAGGGTATCATGACAGGTCTACGAAGCCCTGTTCAGAAGAGCTGGGGGCGGCTGGGAAAGACCATCCTCTTCTCTTCTGATTCTTCTTCTGCGTGGCTGTTGCACTCCCAGGACGTCTTGGGCCTTTGTGGTTATGAATCAAGGAGCCTAGGCCACCTGCATGGGGAGGGCGGGCTGCTCACAGATGTACCTGGACTTCCCTCCACAGCTGCATTGCAGGAGGGACCCCTGCCTCAGTCGCCCACAGTAGCCATTATTGTTGCATTCTCCAAGGTCCCTGGAAAGACAAAAGGGGGAAGGGAGGGAGGGAATAAAATTAAATTTGCCTGTCTGTTAATGCCATCCCAGGGTGTGAGCTCCCAGCAGCCGCTCCAAAAATGACACAGGATGCCGATCCGTAATCAATCAGGAAACTTTTACTACTGGATATGCATACACAACGAAAGCCAGGATTGGCACACCGTCTCGAGTCAACCCTTATATACCCTCCCCCGTATTCGAATCCCTTTTCCCCGCCGATCGTAGTTCCCGCTCAATGTTCCCCGCCAACCACCAACTGCTCCTCCCAAGGCCACCAGCTGCATACTCTTATCGGCTCTCCATGTCAGGATTCTGGTTTTTTGCGCCAATGTCCAAGGCCAGGAAACCGAGCCCTGACATGACGTCCCCCTCCTCCTCCTCTTCTTCCTGGAAGGGAAGTATACAATAACATCATGTCCCTTCTTTATCCAGGGGGCCTTGGTATTTCTTTAATAGGCTACAATGGAATGTTGGGTGTACCTTCCCCAAAACCCTTGGCAGTTTCAACGTATATGTCACATCATTTATCTTGTTGGAAATCCTGAACGGACCGATGTATTTAGGAGATAATTTTCGGGAGGGAGTGTTCAACTTGAGGTTTTTGGTGCTCAGCCACACCAGTTCCCCTTCTTCCAACTTATCACCCTCCCTGCTTTTCCTATCTGCAAATAATTTATACCTTCGTTGAGCTTCTCGGAGCGAATTCGTCACTTCTTCCCAATTCGCTTTCACTTTATCTGGCCACCCTTCCTTTCCCCATGGCTCCTCCCCCCAGCTCGGCAACTTAGGCAAAGGGGTTACTTCCATGCCGTATACTATCTCAAAAGGGGATTTTCCCGTGGATGCGTGACAGGCTCCATTGTATGCGATTTCTGCAAACGGAAGTAAGTCAGCCCAATTGGTTTGGCAATGGTTTGTGTATGTCCTTAGGAATAACCCCAAAGTCTGTTGTGTGCGCTCGACTCCCCCATTGGTCATGGGATGGAATGCCGAACTCAATGTTCTTTCTGCCCCCATCAATTGCATGAAACTTTCCCAGAATCGGGCCGTAAATTGCACCCCTCGATCACTGATCACCTGTTCAGGGCAGCCATGCAGCCGATATCTATGTTTGATAAACAACTCAGCCAACTTTTCTGCAGATGGCAACTTAGGCAGTGCTATGAAATGTGCCTGCTTTGAGAACAAGTCCATTACTGTCCATATGTACCGTTGGCCCCGGCTAATTGGAAGTTCGCCCACGAAGTCCATAGCAATTACCCTCCAGGGTTGTGATGGCTCTGCCACCTTTTGTAATAACCCCGTTGGCTTCTGTGTGGTTGCCTTATTTTGTGCACACGCATTACATCGGGATACATACAATTTAGTGTCACCCCTCATCCCGAGTCACCAACATTGGCGTGCCAACATTTTTAGGGTTTTTGTCATCCCCCAGTGCCCTGCTCCCTTGCTGCCATGACACCTAATTAACATTTTTTCTCTTAGGGTGCCTGGGATGTATAATTTCCTGTTTACAAACCCCAATCCGTCCTTCCATTCCACCTTTTCCTTATTTCTCTCCAACCACTCATCCTCCTTGCATGCTTGCCTCAACTCCTCTTCCCATCCCCCGTCTTTGCTCTCAACTCCTACCAGCCTTTGGCTGCGCTCTGTCTGTGCTCGAGTTTGCACTGCCATGCCCCACTGTTGTTCCGAAAATATGCTCCCCTTTGGGCCTTGCCCCCTCCCTTCCTTCTCCGGCAATCTTGACAGTGCATCTGCGACTACATTTTGCTTCCCTTTTTGGAACCTTAGCTTAAAATCAAACCTGCTGAAGAACTGCCCCCATCTTATCTGTTTTGCCGATAGTTTTCTGGGTGAAGTGATATATTGTAAATTTTTATGGTCGGTCCATACCTCAAAGGGTATGCCGCTTCCCTCCAACAAGTGTCTCCATGTCTCCAGGGCCCTCAAGATCGACAAGGCTTCCTTTTCCCATACTGGCCAGTTCCGTTCAGTTTCGCTAAATTTCTTTGAGATGAACCCGCAGGGTTTCAACCTCCCCTCCCCATCTCTCTGCATCAAGGCTGCCCCATATGCCCAATCTGACGCGTCACAGTGGATCACGAACGGCTTACTCAGATCAGGGTGGCTTAGGACCGGTTCCTCTGTGAACCTGCGTTTCAGTTCCTCAAATGCCTTCTGGCACTCTGGTGACCAATTTAATTTTGCCCCCGGGGATCGTACCTTCACCGTTTCCCCCTTTCCCTTGGTCTTTAGCAGTTCGGTTAAGGGTATAGTCACTTGAGCAAAATCCTCTATGAACCCTCGGTAGAAATTTGCAAATCCGAGGAAGGATTGCAATTGTTTGCGTGTTTGGGGATGGCTCCACTCCCTGACATCCTCTACCTTTGACGGATCCATTGCTATCCCGCCCTTGGAGATTCGGTACCCCAGGAAATCTATCTGCTCCTTATTGAACTCACACTTTGCCAGCTTTGCGAACAATTTTGCCTCCCTCAATTTCTGGAGCACCTCCCTCACCAACCTAATATGAGATCGTTTATCCCGGCTAAACACGATTACATCATCCACAAAGCAATAAACCCCGCGATACAACAATAGGTGCAAAACCTCATTGATCATTTGCATAAATGCCGATCCAGAGCCTTTAAGTACAAAAGGGCAGACAGAATATTCAAAATGGCCGAGCGCACAGGTAAACGCCGTTTTCCACCTGTCCTCGGGTCTTATTCGTAGCTTGTGATAAGCCTCAATCAAGTCAATTTTTGTGAACACCCTTGCCTCTGACAGTCTCGACAGCAAGTCCTTGGTCAGTGGCATTGGGTAGTTGTTGGTTGTGCTCACCGCGTTCAGTCCCCTGTAGTCCACGCACAGCCTCAATGAGCAGTCCTTTTTGTGTCTAAATAACACTGGGGCCCCCAACGGTGATTCGGATGGCCTTATGAACCCTCGGGCCAAGTTTTTGTCAACATATTTTCTCAGTTCCTCCATCTCCTTGACCGACATGGGGTATAATCTACTCCTGGGCAACTTGGCATCCTCATTGAGTTCGATTTTTACCTCGACCCTTCTGGGTGGGGGAAGCTGATCTGCCTCCTTTTCGTCAAACACATCTTCAAAGTCTCTATACTCAGGGGGAATTTCCTGCGCTCCGCTTGCCGTGCCTTCCTCCCCCCTGCAACACTCCCCCCTCTCTTCGCTCTGGAAGGTTATGCTGCCCTCCTTCCAATTGATCTGTGGGTTTGCTTCCTTCAACCACGGCATCCCCAGTATTACATTATAAGTAGCCATAGGGGATACCACGAAGGTTATGTTGCCTTCCCAGCTCCCCACTTTGCATCTCACCTCCCCTACTTCGAATCGCGCTGGGGCTCCGGTTGCTACTGAACCATCCAGCTGCGAAAATGCTATGGGATTTTGCAAAGGGGTTTTCTTATAGTTCAGTTCATCTGCTAATTCTGGGGTCATAATGTTTCTGGAGCAGCCGCAATCCATGAGGGCTTTGCAGCTGGCCCATTTCCCCTCCCCTTCTAGCCTGATTGGGAACACCAGCATTCCTGGGTTGTGACTCCCCAGATCTCCCACCGGGGCCCTACTAGGGGGGCTCTCTTCTGCTTTCTTCCCCGTGGCCGGTTTAAAATTTTGGAAATGGGGATCTCCCCCTCTCCTTTGTCGACATCCGGCCGCCCGATGGCCAAGGCGACCGCATACAAAACAGCCGCCCCTCTGCTCCTTGGGTCCTCCGGCGGGGCCCTTCCCCATCGTGCTTCTCTCCGTCCTCCGACTCTCCTCCTTTGCTCTCGTCTGCTGCGGCGCCGCTCCTTGACATCTCTTGATCTGGGCCAACGTGGTTTCGATGCGGCCCGCCAGCTCGATCCATCCGCCTATCTCCTCTGGATTGTCGCGATGAAGTGCCCTGGTCAGGATTTCCCTCCGCAGGCCCTCTTTGAATATCTGGACCTTAGTGGTGTTGGACCATTCCGGCACCTTTTCGGCCCTCAACTGGAACTCCTCTACATATTCGGACACGGAGCGATGGCCCTGTGTTACTGTTTGCAGCTCTTCCCTCGCCCGGACCCTCTCGAGCGGATCCCTGAAGCGCGCCTCCATTGCAGCCAGGAATCGCCTCATAGAATGCAAACATGGGTCATGCCTGGCGTGGAGCTGGACATACCATTCCGCCGCTCCTCCTCTCAGCGCTGCACCCACCGCCCGCACTCGGCTTGCTTCCGATCCGAAGGTAAGGGCGTTATCCTCCAGGTACCCTCTCACCATGGTCAGGAAGTATGCGAGGCTCCCGGCTTCTCCTCCAAATTCAATCCTTAGCTCCTCCCTCCTGGGTTGGTAAGCAAGGGGTTGCCTCTCCCGGTTCTCCGCTCGGGGTGGCCCTCTTGGGAGTCCGTGTTGTTCTGGTGGCAATTCACGTCGCCCTGTGCCACGCCCGGCCCCGGCCGGGGGCACCAGGGATGTCTGCTGGGACGTCGCCGCCAATCCCCGCGGTTGCTCCTCCTCCTCGTCACTCTCCGCCACGGCTCTCCACTCCGCCTGCGTTTTGGATCGTGCCCCGGGTTCCCGGCCACTCCTCTCCCCGCGCTGCACATCGAGTCTCCTCGGGGTGGTGGCTCCTCTAACAACGGGGCCAATCTCTCCATCACCCTCGACATCATTGCGAGGGTGGTTTCCATGGAAGCCAGTTTCTCCTCCAGATAGTCCAATCTTTGTGGGGAGGGAAAGTCCAGCCCACTGCTTTCTCGCGCTGCCGCCGCTGCCCCCTTCACTCGTCTCTGGGTGACTCCGTTGGGCTGGGCATATGCAGTCGATGAAGCCAATGCATTCACCCTCTCCAGCTCTTCTTCCGCATTCTCGAAAGGGGAGTCTGGTTCTCTCCCTCCCGTTGGATTCTCTGTCAGATCCTCCTCTCCCTGCATGGGGGTGCCTCACCACAGCCGTGGGATGGCACTGCAAATCCTGGCTTAATGTGAGCTCCCAGCAGCCGCTCCAAAAATGACACAGGATGCCGATCCGTAATCAATCAGGAAACTTTTACTACTGGATATGCATACACAACGAAAGCCAGGATTGGCACACCGTCTCGAGTCAACCCTTATATACCCTCCCCCGTATTCGAATCCCTTTTTCCCGCCGATTGTAGTTCCCGCTCAATGTTCCCCGCCAACCACCAACTGCTCCTCCCAAGGCCACCAGCTGCATACTCTTATCGGCTCTCCATGTCAGGATTCTGGTTTTTTGCGCCAATGTCCAAGGCCAGGAAACCGAGCCCTGACACCAGGGTTTGGTTTTGTTTTGTTTTGGGTCTTTTGCTCTCGTTGCAGGACTGCTGATCTAATCTGCTGGAACAGAGGGTTGGTAACCCACAGCTAACCAATGGCCAGAGAGAGAGAGAGAGAGAAGTTACATCCCAGCCCATCAGAAATGACTTTTACAGAACAGCTTCCTCGACCCACCTGCACAAATAATGACTTTTTTCCAAAAGACCTCCGATTTATGGACATATCTGATTATAATCTATAAAACCCATCATGCAAATAAGTCTGGTGTGACGCTCCACTGTTACTTGCACCCACCCCTTAGCATTTTCAGCAGATTGAACTATTGTATAGTAGAGATATTTAAACACTGAGCAACCTCAACATGATGGCTTGTTACAGTTCCGTGCCATCTTGGCACAGTGCTTTATAAATAATAATAATAATAATAATAATAATAATAATAATAATACTTTATTTATATACTGCTCCATCTCCCCGAGGGGACTCAGAGTGGTTCCCAGGTAACATCACAAAACATACAAAGTAATAAACAACATAACCATAAGATTAACAAAAACAAAATATAAGCATAAAAATGGTCGCCATAACCAGGGGTGGCTCGTCCATTACGCGAAGTAAGCGGTCGCAGAACACTTTTTTTTGCCAGGGGTGCAGAGGTGCCTCTGTAAACGCCCCTTGACCACCACTTGAGGAGCGCCCCCTCAGCTCACAACAGCCCTAGCAGTCCGGGGGGAGCCTCGGCTTTCTTGCCTCGTTGCCGGGCGATCCTCTTCCCAAAGGGGCCGGGCCCTTGAGCCTCGCCTCACCCCTCTCGTTCCTGCTCCACCCAGCCACCGGGTGCGTGAGCAGAGCCGGAGCTCAATCGTTCTCCGCGTTCAATCCCTTCCCTATGACCGGCTCCCTTTCCCGATCCCCCAGTGCTCCACCCGCCTCCTCTCCCCAATCCGCAAGTGGGCCAAGGGGCGGAGCCGCCGCGCCTAGCCTGTTTCGGGTCCGGAGGCGTGTCTGAAGACCTCAGCGTGCGCACCAAAAGTCGCCTCTTCTCCTGACTTTCTCTT
>NW_026847993.1:10040924-10098481 GCF_025583915.1 Anolis sagrei ordinatus | reverse complement strand
ATGCAAGAAATCCCAAGCATGCTGCTTTCCAGGCTAAGGTTATTCCATGAAGCTTTCAGGCTAATAAGCTACATTGAACTGACACTTTCCCATAGTTTGCAAGAAGCCTAAATACCTTTCTAACATGAAAACATTATGCTCTCACCAACATGAAAGCATTGCGATGACCTTGGCCCGAGCTGGCTTCCCGTCTGTCAGCCAAGTGAGAACTCCTGACCCTCAAATCGAGACGAGCCTGCCGGGTCAGTTCACTATCAAGGCTTTCTGCACTTTCAGTATCAGCGTGAGAAGGAGGCAAAAGTCTCTCCACCTGTTCGCCTATCTCCTTCATTAAAATTCTTTTCTTCTGAGAACCACTGTGTTGTTGACTCTCCACTGTCTGTGGGAGCCTCAGAAAAAGACCTAGAAGCAGGCCCAGAGATCTGAGGCACAGAAAAAGAGCCAGGAATCTGAATCGCATCATCCTCATCATCAGGGAGCATCTCAGCCACAACACACTCCACATTTGTATGCTTGTCCACTATGCCCTGCCTCATGTACAGAGGAAGAATTGTTGGAGGCTACAGACAATGCCATTGCTGTTGCCTGTTTTTGGTCAAAAGATATTTAGCCACCTGCACTCCTTCTATTTTTATCAGGTTTATACTAATTTATGCAATGCTTTTGATACGAAATAAATAAATCCCATACTCTTCCACTCTTTGAAGAAGGCTGTTGTGCATGGTAATTGACATGGAAATTAATTATTTAGACGTGAAGGTGCCGTCATATTCCTTTCCCGTTTCCTCTTCTCGTGAGATGCAGTTTTCTACTGCTGTAATCGACTGTTGAACTTGTATAAGTTGTGGCTTTCCTTTCTCTGCTTTCTAGACCAGTCCTATTTGTACCGATGCACACTTCCAAAAAAATTGGGACGTTGCAGAGGATCCTTTCCTCGTTTTTTCTTTAACTTCGAAAGTAAGAAATGTGAGAAATTCTTTTATGGTGGCTGCGGAGGCAATGAAAATAACTTTTTAACACAGGATGAATGCTTTTCAAAGTGTGAAGGTAAGACAAAAATAAATCATCCCCAGGTTTTGTTGTTCATGGCTAAAGGTCTCTATCATGGCCTACGTTGCATAATGTTATGCATATTTACGAACTCATCTGACAGGGTGAAATCATTGTCCTAGGATGCCTCGCAACTCCAGGAATTTTTGGTAGACACTGATTATCTAGATCCGGCGCAGTCTGGCTTTAGGCCGAGACATGGTACTGAGACAGCCTTGGTCGCCTTAGGTGGTTATCTAAGCCGGGAGCTGGACAGGGGGAGTGTGTCCCTATTATTATTATTATTATTATTATTATTATTATTATTATTATTATTATTTAGGGCTTTTATATTCCGTCCTTTCTCAACCTCCACAGAGGGACTCAGGATGGCTAACAAAGTGGCACCCCATGGAGCCCACATCAAAACATAAATATACAATTAATAATAATATAATAACAATGATAACACGTTATTTGTACCCCGCTACCATCTCCCCAAGGGACTCGGTGCGGCTTACATGAGGCCAAGCCCAAATACAACAATACAAGCAATAAAACAACAATACGAATAATTAAAATAAAAACATAGACAATAAAATATACAACATTATCAATAAGACAGCACACAATTAAAAACAGTGGGAAGGCCAAATGTAGAATTAAAATTGGAAGTGATGCTGGGACATGGACGAAAAGGAGATAGTGCTGTTTGTGGAAGGGCATACGAGCAGACCTAAAGAAATGTAAAGTGCTTTGGAGGACAAAGTGTTATGGGATCATTATTCCGGGAAGGCACACTGGAACAGCCACGTCTTCAAGCTCCTCCTGAAGACTGCCAGAGTTGGGGCCTGTCTGATGTCTTTAGGGAGTGAGCTCCAGAGTCGAGGGGCCACCACCGAAAAAGCCCTCTCTCTCGTCCCCACCAATTGCGCCTCCGGATGATCGAAGGGATTGTGTGGGTTCGTATATGGAGATGCGGTCACGCAGGTAGGCAGGTCCCAAACCATTCAGGACTTTGTAGGTAAGAACCTGCACCTTGAATTGGGTCCGGTAAATGAATGGCAGCCAGTGGAGCTCCTTGAATAGGAGGGTAGACCGCTCCCTGTAAGGAGCCCCAGTTAACAACTTGGCTGCCGCCCGTTGGATCATCTGGAATTTCCAGGCCGTTTTCAAGGGCAGCCCCACATAGAGTGCATTGCAGTAATCCAAGGCGTGGACCACTTTGGCCAGATCCGCCTTCCCGAGGTACGGTCGCAGTTGGTGCACGAGTCTTAGTTGTGCAAAGGCCCTCTCGGCCACCACCGACGCCTGAGCCTCAAACATAAGTGAAGAATCCAGGAGGACCCCCAAACTGGGGACCTGTGACTTCAGGGGGAGTGCAACCCCGTCCAGCACAGGTTGCCACCCTATACCCCGGTCTGGTTTACGATCGACCAGGAGGACCTCTGTCTTGTCGGGATTAATCTTCAGCTTGTTCGTCCTCATCCAGACAGCCACAGCGGTCAGGCACTCATCTAGCACTCGAGGGGCTTCCTTGGAATTCGGTGGAAAAGAGTAGTAGAGTTGTGCGTCATCTGCATAGAGAATAATAATAGCAATGTAATAACAACAATATAAACAGTATAAAACCATATGAACAATATAAAAACAATATAAAAACAGACAACAAATAGTCAGCGGTCACCAATTTAAATCATTATCCAAGGGCAGTCCATCAGTTCAAAATAAGTCAACACGCCAGTAGGTCAGCCTATTCTCCAAAGGCCTGATCCCATAGCCAGGATTTTACTTGTTTCCGGAAGGTCAAGAGGCTGGGAGGAGATCTAATTTCACTCGGGAGGAAGTTCCATAGCTGGGGAGCCACCAAGGAAAAACCTCTGTCCCTTGTCCCCGCCAGACGCGATTGTAACAATGGGGGGACAATTAGCAGGGTCTCCTCAGATGATCTTAGGGCCTTAGGTGGATCATAGCGGGAGATACGTTTGGACAAGAAAACTGGGCCAGAACTGTTAGAGTAAAATAATGAAAATGGAATAAAAACAGTAATAATAGAGTAAAATAATAATGTAGTAATAATAGGGTAACATACTGTAAATGTAATAATAATAATAATAATAATAATAATAATAATAATAATAATAGATTAAAATAATAAATGTATTAATAGGGTAAAATACTGTAAATGTAATAATAATAGAGCAAAATAATAAATGGAATAATAATAGAGAAAAATAATCTAAATATAATAATAATAGAGTAAAAATAATAAATGTAATAAAATAATACTAATAACAGAGTAAAAGAATAAATAACCTTGACTCGAGTATAAGCCGAGGCTTTTTCAGCCTAAAAAAGGGGCTGAAAAACTAGGCTTATATTCGAGTATATACAGTAATAATAAATTTCAACCCCCACATGACTAGAAATTACTGCTTTCAGCCAGTTACTGCAATACTCTCACTCTATACCTCACCTTCCGATGTAACTGTGAACAATTATCCATTCTTCCCTCAGGTCTCCCTCTGAAACCAGATGCTGATACTGACTTCAATTTTCAATTTGTGGAAGAATAGTGCATCCATCCTGATATTCAGTCTCCTTTGGAAGAGATAATGCAGGATATGAATGCTATTGTTACTACAACTACTACGAGTATTAGTCTTAATCGCAATGTCCTGCATGGTTTTCATTCTAAACACAGTAGATATGATTTCTAATAAACCCTTCTGTTCTAAAGCATTCATGGATTTTTCATCCTGATCATTCTTATACCCAAACCGTTTTCTCCCCCCCCCCCCATATCTGATGAACAAAAGAATCTACACCACAATTCCTATTGTTTAGAGAAATATATTATCCTTACTTAGGCGATCCCTCGTTGTCCAAGGATGATGGTCCTCCAAAATCGGTGTCCTGGTAGTGGGTCCGTAGGTGTCTGTGGAGCCCTGTTCTTGCTCTGCATCTTCTCCCGCAGTGAGGGCATTGGTTTCCAGATGGAAGGCGGTCCCGGTCGGGGATGGCTTGAAACGCCTTCCTCTTGGCACGTTCCTCTCTTTCGCCCTCCATTCGTGCCTCTTCAAATTCTACAGCACTGCTGGTCACAGCTAACCTCCAACTGGAGCGCTCAAGGGCCAGGGCTTCCCAGTTCTCAGTGTCTATGCCAGAGTTTTTAAGGTTGGCTTTGAGCCCATCTTTCAGTCTCTTTTCCTGTCCTCCAGCATTCCGTTTTCCATTCTTGAGTTCGGAATAGAGCAACTGCTTTTGGAAACGGTGGTTGGGCATCTGGATAACATGGCCAGTCCAGCGGAGTTGATGGCGGAGGACCATCGCTTCAATGCTGGTGGTCTTTGCTTCTTCCAGCACGCTGACATTTGTCCACCTGTCTTCCCAAGAGATTTGCAGGATTTTTCGGAGGTAGCGCTGGTGGAATCGTTCCAGGAGTTGCATGTGACGTCTGTAGGCAATCCACATCTCGCAGGCATATGGCAGGGTTGGGAGGACAATAGCTTTATAAACAAGCACCTTGTTCTCTCTATGGATGTCCCGGTCCTCAAACACTCTTTGCTTCATTTGGAGAAATGCTTCACTTACAAAGCTCAGGCAGTGTTGAATTTCAGTGTCAGCGTTGACTTTTGTGGAGAGGTGACTGCCAAGGTTGCGAAAATGACCAACATTTTCTAATGTTACACCATTAAACTGTATTTCTGGCATTGGAGAGGGCTTCCCTGGCCACGCCCACCCGGCGCTGCTCCGCCAATCGCGGAAATCCTCTAACCGGCCGCTCTGCCTGTGTGGGAGGGAGAAGCCTCCCAGGGAGAAGCCTCCTCTGCAGACAGACACCCTCTGCTCCGGCCGCTCTGCTCTCCGCGGCCATGAGGCGCCTCCCGCTCCACTCCCAGCCGTGCCAGGAGAACAAGCCCCCGCAGCGCCACAAGTGAACTACAACTCCAAAATTCAAGGTCAATGCCCACTAAACCCAGTATTTTCTGTTGTTCATGGGGGTTCTGTGTACCAAGACTGGTTCAATTCCATCATTGGTGGAGTTCAGAGTGCTCTTTGAGCATTACTTCCCTGGATCTAGACACTATGCTCCTATTGATGCAGGTCACTTCAGGGATGCCATCCATCCATCTTACCCTTGGTCGGCCCCTCTTCCTTTTTCCTTCCATTTTCCCCAAATACACATTTCATCGGAAGTAAGACTGACTAGTTTGCTCCTCTCAATTAAAAAGACCCGTCGCAAATCAATTTGTCCCAGTTTTCCTTTCCTCTCCATTTTAATTCTGTCTCAATCCACTCACTGTTTCCATATACTCAGCCATCCTTTATCCTTAGTCGGAGCACCAGCCATCTTGAGCGCACACATGTCTATCCACACACAGAGAGTCAGATATATACTTACACAACAGCCATTATTAAAAACACTGATCAACACATATTCAGTTTATACACATTGATGCTGAAAATTTAGAGTTTTTCTAAGTCCTGTGGATGCCTAGGGACACCTGGCAAGTTTCGCTAACCATGGATAATGAATCAGGAATCAGGAACTGAGAATCTCACCATGCTGAAAGCAAACAACATAGACTTTATTCAATTTGCGCTAAAGGGACACTTCTACAGTATGGATGCTTGAAGAGTACAAGTGTGAAAGGATAATAATCAGACATTTTTATACATATAAGTTTCCATTCACCACCATTGTTCAGTATAAAAACTCTCTTTCTTACTCCTAAATGGCCAGTGGATCCAAGCTGGTGTGTACTCTGATTGGGGATCTCCTCCTGGCTGGGCAGGGAAGCCCTGAGGATTCCAGTGGACTGGCGAAGGTGGTCCGAGGGAGTGGGGAGACTCCAGAGGTTGTGCCAGCTCCTGGGTGGGTGGCATTGGAATGTGAAAAACAAAGAGATGCCCAAAAGCTGATCTGACAGGGTTATGCAGATACCAGGCCCATCTGGAGAACACAATGGGAGTTGTCCCAGACATCTCCCCATGTCAGGGGACAAAGGAAGAGTCCTGGACTCAATGGGGGCTCTGTGTGCCAAGTCACAGCGGTCTCAGAAAGTGAGTGGTGGTACTTCAAGTCCCATCATCCATGGTCCATCCTCCTCCAAACTGCAGTAGGATGTAGAGTAGGTCATGGGGGCTCTATGTGCCAAGTTTGGTCGTTATTGGTAATTGGATGAATGTTGCTGTGGTCTCAGGAAGTGAGTGAAGGAACTGCAAGTCCCATCATCTGTGGCCTGTCCTCCTCCAAACTGCACCAGGATGTAGAATGGGTCATGGGGTCTCTGTGTGCCAAGTTTGGTCTTGATCAGTCATTGCATGAGGGTCACACCAGTTTCGGGAAGGGAGTGAAGGTATTGCAAATCCCATCATCTGTGGTCCATCCTCTTCCAAACTGACCCAGGGTGTAGAGTTGGTCATGGGACTTTGTGTGCCAAGTTTGGTCTTGATCAGTCATTGGATGAAGGTTGTAGTGGTGTCAGGAAGTGAGTTGAGATATTTGAAGTCCCATCATTCATGGTCCGCCCTCCTCCAAACTGCAGTAGGATGTAGAGTGAGTCATAGGGGTTCTGTGTGCCAAGTTTGTTCTTTACCGGTCTTTGTTGGAGGCTCCAGTGGTCTGTGGGAACCAAAGGGTTTGAAAGTACTAAAAATCCCATCATCCATTGTCCATCCTCCTTCAAACTTCACCAGGATGTAAAAGGGGCCATGGGGGTTATGTGTGCCAAGTTTGGTCTTCATCAGTCATTGAATGAGTGTCAAAAGTATTTCGGGAAGTGAGTGGAGGTACTTAAAGTCCAGTCATCCATGATCTGCCCTCCTCCAAACTGCAGTAGAATGTAGAGTGGGTCATGGGGGCTCTGTGTGCCAAGTTTGGTCTTTATCTGACTTTGTTGGGGACCACAGTGGTCTGTGGGAACCAAAGGGTTGGAAAGTACTACAAATCCCATCATCCTTTGTCCGTCATCGCCCCAAACCTCACCAGGACATAAAGGGGGTCATGGGGGTTATGTGTGTCAAGTGTGGTCCAGGTCCGTCCCTCAGACCCTTACCTCTCCTCTCTCTTCCACCTCAGAATGTTGAGGCTGGCCAATCAGAGATCATATGCAAATTGTACTGCAGTGGCAACCAATCAGATGGCTGCCACAGCCTCAGGCCTTTATCTCTCCTCTCTCTGTCACCTCAGAATGTTGGAATGTTGAGCCTGGCCAATCAGAGACTATATGCAAATAATACCACAGTGGCAACCAATCAGAAAGCGGCCACATGCACGTCCTCCGCTTACATACATACATATATATAGACTAGCTTGGGGATCAGCCGCTGCCCGGGTGATTTGAGAAAGGCATTGTTTGTCTGTACTCTAGATCCGATGTTGGCTGCGTTCAGTGGGTGCAGGTGAAGTATAGCTCTATGGTCTATCCTCCAAACGATGCCAAAATGTAGAATGGGTCATGCTGGCTCAGGGTGCCAAATTAGGTCTTGATCAGCCATAGGTGTGGGTCGCAATGGTCTTAGGAGGTGAGTGAAGCTACTGTAAGTCCCATCATCCATTTTCCATTGGCCCACAAACCCCACCCAGATGTAGATTGGGTCATGAGGGCTCTGTGTGCCAAGTTTGCTCTTGATCAGTCATTGGTGTGGGTTGCAGTGGTCTCCGGAAGTGACTGAAAGTACTGCAATTCCCATCATTCATGGTCCAACCTCCTCCCAACTGCAGCAGAATGTGGAGTGAGCCATAGTGGGCTCTGTGTGTCAAGTTTGGTTCTTATTGGTTATTGAAGAGGGTCACAGTGTTCTCTGGAATTGAGTGAAGGTACTGTAAGTCCCATCATCCATGATCCATCCTCTCCCAAACCACACCAGGTTGTAGAGTGGGTCATGGGGTCTCTGTTTACCAAGTTTGGTCTTTATAGGTCTTTGTTGGGGGCCACGCTGGTCTGTGGGAACCAAACCATTTGAAAGTACTACAAATCCCATCATCTGTTGTCCGTCCTCCCCCAAACCGCACCAGAGCATAAAGGGGGTCATGGGGGTTATGTGTGCAAAGTTTGGTCCTGCTCTGTCATTCGTGGGGGTCATACTGGCCTGCGGAAGTATCAGCCAATCAGAATGCTGCCACATACCCACATACAAACATACAAACATTCACTTTTATTATATACATAGATATAGATATAGATATAGACTAGCTTGGGGACCCGGCGGTGCCCGGGTTATTTGAAAAAGGCACTGTGTGATAAGGTTGGTCTTTATCAGTTATTTATGTGGCTCGCAGTGGTCTCAGGAAGTCCTCCTCCAGAAAGCACCCGGATGTAGAGTGGGCCATGGGGGCTCTGTGTGCCAAGTTTGATCTTGATCAGTCATTGGATGAGGGTTGTAGCAGTCTCGGGAAGTGTGTGGAGGTACTTCAAGTCCCATAATCTGTGGTCCATCTTCCTCCAAACAGCGCCAGGGTGTAGAGTGGGTCATGGGGGCTCTGTGTGCTAAGTTTGGTCCTGATCAGTCATTGGATGACGGTCACAGGGGTCTCAGGAAGTGAGTGAAGGTACTTCAAATCCCATCATCCGTGGTCCATCCCCCTCCGAACTGCACCAGGATATAGAGTGAGTCATGGGGGCTCTGTGTTCCAAGTTTGGTCTTGATCAGTCATTGGATCCGGGTTGCAACAGTCTTGGGAAGTGAGTAGAGTTACTTCAAGTCCCATCATCCATGGTCCATCATCCTCTAAACTGCAGCAGGATGTAGAATGGGTCATGGGGGCTCTGTGTGCCAAGTTCTTGTGTTTTCCCTATTTGCTGGCATATGGCATGCATCACCTTGACAGGATCATCTTTCAAGATGATTGTGCCTATATGCATGACAAAATATAATGCTTGTATCAATGTCATGTCACGGGAATTAATCTCTTCCTGGTTGTGTCCAGATGATGCTCATTGGCTTTATGGCTCCAATTTAACCCAAGTTTGAATGGAATAGTACTTATTGCAGAACAGGGAGTTACTCGGAAGTAAACAGACCAACTCCACAATGTCCTTACTTGTTGACTAATTGTTCTACCTACATTTCCCTGTGTAAGCCTTTAAAAAGTAGCTTTATTCAACATTGGGCATTCACATCAAACAGCCAGCATGTTGTATAATCGTATTGTCCTCTCCACCCTCCTTCCTGTGGGATTTCTGGTCCTCTGGTTTGTATCATTGTATGCCAATAATGGTAAGAGTATTTTTGTTAGCTTTGAATGCTTCTATTTGACATTTGTCTCCCTTGCAAAATAGCTGAGAATGGAATAGAAAAGGGAAAATGGAATATCGTGCTAGGTTAATGGCAAAAATGGGTTGTCATTCAGCTCTGACCTGTGAATCCAAATCCACATTCCCCATATTATACAGTTGGCCATGTTTTACGACAGTTCTCACCATAGGTTATTGGCAGAGGCGGCCCTAGGTAATTTTCAATGGTAAACAAACAGTATTTTGGCACCCCCCCCCTTTCCAACCAATCATTGATATATATTTTCTGTTCATCGTGTGAGTTCTGTGTGCCATATTTGGTTCAATTCTATCATTTGTGTTCAGAATGCTCTTTGATTTTAGGTGAACTATACATCCCAGTAACTACAACTTGCATATGTCAAGGTCTATTTTCCCCCAAGAGCGCCTCAAGAGCGCCCCTGGCAAAATCAACTATACTGCGAATGCTTACTTTGCGTAATGGTTGAGCCGCCCCTGGTTATTGGGTACTGTTTTGAGCTTGAATTATTGTTTTGTATGCTATTGGTTTTACCTTTTATTGTATTGTGTGTTTATTTTATGTGTTGTATTAGGCACAGTGTGTTGTACATAAGCCGCCCCGAGTCCCTTCGGGGAGATGGAGGCGGGGTACAAAAATAAAGGTATTATTATTCCCAGAATCACTATTGAACTTCATTTTGTTAGTTTTGGCCCATCTCTCTAATCTGTCAAGATTAGTCCAATGTGGGCTAGGCAAAACTACGGTGAGGTGGATCAGTAATTGGCTAAATGGACGAACCCAGAGGGTGCTCACCAATGCTTCCTCTTCCTCCTGGAAAGAAGTGACGAGTGGAGTGCCTTAGGGTTCTGCCCTGGGCCCGGTCCTGTTCAACATCTTTATTAATGACTTAGATGAAGGGCTAGAAGGCATGATCATCAAGTTTGAAGACGACACCAAATTGGGGAGGATAGCCAATACTCCAGAGGACAGGAGAAGGATTCAAACCGATCTTGACAGGTTAGAGAGATGGGCCAAAACTAACAAAATGAAGTTCAACAGGGACAAATGCAAGGTACCCCACTTAGGCAAGAAAAACAAAATGCAAAGATACAGAATGGGGGAAAATGCGTGGCTCGAGAGCAGTATGTGTGAAAAAGATCTTGGAGTCCTCGTGGACAGCAAGTTAAACATGAGTCAACAATGTCATGTGGCGGGAAAAAAGCCAATAGGATTTTGGCCTGCATCAATAGGAGCATAGTGTCTAGATCTAGGGAAGTCATGCGCCCCATGCTCTATTCCACCTTGGTTAGACCACACCTGGAATATTGTGTCCAATTCTGGGCACCACAATTGAAGAGAGATATTGACAAGCTGGAATGTGTCCAGAGGGGGGCGACTAAAATGATCAAGGGTCTGGAGAACAAGCCCTATGAGGAGCGTGTCGTGAACCAGATGCCTTAAAAGAGCCAGACACAAAGAAAAGGTCCAAACAAAGTTTATTTAGGCAACAAAAATAGCTTAGAAACACCTAACTCAGTGTTTCTAGCAATAACTGAAAGTCTGTAGCAAACTGCTATGCAAAAACGTAATTTAGCAGATAATCCAGGTGCCATATAACACCAGTGCTGCAACATTTACATTGGCTCCCAACTGAGTACCGTGGCCTGTATAAGATGCTAGTTCTGACTTTTAAAACTCTTTACGGCCAGGGTCCATCGTACCACTCCTTCTCCCATCATCGGAGGTCGCAACGACCAGCCCAACGTGACTTACTCCATATACCGGGTCCTAGAGAAGTGCCCTTGGAAAGGACCAGGCGCAGATGGGCTTTCTCTATTTCTGCCCCTGCCTTGTGGAATTCCTTGCCGCCCTACATGAGAGCCATGCGTGACTTAAGGCCTTTTACTCTCGCACTTAAGACCTGGCTTTTTACTAGAGCATTCGATCTCTGTTAATTTTTAATTTTTGTATGTATGTATTTTATTTTTTATAATTTAGCTGTAAATCGCCTAGAGCATTCTCGGATGGAGGGCGATTAATAAGTTATTAAATGATGATGATGATGATGATGATAACAAAAAGTATTAGCGACCTGCTTCAAAAACTCAGAGTTCAATAAACACAAGGAAACAAGGTGGAAGCAAGCAAAAAGTCATCAAAAAGCAGTCCCAGGTCCAAGCACATCCAGAAAAAGATAAGTCCAAAATGCAATGTCGTCGTCCAAAAACAATCCAAAGGCAGAGGGGAAGTAGAAGTCAGCACTTACAAAAATCCAGTCAGTAGAAGCACAGTAACACGGCAACCTGCAGTTCCAGGACCCAAGCCCACAAGAGCAATGGCAGCAACAAAGTCCCAAGCACGCATACAACACTTTGCCTACTGCAAAGTCCCCATAGTTTGATACCTACTTTTATCCTATAACTCATTATCAGATGACGAACTGTTCTCCACCCTGTCTTCATCACTCTCAGCTGCCTTAGCTTCCACAGCTGATCGCCACCGCCTATCCCTCCAACTTTTCCACCTTCTATCAAGACTTAGATCACCCCATATATAGATTGCCAATCCCCAGAGAAACCTTCAAATGCATCACTGGATTTTGGTTGTGTACATATTTCTCTGATATCCTGCACACGGGTCCAATCCAGCCCATCCTCCTCTTTGTCATTACTCCCAGTCCCATCACTTCCCGTGAACCCCATAAAATCTTTCTCCTCAGTTGGAGCATTAAGTATTTCACGGATACGTTTCCTTTCACGTTCTTCATCTGATTCTTGCTCCTGAGTAATCCGCTTTATACCTCTACCCCCATCTCCCTCCTCCTCCTTCAGAATCTGAGAAGCCTTCAAACGAGTCAGTATCTGTAGGTGTCATGAATATCTCCCTAATTCGCTTCCTTTGCTGCTCCTGCTCCAGCACCTGAGCAGCCCTCTTTCCTCTTCTGCTACTAGTTGTAACTTGACCAGCACACTCTACTGCAACAGAGCGGCTTAAGGAGCTGGGCATGTTTAGCCTGAAGAAGAGAAGGCTGAGAGGAGATACGATAGCCATGTATAAATATGTGAGAGGAAGTCACAGGGAGGAAGGAGCAAGCTTGTTTTCTGCTTCCCTGTAGAGTAGGACGCGGAACAATGGCTTCAAACTACAAGAAAGGAGATTCCATCTGAACATGAGGAAGAACTTCCTGACTGTGAGAGCCGTTCAGCAATGGAACTCTCTGCCTCAGAGTGTGGTGGAGGCTCCCTCTTTGGAAGCTTTTAAACAGAGACTGGATGGCCATCTGCCGGGGGTGCTTTGAATTCAATATTCCTGCTTCTTGGCAGGGGGTTGGACTGGATGGCCCATGAGGTCTCTTCCAACTCTATGGTTCTATGATTCTATAATCTACTGTTGAACTTGTCCAAGTTGTGGCTTTCCTTTCTCTGCTTTCTAGACCAGACCTATTTGTACAGATGCACACTTCCAAAAAGATCTGGACCTTGTAGAGGATCCTTTCCTCGTTTTTACTTTAACATGAAAAGTAAAAAATGTGAGGAATTCCGTTACGGTGGCTGCAAAGGCAATGAAAATAACTTTTTAAGACGGCATGAGTGCATTTCAAAGTGTGAAGGTAAGAAAAAAATTAATCATCCCCAGGTTTTGTTGTTCATGGCTAAAGGTCTCTATCATGGCCTACGTTGCATAATATTATGCATATGTATGCACTCATCTGACAGGGTGAAATCAGCGTCCTAGGATGCCTCGCACCTCCAGGAATTCTTGGTAGACACAGATTATCTAGATCCGGGGCAGTCTAGCTTTAGGCCGGGACATGGTACTGAGACAGCCTTGGTCGCCTTAGTGGATGATCTACGCCGGGAGCTGGGCATGGGGAGTGTGTCCCTGTTAGTTCTGCTGGACCTCTCATCGGCCTTCGATACCGTCGACCATGGTATCCTTCTGGGATGCCTCATGGGAATGGGCCTCGGAGGTACTGCCTTGCAGTGGCTCCAGTCGTTTCTCGAGGGTCACTCCCAGAAGGTGTTGTTAGGGGACTCCTGCTCTGCCCCACGGCCATTGTACTGTGGGGTCCCCCAGGACTCAGCACTGTCCCCTATGTTATTCAACATATACATGAAGCCATTGGGGGAGATCATCCGGAGTTTCGGGGTACGGTGTCATCTGTATGCAGATGATATCCAACTGTCACTCCTTCCGACCTGCTACTAAGGAGGCTGTTCAAGTCCTGAACCAGTGCTTGGCCGCTGTAACGGACTGGATGAGGGCGAACAAATTGAAACTAAATCCAGACAAGACAGAGGTCCTCCTGGTCAGTCAAAAGGCCGAACAGGGCATAGGGTTACAGCCTGTGCTTGATGGGGTTACACTCCTCCTGAAGGCACAGGTTCGCAGTTTGGGAGTGATCCTGGACTCATCGCTGAGCCTGGAACCCCATGTCTCGGCGGTGGCCGGGAGAGCTTTTGCACAATTAAAGCTTGTGCGCCAGCTGCGCCCGTACCTTATTATTATTATTATTATTATTATTATTATTATTATTATTATTTGTTTGTTTACACAATTTCTACCCCGCCCTTCTCACCCCAGAATGGGGACTCAGGGCGGCTAACACAGGCAACAATTCAATGCCAACAATATCAGTAACAACAATATAAAATCCTAGTACGTAGCAAATTAAGACAGTAATATTAATTAAAATTACATAATCACATAGAACAAGTCACATAGCCATTTCCAATTGTCATAACAAACCTGTTGTCCGGGTTCAGTGCTGCTGTGCCCACTATCCAAAGGCCTGGCTCCAAAACCACATCTTTAGTTTTTTTCCTAAAAGAAAGGAAGCCGATCTAATCTCGCTTGGGAGGGGGGGGTCACCACTGAGAAGGCCCTGTCCCTCGTCCCCACCAGACACGTTTGCGACGCTGGTGGGACCGAGAGCAGGGCCTCCCCAGTAGATCTTGGAAAGTCTGACTTAGCCACGGTGGTCTACGCTCTGGTTACATCCCGTATTGAGTACTGCAACGCTCTCTACGTGGGGTTGCCTCTGAAGACTGCCCGGAAGCTGCAATTAGTCTAACGTTCGGCATCCAGATTAATAACGGGAGCCGGGTACAGGGAGCGCACAACTCCTTTGTTGTGCCAGCTCCACTGGCTGCCAATTAGCTTCTGAGCACAATTCAAAGTGCTGGTTTTAACCTACAAAACCCTATACGGTTCTGGCCTGGTTTACCTGTCCGAATGTATTATCCCATATGAACCATCAAGACCGCTAAGATCTTCTGGTGGGGCCCTGCTCTCAGTCCCGCCACTTTCGCAGTCGCGTCTGCGGGAATGAGTGACAGGGCCTTCTCTGTGGCGGCCCCTCGGCTATGAAACTCTCTCCTGATTGAGATCAGATCTGCCCCCTCTTGCCTGTCCTTCAGGAGGCTGGTGAAATCCTGGCTATGGGAGGAAACATTCCCAGAGTAATGGTTGAGACCGGCTACAGAACAAAGTTATCGACCACACATATGGAATGAGTTGGACATGATTTTATCTTGGCGATTTGTCTTATTTGTAATTTTAATCTATATGTATTTTAACTTGTTATTGTATGATGTTTTTAGACTGTATTATTAACATTGAATCCTTGCTGTGAGCCGCTCTGAGTCCCTCTACGAAGGTAGAGAAGATTGGGATATAAAAGTTTTAAATAATAATCAATTTCAACCCCCCCCCCCCCCCCCCCCCCCACACACATGACTAGAAATTACTGCGTTAAGCCAGTTACTGCAATGCTCTCACTCTGTGCCTCACCTTCAGATGTAACTGTGAACAATTATCCGTTCTTCCCTCAGGTATCCCTCTGAAACCAGATGATGATACTGAATTCAGTTTTGAATTTGTGGAAGAATAGTGCATCCATCCTGATTTCTATTCTCCTTTGGAAGAGATGATGCATGATATGAATGCTATTGTTACTACGACTACTACGAGTATTAGTCTTAATCGCAATGTCCTGCACGGTTTTCATTCTAAACACAGTAGATATGATTGCTAATAAACCCTCCTGTTCTAAAGCATTCATGGATTTTTCATCTTGATCATTCTTATGCCCAAACCATCCTCCCCCCCCCCCATATCTGATGAACAAAATAATCTTCACCACAATTCCTAGTGTTTAGAGAAATATATTATCCTTACTTACTTAGGCCATCACTCGTTGTCCGAGGAGGATGGTCTTCCAAAATCGGTGTCCTGGTGGGGGGTCTGTAGGTGACTGTGGAGCCCTATTCTTGATCTGCATCTTCTCCCGCAGTGAGGGCACTGGTTTCCAGGTGGAAGGCGGTCCTGGTCGGGGATGGCTTGACGCTCCTTCCTCTTGGCACTTTCCTCTCCTTCGCCCTCCTTTCGTGCCTCTTCAAATTCTACAGCACTGCTGGTCACAGCTGACCTCCAACTGGAGCGCTCAAGGGCCAGGGCTTCCCAGTTCTCAGTGTCTATGCCAGAGTTTTTAAGGTTGGCTTTGAGCCCATCTTTCAGTCTCTTTTCCTGTCCTCCAACATTCAGTTTTCCGTCTCCCTGAACAGCCAGCCTGTTGGGGTTCAGCCTGATCCTGATCTGTGTGAACTGGATTCTCTGATAGTTTTTCCAACTGAGCAAGCTCTCCCTGACCCTGACAGTGTGGAATCTGTTGTTGATGCAGAGGTCAGCGGTGATGAAAATGAAACTCAACAGCTGGAGGAAAATGTTTTGGAAGCTAGCCGTGATATCACTAGCCGTGATATCTCTCCACCTGGGTTTTTTTAAATGAGGACCGAAGAGAACAGATAGTTAGAGACAGAAATGTTTCACAGTTTCTACGAAGGTCAAATCGTTTACAGGAGAGACAGGCCCAGGCTTCAAAGTCAAGGGCGTTTCAAAGAATAGCTTCTTTGGTTTAAGAGGCCTCCTGCCGGGTGCCTCTTTAGATCAAGCAACGTTTGGGACTGTGGCTGTGCCTTGGCAGAATTCCTGTGTTTCATGGCCGGTAATCCCAAAAGCTTGTAGCTATCAAGTTCATGGTTAGTAAAAGGCTAACAGGTTCCTGGTTCTTGTATTGTGGCTTTTGAAATTTTGCTCAAGTTCAGAGATTCTACTGACTGCTGTGTTTTTCTGTGGCTTTTTGACTTTGCATTTACCTTTCTTTTGTAACCAATTTTTCATCAATAAACAAGGATTGCTTTTCCTACAGTCCAGTGTGGTGGATTTAATCTTATGGTCTCGTTTCTTGAACTGGGATGCAACACAGCCCATGCGGGAACCCTCCTCCCGGCTCTGCCCCTCCTGAGCTTGGAGCCTTTGCAGCCCTGCACCTTTACCTCTAAGCTTCTCCTCCTGACTCACCATAGCCCTGTGGGAAGAACAGGAGGAGGAGCCAACCAGGAGTGCCTAGCTGTTTGTCTGCCACTGTGGGTCAACAGCCATTTTGGAGGGAACGGGGTCAACCAAAGTGGCCTCGCGACCCCCCGAAAATGGCCCACCGATCCCCTGGGGGTCGCGACCCCCAGGTTGAGAACTGCTGCTGTATAGCATCTTTGTTCCCCAGCCAATTGTTTCTGATATCTCAAAAACAAAGTGTATCTTGGATCCCACATTTTGTTGTTCATTCGTCTCCGACTCTTCGTGACCTCATGGACCAGCCCACGCCAGAGCTCCCTGTCGCCGTCACCACCCCCAGCTCCTTCAAGGTCAATCCAGTCACTTCAAGGATTCCATCCATCTTGCCCTTGGTTGCCCCCTCTTCCTTTTTCCTTCCATTTTCCCCAAATACGCATTATAGTTACACAACATCCATTAATAAAAACACTGATCAACATATATTCAGTTTATACACATTGATGCTGAACATTTAGAGTTTTTCTAAGTCCTGTGGATGCCTAGGGACACGTGGCAAGTTTTGCTAACCGTGGATAATGAATCAGGAATCAGGAACTGAGAATCTCACCAAGCTGAAAGCAAACAACATAGAATTTATTCAATTTGCGCTAAAGGACACTTCTAAAGTACGGATGCTTGAAGAGTACAAGTGTGAAAGCAGACATTTATATACATACTAGCTGTACCCGCCACGCGTTGCTGTGGCCAACCTTCCCCCTATCTCCCCTTCTTTCCCTCCTTCCTTCACTCCCTGTATCCTTCCTTCCTTCCCGTCTTTCCTTCTCTCCTTCCTTCCTTCTCTATCGCTTTCCGTCCTTCCCCCTTTTTCTTTCTCTTCTGCTGTGTCTCTTTTCTTCCTTCTCTCTTTCCTCCTTTCCTTCCCTCCCTCTTTCTCTATATTTTATCCCCTTCCTTCGCTCCCTCTTTCCTTCCTTCTGTCCCTTTTTTCTTTCCTTCTCTCCTTCCTTCTTTCTCTAACTTTCCTTCCTCCCCTTTTTCTTTCCCTCCCTCTTTCTCTCCTTTCTTCCTTTTCTACCTCATTCCTTCCTTCTCTTCTTTCCCTCCCTCTTTCTCTCCTTTCTTCCTTTTCTACCTCATTCCTTCCTTCTTTCTTTCCCTCCCTCTTTCTCTCCTGTCAGGGGTGATTTGAATGCAATATTCCTGCTTCTTGGCAGAATGGGGTTGGACTGGATGGCCCATGAGGTCTCTTCCAACTCTTTGATTCTATGATTCTATGCTTCTTCCTTGACAGATTAGAAGGGGGCGTGGCTTGGAGGTAACATGAGAAGGGTAGAGGGAGGGGGGGAGGGGGGATGGGTTTAGAAGGGGGCGTGGCTTGGAGGTAACGTGAGGAGGGAGGAGGGGAGGGGGGATGGGTTTAGAAGGGGCGTGGCTTGGGGGTAAGGTGGGAGGAGGGGAGGGGGGAGGGGCGTGGCTTGGGGGTAAGGTGAGGAGGGAGGAGGGGAGGGGGGATGGGTTTAGAAGGGGCGTGGCTTGGGGGTAATGTGAGGAGGGAGGGGGGGGGGGGGATGGGGTAGGTAAGGAGGGAGGGAGGAGGGAGGGGGGATGGGTTTAGAAGGGGGCGTGGCTTGGAGGTAAGGTGAGGAGGGAGGAGGGGAGGGGGGATGGGTTTAGAAGGGGGCGGGGCTTGGAGGTAAGGTGAGAAGGAGGGGGGGAGGGGGGATGGGTTTAGAAGGGGGCGTGGCTTGGAGGTAACGTGAGGAGGGAGGGGGGATGGGTTTAGAAGGGGCGTGGCTTGGGGGTAAGGTGGGAGGAGGGGAGGGGGGGTGGGTTTAGAAGGGGCGTGGCTTGGGGGTAAGGTGAGGAGGGAGGAGGGGAGGGGGGGTGGGTTTAGAAGGGCGTGGCTTGGGGGTAAGGTGAGGAGGGAGGAGGGGAGGGGGGGGGGGTTTGGAAGGGGGCGTGGCTGGGGGGGAGAATGAGGAGGAGGAGGGGGGGATGGGTTTAGAAGGGGCGGGCTTGGAGGGAACGTGAGGGGGGAGGAGGGGATGGGTTTAGAAGGGGCGTGGCTTGGAGGTAACGTGAGGTGGGGGAGGGGAGGGGGGATGGGTTTAGAAGGGGGTGTGGCTTGGAGGTAACGTGAGGAGGGGGAGGGGAGGGGGATGGGTTTAGAAGGGGCCGTGACTTGGAGGTAACGTGAGGAGGGAGGGGGGGGTTTAGAAGGGGGCGTGGCTTGGAGGTAAGGTGAGGAGGGAGGAGGGGAGGGGGGATGGGTTTAGAAGGGGCGTGGCTTGGGGGTAAGGTGAGGAGGGAGGGGGGGAGGGGGGATGGGTTTAGAAGGGGGCGTGGCTTGGAGGTAAGGTGAGGAGGGAGGAGGGGAGGGGGGATGGGTTTAGAAGGGGGCGTGGCTTGGAGGTAAGGTGAGGTCTCCTGATGTTTCTGTGTCTGATGTGGGTAATGAGGAGGGGAATCAGTCTCCTGTTGCTTCTGATGTGGGGATGCTGGGACTGACTCTGAGGTGCAAGATGGAGACACTTTGGTCAATGAGTTTCATGCAGACACTGACAGAGAAGAGCATGTGGGGCAAAGGGCAGATTCTCATGAGAATGCTTCTGTCAGGCCTTGGGAGAAAGGTTTACTCCCTTCGTCTGTGAGCTCTACAGATTATAGTTTGGAAAACAGTCTGACACCTGCTAGAGGTTTTTTAAAAAGAATTTTTATATTTTCCATAATACAACGAAAGAGTGAGAACAATAAAAGTAAAAGAGAAGAGAAGAAAAGGGGAGAGAGTAAGACATAGAAAAAAGTGCCAAAAAAGTAAAAAACAACAATAATAAAAAGATTAAAAAACAGCTCCAAAAATAGAAAAAGCACACCAAAAAAAGGATCAAAATAAAAACAAATGACTTTCATTCCATCTTCTTGGAAATTACCTTTCTCTCATGAAAAAAATTTAAACTTCGCAAAAAGAAAAATTGTCTCTCGTGTTTAATTTCATTTTTGCAAATTTTCCAGATAGTTATTGAGAGGGTCCCAATTTGTCCTCTTTAAAATATTACCTGTGTTTTTCTTCAACAAGAAAGTCAATTCATCCATATCTTTTATTTCTCTAATCTTCCCTATCCAGTCTTCTATGGGTGGAATTGATTCCTGTTTCCATTCTCTTGCAAAAACAATCCTGGCGGCTGTCATAAAATATGTAAAAAGTTTATTTTCTTGTTCATTTAATTGTAAATACAAATCCGTAAATCCTAATAAGATAATATTCTGGTTTTTTAATAAAACTTCTTTTTAAAAATCTTTTGTGTTTCTTCATGTATCTTTGCCCAAAAATTAACTGCCACCTTACATGTCCACCACATGTGGTAAAAGGATCCAAGTTGGTCCTTACATTTCCAGCACTTATCCGAGACTGTTTTATACATATTATTTATGTATAAAACAGAATGTATAAATGTATAAAATGTATAAGACACCTGCTAGAGTTAATGAGGAGTCAGATAAGCAGATTCGGCAGCTGGAGATTATCCAGAATCGACAAGAGGCCATAGATCGACATAGATCCGAAAGAATTCGTCAATTAAAGTCAAGGTCTGGGGGAAAGCGAAACCTGTTTTTGGGATTTAAGGTTCGTCTGTAGAAAATTTTGTCAGATCAGGCATCGTTTGGAAACCAAGTGTAAACCTCATGGAATCCCTGTTCAAGTGGTCTTCGTCTTCATGGATTTTTCTGGCTTTTTAAGCAGCGTTTGGTCTGTTCTTGCTCCTTGTTTGATTCCTGTCTGGATATCATTGCCTTGGATTATAATTTAATGTTTTTTGGACATTTTTTTGATTGCTATGTTATGGACGCTGTTTTTATCTGGCTGCCTTTGAATGCCTTATTGCTTTTTGAAAACGTATCTATCTTTACAAACATTTATTTCTACTGGCTTTTTTGCTAAGCTTTAATAAAAAGGATGGTTCCTTTACTCAACGTGTGGTGTGTTTATAGTCAGAGGGGCTAGTTCCTGTTCTGCAGTGCAACAGGAGATCATATTGTATGTACATCTTTTTTTTCCGTTGAGCTCTCTGCCTATAGCTGGTGGTACAGTAAAGGAAATATTGTGTTCCATGGAAGCAAGGATGACTCTCTCCAATTTGAGGTGCTTTAATACTTCCAGTGAACTATTGTTGTGCTGTTGATATTTTTTATAAGTGTGTGTATGTATGTATGTATATGAGGAAAAGAATAATGAAAGTATTTTTATGTCCCTTTTTTTTTAGGGAGGCATGGGGGCTGCGTTGCTATCTCATCCTGATAAAATAGAATCAGTAAGTAGTCTCCATACCGGGTTTTTATTTTATTTAGTTTTGTGATATTATTGCTCACGAATTCCCTGTAGGGTCTTCTAGGCATAGCAGAAAAGGGCAGTAAAAAAAGACAGTCCTGGTAATTACATGTTAAACCATATTAAAACAACTTGCTTGCCATACTCTACTACAACAAGTGTTTCTTGGGCTCTAAATAACCCCCAAAGTGCCTGTAGCTTGGGTTCTAAGTAACCCCATAAGACCTTCATGGTGTGTACAGACCAGAATGCTTTGGGTTTTATTGACTAATAAAATAACCACCATTATTTTCTTCTGGGGATTTCTCTGGATGTTCCCTAGTTTCTACTTCTGGGTTAAACAATCAGGCTACAGTCAGAAATCTTGATTTATGGTGACTTCCAGGTGATGGAACAACAGACTGGTTCAAGATTGGGAAAGGCATACGGTAGGGTTGTATCCTCTCCCCCGACCTATTCAACTTGTATGCAGAACACATCATGCGATGTGCAGGGCTTGATGAATGCAAGGCTGGGGTTAAAATGGCTGGAAGAAACATTAACAACTTTAGATATGCAGATGATACCACTTTGATGGCCAAAAGCGAGGAGGAGCTGAGGAGCCTTCTAATCAAGGTGAAAGAAGAAGGCAAAAGCTGAGTTGCAGCTAAACATAAAAAAATCAAGATTAAAAAAAACCAGACTGGTATATAACTGGCAAATAGAGGGAGAAAACATAGAGGCTGTGACAGACTTTGTATTTCTAGCTGCAAAGATTACTGCAGATTGCAGCTGTTGCAACTCAGAGTAGGTTTCACCTTGCTCCCAAACACCACCACACCAGAGCTGTAGCTTTTGTAGTTTATTGAGGAAAAACAAAGTCAAAACATAGAATAAGCAATGCAAAGTTCCAAAGATAATGGTTGAATACAAAAACACAGTTCCAAAGATCCATAGGCAAAAACATGAAGCATAATCCTTAGGCAATGATCAAACAAGAGTCCATGGTAAAACAGTGAAACACAAGACCCAAAAATCCCAGATTCAGGAAGCCAAAAGCATGCTGCTTAAAGCCAAGATTAATCCATAGGAGTCTGCATGGAAAGAGCCACGTTGAACTGACAATTTCCCTTTGTCAGTCAGAAACCTAAATACCCTTTGCTAACATGAAAGCATTGCGACGACCTTCAGTCGACTTGGCTTCTTTCTTACTGGCTAAGCGAGAACTCCTCCTGACCCTCCAATCTAAGCGTTCTTGCCTGCTCATTAATTCACTCTCTTCAATGTTCTCTTTATCAGTTTGGTCCAAATCACTGTGGGAAGTCTGAGCAGGCGAAGACAACTCCACCTGGCCGTTATCTAGCTCACTGGCATTCTTTTCCCTTGAGAACTGACTTGTTGTCTCTCCTGCTGCATTGTCTGAGACAGGCACAGAAACAAGCCCAGAAATCTGAATCCATCATCCTCTTCATCAGGAAACATTTCTGGCTCACAAGACCCACAGGGTTCAGTTTTAGACTCAGAATCAAACTGAGCCAGAACAGCAGCCAGGAAATCAGGAGACGCTAACTTCTTGGGAGGAGAGCAATGTCCAATTTCAATAAAATAGTGAAGAGTAGAGACATCACATGAGCAACAAAGATGCTCATAGTAATAGCAATGGTCACCTATGGATGTGAGAGCTGGACCATAACGAAGGCTGAGCGAAGGAAGAGAGATGCTTTTGAACTGTGGTGCTGGAGGAAGGTTCTGAGAGTGCCTTGGACTGTGAGAAGATCCAACCAGTCCATACTTCCGGAAATAAAGCCCGACTGCTCTTTGGAGGGAAGATATTAGAAGCAAAGATGAAGTCCTTTGGCCACATCATGAGAAGAAAGGAAAGCTTGGAGAAGACAATGATGCTGGGGAAAATGGAAGGAAAAAGGAAGAGGGGCCGACCAAGGGCAAGATGGATGGATGGGGGAGCTGGGGGTGTTGACGACCGACAGGGAGGGCTGGTCCATGAGGTCACGAAGAGTTGGAAGCGACTCAACGAATGAACAACAATAACCAGATGATGATTGGCTAGAAATTTGACTCAAATTCAGAAGATGAGAACACAATTTTTAAGTGGTTGAGCATTTTCCAATTTTTTTGACTGAGGAAAGAACTGAGAAGTAAAAAGACTGATACTCTTTCTAACTGGGAAGGAAGGATGAGCAATACCAGTCAAGTAATTCCAGAGTGAAATGCAGCATTTCCTTTCCTCAATGGTTCCCAACCTTTTTTTGACCAAAGACCACTCTCCATCATTAGTACCAAAAGGGTTACGAATCAGTTTTTGATCAAATTTAGCTTCTGTTTTGTTATTTGGGGTGCTGATGAAGAAAATTGCATTGGATAGACCTCATCAGCTCTGGTTTCTGATACAGAACATAGTCGCCATCCGCTCACCCACAGAAAACCATATTTAATAAGCCTCGGCACTATAAGGAGGTTTCACGAGACCAGTTGCTCTTGTTGCAACGGTGTAGTAACTGTGAGGCAGCGGACCATATTTTAGTTCTTGCGAACCACTGGTGGTCCACGGACCACAAGTTGAGAACCACTGCATTTGCTGAAAGAGCATTTTTGTCTTTCCTTCTGTAGATTCTAACAACGCTTGTCAAAGGAGTTTGTAAGCCTGTGACCTGCAAAATCCGGATCCTGCCAACGGTATGAACATATTGTAGTAGTAGTAGTAGTAAATTTTATATGTGGTGGTAAATTTTATATGTGGCGGCATATAAGTTTGACTAATAAATAAATAAATGTATACATATGTATGTATACACACACACACAATTATATATATTTGTAAATTGCATACATATTCAGGGTGAGAAGGGCAGAATATAAATGTCGTAAATAAATAAATAAAATATTATAGTTTTTACATGTTGATATGAATAGATTCAGTGCATGGATTGAGATCACCATAGAGTAACGGCTGCATGCACTGAAGAGAAGTATTGAACTTCTCTCCCGTTTCCCTATTAAGAAAGAAGAAACAATCAGTTTGGTCAAGAGGATAGAACGTACTGGAGTTGCTGCTATTGCCGTTCATGGAAGGTAAGCCAGCCATGTGTCTACATCAGGCTTTTGGAAGATGCTTTGGGGGAAAGTCAGCTTGTGGTTTACTTTTTTTATTCAAAATGCTCTCGTCTGGGTGTGAAACAGTTCCAGGGTTGGGAGGATATGACAGGTTTGTTTACCAAATCCCCTTGGGTATGGGGTCATTTTAAACAGTAGCAGCAGCAAAAATATGTTTGGGGAGAATGGGCGAAGGTTTGGGGGACCAAAGTTCCATAGGTTACACTTTCTGGGCTTTAGCACAGCTGGTAAATCACCAGCAATGATAAGATCTACCAACCAAATGGTTGCCAGTTTAAAGCCCTGGGTTGGCATGAGCACTCAACTGTCAGCCCAGCTCATTGTTTATCTAAGCAGTTCGAAAACAGCTCAGAGCTGCAAGTTGAGAAATTAGGTACCGCTAAAAAACAGAGGTATTTATGACACCATAAAAGGAAAAGATCAGAAAATGCCCAGTGACCAAAAAGAAGGAGAAAGTGTCTTCGCAACAGCACCCTCCTGTGGTTGGAATTGAGCACAACCTCCAAGGTGCCAAAAAGCTGGATGTCGACACAATATACCTCCTTTGTGTTCTGTCTGTCTCTGTCCTGTCTGTCCAAAATGGCATTGAATGTTTGCCATGTATGTGTAATGTGATCTACCCTGAGTTCCCCTTGGGAAGACAGGGAGGAATATAAATAAAGTGTGATTATAATATTGTAATAAAATGTTACTATATTATTTTAACATTTTATTATATTATTATTATTTTATATTATAATTTAATTTATATTATATTTATATAATATTAAATAATTATAATTATAATAATTATAATTTATATAGTCGCCTTTGGGCTGAGAACAGCGGTATATAAGTAAAGTAAATAAATATATTATCTTATAATTATTATATAAATTATTATTTATATTATATTAACTAATTATAATTTATTTATTTATATTATTACTTTATATTATTTTATTATTTTATATTATTATTATTATTATTATTATTATTATTATTATTATTATTATTATTATTTCCTCACCTTTGTCTGCATGAAGAAAGAAATTCCAGTCTTTTGCCAAGACGTTGGCCTTTGCCGGTCCTGGCTAACATGCCATTTTATCTGCACAGATGTGTTCTCTATGTAGAAA
This sequence comes from Anolis sagrei ordinatus, assembly GCF_025583915.1. Lineage (NCBI taxonomy): Eukaryota > Metazoa > Chordata > Lepidosauria > Squamata > Anolidae > Anolis > Anolis sagrei. Next base: position 10,073,296 of record NW_026847993.1, on the reverse strand, counting down.
CCTTTTGTTCTTGTCTCCCATGCAAAGGAAGAAAGAAGAGAGGCCTCAGCATTCCGTCCACTGTGATGTGATCAAAGCGATCTCCGAAACAGTCTCTATTCCAGTAATAGCCAAGTAAGTGGAACTAGAGAGCTTTTTTTCATCCATATCTAGTAATGGACAGCAAATCAAAGAAAAACAACATAGGAGACAGATGTCTGAGGGCTTGCAAAGGAAAAAAGAATGATGCTACTGCAGGACTCACTACTGAAAACTGGATTGCTCTACTGTGCCCAAACAATCCAGACTGAAGCTTGCAAAAATAAAGTTCAAGGATACTGTCTTATTCACTGTTTTTGCAGAACTCAGGTTTTCTTAGTCTTGTGGAAGAACCATGAGTAATTAATGTCACTCTTCACTTCTGGCTAAGTCATTTTGTCAGCAAGCTTTCTCTCTTCACTAGCAGACCTCTATTATGAACCACAAGAACTAGGAACCTGTTCTCCTCTACTTCCCATGAAATTGAATGCTGGACTCGAAAGTCTGATGATGTGAAAGCACACCATGGGGAGCCCTTAACTTGCAGATCTTTGAACTTCAGTTGCCAAAATTTTGTGACCATATTAGATGGGGCTGTTAAAATTTGCAGTTCAACAAAATCTACAGCAATGATGCTCAACTGGGGGTTGGGACCCCTTCAGGGGGTTGCGAGGGGGGTGTCAGAGGTCGCCAAAGACCATTAGAAAAATCGCAGTATTTTCTGTTGGTGATGGGGGTTCTGTGTAGGAAGTTTAGCCCAATTCTTTCATTGGTGGGGTTCAGAATGCTCTTTGATTGTAAGTGAACTATAAATCCCAGCAACTTCAACTCCCAAAGATCAAGGTCTATTTTCCCCAAACTCCACAAGTGTTCACATTTGGGCATATTGAGAATTTGTGCCAAGTTTGGTCCAGATCCATCATTGTTTGAGTCCACAGTGATCTCTAGATGTAGGAGAACTACAACTCCAAATTTCAATGTCAATGCCCACCAAACCATTCCAGTATTTTATCTTGGTCGTGGGAGTTCTCCATCCCAAATTTTGTTCAATTGCATCATTGGTAGAGTTCAGAATGCTCTTTGATTGTAAGTGAACTATAAATCCCAGCAACGACAACTCCCAAATGTCAAGGTCTGTTTTCCCCAAACTCCACCAGTGTTGACATTTGGGCATATTGGGTATTCGTGCCAAGTGTGGTCCAGATCCATCATTGTTTGAGTCCACAGTGGTCTCTAGATGTAGGAGAACTACAACTCCAAAACTCAAGATCAATGTCCACCAAACCCTTCCAGTATTTTCTGTTGGTCATGGGAGTTCTGTGTGGCAAGTTTGGTTCAATTCAATTGGTGGAATTCAGAATGCTCGTTGATTGTATGTTAACTATAAATCCCAGCAAACTACAACTCCCAAATGCCAAAATCAACCCCACCCCCACCCCACTAATATTCAAATCTGGGCATATTGGGTACTTGTGCCAAATTTGGTCCAGTGAATGAAAATATATCCTGCATATCAGATATTTACATGACAAATCATGACAGTAGCAAAATTACAGTTATGAAGTAGCAACGAAAATAATTTGATGGTTGGGGGTCACCACAACACGAGGAAGTGTATTAAGGGGTCGCGGCATTAAGAAGGTTGAGAAACGCTGATCTAGAGGGTCAAAAGCAGGCATGGGCAATCTTTGGCTCTCTAGGTGTTTTGGACTTCAACTCTCACAATTCCGAACACCTGGTGGGCCGAAGTCTGCCCATGCCTGATATGTATTTTAGGGTGGCCACATGCCCTATTCTGTAGAAGACAGCCACCATTTGAATGTCCATAACATTTGGAGGGGCAGAGTTTGCTCATGTCTGGCCAAAAGTCCCTCTCTATTAAAGGACTAGTGTAAATTTGTCTTGACATATTCTTTGTGAGGTTATTTCACATTTGTGTGGCTATGAGTTATCCGGGCTTTATGACCATGTTCCAGAAGCATTATTTACTGATGTTTCACCCACATCTATGGCAGGCATTCTCAGAGGTTGAGGGGTCTGATGGAAAGTAGGCAAGAGGGGTATATATACCTATATGAACTATAAAGCCCTAAACGGTTTGGGCCCCGCCTATCTCCACGATCGCATCTCCTTCTATGAACCGGCGTGAACTCTAAGATCTTCCGGGGAGGCCTTCCTCTCGGTCCCACTACCGTCTCAATCGCGGTTGGTGGGGACAAGAGAGAGGGCCTTCTCAGTGGTGGCCCCCCGCCTCTGGAACACCCTTCCAAGGGAAATAAGGCAGGCCCCATCGCTCCCCTCCTTTCATAAGAGCTTGAAGACCTGGTGGTTTCAACAAACCTTTGAAAAAGACCAGCTGTAACTCAGCCCCACACATTGTCTAATATGGCCTTATTCTTCCTACCAGTTACCCAGATCATTTCCTCTAGTCAGCCCTGGAATGAACAGCCACAGACCCGTACCTAATATTATTGTTGCCCGCCATAGCATTATATTTAATTCCAGGGCCCCCTAGAATTTTTGGGCTTTCACAAATCTTGGCCCAGCCTTTTAAATTTTTTTTAAATTGCCTTGAACAGGCAGGATAACTTTTAATATATGTGTGTTATGGCGACAATTTTTATCCATATTTTGTTTTGTTAATCTTATGGTTATGTTGTTTTTACTTTGTATGTTCTGTGATTTTTACCTGGGAACCACTCTGAGTTCCCTCGGGGAGATAGAGCGGTATATAAATAAAGTTTTTATTATTATTATTATTATTATTATTATTATTATTATTATTATTATTATTATATTAGGCATTGTTAGGTTCGGTCAGAATCCTTGTAATTCGGAATAAATTTGGAAAGATTTGCTTTTTGAAGCAATTTCGAAGTTTTTAAGGAAACCGGAAGCCCCATTGCCCTTCCAAAGCTTTTTCCGCCATTTCTGTTACGAAGCAGTAAGTAAGTTGGAAATGAGTCAGTGTTTCCCCACTTCTGGTCTCTGGCCTTCGCTCAAGCCTGGGAAGTGTTTTAAAACCGAGTGAATGACTTCCCTCCCTTTGCTTCCCCCCGCTTCTGGAGTAAAACAAATACTTTCAAAGTAAAGACCACCCAATGAAACAGGAAATAACACTTTCAAACCATTAAGGAAGCATTCGGAAGTCTCGGAAGTTTCGAAAAGTTTTGAACATTTTTTTCTGTGAAAATAGGAATTGACTTTAGAATCGAACCACCAGTGCACCCTACATCAGAAACGAGTTTTGAACCATTTTTTAAATCAAACAAGCCTAATATATATATATATATATATATAGAGAGAGAGAGAGAGAGAGAGAGAGAGAGAGAGAGAGAGCTGTGGAAAAATGTCCAGGGTGGGAGAAAGAACTCTTGTCTGCTTGAGGTAGGTGTGAATGTTGCGATTGGCCACCTTAATCAGCATTGAATGGCCTTGCAGCTTCAAAGTCTGGCTGCTTCCTGCCCAGGGGAATCCTTTGTTGGGAGGTGTTAGCAGGCCCTGGTGGTTTCCTGTCTGGAATTCCCCTGTTTTCGAGTGTTGTTCTTTATTTACCATCCTGATTTTAGAGGGTTTTTTTTAATACTGGTAGCCAGATTTTGTTCATTTTCATGGCTTCCTCCTTTCTGCTGAGATTGTCCACATGCTTGTGGATTTCAATGGCTTCTCTGTGTAGCCTGACATGGTGGTTGTTGGTGTGGTCCAGCATTTCTGTGTTCTCAAATAATAATGCTGTGTCCAGGTTGGTTCATCAGGTGCTCTGCTATGGCTGACTTCTCTGGTCGAGTTAGTCTGCAGTGCCTTTCATGTCCCTTGATTTGTGTCTGAGCAATGCTGCATTTGGTGGTCCCTATGTAGAGTTGTCCACAGCTACATGATATACAGTAGACTCATACAGAGGTGAGAGAATCCCTCTTGTCCTTTGCTGAGCGTAGCATTTGCTAGATTTTCTTGGTGGGTCTGTAGATGGTTTGTATGTTGTGCTTCTTCATCAGCCTCCCTATCTACTCAGTGGTTCCCTTGATGTATGGCAAGAACATCAGAGACGGCCCTAGGTAATTTTCAATGGTAAGCAAACAGTATTTTGCCCCCCCCCCCCCCAACCAATCACTGATATATATTTTCTGTTCGTCGTGGGAGTTCTGTGTGCCATATTTGGTTCAATTCCATCATTGGTTGAGTTCAGAATGCTCTTTGATTGTAGATGAACTATACATCCCAGTAACTACAACTCACATATGTCAAGGTGTATTTGCCCCCAAGAGCGCCTCAAGAGCGCCCCTGGGCAAAATCAACTATACTGAAAATGCTTACTTTGCGTAATGGGTTGAGCCGCCCCTGAGAACACTTTTCCTCTGGGTGGATTTTTAACTTTACTGTCATGGTCAATTACAACATTCACACCTATTTCAAACAGAGAAGAGTTCTTTCTCCCACCCTGGACATCATTCCACAGATAAATAAACCTCACTTGCCTAGTTTCCAACAGACCTCACAACCTCTGAAGATGCCTGCCATAGATGTGGGTGAAACGTCAGAAGAGAGTGCTTCTGGAACATAGCCAGACAGCCTGGAAAACTCACAGCAACCAAGTGATTCCGGCCATGAAAGCCTTCGAGAACACATATTTCACTCCTCATGTATACAGAGAATGTGTACAACTCACCCTATTTATTGAATGCAGCTGCTGCTGTTTTGTTTATCTGTGCTGATGAGACTGATACCATTTTTATTTTAGTGGCGGATCCCACGACTTCATTAAAGAACATTCTGATATCGAGGCCTTCAGGGAAGCGACCGGGGCATCGTCAGTGATGGTGGCCCGTGCTGCCATGTGGAACCCCTCTGTCTTCAGGAAGGAAGGTCCATGCCTCTTGAAGGACGTCATGCGGGAGTATATCAAATATGTACGGAGTGGGATTTTTGACTACTGCAATGAAATAAGTCTCGAGTCGGGGTGGGGGTACTTCCATTCGTTTTCAGGCTTTAGGGTACTACGTTATTTGGGGGTTTGAAAATATTAATATAAAATATAAAATATTATCTGTACCCGATACGCGTTGCTGTGGCCAACCTTCCCTCCCTCTTTCTCGCCTACTTTCCCTCCTTCCTTTGCTCCCTTTTTCCTTCCTTCCTTCCTTCCTTCTCCTTCCTTCCTTCCTTCCTTCCTTCCTTCCTTCCTTCTTCTTCCCCTCTCTCCTCCCTCCCCTCCCTCCCTCCTCCCTCCCTTTTTCTTCTTTTCTTCTTCTCCTCTTCCTTCTCTACCTCTCCTCCCCCTTTTTCTTTTCCTTCTCTTTCTCTCCTTCTTCCTTCTCTACCTCTTTCCTTCCTTCCTTCCTTTTTGCTTCCATCCTTCCTTCTCTTCTCTTCCCTCCCTCTTTCTCTCCTTCTTCTCCTTTCTTCGCCTCCCTCTTTCCTTCCTTCCTTTTTTTTTCCTTCTCCCCTTCCTTCCTTCTCTACCTCTTTCTTCCTTCCCCTTTTCTTTTCCTTCCTCTTTCTCCTTTCTCTCCTCCTCTACCTTTCCTTCCTTCCTTCCTCTTTACTTCCATGCTTCTTTCTCCTTCCTTCTTCCTTTTTTCCTTCTTCCTTCCTTCCTTCCTCCCTTCCTTCCTTCCTTCCTTCCTTCCTTCCTTTCTTTTTTCTCCCTCTTCCTTCCTTTTCTGTATTGTCATTTGGCTTTTTTGGGTTTTTAAGTCCTTTCCACTTCGGGGGGGGGGGGGTGGGTTGTGAGTGATGGACACTTGTTGGACTGTTAGGGGTGTAGTGTCCAAATTTCGTGTCATTTCGTCCAGTGGCTTTTGAGTTCTGTTAATCCCACAAACGGACATTACATTTTTATTTATATAGATTATTTAAAGCATTTATATTCCGCCCTTCTCACCCCAAAGGGGACTCAGGGTGGAACACACATAAGATTTTCAGGCAGCCAACAACATTCAGTCTCTGAACTTAAAGAAGCAAGACGGGGGTGTTATTAGCTAAAAGCAAAATCTGGGAAGAACTCACTTTGACCACATCTCTTTTATATTCTGCCAACTTACCCCTTCCTTACATTTCTTTCCCAGGCAGTCAGATACGACAATCATTACACCAACACAAAATACTGTTTGTGCCAGATGTTAAGGGAACAGTTAGAAAACGCACAAGGGAAGAAGCTCCATGCTGCTCAGTCCATGCAAGAAATCTGGTAAGAGTCTTTTGTGCACCTCCATAAAACTGCCTGTGTATTGCATCTGAGGAAAGGGCAAAGGAATTGTGTTTCAATGTTTAATACAGTGGAGCCTCGACTTAAGAGCATCCCAACTTAAGAGCATTTTGAGTTAAGACCTGTCACTCAGCCTGGGTTTTGCTTTGACATACAGGCATGTGTTGCACTCCGGGAAAGGAATAACCCTCTGACTTTAAAACACCACACGTTGAATAGGAAAATAATCCTTTTATTGAACACTAGCTGTACCCTCCCTCTTTGTCTCCTTTCTTTGGGGGGAGATATAGTGCATGCACACACACATGCATACACATATGGGTGTGGATAATATGGCAATGTCTATGTTGAAAGGAAGTTGTGGAGAATACCTACATGGATGTTAGTTTTACTATATTTCCTCAACTCTCCCCTCAAATACACACAGTCACGCGGGAAATAAGTGGCTCTGCTGGAGTGCATGTCTTGAGGGGTTATTGTGGGGATGATCTTGCATGTGTATTAATTCCACTATATTTTCACAACTCCACACACCCATACGCACTAACTGTTGCTCTGCCAACATGTGTATGTTGCCAAGTTGTAAAAGATAGATAGACAGAATGATTTTCAATTCATATAGTAGTTCAAAAACATGCAAATGTGAATAGAACAATAGGTACCACTCTGGCAGGAAGGTAAGGGTGCTCCATGCAGTCATGCCAGTGGCCACATGACTTTGGAGGTGTCTATGGACAATGCTGGCTCTCTCTTTCTCTTTACCTCTCTCTCTCTCTATTTATTTATTTACTTCGCTTATATACCGCAATTCTCAGCCCAAGGGCGACTCTCTCCTTCTCTCTCTCTCTACCTCTACCTCTCTCTCTACCTCTCTCTCTCTCTACCTTTCTCTCTCTACCTCTCTCTCTCTACCTCTCTCTCTCTCTACCTTTCTCTCTCTACCTCTCTCTCTCTACTTCTCTCTACCTCTCTCTCTACCTCTCTCTACCCCCCTCTCTCTCTACCTCTCTCCCTCTCTCTCTCTCTACCTCTACCTCTCTACCCCTCTCTCTCTCTACTTCTCTTTACCTCTCTCTCTCTCTACCTCTCTCTCCCTTTCTCTCTCTCTCCCTCTCTCTACCTCTCTCTCTCTCTACCTCTCTCTCTCTACCTCTCTACCCTCTGGGCTGTGGAAGGCGCGCTCTCTCTACCTCTCTCTCCCCCTCTCTCTCTACCGCTCTCTCTCTCCCTCTACCTCTCCACCCTCTCTCTCTCCTACCTCTCTCTCTCTCTACTTCTCTTTACCTCTCTCTCTCTCTACCTCTCTCTCCCTTTCTCTCTCTCTCCCTCTCTCTACCTCTCTCTCTCTCTACCTCTCTCTCTCTACCTCTCTACCCTCTGGGCTGTGGAAGGCGCGCTCTCCCCGCTTTCCCATGCTTCCTTCTTTCTTTCCTCCCTTCTTCCTTTCTCTCTTTCCTCCGTTGCCACAGGATGCAAGGAGGAAGGTGAAGAGGAAGGGGTCATGGTGCCATGGAGATCGCCTGGGAAGTTCAAGGGGAAGGAGCAAGGGAGAGAAGGAAAGAGGCAGGAGAAGGAGGAATGAGAAGGAGAGGAAGCTGCCTGAAGGGAGAAAGGAGGAGGGGTGGCAAGCCTTGCAGGGAGATTCCTTCCCCGCTCTCTCTCACTCACACACAACCATCAGGGCGAAATGCCTCTTTTTCGCCTGCTTGCCTCACCTTTAAAAGAAAAAGCAAAGGGCAAGGGGAAGGCGAAGTTGTGTGTATGTGTGTGGCCATGTGTGCAGGATAGGCCGAGTATGCTGCCGTGAGGGACGAAGCTCCCTGCCATGGTGAGGGAGGAAGCCTGCTGCCTGCTGTGCCAGTTGTTTATATGGCCGTGCGTGCGCACACGCTTGGCTCTCAATGCTGTAATGGCAGCTCTTCCCTTGTGTGGATTTTTGGGGTTTCTGCTGTTTCTTTGGGGTATTTTTTGAGTGGAGAACATACATTGGGTTGTTAGGTGTCTTGTGTCCAAACTTGGTGTCAATTGGTCCAGGGGTTTTTGAGTTCTGATGGTATCACAAACGAACATTATATTTTTTTATTTATATAGATAAATAAATAAAAACAGCAAAGTAAAGAAAAACACTTTAAAAGAATAGGTAAATCTAATTAGGTAAAAAGATAAGCAGGAACAAATTAGTCCAAAGTAGACTTCAGCAATGCCCAAAAACAAAGTCCACAACTCTCTAACAAAATCTAATCTAGAGAGGATGATGCTAACATTAATTTAAATGTCTAGTAACGTTGATGCCTTACTGTTGTTGTTCTTATTAGTGAAGTCTTTGAGATGGGCAGTTTCTACGAAGAAACAACAGCTCTTCTGGAAGGGAAAAAAGTGTCGCTGGAAGCCAAGGACCAAAGTGAAGAGGACCAAATAGAAGACACAGGCGTGATAAAAATGGCGGTTAGATTTGATAAGTAAGCAAGAGAAATCCCTTTTCCTGTTGTGTTATTGTTTCTTTCAGTATAACTGTAGCTAATGTATCCTGCTTAGAGGGTGGACACAAATATTTCTACTTAATGGCTGTAAGGAAATTGTGTTAATCACTTTGACCCTTCTGTAAATGACCAGGACCTCTGGTGAAGTTGATCAGTTTGGTCAGTAAGGAGTGTGCTTAACAGAATATAGAGCACAATTTCAGGAATTGCATTACATACATACCTACATGGTGTGCTTATGGGAAGCCAGTGTGATGCAGTTGTTTGAGTGTTAGGCTGGATTCTACACTGCCATATAATCCAGATTTCTTTATTTATCGTGTCAGGAGCAAACCAAACAGTTGTATTGCATTTTTTAACAAACAAACATACAAAACACAAAGTTTGCAAGCTTGGTGGTTGATTAAATATCATTTGACCAGTAGCTGGCCACGTGGAGTGCCTCTGGTGTTGCCGCAAGAAGGTCCTCCATTGTGCATGTGGCAGGGCTCAGGTTGCATCGCAGCAGGTGGTCAGTGGTTTGCTCTTCTCCACACTCGCATGTCGTGGATTCTACTTTATGGCCCCATTTCTTAAGGTTGGCTCTGCATCTCGTGGTGCCAGAGCACAGTCTATTCAGCACCTTCCAAGTCGCCCAGTTTTCTGTGTGCCCAGGGGGTTCTGGGTTTGAGCCTGCCACTTTTGGACTCTCGCTTGCTGAGGTGTTCCAGCAAGTGTCTCTGTAGATCTTAGAAAAGTATTTCTTGATTTACGTCGTTGACATGCTGGCTGATACCCAAACGGGGTGGGCTGGAGATGTCACTGCCTTGGTCCTTTCACTATTGGCTGCTACTTCCTGGCAGATGTCCAGTGGTGCAATACCGGCTAGACAGTGTAATTTCTCCAGTGGTGTAGGGCACAGACACCCCGAGATAATGCGGCATGTCTCATTAAGAACCACATCCCCTGTTTTAGTGTGGTAGATGTGTTGCACATTGGGCAGGCATACTTAGCAGCAGAGTAGCAAAGCGCAAGGGCAGATGTCTTCACTGTGTCTGGTTGTGATCCCCAGGTTGTGCCAGTCAGCTTTTGTATGATATTGTTTCTAGCGCCCACTTTTTGCTTGATATTCAGGCAGTGCTTTTTATAGGTCAGAGCACGGTCCAGAGTGACTCCCAGGTATTTGGGTGCGCTGCAATGCTCCAGTGGGATCCCTTCCCAGGTAATCCTCAGAGCTCAGGATGCTTGTCTGTTCTTAAGGTGAAAAGCACATCTCTGTGTTTTAGATGGATTAGGGATCAGCTGGTTTTCCCTGTATGTAATAGGCAGTAAGAGCACCTAGAGCTTCTGTTCAACCATCTCAAAGCTCCCTGCTTGAGCAGTAATGGCACGATCATCAGCATAGATGAAACTCTCTGTCCCTTCTGGCAATAATAATCCAGATTATATGAGTCTATTTAAAAATCGTATTTCAAAGCGGATAATCTGGATTTAATATGGCAGTGTAGATGGGGCCTTAGATGTAAGATTATCTGAAACCAGACTCTGGAACAAATCACTCCTCAGACAAGGAAGCACATGGAGTATCCTTGGGTCTAGAATATATATTTTGGTGCTCAGACGACACATTGTGTGAAGTTTACATCTTCAGCAATCCCTTCTGAAGGCTTTACAAACGTTTTTATTTGCTGTTAGTCATCATTTTGCCATTAAGGACTACCATAGCGAGAGTCAGCGTTGGGGTGTAGGAGTAGGAAATTGAGAAACTAGGGTTCACATTTCTGCTGAGCCTTGGAAAGCCTCTGAGTGACTTTGGGCAAGTCACACTCTCTCAGCCTCAGTGGAAGGGAAAGTCAGAATCCCCCCTTTAACAGATTTGACCGGGAAAGTGCTATGGTAATCTTGTATTCGGGCAGGCATGGGCAAACTTCGGCCCTCCTCCAGGTGTTTTGGACTTCAACTCCCACAATTCCTAACAACATGGGAGTTGAAGGTCCAGAGTGACTCCCAGGTATTTGGAGGGCTGAAGTTTGCCCATTCCTTTCTTAAGGTAAAGGTATAGGTTTTCCCCTGACATTAAGTCTAGTCGTGTCCGACTCTGGGGTGTGGTGCTCATCGCCATTTCTAAGCCAAAGAGCCAGCATTGTCCACAGACGCCTCCAAGGTCATGTGGCCAGCATGACTGCATGGAGCGCCGTTACCTTCCTGCCAGAGCAGTACCTATTGATCTACTCACATTTGCATGTTTTCAAACTGCTAGGTTGGCAGAAGTTGGGGCTGACAGAGGAAGCTTACACCGCTCTCCGGATTCCTTTGAGTCAACAAGTTTTGCAGCTCAGTGGTTTACCCACTGTGATACTGGGGGCTCCTTTCTTAGGGTCACCATATGTCACAAATGACTTAAAGGCACACAATAACAACAGCAACGTGTTCTATGATTAACATTCAGTGTTGTTTTTCCCCTCAGGCGAGAATATCCCCCGCAGATCACACCCAAAATGCATCTTTTGGAATGGTGTAGGAAAGAGAAGCTCCCTCAACCGGTTTACGAGACGGTGAGTCTCCGTTCTTCAAAACGTACGCTAAAAAGAGCCAGCACTGTCTTATAATAACGTCTCTCCAGAAATAGACATTAATTTTAAATATTTGAAAGGAGGTCACATTAAGGAAGGGACAAGATTGTTTTCTACTGCTATTGTTGGAGCTGAGCCTGTGAGTGTGTTTCAGGATCAGGGTGCTTTGGATGTGGGGAGTGATGTCAATGAGTTTCAAGATGGCAATGGTTTGGCCAAGGATACTGATGCAGAAAAACCCTGTTCAAAGTGTAGTTTCCCCTGAGAATGTCCCTGGAGGGTGTGGGGATGGTGACGTACTCCCTGAATTGTTACCAGAGGGTTCCCAGGATTTGGGGCTTGAAAACAACTCTGCCCCTACAGAGGTTAATGACCAAAAAGATAGACGGCAGGAGATTAGTCAAAACAGACAAACCAAACAGTGGCTTCAGTGCTCTGCCAGAATCCAACAGAAAAAGATAAGGGAATCTCAATTAAAACAAAACCAATTGCTGAGTGCTTGGGATAGCTTAACAAGGGGATAAAAGTTCCAATTATGGGAAATATAGTCAGATGAAGCATCATTTGAAATCAAGTGTAATTCTCATCCTTGTTTCGTGAAAGCCTTGCTGGGAAGATTCTTGTTTAAATATTTCTTGTTTCATGGTTCAGATTCTTGGATTGTATGAATGCCTACTCATGCCTTAGATTAATGTTTCCTGGTTTTCTGAATTATATCAGAGAAGTGTGCACTTTGTTTTTATGGACTTTGCTGAACTTTACCTTGGACTATTTTTGCTCCTGCTTATTTTCTTACCTAATTGGATTTACCTATTTCTTTAAATTGCTTTTTACTTGCTGCTTTTTCATTATCTTCAATAATTATCTTCAATAAAAGGATTGTTTTCCAATCAACAGTGTGGTGTTTGCAGTCACAGGGCTTTTCCTGTCCTGGGGTGCAACAGCTATAGAGACTACGACATGATGGAGCAATGGGTTCAAGCTACATCTAAACCTGGGGAGATTGCGAGGGGGTTTCAGCGGGGTCGCCAAAGACCATCAGAAAACATATATTTCTGATGGTCTGAGCAACCCCTTTGGCAGAGAAGGGGTTGCTGAGGGGTTGCTGTCCTCTTCCTCCCACCAAAAGCCCTCCTCCACTGTGATTGGCCAGTCTCTCAGCCAAGGAGAGGGCTGTTTCTGAGACTCCAAGCAAGGAGGGGAGAGCGGGCATGCTCGGCGCATAGCAGTGTGGTGCACATGTGCGGATGAGGGAGAGCGTGTGAGGCTGGAGGGAGGCTTGTGCCAACAAGTCTCTTCAAGACATAGGGGATCTGTGTGCCATGCATTATTAAGGGGTAGCTGTTCAAGAAACAAGGATATGCAGAACCAGCTGTGAGAGTCTTTGGTTTCCAGCTGTTGCACTCCAGGTCAGGAAAGCCCTCTGACTTTAAACACCACACAGTTGAGTAAAAATGCAAGGAGTTTATTGATGATAATTAAAAAGCAGTAGCAGTAAAAAAAAACTTCATAAAAATAAATAAATCCAATTAGGTAGAAAGATAAGCAGAAACAAATAGTCCAGAAAATTAGTCCATCAGAGTTTATGAAAACAAATACAGAAACTTCTAAAGTAAAACTCCAAAACCTGAATCATGAAACAAACAAGGCACATGAATCTATCCAAGGGAAGTGTGCTGGTACAGTTGTACCAGAAGCTCCAACTTTATTTGCTTTGTATTGAGTGTTTGCTTGCAGTCCAAGGTTCCTGGGATTCTGCAGATAGGTGGCTTCCTTTGGTTGCAATCATAGGGCAAGTCACCTGTCCATCATCATTAAGTTTTGGCCCCGCCCCTTGCTCAGGGCAATTGAAAAGGGAAGGGAGCCATTTTTTAGTTAGTCTCAGCAAGGAAAGCTAATGTACAGGGCGTGTGCAAGCTTCCCCTGTACAAAAGCTTCAACCCTTAAGACTTTCCGGGGAGAACAGTCTTAAGAGCACCCACAGATTTCCAGGGAAGCAGTCCTAAAGCTTTGAGGAATTTCGGAGGGTGAACAGTTTGGAAGACCAAAGAACTCCAGCTGGAGTATATCCAAGCCATTACTGGTAGGTCCACTCGGTGCTTCGAGACGCAGTTCAACCCGGTAGCAGAGCCCACATCAGTAAGGGTTAGATTACAGTCAGCCTGGGAGAAGTTAAAAAGGGGATTTTCCTTTAAAGTAAAGAAGAAGTTATTGAAGACAGTTGCCTGTCCTTCGTGGGCAAGTTTAGAAAGCCACCAGTTGCATAAAAGCCTGGAATCATTTGTTTAACTTTACTGAAGACAAGAGAAGTTTCTGTTTGATTGTTCATTAATAAAGGACTTTGTTATACTTCACAAGCCATCTAAAGACTATTTGTGGTGGAAGATCCCTGAGAGCTTCCCGCTGGGCAAAGTTTGCACGTCCTGTTCTAAAGGAAATTATTTACAGGCCCAGCGCACAACAGAACAGGAAGGCTTCCAAGGACAAGGAAAGACTTCTTGACTCAATTCCAACATTGCTTCGTCTGACTATAGATTCTGTACTTGGCACTTTTATCCCCTAATCTACTCTATGTTCCAAGTGGCCAGAAATGGATTTTGTTTCAGCCTTGACTCTGTTATCAATCTCTCAGTCTGGCAGAACAGCTGAGGAATTGGTTTGTTTGCCTGTACTGACTGAAAACATGACTTCTATCTACTGGCTCATTAATTTCTGCTGGCCCAGGTGCTGAGCTATTCTCACGCTCAAAGTCATGGGAATTTTCTAGTAGCAATTCAGGCCCTCTTCCAGGGACCATACCATCATCCCCAAACCCTTCAGGAACATTCTTATCAGAAAAGACACTTTGAACAGGAATCCCATTGTCATTCTCTGCATCAATAGCAACCTCATCATTAAAAACATCATTCGATTCATGAACCTCAGAAACATCATTGTTATTCCCAACATCCCAAGTACCCTGACCATTAGACACAACCACAGGCTGAACTCCAACACCAGCCTCAGGATTCTGGTATTTGTTCTCAGCTTTGAGCTAAAATACCAAATCAGTGAACTGTTTCAGGATACAACAGTACACCTGTTGAATGAAGATGTGCTGTGTGCTCTAGCGGAACTGGTTTTCTGAATGTTATAGGTTCCATCAGAATCAGCTGTCGCGTTGTGAGCATTTCGTTTTTTATAAAATCTGCATCAGATGAGCCCTGAAATCTCTCTTCCTCTTTTAGATCGAAAGGCCACGGGACAGACTCTTCTGTTCTGTGGTCACTGTAGCAGAACAAAAGTACAGCTCAACGTTATGGTAAGCCTTTGGGGATTTGTTTTCCCAAACGGGTCTGGTGTGTGTGTGTATTTGGTTCAGTTCTTCAGCAACATGGATGTTAATTGGACTGGGGGTGGTGCCTATTGGAGTTGTGCTTTTATTCATTAACTAGCGTATATACCCAGTGTTACCCCGGTGTTATAGGGACCACTGCCTGTCTACTTTCTCCCTTCTCCAGCTTTGAGAAGGCCTCCTTCACAATGTCTGATAATACTGGGTAGGCTCTCTTTGTGACTCCTTCCTGTTGGGCAAATGGGCATATTAACAAAAGACCCTCTCCATAAATGTACAGCAGAGTAACTTACTAGCAGCAGCGTGACCCACCACCAGTAGCCCAAAGTGATAAAAAGAGCACACAGATCAATGTTATATCTTCCATAGGAGCCTTATCTTTTTGGTAAAATAATATGTTTGCAGTATTTACAAGAACAAGGTTTCCATAACACAAACAAAGTTATTTACACTTCCTTCTTTACTTCCACGCTGGTCTTTTTTCTCATAAACAGCTTCGCTCTCACACCAAAGTTACGCAGGAGTTTCACACAGTAGCTTTACACACAAGGCCTTCAACCTGGGGCTTCCCTCACCAAAGTTTCTCACACCGAAGGCTACTTACACTGAGGACTTCTCATACTAAGGCCTTTCTCCCTCTGAGGACTTCTCACACTGAGGGCTCTCTCAGACTGACACCTCTCTCACGCTGAGATGAACTAACACTGAAGCCTTCTCATACTGAGGCCTACTAACACACTGAGGCCTTTCTCCCACTTAGGCCTTCTCACACTGAGGGCTCTCTCAGACCATCACCTCTCTCACACTGAGATGAACTAACACTGAAGCCTTCTCATACTAACACACTGAAGTCTTCAACCTGGAGCTTCCCTCACTAAAGTTTCTCACACCAGGCCTACTCACACCAAAGGCTACTTACACTGAGGCCTTCTCATACTATGGCCTTTCTCCCACTGAGGCCTTTCTCCCACTGAGGCCTTCTCACACTGAGGGCTCTCTCAGACTGACACCTCTCTCATGCTGAGATGAACTAACACTGAAGCCTCCTCATACTGAGGCCTACTAACACATTGAGGCCTTTCTCCCACTTAGGCTTTCTCACAATGAGGACTCTCTCAGACTGTCACCTCTCTCACGCTGAGATGAACTAACACTGAAGCCTCCTCATAATGAGGCCTATTAACACACTGAGGCTCTTCTCGCACAGACTAAGGCCTCCTTCACACTGTGAGGCCTTCTCACAGACTTTTCTCCCATTGAGGTTTACCTCAGACTGGCAGCTACTAAGCGACAGGCACACCTTACATTGAACTGCAGCTTTTGCTGAGGCATTGTATCCATTTAACCCTTAAAGTGCTTGACTCACATTTTTGTAATTTAAAAAAACCTAGATAATTTTTAATATTTCTGACATTTCCTTCCTTCCTTTCACTCCCTTTCTGTTTTCTTTCTTTCTTTCCCCCCTTGTTTTCCTTCATACGCCTACTCCCTCTCCCCCTTCCCTTCCCTCATCTCTTCTTCCCTTCTTTTTCTTTCTTTCCTTCCTTCCCTACTCTCATACCTTTTCTCTTTCTTCCCTCCCTTTAATATTTCTTCCCCCTCCCTTCTCCTTTCCTTCCTTCCTTCCCTCCCTTTCTCTCTTTCTCTCTTTCTGTCTGTCTGTCATGTTGCCAGGGCTCTGCCTTATTTAGGTAGAGATGAACCAAACTCCCAATTTTATCAAACAGTTTAATTAAAACAGCACTTACTTGTTGGCTGTTTTAATAGACCAAAATATAAAACATAAAATATAAAGATAACACTCAGCCATAGAATAAACAAAAACTGATAGCAAAAGCTACACCGTAGTCAAAGGGTCCAGTCCAGTGGTCAAACACCGAGAGTTCAGTAAACAAAGTCCAGGGAACAAGGGTCTATACCGTAGTCAAAAGCCAGTCCAAAGGTTCAAGGTTCCAGGGTGCCAAGATTACAGGAGACAGGCCAGGATACAAAAAATCCAACAGACCTGGGGGAAAAACCAGCAGCATCCACCACCAAAATATGACAATACTTTTCTCCCGAAGATCACTTCCAAGGCTCGCTCCTTATATCCACAAACACCCAGCTGCAACCTATGTCTTGCATACCTCCACCCTTAATTGCTTTCAACAATGAACTCTTACAGATTACTAAACCCTTTAGAACTAATACTTACATTAACCCTTCCATCACCAAGCACCATCAACTGCAGAACATATGACTCTTTCTTTCTTTCTTTTCCTCCCTTCCCCTCTCCCTCCCATCATGCACATGTCACCTTTCTTTCCTGGTGACATCTCAGAGGGCCACCTGTACACCTTTTTTTGTAGAGACGGACAATCAACAAACATATGTACATACAAATGATGACTTTTTTAATGCCTTGAGTCCCATTTGTGAGAGGAAGACAAACAAATTAGAGATTACAGGTGGATGTTTGTGAACAAGTGCTTGTTATTGTCTTGTTCCCATTCTATACTAAGACAGATCAGTTTCAAGTGCATGTTTCTGAATGTTGTATAAGTTCCTATGTTGACCTGTTGCAGGGAGAAGTCCAAAAAGTTAGCGGAACAAGCGGCGGCCGTGGCCTGTCTCAGGGCGCTTGGCCTCCCAGAGGGGAAACTGAGCGAAGAGGCAAATCACTTGGGCAACAAACGCAAAAGGCAAGACCAGGAAGTTTTGAACAATGGAGACCATGGAAACAGCTTGGAAACAGAAGCCAGTTGTAAGAAACCTCATTTTCCTCCAGAAGTGTGTAACTCCAGCATTTCCTAAGTGCCACAGAAGAGTGGAAATAGACATTTTACATCTATGCAGCAGTTTATCATATGTTCTACAGTTGATGGTGGTGGTGATGGAATGGTTAATGTGAGTATTAGTTCTAGAGGGTTTGGTAACCTGTAAGTGGGAATTCATGGGTGAATGCAATTAGGGGTGGAGGTGTGCAGGAGATGGGTTGCAGCTGGGTGTTACTGTATTTAAGGAGCTAACCTTGAGACTGATCTTTGGGAGAAAAGTATTCTGTCACGTTGCCAGGGCTCTGCCTTATTTAGTTAGAGATGAATCAAACTCCCAGTTTTATCAAACAGTTTAATTAAAACAGCACTTACTTGTTGGTTGTTTTAAAAGACCAAAATATAAAACACAAAGATAGCGGTCAGCTACAGAATAAACAAAAACTGATAGCAAAAATAACTTCATAGTCAAAAGGGTCCAGTGCAGTGGTCAAACGCCGAGAGTGATATACCGTAGTCAAAAGCCAGTCCAAAAGTTCAAGGTTCCAGGGTTCCAAGATTACAGGAGACAGGTCAGGATACCGAAAATCCAACAGACCTGGGGGGGGGGGGGGGGAACCAGCAGCATCCACCACCAAAAATGATACTTTTATCTCAAAGATCAGTCTCAAGGTTAGCTCCTTAAATCCAGTAACACCCACCTGCAATCCATCTCCTGCACACCTCCACCCCTAATTGCTTTCACCCATGAACTCCCACTCACAGATCATCAAACCCTCTAGAACTAATACTCACATTAACCCTTCCATCACCAACCATCAACTGCAGAACATATGACACAGTTTCCAATTGCCCTGTATTTCTCCTGGATGCATGCAGTTGGAGCAGGTAAAAGTGGATTTTGAATCATTTTATGTTTGAAATGATGGGCTTCTTGCTGCTTTTCTTTTGGTGCCTTTGGACCGGGACAGTTACGCATGTATTTCAGCTGTATTGAGAAAAATATGATTGTAAACAGTATTAAATTCTCCTTTTACAGTAAGTGTTATTTTGTGTCAGGAAGGGGGAAAGATCATTCAGAATTATCATATTGGAAATCAGTTCTGTTCTCACTGTTTTTCCAACAACACTTTACCCGTTCTCATGGGTTCTCTGTTTTAGGACACAGCAGTAACACAGAAGAGATGTGATAATCCAAATCGTACACCAATAATTGAAAGTGAGTTTAGTGCCCCGTGTTTGGTTGCTAATTCACATTTCTGGCCAAAGAAGGGGGAAATGGTTGTATTCGAACCAGAAATTACTCTGAACAACAATAAAAAGTATACTGTGTCTTCTAAACTATGATTTACATCAATTCTGTCTGAATTCTAATGTTTTGAGCCCAGTGGGAAGGGCTAGGGGTGTTTGTTGCACGTCAGGACAGGAAAAGTCCTCTGACTCTAAACACCACACCATTGATTGGAAAACAATCCTTTTATTGAAAATAGTTAAAAAGCAGCAAGTAAAAAGCACTTTCAAGAAATAGGCAAATCCAATTAGGTAAGAAGATAAGTAGGAGCAAAAATAGTCCAAGGTAAAGTCCAGCAAAGTCCATAAAAACAAAGTCCACACTTCTTTAATATAATTCAGCAATTCCTGCCTCCTATCTATCTAATAGTTAAAAAGCAGCAAGTAAAAAGAACTTTAAAGAAATAGGTAAATCCAATTAGGTAAGAAGATAAGCAAAAATAGTTCAGGGTAAAGTTCAGCAAAGTCCACACTTTTATAATTCAGCAAACCAGGAAACATTAATCCAAGAATCCAAATCATGAAACAAGAAATACTTAGACAAGAATCTTCCCAGCAATGCTTCCATGAACAAGAACTTCCCTTGATTCCAAACGATGCTTCCTCTGACTACATTTCCCATACTTGGAACTTTTATCCCTTCGTTAAGCTATCCCAAGCACTCAGAAATTGGTTTTGCTTTAATTGAGATTCCTTTATCTTTTTCTGTCAGATTCTGGCAGACCGCCAAAGCCACTGTTCGGTCTGCCTATTTTGACTAATCTCCTGCCTCCTATCTATTTGCTCATTAAGTTTTCCAGCTGGGCCAGCTACCCAGTTGTTTTCAAGCCCCAAATCCTGGGAACTCTCTGGTAACAATTCAGGGAGTACACCATCATCCCCACAGCCTTCAGGGACATTCTCATGGAAAACTACACTTTGCACAGGGATCTCCTGGTTCTTCTCTGCATCAGTATCATTGGCCGAACCATTGCCATCTTGAAATTCATTGGCATCATTTCCCACATCCAAAGCACCCTGATCCTGAAACACAATCACTCCAACAGTGTTTTCCACATCCAGTTAATTCAGATTGATTTACTGAAGTGTCTATCCTATCCTTCAGGCAAATGCTTTTAAGTTAGGTAGAAAACAGTGGAGAATGAGGGCCGGGCTGTAGCACAGCTGGGTAATAACCAGCTGCAATAGTTCATTGCCAACCGGAAGGTGGCAAGTTCGAAGACCGAGTCAGATTGAGCACCCAACTGTTAAGCTTAGCTTACTGTCCACCTAAGCAGTTCGAAAACAGCTGAGCTGTGAGTAAAGAAATTAGGGACCACTTAAAGTGGGGATGGGGGGGGGTATTTTATGACACCATAAAAATGCCGGTGATCAAAAAGCAAGAAGGAAATACGATCAAAATGATTGGCACCATAGTGGATGAAATGACAGCACCCCCTGTGGCTGGAATCGAGCATAACCTCCAGGCGCCGAAGTTGAAATCCCTCCATCTGTCTGTCTGTATGTCTAAAAATGGCATTGAATGTTTGCTGTGTATGTGTGCATTGTGATCCACCCTGGGTCCCCTTCCAAGTGAGAAGGGCAGAATATAAATACTCTAAATAAATAAATAAGTCAAGGTAAGTAATGTGAACTGTCTTCAGAAAAAGGAGCAATTACAGCCAACATCCAGTGTCAAAGCAACAAGATAATTCTGGCTTTTTTATTCTCCTGCATAAATACAACATCTGATAGAATCAGATGGTCTTTGCTGCCTCTGGAATGCGGTGTTTGTCCGCCTGAATTCACCTTTGCACCCAGCACCACACAAGAGTCCAATAGTACTAACTAAACAGTTTAGTGAAGGATAATGAAAACGCATAAGAATTTACAAAAAAAAATATTCACTTCCAACTACAGGGAAGAAAGGAGATTCCACCTGAACATTAGGAAGAACTTCCTGACTGTGAGAGCTGTTCAGCAGTGGAACTCTCTGCCCCAGAGTGTGGTGGCGGCTCCTTCTTTGGAGGCTTTGAAACAGAGAATGGATGGCCATATGTCAGGGGTGCTTTGAGAGCGATTTCCTTTTATAGCAGGTTGTTGGACTGGATGGCCCATGAGGTCTCTTCCAACGCCAGGATTCTATGATTCTACACTTGGCTCTCATGTTAGGTTTTCCAAAACGACGTGGGAACTGTTTAGGAGTTAATACTTTGTTCTAATTTTTCATGGTGTTGATAGAGAAGCAGTTACGTTTCTTCCATCTCTACAAAGACAGGGTTCTTCTCAACCAGATAGGAATGGAAGGTGGGTTGCCGTACCCGTTGCTGACACGCGAGGGCACTGCAAACCACAATTCATTTGTTTATGTTCCGGGCACCAAAGTCCTAAGCGAAAAGACGAGAGAGCTGCTTTGTGGCTGACCTATTATCCATGCTGCTTTCACTATCAGGGTTCTCTGTTTTCATAGAATCATAGAGTTGAAAGACACCCTAAGGGTCATCCAGTCCAACCCTATTCCACCACAATCAAAGCCCTCCTGACAGATGGGCTTCCACCCTATGCTTAAAAACCTCCGGAGAAGAAGACTCCATTGGGACTCCCAAATAGCGGATTCAAACGACTCTTTCTATCAGGAAATTCTTCCTAATATTTAAGTGGAATCTCTTTTCTCGTTGTTTGACTCTGTTGTTCCATGTCTTAGTCTCCGGAGCAGCAGGAAACAACTTGTGCCCTCCACAACATTATATCCTTTCACATTTTTAAAACACAGTTCTCCGGTGCCTCCTTAACCTTATTTTCTGCAGGCTAAACATACACACTTTCCTAATCCGTTCTTCATAGGGATTCATGGTTTCCCGATCTTTTAGCGCAGCGTTTCTCAACCTGGGGGTCACAAGGGGGTTTCACAGGGGCCACCAAAGAGAGAGAGGCACGTGCAAAGGAAGTACCTTCATGGCATGGAGGTTCTGTGTGGGAAGTTTGACTCAATTCTATCATTGGTGGAGTTCAGAATGCTCTCGGGCTAAGAATGGCAGTATAGAAATATAGTAAATAAATAAATTTGACTGTAGGAGAATTATAAATCCCAGCAACTACAACTCCCAAATATCAAGGTCTATTTTCCTCAAACTCCATCAGTGTTCACATTTGGGCATATTGAGTATTCATGCCAAGTTTGGTCCAGATCCATCACTGTTTGAGTCCACAGTGCTCTCTGGATGTAGGTGAACTACAACTCCAAAACTCAAGGTCAATGTTCACCAAACCCTTCCAGTATTTTCAGTTGGTCATTGGAGCTCTGTGTGCCAAGTGTGGTTCAATTCCATTGTCAGTGGATTTCAAAATGCACTTTGATTGTAGGAGAACTATAAATCCCAGCAACTACAACTCCCAAATGTCAAGGCTTTCCCCAAACTCCACCAGTGTTCAAATTTGGGCATACTGAGTATTTGTGCCAAGTTTGGTCTAGCTCCACCATTGTTTGAGTTCACAGTGCTCTCTGGATGTAGATGAACTACAACTCCCAAACTCAAGGTCAATGCCCACTAAACCCTCCCAGTATTTTCTGTTGGTTGTGGGAGTTCTGTGTGCCAAGTTTGGTTCAATTCTGTTGTTGGTGTAGTTCAGAATGTTCTTTGGTTGTAGATGAACTATAAATCCCACAAATACAGTTCCCAAATGTCTAGGTCTATTTTCCCCAAACTCTGCCAGTGTTCACATTTGGGTATATTGAGTATATGTGCCAAGTTTGATCCAGATCCACATTGTTTGAGTACGCAGTGCTCTCTGGGTGTTGATGAACTACAATTCCAAAACTCAAAATCAATGCCCACCAAACCCTTCGGGGGTTGAGAAGGAGTAGAAATGCTCGAAATAAATAAATATTTTGTGTTGGTCATAGGAGTTCTGTGTGTTGAGTTTGGTTCAATTCCATCGTTGGTGGAGTTCAGAATGCTCTTTGATTATAGGTGAACTATACATCTCAGGAACTACAACTCCCACATGACAAAATCATCCCCCCCAACCCCACCAGTATCAGGTATTGGTGCCAAATGTGGTCCAGTGAATGAAAATACATCCTGTGTATCAGATATTTATATTAAAAATCATAACAGAAGCAAAATTACGGTTATGGAAGTAGTAACAAAAATAATGTGATGGTTGGGGGTCAGCACAACATGAGGAACTGTATTACGGGGCCACGGCATTAGGAAGGTTGAGGAGCACTGGTTTGGTGTTTTTATGCATTTAGGAGGCAAAACACATCAATGCTTTTGATTTGCATATGAAAACTAGGTCAACTGCAAATATGCACAGTTGATTGGGATTTGCTGATTGATTTTGAGAGTGGCCGGGGTTATCTTGCCACCCAATTGTGTCCTGCTGCGTGTGTATGCTTTCTGATTGCATTCTGCATCAAGTCTCTGCTGAATTAGGAGTAAACAAGTGCCCACTCTCTCAATGTGGATGGGCTCTAAAAAGGAGAGATTCCTCCTCCGGTTCATATGATGGAGCAGTGGTTCTCGACCTCGCTAATGCCGCGACTCCTTAATACAGTTCCTCATGTTGTGGTGACCCCCAACCATAACATTACTTTCATTGCTACTTCATAACTGTCATTTTATTACTGTTATGAATTGTAATGTAAATCTCTGATATTCAGGATGTATTTACATTCACTGGACCAAATTTGGCACAAATACCAAATTTGAATCATGATGGAGTTTTGGGGGGTTTAATTTGTCATTTGGGAGATGTAGTTGCTCTGATTTATAGTTCACGTACAATTAAAGAGCACTCTGAACTCCACTGACGATGAAATTGAACCAAACTCAACACACAGAACTCCCATGACCAATGGAAAATACTGGAAGGGTTTGGTGGGCATTGACCTTGACTTTGGGAGTTGTAGTTCACCTATATCCAGAGAGCAATGTGGACTCAAACAATGATGGATCTGGACCAAACTTGGCACTAATCCTCCATATGGATTTGTAGTACCTTCAACCAATTCATCTCTGACTTCCATAGACCACTGAGACCCCCACGAATTATAGACCTGGAACAAACTTGGGACACAGAACCCCAGTGACTAATCAAAAATAATGGAGGATGCTGGGAGTAAGTGACAGTGATTTACGGGTGATGTAGTTCACCTACATATGGAGAGCAATGTGAACCCAAACGACCATGCATTCAGACCAAACTTGGCACAAATATTCAATATGCCCAAATGTGAACACTGGTGGAGCTTGGGGAAAATAGACCTTGACCTTTGGGAGTTGTAGTTTCAGGGATTTATAGTTCTCCTACAATCTAAGAGCATTCTGAACTCCACCGACGATGGAGTTGAACCAAACTTGGCACACAGAACTCCCATGACCAACAGAAAATACTGGAAGGGTTTGGCAGGCTTTGTCTTTGCGTTTTGGAGTTATAGTCCTCTTATATGACATCTGGGAGTTGTAGTTTCAAGGATTTATAGTTCTCCTACAATCAAAGAGCATTCTGAACTCCACCGACGATGGAATTGAACCAAACTTGGCACACAGAACTCCCATGACCAACAGAAAATACTAGAAGGGTTTGGTGGGCATTAACCTTGAGTTTTGGAGTTGTAGTTCACCTACATCCAGAAAGCTCTGTGGGCTCAAACAATGCTGGATCTGGACCAAACTTGGCACTAATCCTCAATATGCCCAAATGTGAACACTGGTGGAGTTTGGGGAAAATAGACCTTGACATTTGGGAGTTGAAGTTTCTGGGATTTATAGTTCTACAATCAAAGAGCATTCTGAACTTCACCAAACAATAGAATTGAACCAAACTTGGCACACAGAACTCCCACAACCAGGGTTCTGGTTTGGTAGGATTTGAAACTTGGCACTAATCCTCAATATGCCCAAATGGGAACACACATTTGAGCATATTGAGGATTAGTGCCAAGTTTGGACCAGAAAATAGACCTTGACATTTGAGAGTTGTAGTTTCGGGGATTTATAGTTCTCCTACAATCAAAGAGCATTCTTAACTCCACCAACAATGGAATTGAACCAAACTTGGCAGACAAAACTCCCATGACCAACAGAAAATACTGGAAGGGTTTGGGTAGGCTTTGTCTTTGAGTTTTGGAGTTGTAGTTCTCCTATATGACATCTGGGAGTTGTAGTTTCAAGGATTTATWGTTCTCCRAAAATCAAAGAGCATTCCAAACTCTACTGACYTTGGAGTTGATCCAAACTTGACACACAGAACTCCCATGACTAACTGAAAATACTGGAAGGGTTTGGTGGGCATTGACCTTGAGTTTTGGAGTTGTAGTTCACCTACATCCAGAAAGCACTGTAGGCTCAAACAATGATAGATCTGGACTAAACTGGGCAAGTATAATCAATATGCCCAAATGTGAACACTGGTGGAGTTTTGGGAAAATAGACCTTGGCATTTGGGAATTGTAGTTTCTGGGATTTATAGTTCTCCTGCAATCAAAGAGCATTCTGAACTCCACCAACGATGGAATTGAACCAAACTTGGCACACAGAACCCCCATGACCAACAGAAAATACTGTATTTTCTGAAGGTCTTTGGCGACCCCTCTGACACCCCCTCACGACCCCCCTAGTGGTCGCGACCTCCAGGTTGGGACTGTGGTGGAGAGATTCTCATATGGCCCTTGGCCTTACTTACTCCTGCGTTGGGGACTTCCTTCTCCCATAGAAACATGAGAGGAATGCTTTGAGGAATGTCCCAGGCTCCAAGCGGAGCCCTGCCCTTCAATGCCGGCTGAGCATCAAGCCAAATGCAGCTCAAACAGCACAATCCCAGCCCTCCCTGGGAACAGCATTGCCAGGATCGTAGCACATGGCAGTTCCAAAATGCTTAAATTTTTCTTTAATGGGCTCATTGTGACCTCCTTTGCAGCAGGTTTTGTTTTTTTGTGGTTGTACCTTTTTTTAAAAAAGCCTTTCGACAGACCAGCAGTGCATTGAAAACAGGTGCCGGCTAGTCATCAAGGAGTCCTCGCTCACAGAAGCTTTTGTGTCACCGCTTCAGTTGCGACACGTCAAAGTCGCCATGCAAAAGCAGGTGGCTGGGGGCTGGGAGGAACTGGGACACGGAGCGCTGCAGCCAAAAAGGCCCCTCTTCCAAGCGAGGGATTGTTGTCTGGCTGGCAACAGCCACTGCTCTGCTGAATTCACACTTTCTATGTTGCTTGTTGCCCCGCTAAATAAGACACCGTACAGAAAATGCTATCGGGCAAATCCTTATGAAAAAGTCTTTGCTATTCTCCACATTCCGACCTTATTCTGTGATAAACCAAACAACATGTTGCACCTCAGAAGGAGTTCCCCTTGCTCAAAGCACTCACCAGGAAATCAGATGCGGTAACAAACAGTTTATTGATCAAACACATATAAGAAAGGGCCAGAAGCACCTTAAGCAAATCTATATAAATAAAAATGTAATGTTTGTTTGTGGGATTAACATAATTCAAAAACCATTGGACTAATTGACACAAAATTTGGACACAATAAACCTAACAGAGCAATGAGTGACCATCCCTCATAAAATCCCCCCCAAAACAGTGAAAAGGACTTAAAAACCCAAATAAGCTAAATGACAAAAAGCTAAATGAAATACAGAAATAAAAAGGAAGGAAGGGGAGAAAGAAAGAAAGAAGAAAGAAAGAAAGAAAGAAAGAAAGAAAGAAAGAAAGAAAGAAAGAAAGAAAGAAAGAAAGAGGGAGGGAGGGAAAGAAAGAAAGAAAGAAAGAAAGAAAGAAGGAAGGAAGGAAAGGGAGAAGGAAGCAAAGAGCGAAAGAAGGAAGGAAAGAGGTAGAGAAGGAAGAAAGGAGAGAAAGACAAAAAGAAGAAAAGAGAGAAGGAGAAGTTGGGTAAGGGACTGGTGTACACTAGGAAGACTGTTCATTCCTAATCAAGGTGGTCAATTGCAACATTCACATATGCCCCAAACAGATAAGAGCTCTTTCTCCCACCCTGGACATCCCACAGATATATAAACCCAATTTCCCTAGTTCCCAACAGATCTCAACCTCTGAGGATGCCTGCCATAGATGCAGGCGAAACGTCAGGAGAGAATGCTTCTGGAACATAGCCATACCGCAAAACAAACAACAATCCAGATAAAGGGTTCTTTCCCCCACCCTGAACAGTCCACAGATATATATACACTCCCAAGTTTTCTGTATTATATTCCTAAATTGCATATTTCTAAGGTGTATCACACACACAGGCTTCTGCTTTTTGGCACAAGTGATGATGTTGGTGCTCATTTCCAAAGTCCCAAAATGCTTAAGACTGGGATTACTGACCTACCACCAACTAATACCAGGTCCTGATGGCTGTATTTCAGAGGAAATCACTGGCCAAACCAACACTGAGTATCCCTTGTCAGAGAAAACACTATGGAATGCACGAGGTTGCCATAAGTCGACAGGATTCAGTTGCAGTTGAGTTTTTGAAGGCTAAAGCAGAGGCAGAGTTAAAGTCGAACACGTAGAAGTAGCTTAGCCTATTAATAGGCTCCCTTTCAGTGGTGTGTACGCATGGCAGTGGCCTCGGGGTTTATTTGATTCTATTCAAAAATCCGTTGAATCAAAAAGCCAGAGAGAGAGTTCTCTGTGCCGTTGTTCTAGCATAACTTCATTCTGTGGAGTCGTGTTTTGAAGTTGCACCGCCTTCTATGCCGATTTGGGCATATTGAGTATTTGTGCCAAGTTTGGTCCAGATCCATCATTGTTTGAGTTCCGAGTGCTCTCTGGATGTAGGTGAACTACAATTCCCAAACTCAAGGTCAATGACCACCAAACCCAGTATTTTCTGTTGGTTGTGGGAATTCTTTGTGCCAAATTTGGTTCTGTTGGTGGAGTTCAGAATGCTCTTTGATTGGTGGCAGAGGCGGCCCTAGGTAATTTTCAACGTTAAGCAAACAGTATTTTGCCCCCCCCCCCCAAACCAATCACTGATATATTTTCTGTTCGTTGTGGGGGTTCTGTGTGCCATATTTCGTCCAATTCCATTGGTGGAGTTCAGAATGCTCTTTGATTGTAGGTGAACTATAAATCCCAGTAGCTACAACTCGCATATGTCAAGGTCTATTTTCCCCCAAGAGCGCCTCAAGAGCGCCCCTGGGCAAAATCAACTATACTGCGAATGCTTACTTTGCGTAATGGGTTGAGCCGCCCCTGGGTATATGGTAGAAGCATATGCTTCCGTTGCAATAAGGAAGGAAAGAGAAGGAAGTGGAAGGAAAGGGGGAGGGAAGGGGAAGGAAGGGAGAGAGCGATTAAGGACAGAAAAGGGTACAGTGGAGAGGGGGAGTTATATCGTGCTTATGATGAAAACAGCAGGGAAGTTCTTCCTTCGCTTTTTGCATCCTTTCTCTTCTTTCCTCCCCCCTCTTTCTCTCCTTTTCCCTCCTTCCTTCCTCTCTCTTCCTTCCTTCCCTTTTTCTTTCTTTCTCTTCCTTCCTTCTCTCCTCCTTTCTCTTCCCCTTTCTTTCCTTTCCTTTTCCTTCCTTCTTCTTCCTTCCTTCTCTATCTATTTCCTTCCTTCTCTCTTTCCTCTTTTCCCTCCTTCCTCCCTCTCTTTCTTTTTTCTCTCTCTTCTCTTTCTCTCTTTCTCTCTTTCTTTCTCCCCTTTTCCCTCTCTCTTCCTTCCCTTTTTTTCTGTATTATCATTTAGCTTTTCGTCATTTAGTTTTTGGTGTTTTTAAAGTAATTTCCCCTGCTTTTTGGAGGAGGAGAGATGAGTGATAGTCACTCGTTGGTCTGTTAGGTGTCTTGTGTCCAAATTTAGTGTCAATTCATCCAATGGTTTTTGAGTTATGTTAACCCCACAAGTGAACATTACATTTTTATTTATATAGATTAGCCATCCCCTGCCACGTGTTGCTGTGGCCCACTCTGGTGATCTGGAAAATAAAGTAATGTGAAAGTGTTGGTTGCCAATATATGCAATTTCTTTATGCTTGTGGGTAAACAGTATTTGATTATCTTTTCTTGCCCTGGACTGGATAGCTATAAGTATTTTCTATTGGTCATGGGGGTTCTGTGTGGAAAGTTTGCCCCAATTCTATTGCTTGTGGGGTTCAGAATGGTCTTTGATTATAGGTGAACTATAAATCCCAGTAACTACAACTTCCAAATGTCAAGGTCTATTTCCCCCAAACTCCATCTGTGTTCCTAGTTGGGCATATGGAATATTCGTGCCAAGTTTGGTCCAGATCCATCATTGTTTGAGTCCACACTGCTCTCAGGTTGTAGGTGTACCACAACTCCCAAACTCAAGGTCAATGCCCACCAAACCCTTCAAGTATTTTCTGTTGGTCATGGGAGTTCTGTGTGCCATGTTTGGTTCAGTTCCATCGTTGGTGGAGTTCAGAATGCTCTTTGATTGTAGGTGAACTATAAATCCCAATTACTACAGCAAATGTCAAGGTCTATTTCCATTAAACTCCATCTGTGTTCATATTTGGGCATATGGAATATTCGTGCCAAGTTTGGTCCAGATCCATCATTGTTTGAGTCCACACTGCTCTCAGGTTGTAGGTGAACTACAACTCCCAAACCCAAGGTCAATGCCCACCAAACCCTTGTAGTGTTTTCGCTTGGTCATAGGAGTCCTGTGTGCCATGTTTGGTCCAATTCCATCATCAATTTGTCCAGTGTTTTTTGAGTTATGTTACTCCCACAAATGAACATTACATTTTTATTTATATAGATTGTGAATTACGCAGCAGTGGAGGCCAGCCCTCCTTGAGTTGGGATTTTGAGCACTTCCCTTTGGGAGATGAGGCAATGCTGGCAAGTGGATGGTGTTCTGGGCTTCCCAGCTGAGTCACTGAGCTATTCTAAGCCCAAAGAGAAGAGACATGACAGGATCTGACAGCCTCTCTCGCACATCTCCTTCTTCTGCTGCGGCTAATCCTTCTCTCCCTTGGATTAGTTTAATCCTTTCGCCATCCCTGCAGGTGCCTTTCTGCAAACTCTCTTTTCATTTTGCAGTTCTGAGAAGTTGGAGCAAGGAGGTTTCTTTGCTTTCCTGGCCTGGAATCCAATGCAACCAAAGAAGGCACAGGGTGCATCTTATTATTATTATTATTATTATTATTATTATTATTATTATTATTATTATTATTATTAAAAACAATTTTTATTATATTTTGCACACACAAAGAAATACGTTCCTTTTGCTAGAATTTACATCGAAAGTGGGAGAAAACTAAGTTTATATAAAAGTAGGAAAATATTTACGAATAAATAAAAATAAGCAAAAAAGGAAAAGGGGGGAAAAAGGAGAGAAAAAAACGACATACAAAAATACCTAAAAAAAACCAACCGACTCTTGACTGCCATTCTGTGTCTTCGCCTATATTATGTAAATACTTGTTTGTCTATTATTATTTTTTGTTTTTTAATTTTTCATTTCACTCTATAAACCACTTTTTGATCATAGTTTTTTATTTTTATTATTATTATTATTATTATTATTATTATTATTATTATTATTANCCCTCCTTCCCCACCCTTCATCCTTCCCTCCTTTCTTCCTTCTCTCCTTCCATACTTTCGCCCTTCCTTTCTTTCTCTTTCGTTCTCTTTCTTTCTGCCTCCCTTCCTTCTTCTTTCCTTCCTTCCCACCCTCCTTCTCCCTTCACTCTACCTCTTGCTCCATCATATTAAAAAGCGATTGCATGTTGTCACGGCTTGAGAGTTGGACTAAAACGCTGGGAGACCATGACTCGGTGCTATGGAAATTGTAGTTCGATAAGGCAGCAGCGAAAGGCCTTGTGAAACTGCGTCTCCTAGGCTCGCCCTGGCAGTTAGAGCGAGGTCAAACTGCATTAATGCCACAACAGTGAGTTGGGTGAGAGTGGAAAACTAAATAATATTAATAATAACAACAACAATAATGATGATGAATAATAATACTCTGGAGGGGTACCTTTTGGACGCAGAGAGCAAAGCACTCCTGGAAGGCAGGGATGAAGGGCCACTGTTTTGCAAACAAGCCGGCCTCTGGTCCTTTTTCTGTTTCCATGGTGACTGCGATCGTCTTTTCTCTCTCTCTCTCTCTTCCCCATCACTTTCCTTCCAGAGATGAGAGGACGGTTGCTTTGCGGAGGAGAGAAGGAGTCCTGGGTGGCCTTGTCTTAGGAAGGAAGAACCCAAAGAAAGAGGAAACAGGGAGAGCCAGCCATGGAGATGGTTGCCTTGCCTTTGGCTCTCATCCTGCAGCCATTCTCAGGGAAAGGCATGTTGGGCCCAGGCAATGTGACAGGTTTATCTGTGTGGTCAAGTGCCAACTGGTCCAGGTCCTTCGTGGACTCGGTCTTCTTCCAGGTAAAGAGGTCTGAGCAAAGCAAGATAGAGTGTGACTATGTCTTCCCTTGACCTAGACACTACTCTCCTATTGATACCTTCTAGAATCGCATTGGCCTTTTTAGCTGCTGCATCACACTGTAGGCTCATATTAATTTTATTTTTTGTGTCATGAGCAACTTGAGAAACTGCAAGTCGCTTCTGGTGTGAGAGAATTGGCCGTCTGCAAGGATGTTGCACAGGGGACGCCCGGATGCTTTGATGTTTTACTATCATTGTGCCGTCACACCCAGACCCTATAACATTAAAACTAAGATGTGTTTCTCTCTTTATCTGGGCAAACTGCTGGGGGTCTTTCTTTGAAGCAATAACTCAATACTTTCAGCAACTGATTGATGCCAGTCAAGATATGAAACTCAACAAAATATTTATTTCCAAAGTCCTTGGCAGACTTGGCACAGCTTGATAAAGTTACAACACAAACAGTCAATTTGAGAAACCATAGAGATGTTCAATGTATTGTCAAAGAACACAGAAATGCTGGACCACTCTCACAACCACCATGTCAGACTACACAGAGAAGCCATTGAAATACCCAAGCATGTGGACAATTTCAACAGAAAGGAGGAAACCATGAAAATGAACAAAATCTGGCTACCAGTATTAAAAAACTCTAAAATTATAACAGCAAACAACAGAGGAAACAAACAAGGACATCTAATCACCTCTCAACAAAAGTTTGCTTTAGGCAGTGTCAGGCCATTATATGCTAATCAAGGTGGTCAGTTGAAACATTCACACCTAGCTCCAGCAGACAAGAGTCCTTTGTCCCACCCTGGTCATTCCACAGATATATAAACCCTTTTTCCTAGTTCCAACAGACCTCACTACCTCTGAGGATGCTTGCCATAGATGCAGGCGAAACGTCAGGAGAGAATGCCTCTAGACCATGGCCATATAGCCCGAAAAAACCTACTACAATCCAGTGATTCCGGCCATGAAAGCCTTCAACAATATTATTATTATTATTATTATTATTATTATTATTATTATTATTATGTTCTTTCTTTTCCTTTTTCTTCAATTACTGAGGTAACCTTTCTCCAAATGGTAGAAAAAATCCTGAGATATTTCACCCTAACCCTGAGCTGCTATGGTTAGAAAAAACGGATCTTTCCCTATCTAAGCACAAGGTCAGTTTTGGAGATGAAGTAATGCTCAATAGTACTCAATAGCTATTTCTCTCTATTTCTCAATAACTCAATTACTATCTCAATATCTTAATATCTCTCCCTCTCTATCTCAGTTGCCTTTCTTAATAACTCAATATCTATCTATAACTCAATAGTACTGGGATTGTGGCACAGCTGGCTGAGTGTGAGCTGCATTAAGATCACTCTGACCAAAAGGTCATG
>NW_026847993.1:9963806-10038017 GCF_025583915.1 Anolis sagrei ordinatus | reverse complement strand
AATTCACCTTGATTTGGCCTGATGGGAGTTGTAGTTCACCCACCACCTTATGCACTTTATACAATTAAAAATTGATTATTTTTTCAACTAACCCAGGAACACAGAGCCCCCACGACAAGCAAAAGATATTGGAGGACTTTGGAGGAATTTTCCCTGATTTGGGGGAGTTGTAGTTCACCTACATCCAGAGAGCACTGTGAACCCAAACACTGATGGATCCGGACCAAACCTGGCACACACACCCGATATGCTGAAATTTAATTACTGGAGGGGTTTTGGGGAAAATGACCTTCCTTTTTGGGAGTTGTAGTTCATCACAACCTACACCCATAGCAGACTATGAAACCAAACAATGGTGGATCTGACCAAAATTGGCATGCATACCCGATATGCCCAAGTTTGAATACTGGAGGGTATTGAGGGGAACCGATCTGGATTTTTTGGGGTTGTAGGTACTGGGATGTATAGTTCACCTACAATCAATGCACACTCTGAACTTCACCAAAGATGGAATTGGACCAAACTTGGCACACAAAGCCCCCATGACCAGCAAATAATAATAATAATAATAATAATAATAATAATAATAATAATAATAATACTGGAGGTCTTTGGGGAAAATTCACCTTGATTTTGCATGATGGGAGTTGTAGTTCACCCACAACCTCATGCATTTTGTACAATTGAAAATTGATTTTTTTTCCCAAGTAACCCAGGGACCCAAGCTAGTTGGACTACAAAACACACTCAGCCTTTTGTGTTGCATTGTGTCCGAATTCTGCTCTCCCAGGGCGCAAGGAGCATTCATCGCTTCATAATAAGCGTCTATTCTGAACGTTCTGTTGCCTATAAACTCCCACCTAAGAATTTTCTGCTATATATGCTTGCATTGTATCGCGATGCATGTTAAGGCACAGGAAAATAGGTGGCAGGCTATGAGTATTTATATGACATCCTGTTATAAAAGAATCAGACTAATATATATATTTAAAAGTTTGTTTCATTTCCCCATAAACTTGCAAGAATTTGAGAACAAAAGAGTTGGTTCACAGTCAGAGTAGTAATGCAGCCGCCACACTGGAATATCGATATTACAAAACTGCACAATTTTAATTCCTGCAGACATACATAAGTCCCCTTTGGTCCAGATCCATCATTGTTTGAGTCCACAGTGCTCTCTGGATGTAGGTGAACTACAACTCCCAAACTCAAGGTCAATGCCCACCAAACCCTTCTGGTGTTTTCTGTTGGTCATGGGAGTTCTGTGCTGAGTTTGGTTCAATTCCATCACTGGTAGAGTTCAGAATGTTCTTTGATTGTAGGTGGACTATAAATCCCAGCAACTACAACTCCCAAATGTCAAGGTCTTTCCCCCTCAAACTCCACCAGTGTTCACATTTGGGCATATTGCATATTTATGCCATGTTTGGTCCAGATCCATCATTGTTTGAGTCCACAGTGCTCTCTGGATGTAGGTGAACTACAACTCCCAAACTCAAGGTCAATGCCCACCAAACTCTTCCAGTATTTTCTGTTGGTCATGGGAGTTCTGTGTGCTGAGTTTCGTTCAATTCCATCACTGGTAGAGTTCAGAATATTCTTTGATTGTAGGTGAACTGTAAATCCCAGTAACTACAACTTCCAAATGTCAAGGTCTATTTTCCCTAAACTCCACCAGTGTTCACATTTGGGCATATTGTGTATTCATGCCAAGTTTGGTCCAGTTCCACCATTGTTTGAGTCCACAGTGCTCTCTGCATGAAGGTGAAGTACAACTCCAAAACTCAAGGCCAATGCTCACCAAACCTAGTATTTTCTGTTGGTCGTGGGAGTTCTGTGTGCCAACTTTGGTTCAATTCCATCGTTGGTGGAGTTCAGAATGCTCTGATTATAGGTGGACTATAAATCCCAGCAACTACAACTCCCAAATCTCAAGGCTATTTCCACCAAACTCCATCAGTGTTCACATTTTGATAAATTTAGTATTTGTGAAAAGTTTGGTCCAGATCCATCAGTGTTTGGGTCCTCAGTGCTCTCTGCATGTAGGTGCACTACAACTCCAAAACTCAATGTCAGTGCCCACCAAACTCTTCCAGTATTTTCTGTTGGTCGTGGGCATTCCGTGTGCCAAGTCTGGTTCAATTCCATTGTTGGTGGAGTTCAGAATGCTCTTTGCTTGTAGGTGGACTATACCTCCCAGCAACTACAACTCCCGAATGAGAAAACCAATCCCTCCCGCCAACCTCCATCAATATTCAAATTTGGACGTATTGGGTATTTGTGCCAAAGTTGATCGAGTGAATAAAAATCCATCCTGCATATCAGATATTTACATTACGATTCATAACAGTAGCAAAATGATAGTTATGAAGTAGCAACAAAAGTAATGTTATGGTTGGGGGTAACCACAACATGAGGAATTGTATTAAGGCAGTGTTTCTCAACCTTCCTAATGCCGRGATACAATTCCTCATGTTGTGGTGACCCCCAACTATAACATTATTTTCGATGCTACTTCGTAAGTGTAATTTTGCTACTGTTATGAATCGTAATGTAAATATCTGATATGCAGGTTATAGTTTCATTCACTGGACTAAATTTGGCACAAATACCTGATACACCCAAATTTTGAATATTGGTGGGGCTCGGGGGGGGGGGAATTGATGTTGTTGTCATTTGGGAGTTTTAGTTGCTGGGATGTATAGTTCACCTACCATCAAAGAGCATTCTGAATTCCACCAACAATGGAATTGAACCAAATTTGGCACACAGAACTCTCATGATCAACAGAAAATACTGAAAGGGTTTGGTGGGAATTGAGCTTGAGTTTGGAAGTTGTAGTTCACCTACATCCAGAGAGCAGTGTGGACTCAAACAATGATGAATCTGGACCAAACTCTACACAAATACTCAATATGCCCAAATGTGAATACTGGTGGAGTTCGGAGAAACTAGAGCTTGGAATTAGGGAGTTGTAATTGCTGGGATTTATAGTTCACCTCCAATCAAAGAGCATTCTGAACCTCACCTACAATAGAATTGGGTCAAACTTCCCACACAGAACCCTCATGACCAACAGAAAATATTGTGTTTTCTGATGGTCTTTGGAGACCCCTCTTATACCCCCTCGCGACCCCCCAAGGGGTCCCGACCCCCAGGTTGAGAAACGCTGTATTAGGGGGTCGCGGCATGAGGAAGATTGAGAACTACTGTTCTAAGGAACTCCAAAGTAAATTTTATGGAGCGGACAGCATTGGCAACCACTTTCCCTTGTCGCAGAGCAGTCTATTGAGAATTGTGTTGCCAGGAGCTGTTTACTAAAGCGAAATACTCTAATAATTGCCCCTCTGGGAAGGCGCTTGAAAGAAATCCCAGAGAGCGCCAACTGAAGGCGAAACTTCGAGACACGCCAAATCCTGGAGCGCAAATAGATGAGTTTGTTGCAAAGGACAAAGGAAGGCACACTTTGATATGATTGTTTTAGGAGCCTTCCTTTGTGTGCCGGCGACCGTAAAGGCAAACAGTGAGATCCCAGGACTCTGTTGTCTGGAGCTGTAAAGAGAAGGAAGATCTGCTCATCAAAGGCTCACATTGTCAATGACAAGTTTGCTAGACCTCAATGAACGGATGGAAAATATGCATTTAAGCCGTACTCCTCTCCAATGAAGAAAAGGGCCACTCCTTCCAAAAGAACTTTTAAAATCTGGGTCCACATAGTAATCATTTTAATGCCCCAAAGTATGCAACTGGGAGGGTGTTTTCGTGTCAGGAGAAACTGCAAGTCGCTTCTGGTGTGAGAAAATTGGCCATCTGCAAGGATGTTGCCCAGGGGACGCACCTGGATGTTTTGATGTTTTACCATCTTTGTAGGAGGCTTCTCTCATGTCCCAGCAATGGGGAGCTGGAGCTGACAGAGGAAGCTCATCCGCACTCTCACCAAATTCGAACCTCAGACCTGTTTAACCCATTGTGCCACTGGTGGCACACCCTCAGCTTAAGCGGCTGTGGGGGAAAAGGAAAGGGCCTGAGGCTGTTAGGAATTTTTTTATTTACGACATTTATATGCTGATCTTCTCACCCCAAAGTAAAAAAGCACTTT
Source organism: Anolis sagrei ordinatus (assembly GCF_025583915.1). Classification (NCBI taxonomy): domain Eukaryota; kingdom Metazoa; phylum Chordata; class Lepidosauria; order Squamata; family Anolidae; genus Anolis; species Anolis sagrei. Next base: position 10,033,918 of record NW_026847993.1, on the reverse strand, counting down.
AAAGAAATAGGTAAGTCCAATTAGATAAGAAGATAAGCCAGAACAAATTAGTCCAAGGTAGAGTTCAGCAAAATCCATAAAAGCAAAGTACACATATCTCTAATATAATCCAGAAAATCAGGAACACGTTGATCCAAGCCTTGGGTGAGCAATCAATAAATCCAGGAATCAAAACTATGAAACAAGGAGTATCTTAGCATGAATCTTCAAAGCAAGGTTTCCATGAAACAAGGACAGGAACTTAGCGTGATTCTAAACCAGGGGTCCCCAAACTATGGCCCGTGGGCCACTTCCAGCCCGCCAAGGGCACTTATCCGGCCCGCGGAGGAGGAGCGCCCCCCCCCACACAGTGCCCCTCCCTTGGCTGGCTCACGCTATCCGTCAGGCCCGATGGGCAGCATGAGCCAGCCAAGGGCAGCTGCTCCATGTGGCCTACTCGTGAAGGCACCTCGTGAGGTGATTTACACGCGAGTAGGCCACGCGGGGCTGCTCCTCCCTTGGCAGGCTCATGCTATCCGTCAACCTAATGGGCAGCGTGAGCCAGCCAAGGGCAGCTGCTCCGCGTGGCCTACTTGCGCGTAAAGCACCTTGTGATGTGCTTTACACGCAAGTAGGCCGCGCGGGGCTGCTCCTCCCTTGGCAGGCTCACGCTGCCCATCAGGCCCGATGGGCAGCGTGAGCCAGCCAAGGGAGGCTGCCCCGGTGCTCCATGCAGTCATGCCGGCCACATGACCTTGGAGGTGTCTATGGACAACGCCGGCTCTTCGACTTAGAAATGCAGATGAGCACCACACCCCAGAGTCAGACACGACTGGACTTCATGTCAGAGGAAAACCTTTAACTAGGAAAATTGTGGAAGATCCAGGGTGGGAGAAAGAACTCTTGTCTGTTGGAGGTAGGTATGAATGCTTCAATTGGCCACCTTGATTACCATTTCATAGCCTGACAGTTTTTAGGGAGAATCCTTTGTTGAGAGGTGATTAGCTGGCCCTGATTGTTTCTTGTCTGGAGTTCCCCTGTGTTTGAGTGTTGTTCTTTATTTACAGTTGTAATTTTAGAGTTTTTGTAATACTCGTAGCCCGATTTTGTTCAGACTAGAAATAGGAAGATTACCCATTCTCTGCTCCTGGAATTACTGCCTAAAGAGGGCTAGAAAGAACCCCCTCTAAGGGCCCTTCCACACAGCAAAATAAGATAGGTGCAATGTGCATAGGATTTTTTTAATTGATTTTTTTTTAAAAAAAACTATAGTCCGGCCCTCCAATGGTCTGAGGGACAGTGAACCGGCCCCCGGTTTTAAAAGTTTGAGGACCCCTGTTCTAAACGATGCTTCATCTGACTACACATTCCAAACTTGAGACTTTTATCCCCTCGTTAGCTAGGTCACTAACATGGGAAGGGTCCTTGTTGTTGTTAGTGTCTTGGCAAATTGACCAAGGCTTAAACCTTTTTATCCAATCTGGTGTCCTTGTCCTTAGCAAAACTATAAGTTACTATCTTTTATTGGGGTGGGGGGTCATGTTTGACTTCACTCACAGATGGAATTTGTGGGAGTTGAAGTCCAAAACACCTAGAGTGAGGGCCCAAGTTTGCCCATGGCTGATGTAGATGGTTTTGCGGTCCTGGTGGATTATAGATGGCAAGCCTTTGAAGCGCTGGGCAATGCCATCCATCTGAAGGAGCCGCATCCCTTGGGTGCCAAACGTCCATCTGGAAGGCCCTTGAGATAGCGGGGCTTGTTTGCGCAAGCAGCGCCTGGCCTTGGCTCCACATCCCAATCCCAGCTGGAATATTGTGAGAACGGCCAACTTCTCTCCTGGGGCTTGCAGAAGCCGGAGCAGAAAGAAGCCGCGCTAAAAATAGAATACCAATTTGCTTCCCTCATCTACCGCAGTTTGCAAACCGCTTTGGTCAAGAGGAAGGAACACGCATACATGCGGCTCTTTCTTTTTGCTGTGCAATAATGCTCATGGATTTCCAGGGCCCACATCCATGTTTTAGTTCCAACTAGAATATACAATCAGAGGTGGGGATCGAGGCACTCTCCAAGAATGCATGTCCCAACAGTCTGGATTGAGACACTAATGGTGGTTGCAGCCCAATATCTGGAAGGCTGTGCTATTCCCACCATGCCTTGAAATGAATGGGAAATATGTAAGGCAGCACTTACATGGGACTCACCAATTCAGAGGGTCTATTCTTGTCTGGACCAACAATTAGACTGGGGGTTGAATGAAATGAGGGTTGAATAAAAAGTAATGCCTCCACCTTCGTTACTTGGGTTTGGATGGGAATATTTCAATAAATCAAACACAGAAATAATCCTTAGAATTTTCCACATAATCGCCAGACAATTAGATACATTTCTGCCAACGATGAACAAGTTTTCTGGAGCTGTCATGGAAGAAGTCGACACTCTGTTTCCACAACCAGCATCTCACAGTTCTCTCATCCTGGGTACCCATCGTGCACAGATCTTCCGATAGCCACGCAAAGCAATAATGTGACCCACACGTAATCACCAGACAATTGGAACAATGGGTACCCAGGATGAGAGAACTGTGACGCTGGTTGTGGAAACAGAGTGTCGACTTCTTCCATGACGGCTTCAGAAAACATGTTCATCCTTGGCAGAAATGCATCCAATTGTCTGGTGATTATGTGTGGGTCACATTATTGCTTTGCGTGGCTATTGGAAGATCTGTGCACGATGGGTACCCAGGATGAGAGAACTGTGAGATGCTGGTTGTGGAAACAGAGTGTCGACTTCTTCCGTGACGGCTTCAGAAAACTTGTTCATCGTTGTTTTTTAACACAATAATGAAAGAATATCTGCAGGGACATCGTTATGCTTCTGATGAAAATGTTGAGAGAACCGTGAGACGCTGGTTGCGAAAACAGAGTGTCAACTTATTCCGTGACGACTTCAGAAAACTTGTTCATCATTGGCAGAAATGTATCCAATTGTCTGGTGATTACGTGTGGGTCACATTATTGCTTTGCGTGGCTATCGGAAGATCTGTGCACGATGGGTACCCAGGATGAGAGAACTGTGGGATGCTGGTTGCGGAAACAGTGTGTCGACTTCTTCTGTGACGGCTTCAGAAAACTTGCTCACCATTGGCAGGAATGTATCCAATTGTCTGGTGATTACGTGTGGGTCACATTATTGCTTTGCGTGGCTATCGAAGATCTGTGCACGATGGGTACCCAGGATGAGAGAACTGTGGGATGCTGGTTGCGGAAACAGTGTGTCGACTTCTTCTGTGACGGCTTCAGAAAACTTGCTCACCATTGGCAGGAATGTATCCAATTGTCTGGTGATTACGTGTGGGTCACATTATTGCTTTGCGTGGCTATCGGAAGATCTGTGCACGATGGGTACCCAGGATGAGAGAACTGTGAGATGCTGGTTGCGGAAACAGAGTGTCGACTTCTTCCGTGACGGCTTCAGAAAACTTGTTCATCGTTGGCAGAAATGTATCCAATTGTCTGGTGATTATGTGTGGGTCACATTATTGCTTTGTGTGGCTATCAAAGATCTGTGCACGATGGGTACCCAGGATGAGAGAACTGTGGGACGCTGGTTGCGGAAACAGAGTGTCGACTTCTTCTGTGACGGCTTCAGAAAACTTGTTCATCATTGGCAGAAATGTATCAAATTGTCTGGTGATTGTGTAGAAAAGTGCATAGTGGTAAAGAGCACATTCTAAGGATTATTTCTGTGTTGGATTTATTAAAATATTCCCATCCAAACCCAAGTAACGAAAGCGGAGGCATTACTTTTCATTCAACCCTCGTACATTTAAAAACAATGAACATACGAACGAACCAACTAACCAGAAATTGAGTGTATGTTTCTGATTATTCAAGAAACAAATGTGTATTTTTACAAGCCCTGAAAGAAACCGGTAGGAGGTCTTGGCAAGAGGTGAATAAAATGTGAGCATTCCCCATTTACCTTGTAAACACGGTAACCAGCCACATAATTTATGACTGCGGTGGCACTTTCTGCATTCCTCCCAGGTCACAACAAACAGTCGGTTGTTTGGGTCATATATATATATATATATATATATATATATATATATCCCCTTCCATTCATGGCGGTCAAGCTTGCCAGGCTAATAACATCCTGAGCCTATTTAAACCCTATTTAAAAAAAGAACTACCACACGCAGGATGATGTTGGTTGGCAGCTGCCCTGCGGATGGGGTCAGCAATCGCTCGGGATGTGTCCCTAAGAAAAAGGGTGCATCTGCACTGTAGAAGGAATGCAGATTGACATCAATTTATTCCTCGGAGTCCTCGTTTTACACTCTGCCAAAGAGTCCTTTTTTTATTTATTTATCGTGTCAGGGGCAACCAGACAATTGTATTACATTTTTAACAAAACAAACAGACAGACAGACAAAACACAAAGTTTGCAAGCTTGGAAGTTGATTAAATGTCCTTTGACCTGTATCTGGCCACTTGGAGTGCCTCTGGTGTTGCCGCAAGGAGGTCCTCCATTGTGCATGGCAGGGCTCAGGTTGCATTGCAGCAGGTGGTCAGTGGTTTGCTCTTCTCCGCACTCGCATGTCGTGGATTCCACTTTGTGGCCCCATTTCTGAACGTTGGCTCTGCATCTCGTGGTGCCAGAGCGCAGTCTGTTCAGCGCCTTCCAAGTCGCCCTGTCTTCTGTGTGCCCAGGGGGGAGTCTCTCATTTGGTATCAGCCATTGGTTGAGGTTCTGGGTTTGAGCCTGCCACTTTTGGACTCTCGCTTGCTGAGGTGTTCCAGCGAGTGTCTCTGTAGATCTTAGAAAACTATATCTAGATTTAAGTCGTTGACGTGCTGGCTGATACCCAAACAGGGGATGAGCTGGAGATGTCTCTGCCTTGGTCCTTTCACTATTGGCTGCTACTTCCCGGCGGATGTCAGGTGGTGCAATACCGGCTAGACAGTGTAATTTCTCCAGTGGTGTAGGGCGCAGACACCCCGTGATAATGCGGCATGTCTCATTAAGAGCCACATCCACTGTTTTAGCGTGGTGAGATGTGTTCCACACTGGGCATGCATACTCAGCAGCAGAGTAGCATAGCGCAAGGGCAGATGTCTTCACTGTGTCTGGTTGTGATCCCCAGGTTGTGCCAGTCAGCTTTCGTATGATATTGTTTCTAGCACCCACTTTTTGCTTGATGTTCAAGCAGTGCTTCTTGTAGGTCAGGGCACGATCCAGAGTGACTCCCAGGTATTTGGGTGCGCTGCAATGCTCCAGTGGGATTCCTTCCCAGGTCATCCTCAGAGCTCGGGATGCTTGTCTGTTCTTAAGGTGAAAGGCACATGTCTGTGGTTTAGATGGATTAGGGATCAGCTGGTTTTCCCTGTAATAGGCAGTAAGAGCACCTAGAGCTTCGGAGAGCTTCTGTTCTACCATCTCATATCTCCCTGCTTGAGCAGTAATGGCATGATCATCAGCATAGATGAAGCTCTCTGTCCCTTCTGACAGACGCTTCGTCAAACATCCTAAGTCGATATTGCCTTGCATCGTGGCAGCGAAAGTGTTACCAAGCTGCATTCCTTCCACAGTGTAGATGGATTCAGGTCCAGTTAACACGTCCCAACAATGGATTCCCCCAGACAGGAAGCAGCCAGGCTTTGAAGCTGCAACACCACTCAATGCTAATCAAGGTGGCCAAATGCAACATTCACCCTTGCCTCAAACAGACAAGAGTTCTTTCTCCCACCCTGGTCATTATTCCACAAATATATAATCTCACTTGCCTAGTTTCCAACAGAACTCACAACCTCTGAGGATGCCTGCCATAGATGTGGGCGAAACGTCAGGAGAGGATGCTTCTGGAACATTTATTTATTATTTATTTATTTTGAACATTTTTACCCCGCCCTTCTCAACCCCAAGGGGGACTCAGGGTGGCTTCCAATTGGCAACAATTCGATGCCGCATCATAAAATACAAAACAGTAATTATAACAATTAAAAACATGAATATTAAGTATTGTTGAAGGCTTTCATGGCCGGAATCATTGGGTTGTTGTAGATTTTTTTGGGCTATATGGCCATGGTCTAGAGGCATTCTCTCCTGACGTTTCGCCTGCATCTATGGCAAGCATCCTCAGAGGTAGAGAGGATGAGGATGCTTGCCATAGATGCAGGCGAAATGTCAGGAGAGAATGCCTCTAGACCATGGCCATATAGCCCGAAAAAATCTACAACAACCCATAAATATTAAGACATAAAAATTAAAACAGTATACTTACAGTCCATTGAGCTAATACCAGTCTGGTGGCTATTTATCTAGCCATATACTATTGAGTACTCCGCTTAACTTATCCAAATCCACTTCCAAGCCATAGTCAAACATTATCCATTGTCCTTTAACCTAATTGCCCGAAGGCCTGGGCCCACATCCACTTTTTACCTTCCTTCTAAAGGTGAGGAGGGATGATGATGACCTAATTTCCCTGGGAAGTGAATTCCACAGGTGGGGGGCCACCACCGAGAAGGCCCTGTCCCTCGTGTTTGAGACAGAGGCGGAGCCGAGAGCAGGGCCTCCCCAGAAGATCTTAAACTCCGAGGTGGGACGTAGAAGGAGATACAGCTACGCTGGACCAGAGCCGTATAGGGTTTTATAGTTCAAAACCAGCACTTTGAATTGTGCTCGGAATTGGATCGGCAGCCAGTGGAGCTGACACAATAGAGGGGTGGTATGCTCCCTGTGTGATGCTCCGGTGAGTAATCTAGCTGCCGCCCATTGGACTAATTGCACTTTCCGAACAATCTTCAAAGGCAACCCCACGTAGAGCGCGTTGCAGTAATCTATTCGGGATGTGACAAGAGCGTGGACCACCGTGGCCAGATCAGACTTCCCAAGGTATGGGCATAGCTGGCGCCATAAAGCCCAGAACACTCACAGCAACCCAACAAGGGAGCATGTTTTCTGTGCGTGGGCTGTTTCCTTCCTGCCTGATTCTAAGTTGCCCAAAATGTTGACTTTCACAAAATAAGAAAAGCAAGCTTTCCAAATGTGTCTAATGCATCTCTAATTTCTAACACAACTTGTGGAACGTGCTGCCCTTTCAGTCTGACGGAGTCTCCTTCTCTAAAAGTTTTCAGGTATAAGCTGAGTGGGCATCTGTTGGGAGGGCTTTGATTGTATTTTCCTGCATGCCAGGGGGATGGACATCATTGCTTGGGGTCTCTTCCAACTCTATGACTGCATGATCTCTTTGTAAGTATCTGCCGGTGGAGATACATTGCACCACCATGATGCAATTCGCAGATAGAATCCCAATATTTATTTATTTATTTACTATCTTTGTATATTACACAGCACATGCAACTATTTGGCTGCTATTTTGCATTGTGCAACCCCAAAGGGCAGTGTGCAACCACTACGTACAACTGCAGTGCAGAAACACAACAGCGCTGCATGTGCAATCCTGTTTTGCCAACATCAGCCGGATCCCTATGTTGTGGTATTAATATTTCTCATACAATGTGTTGTCAAAGGCTTTCATGGCCAGAATCACTGGGTTGCTGTGAGTTTTCTGGGCTGTAGGGCCATGTTCCAGAAGCATTCTCTCCTGACGTTTCACCCACATCTATAGCAGGCATCCTCAGAGGTTGTGAGGTCTGTTGGAAACTAGGCAAGTAGGGTTTATGTATCTGCAGCATCTCCAGGGTGGGAGAAAGAAGTCCCGTCTCTTTGAGGCTAGTGTGAATATTGCAGTTGGCCACTTTCATTAGCATTGAATGACCTTGTAGCTTCAATGCCTGGCTGGTTGCTGTGTGGGGATCCTTTGTTGGGAGGTGTTAGCTGGCCCTGATAGATTCTTGTCTGGTTTTTTTTTTTACTGAATTTGAGAACGCAGAAATGTTGAACCACTCTAACAACCACCACATGGAGAAGCCATTGAAATCCACAAGCATGGGACAATGTTTTTATTAGGAGACGCAAATGATGTATGCTTCTAGTATTCTTGTTATGGTTTTATATTAAAATGTTTTATGGTGTTTTGGGGCATTGAATTGTTGCCATTGTAAACCGCCCTGAGTGGCCTAAGGGCTGAGAAGGGCAGTATACAAATATACGTAGTAAATAAATAAATAAATAAATAAATAAATGTAACAGAAAGGAATAATAATAATAATAATAATAATAATAATAATAATAATAATAATAATTCTGGCAGCCCAAGAACAAGCCATTAGAACCAATGCCATCAAAGCCAGAATTGAAAAGTGTAGATTCTGCAAGGAAGCAGATGAAACAATAGATCCCATCCTGAGCTGCTGCAAGAAGATCACGCAGACAGATTACAAGCAGAGGCACAACACCGTTGCTCAGATGATTCATTGGAACTTGTGCCACAAATAACATCTGCCTGCGACAAAGAACTGGTGGGATCACAAGCTGGAAAAAGTTACAGAGAATGAACACGCCAAACTCCTCTGGGACTTCTGGATTGAGACACTCACAGTTTTGGAGCATAATACTCCTGACCTCACAATCGTGTTAAAAAACAAAGTATGGATCGTTGATGTTGCAATCCCAAGTGACAGCAGGATTGAAGAGAAACAACTGGAAACTAGTTGCAGATTAAACAGGGGGGTTGACTGCTCCCTGTAATTTGCACCAGTTAGTAGTCTGGCTTCCGCACATTGGACCAGTTGAAATTTCCAGGCTGTCTTCAAGGGCGGCCCCACGTAGAGCACATTGCAATAGCCGCCCTTGAAGACAACCCGGAAATTTCAACTGGTCTGATGTGCGGAAGCCAGACTACTAACTGGTGCAAATTACAGGGAGCGGTCAACCCCCCTGTTTAAAGGTCCAGTCTAAAGGTAACTAAGGCATAGACCACCATGGTCAAATCTGACTTCACGAGGTACGGTCACAGCTGGCGCACGAGCTTCAATTGTGCGAAGACCCTCGCAGCCACCTCTGACGCCGGATTATCTGCTTTGAACTGGATTATATTAGTCTACACAGCCTAGTTTCCATCAGACCTCACAACCTCTGAGGATGCCTGCCAAAGATGTGGGAAAACATCAGGAGAGAATGCTTCTGGAACTTGGCCATACAGGCTGGAAAACTCACAGCAACCCAGTGATTCCGGCCATGAGAGCCTTCGACAACACATACCACACCACTGTATATGCAATTCTGTTTTTGCCACTGTCAGCCGGATCCTTATGTTGCGCTATGGCAAATATTTCTCAGACAGAATATGGGGCAAATGGCGCAGGAAGGAAGGGCGCTGGGAGCCCAGATCTCCCCTTGTTGTCATAGTTTCCCTAATCAGTGCCTCTTTCCCTTTCCCTTGCCTTTAATCTTGGTCCAACAACTGTGTAAACCCGGCGGATTAGGGTCTGCGGGAGGCTGGCCGCACGCGGGGCAGCTGTCGCTGTCTCCGGCATGTTCCCTGCCAAGTAGAGGCATGCCATTGCTGGGAATCATCCGATGCCAATGCCTTGGCGGAATCCAGGGGTACATACAGTTCTGCCAGGCAGGCCTCCCGCCCTCGGGGCCAGCTTCCTTTTTAGAACAAACCCCAGTTGCCCTTTCCCCGTGGGACGGATCCAGGCCAGATCGAAATCTTGGGTCCTGCGGGAGAAGCAGAAGAGAGGAGGTTTCAGCAGGCCTTTCGCCAAGGGAGTTACTGGAAGTGGCCCAAAAGGAGGAAGGATTTGGCTCACACTCTGATAATATTTCTTGAAAATGGGTTGTTGTAGGTTTTTCCGGGCTATATGGCCATGTTCTAGAGGCATTTTCTCCTGACGTTTCACCTGCATCTATGGCACGCATCCTCAGAGGTAGTGAGGTCTGTTGGAAGTAGGAAAATGGTTTTATATATCTGTGGAATGACCAGGGTGGGACAAAGGACTTCTGTCTGCTGGCTTAGGTGTGAATTTCTTGAAAATGTTAGTATTGCAGAGAGAGGGGCACCTTACATTTCACCTTTGTTGGGAGGTGTCATGCCGGCCACATGACCTTGGAGGTGTCTACGGACAACGCCAGCTCTTTGGCTTAGAAACTGAGATGAGCACCAACCCTAGAGTCGGACACCACTGGACTTAATGTCAAGGGAAAACCTTTACCTTTTTACTGGGAAGTGTTAGCTGGCTCTGATTGATTCTTGGCCAGCTTGATTAGCATTGAATAGCCTTGCAGCTTAAAGCCTCACTGCTTCCTGCCTGGGGGAATCCATTGTTGGGAGGCATTAGCTCCCACGCTGGACATGCCGCAGACACATAAACCCCACTTGCCTAGTTTCCAACAGACCTCACAACCTCTGAACATGCCTGCCATAGATGTGGGCAAAACGTCAGGGGAGAATGCTTCTGGAACATGGCCATACAGCTTGGAAAACTCACAGCAATTGTTTCATGTCTGGAATTCCCCTGTTTTTGAGTGTTACTCTTTATTTCCTGTCCTGATTTTAGAGTTTTTCTTCATACTGATAACCAGATTTTGCTCATTTTTATGGTTTCCTTCTATTGTGATGTTATTTTGATGTTTTTATCATCCTTGTGGGAGGCTTCTCTTATGTCCTTGCATGAGGAGCTGGAGCTGATAGAGGGAGCTCATCTGCCTCTCCCTGGATTTGAACCTGCGACCTGACAATCTTCAGTCCTGCTGGCACATGGGTTTAACCCACTGCACCACCAGGGGCTCCTATGATAAGAACATCAAATCATCCGGGCGTCCCCTGGGCAACATCCTTGAAGACGGCCAATTCTCTCACACCAGAAGCAACTTGCAGTTTCTCAAGTCGCTCCTGACATGACAATTTTTGTTGTTGTTATAAACATAAATATATATATATATAAATTTATATTTTATGTTGCTGTACTGAATCGCTTGGCTTGGCCTCATGTAAGCCACTCTGAGTCCCCTTTGGGGAGATGGTGGCGGGGTATAAATAAAGATTATTATTATTGTTATTATTATTATTATTATTATGAACACAACAAGATGAGTCCACAGCAGACACTCTGCTGGCTGTTGATTGGATCACAAGTGACACTTCCCAAGTGTCTAGGACTGTGTGATGTATCGGCGAATAATTTGTGCAGATCCCTGATTGTTTTAAGTGCAGGCCAAGGTCTTTAGGCACTGCACCCAGTGTGCCGATCACCACTGGGACCCCCTTAACTGGCTTGTGCCAGAGTCTTTGCAGTTCGATCTTTAAATCCTCATATTGTGTCAGCTTGTCCAGTTGATTCTTGTCAATTCCGCTGTCACATGGGATTGCAACATAAATGATCCATACTTGGTTTTCTAACATGAGGTCAGGAGTCTTGTGCTCCAGAACTCTGTCAATCTGAATTCAGAAGTCCCAGAGGAGTTTGATGTGTTCATTTTCTATAACTTTTTCCGGCTTGTGATCCCACCAGTTCTTTGTCGCAGGCAGATGGTATTTGTGGCACAGGTTCCAACGAATCATCTGAGCAACGGTGTTGTGCCTCTGCTTGTAGTCTGTCTGCGCAATCTTCTTGCAGCAGCTGAGGATGGGATCTATTGTTTCATCTGCTTCCTTGCAGAGTCTACATTTGGGATCTGTCGTTGACTTTTCAATTCTGGCTTTGATGGCATTGGTTCGAATGGCTTGTTCTTGGGCTGCCAGAATCAGGCCCTCCTTTGTCTCTTTTTCAGAGTTCCATTTGTGAGCCACAGCCATGTTTTTTCTTTGTCAATTTGGCTCTCAATTTTTCCCAGGAACTGTCCATGGAGAGCCTTCTTTTGCCAGTTTTCTCTTCTGCTCTGGATTGTGTTTTTACGGTATTCCCTCTTTGTCTTTTGCACTTAAAGCAGTTTACTGCTATTGACTTCCCTCAATGTTGGTTCTTGACTGTCTTGCACGTAATCTGCCAGTGCGTGTTTCTCTTCTTCTGCCATTTGTTTCACTTGCAGAAGCCCTCTCTCTGTCTTCTGTCGCCGCTGGGCTTGAAACGAAGTGCCTTTAAAAGAGGATGTGAAACTTTAGCCCAACGGGAAGCCAGGGGGCCCGAAGAGAAGCCCTTAGAGAATTTCCCCCCATTAAACAGTCTTTAGAAGGCTTGAGCTTAAATACAACAAAGTCTTTTATTGATGAACAATTAAACAGAAACTTCTTTTGTCTTCAAAGATTAAACAAATGCTTCCAGGCTTCAAACAACTGGTGGCTTCTAACTGTTTCTTTGCTTTACTTTCAAGGAAAAATCCCTTTCTAGCTCCTCCCAGGCTAACTGTGAACCTAAACCTGACTGATGTGGATCCACTACCAGGCTGAACTGCGTCTCAAAACCAAGTGGACGTACCAGTAGGCCTGTAATTACTTAGCTGGAGTTCTTGATGTTTAAAGCTGTTATTCCCTCCGAAATTCCTCAGGGCTGTAAGGCTGTTTCCCTGGAACCTTTGGGAATCTTTAGATGCTCTTAAGACTGTTCTCCCCGGGGAAGTCTTAAGGGTTGAAACCTTTGTACAGGAGAAAGTCTGTACACATCCTGTACATTGACTTCCTAGCTGAGACTAACTGAAGAATGGCCCCCTTCCCTTCCCAATTGCCCCGAGCAAGGGGCGGGACCAAACTCAACAATGATGGACAGGTGGCTTGCCCTATAACTGCAACCAAAAGAAGCCACCTATCTGCAGAGTCTCTGAAACTTAGGACTGCAAACAAACATTCAATGCAAAGCAAACAAAATTGGAGCTCCTGGTACAGCTGTACCAGATCACTCTGCCTCCTGATTTTCTGGACATGTAATGTATTATTATTATTATTATTATTATTATTATTATTATTATTATTATTATTATGTGTGGCAGTGTAGATGCGGCCTTTCTTAAACCTACACACAAGTTGAGCAGGAACCAGTTACGAACCGCTCTCCGTTGTTTTCAGCATCTGTCTTTTCCAGTCCTGCGCTTCCCAGATGTGTCAGACTTCAGCCCCATTATCCTCTCTCCCATCCCTATATGATGTGTTTTATGGATGCAAAGGGCAAAAGCACACACCGAACCCCACACAATAAACCAACACTGACGCATTTCCAGTGACCCTTCTACGCAAGTGTTTTAGGGAGCAGCCGGGAAAGATATAATATGATATTATAATTATATATTTTATATTGCACGTAGTATTACTAATAATATTACAATATAATGGTATGGCACAATATCTATATAAATAAAAATGTAATGTTCGTTTGTGGGATTAACAGAACTCAAAAACCACTGGGGGAATTGACACCACATTTGGACACAAGACACCTAACAACCCAATGTATGTCCTTCACTCAAAAAAATTGATTTTTGTCATTTGGGAGTTGTAGTTGCTGGAATTTATAGTTCATCTACTATCAAAGAACATTCTGAACCCCACCAACGATGGAATTGAACCAAATGTGGTACACATGACCAATAGAAAACACTAGAAGGGTTTGGTGGGCATTGACCTTGAGTTTGGGAGCTGTAGTTCACCTACATACAGAGAGCACTATGGACTCAAGCAATGATAGATCTGGACCAAACTCTACATGAATACTCAACATGCCCAAATGTGAACACTGGTGGAGTTTGGGGAGAACAGAGCTTGACATTTGGGAGTTGTAGTTGCCGGGATTTATAGTTCACCTACAGTCAAAGAGCATTCTGGACCCCACCAACGATAGAATTGGGCCAAACCTCCCACACAGAACCCCCATGTGAGCCACAAAAACGTGTGGCAGGGGACGGCTAGTCTATATAAATAAAAATGTAATGTTCGTTTGTGGGATTAACATAACTCAAAAACCACTGAGGGAACTGACACCAAATTTGGACCCAAGACACATAACAACCCAATGTATGTCCTTCACTCAAAAAAAAATAATGATTTTGCCATTTGGGAGTTGTAGTTGCTGGGATTTATAGTTCACCTACAATCAAAGAGCATTCTGGACCCCACCAATGATACAATTGAACCAAACTTGGCACACAGTTCTCCCATGACCAACAGACAATACTGGAAGGGTTTGGTGGGCAGTGCCCTTTGGTTTTGGAGTTGTAGTTCACCTACATCCAGGCAGCACTATGGACTCAAACAATGATGGATCTGCACCAAACTGTACAAGAATACTCAATGTGTCCAGATGTGAACACTGGTGGAGTTGGAGGCAAATAGAATCTTGACGTTTGGGAGTTGTAGTTGCTGGGATTCAACTACCAAGCTTGCAAATTCTGTGTTTTGTCTGTTTGTTTGTTTGTTTGTTTTTGTTAAAAATGTAATACAAATGTCTGGTTGCTGATGAGACGATAAATAAAAAAAAGTTGCTGGGATTTATAGTTCACCTATAATCACAGAGCATTCTGAACCCCACCAACAATAGAATTGGGCCAAACCTCCCACACAGAACCCCCATGTGGGCCACAGCAACGCGTGGCAGGAGATGGCTAGTATCTACATAAATAAAAATGTAATGTTCGTTTGTGGGATTAACATAACTCAAAAACTACTGGACGAATTGACACCAAATTTGGACACAAGACGCCTAACAACCCAATGTATGTCCTTCACTCATAAACACACACACACACACAAAAACACAGCAGAAGAGACTTTAAAAGCCAACAAATAAAAACTACATTACAACGCATGCGCAAAACCACACACACACACTCACATACATATATGCAAACACACATATATACAAATATACACAAATATACACACACACACAAAACACATACACAGACTGGGCCACAGCAACGCGTGGCAGGGGATGGCTAGTAGTAATATATAATACTGATATTGTGCTTTGCTAATAATATAATATATTGTGTGTGTGTGTGTGTGTGTGTGTGTATATATACTAGCCATTCCCTGCCACGCGTTGCTGTGGCTCACATGGGGGTTCTATGTGGGATGTTTGGCCCAATTCTATCGTTGGTGGGGTTCCGAATGCTCTGTGATTGTAGGTGAACAATAAATCCCAGCAACTACAACTCCCATATGTCAAGATTCTATTTTCCCCAAACTCCACCAGTGTTCACATATGGGCATATGGAGTAATTGTGTAGAGTTTGGTCCAGATCCATCATTGTTTGAGTCCACAGTGATCTCTGGATGTAGGTGAACTACAACTCCCAGACTCAAGGTCAATGCCCACCAAACTCTTGGTCGTGGGAGTTCTGTGTGCCAAGTTTGGTTCAATCCCATCGTTGGTGGGGTTCAGAATGCTCTTTGATTGTAGGTGGACTATAAATCCCAGCATGAAAAAAATCATATGAAAAAAATCATAATTTTTTGAGTGATGGTCACTCCTTGTGTTGTGAGATGTTTTGTTGCCAAATTTGGTGTGATTTCGTTCAGTGGTTCTTTTGTTTTTAAGGTACTCATTATGCACAGAGCATTTATATAGATAGATAGATATAGATAGATAGATAGATAGATAGATAGATAGATAGATAGATAGATAGATATAGACGATATATATAGATATTGATACAATCATTGATATTAGGCCTGGGTAACAACGGAAAAATTTGTTTCTAAAATCGATTTGTATTTGGGGTTTTTTTTTGTTTCGATATTTAAAATAATTACAAAATTTTCCCTTTAAAAAGTTCGGTATTTACGAAATTTCGTAAATGTGAAAAAAATTACAAAACATTAACGAATCAATTTCCGAAACAATAACGAATCGATTCGTTAATGGCGGACGCGACCGCGAAATACGCTAAAAAACCTCCAAAAACTTCTGAAGCTTCCCTCTCCCTCTGTTGTTGACTGTTGGTGTGATATTATTTTTTTTCACTAATTAAACAAAAAACTTGCCCCAGACATGCGGAAATAATAACGAAACGACCTCAGAACAATAACGAAACGAATACAATAACGAAATACGAAGCATTTACAAAACTATTTAAAAATTCGTTTTGTTTTTAAGTTGCTCCAGAATGGTTCGTTATCGCTTCGTTATTAAAAAAAATAACGAATTTTTAACGAATTACGAAATTACGAAACGAAACCGCCCAGCCCTAATATATTAGGGCTGGGCGGTTTCGTTTCGTTAATTCGTAATTCGTTAAAAATTCGTTATTTTTTTTATAACGAAGCGATAACGAACCATTCTGGAGCAACTTAAAAACAAAACGAATTTTTAAATTCATTTCGTAAATGCTTCGGATTCGTTATGTATTCGTTTCGTTATCGGTTTGAGGTCGTTTCGTTATTATTTCCGCATGTCTGGGGCAAGTTTTATAGTTGTTTTTTGTTTAATTAGTGAAAAAAAAAATATCACACCAACAGTCAACAACAGAGGGAGAGGGAAGCTTCAGAAGTTCCCCCTGTCCCATTTGGAGGTTTTTTAGCGTATTGCGCGGTCGCGTCCGCCATTAACGAATCGATTCGTAATTGTTTCGTAATTGTTTCGTATTGTTTTGTAATTTACAAAATTTCGTAAATATCGAACTTTTTAAAAGAAAAATTTCGGAATTCTTTTAAAAATCGAAACACAAAAACCCCCAAAAAACGAATCGATTTTAGAAACAAATTTTTCCGTGGTTGCCCAGCCCTAATATATATATCTTGTAAGTCGCTCTGAGTCCCCTTCGGCATGAGAAGGGCAGCATATAAATGGCGTAAATAAATAAATAAATAAATAAATGTAAACCCCACTTGCCTACAGACCTCACAACCTCTGAGGATGCCCGCCACAGATGTGAGAAAACGTCAGGAGAGAATGCTTCTGGAAAATGGCCCTACAGCCCAGAAAACTTACAGCAACCCAGTGATTCCGGCCATGCAAGCCTTTGACAACACATCAAACATACCTGACTACTTAATTGCTCTCAATGCCTCTCGTCAACACAACCATCCACTCTGATCTTTTGTATCGGTGCCAGCCACAAAGTTTACACCAGGCGAAGATAAAACGTTTGGGACCTTGAGAGGGTCAAAGGAGAAAAACAACAGAGAAGTTAAAACCCTATCTCGACGTATGAAGTAATTAGAGATAAGGGAGTCAAGACTCAAAGATGAAAGGCATTCTATAGAAGGAGAATATATGCCTCATTTGAAAGCAAAGGTGGGATTATCACACGAAGGGTAAGTCTCAAAATATATGGACTTAATGCAATTTTGACCCAACTTGAACTGCCATGACTCAATGCGAAGAGTTGTAGTTTGGTGAGGAACTTGGAAAACTACAATTTCCAGGATTCCATAGCATTGAGCCTGGGCAGTCAAAGTGGTGGCAAACTGCATTAAATCTGCACTGTAGATGCACCCTTAGTGCCATGTAAAGAACGTATAAAACTGCAACTCCCAGGGTTCCAGAAAAACCTGGATTCAGGAAAAAGCAAATGGAGCCAGTTTTTCTTGGCTTGTATGTTCTTCTTTATTAATAACTTTTTCCAGAGTGAGTGTATCCATAGAATTATAGAATCTTAGAGCAAGAAGAGACCCCAAATGTCATCTAGTCCATTTGTGTAAATTTACAGAAATGATCAGCCACTGCCAGAAGGGACAGAGAGTTTAATCTATGCTGACGATCGTGCCATCACCACTCAAGCAAGGAACTCAATCTGTCCTATACATATATATGTGAGTGTGAATCATATATATCTATCTATATCTACATCTGGATGGCTCTTTGTCAAGAGGACTTTCACTATGTTTTCTTGCCCTGGTGAAGGACTGGATGGCCTTAAATCAGCATTTCTAAACCTGGGGGTCGGGACCTGTGGGGGTATCGCAAGGCAGTGTCAGAAGGGTTGCCAAAGACTACCAGAAAACACAGTATTTTCTGTTGCTTATGGGGGGTTCTGTGTGGGAAGTTTGGTGGGGTTCAGAATGCTCTTTGATTGTAGATGAACTATAAATCCCAGTAACTACAACTCCCAAATGTCAAGATCTATTTCCCCCAAATTCCATCTGTTTTCATATTTGGGCATATGGAGTATCCGTGCCAAGTTTGGTCTAGATCCTTCATTGTTTGTCCGCAGTGGGCATTGACCTTGAGTTTGGGAGTTGTAGTTCACCTACATCCAGAGAGCACTGTGGACTCAAACAATGGTGGATCTGGACCAAACTTGACACAAATATTCCATATGCCCAACTAGAAACAAAGATGGAGTTTAGGGGAAATAGACCTTGACATTTGGAAGTTGCAGTTACTGGGATTTATAGTTCACCTACAATCAAAGAGCATTCTGAACCCCACAAGCGATAGAATTGGGGCAAACTACCCACACAGAACCCCTATGAGCAATAGAAAATACTTAAGGCCACCCAGTCCAACTCCCTTCACCAGGGCAAGAAAATGTAATCAAATACTGTTTACCCTCAAGCATAAAGAAATTACATATATTAGAAACCAACACTTTTGCATTACTTTATTTTCCAGATCAACAGACTGGGCCACAGCAACGCCTGGCAGGGAATGGCTAGTAAAATATAAAATGCAAACAACAAAAAACAACAAAAATTACATCACAATAAAATACATACAGAAGCAGAATAGAGTAAACAAAGCAAAATAACATAATATAAAATCAAACACAATGGACAGGCCAAATGGACAAGGTAAAATGATAAGACCCTGGGTGAGGTAGGAGTAGAAAAATTGCATTTGAGACGAGCCCAAAAGGATGAACAGTGGGGTTAGGCTTTCAGTGCATCAAAGGATAGATATGGATGGATGGATGGATGGATAGATAGATAGATAGATAGATAGATAGATAGATAGATAGATAGATAGATAGATGGTGATAAAGTCTGAGTCGCCTACGGGCTGAGAGAGAGCGGTATACAAATGAAGTAAATAAATAAATAAATAAATAATTATTTATATTACGCTCTACCTCCCCAAAGGGACTCGTGGCTGATTCCAATTACAAAAAGGCAAACTTTCAATGCCTGGCATTGCACTAGTATGGTATAGTAGATAGATGTGGATGTGGGACCAGGCGTTTGGGCACTCTGGCAGATGAATAAGGGACTGTGACGATGGATAGGAATTGGACAATGGTGGAACGAAATATAAACTCTGAGTTGGTGAACGCTGGGTCTGAGATTGGCTATTGATTGTGTGATATATTGTTTTAATGTTTTAATTATTTACAACTACTGTTATTTGTATTTTACTGTATTGAATTGTAGGCATCGAATTTGTGCCGGTTGGAAGCCGCCCTGAGTCCCCCTAGGGGATTGAGAAGGGCGGGGTAAAAATACCCGAAATAAATAAATAAAATAAATAAGCCAGTAATGTCTAGTAATGATTGGCCTATTGGCCGTATCAAAACATTTAACACATAACACATGTAACACATAACACATTTAACACATAGTCATACAACATACAACCCTCGGTATAAGAGAGGTTAAAATAAAAGAGGTTAAAATAAACAAACTGTTGGCAGATCCCGTTCAGGTCAAATATCTGTGTCACCTCCACAGTTTACCCCAATTGATTCTAAATGTGCAATTCTCAGCTGTGTTGCTTTGAATAGAAAAAGGGCTGTTTTGTGTGTTATTTTAGGATTCTGGCCGGCCAACAAAAATGAAGTTTTAATATGCGGATCCCAGTGTGTTTTGTGAATAATGTATGGTCCAAGGCAATGGTCTCTCTTTCTTATACAGCTCACAGTTGAACAGAACATGTGTGATATCCTCCACCTCTGATGCTCCGCAAATACAAACTCGTTCGTTGTATGGGACCTGATTAAACCTTCCGTGCTTGACCATTGAATCCAGCTGCTCAAAACGAGCTCTGGTAAATACCCTCCTAAGGTGTTTTGGCATATCTGTTTTTAGATATCGAGCTGTTTGGAAAGTGTGTTTAAAGCGGCTTAACCATTTCAATGAGCCAGCTTTACTGAGGGTAGCAATGTCTTTTTGGCCTTCTATATCCAATACTCGTTGAGCAACTATTTTTGGGTCTAGCTCTTCTAAGAGGTTCGGATACCGAGTCGGGAGTCCACAGCTCCTAATATATTTTGTCAGGAGAACTAGCCAAGAGGACTGATGTTGATTTTCTTTCTGCTCCAACAGGCACAATTTTGGAAGTCTATCATTTGCCATGGCAATCAGTTTTGCCCAGTAGTTGTAGGCCCTGATTTTAGATAAGCCATCCACTGTATATACTCCCAGTTCCGCTCTTACTGCAGCAGCTGGGGTCGTCCTGTCCACTCCTAGAAAACTTCGCAGGTGCTGTGATTGTGATTGCTCTAATAGTATGGTATAGTAACTCTTGAGTTTTTTTCGTGGGGAAAATGCAAGTCAGTGGCATGAAATCAGCCAATTGTTCCTAAATGCTCCAATTGACCCACGCAGAGAGACCAGCCCGGTAGGAAGCAGAGATTTGGGGTTTTCCTTTAATAACTTCAGAAATCCTGGTGGCGGGCTTTATGGAGTCATGTCTGATAGCGTGGATGAACAATAAAGAAAGGCAGCGTTTGTTTCCTATCGGCAACATCCTGAAAAAAATAAAACAACTCCCACAGAAGTTAATGTTACCCCTGTAATTTCGAAGGAGCCCTTTAAACTCTCCAAGGAAGGCCATTAAAGGGCTTACGAGAGACTCTGTGCCTTTATAAGTTTTTTTTAATGCGAGATGCAATCTGGATATTTTCTTTCAGGTGTTTATTGGTATGGGACAAATGCCCCATTGATCAGAAATCCAGCATTCTCTTTTCTAAGGATAGGAGGACATAATTGCAGCAATATCCTGGACAGAATGGCTGCTGCAATACTCTTTCATCCTTTTTAGGGTGCATCTACACCAGGCATGAGCAAACTTCGGCCCTCCAGCTGTTTTGGACTTCAACTCCCATAATTCCTAACAATCTCAGTCCCTTGAAGGCCTGTAAGCTTCTTTCCCAGCAAGCTGGAGGATTGGCAGACTTAATTAACAATTCTGAGTCTCCACTTAAGTCACGCTCAATGCCTTGTTACAATCAAATACAATGACACAAATACACAGGCAAAGGCAAAGGCTTCTCCTTTCATTTCCAGCTCTGGATAATGGCGAGCCAGCCAGCAGCCCCTGCCTTGAAGCCGATATGACCTGCAGCAGGGAGTTCCGCAGTTCCTGGTTGTCCAACTGGGCCAACATCGATGAGAATGTGGCCACAGCAGCAGCTTCAACTTCGATACCTCCTTTTCCTTTGTCCTGTTTTGCCTCTTTCCCCTTAACCTAATATTGTAACAAATCCCCCAATGAAGTATCCTTAGTGATATTTTGTGTCCTTTACTGCCTTCAAACTCTTTCAAGCATGAATTTCCTCTCTGCCGGGCCACAGACAGCTGCTGGCCCGCCCGGGATGTGATTCCAGCATTCCAGGGAGGTCGAAATTGCATTCCTCTGAACCATGGATACGGAAACCCATCGGATCCCCGTATCCACGGGTCAACGTATCGCTCCAAATTTGGTGCCATTCTTCTCCTAGACCAGTGGTTCTCATCCCGGGGTCCCCAGATGTTTCAGGCCTTCAATTCCCAGAAATCCTAACAGCTGGTAAACTGGCTAGGATTCCTGGGACTTGTAGGCTAAAAACATCTGGGGACCCCGGGTTGAGAACCACTGTCTTAGACTAATTTCAAGACAAATGGCTATCTCGCTTTTGCCCTATTAACCTCTCCGCCCCTGGAATAACCTTTTTGCATCCTAAAACTCAACATGGAGCTCAGCTGGCTCCCTGCTGCCACTACGTTGCTGCTGCTGTCTCATTGATGCCAAAGAGCCTGTTGACCTGGGGAACCCCTTGGGACCCCCGCGGAACAGACAGACATCCTGGTCCTTGAGGAGATGGGATCTGTAGTTTTCTCCACTCCCAGACATGGATCCCTACCTCCAGCGCTTGCATAGGAACTCAATGAACTCTGGGAACCTTCCCCTTTTGCCCTTATGGATTCTGCAAATTTTTATTGGACTTTGATCAACTTCTGAGGAACTTTTAAAAACTTTTGGGAAACTTTTCCCCCAAGCCTCATGAATTCTCGCTGGATCTGGACCAAACTTGAAATAAATACTCAATATGCCCAAATATGAACACTGATGGAATTTGAGAAAAATAGATCTTGGCATTTGGGAGTTGTCGTTGCGGAAATGTATAGTTCGCCTACAACCAAAGAGCATTCTGAACTCCACCAATGATGGAATTGAACTCAACTTGGCATACAAGACTCCCATGACCAACAGAAAATTTGGTGGGCACTGACCTTGAGTTTGGGAGTTGTAGTTCACCTAAATTCAGAGAGCACTGTGGACTCAAACAGTTATGGATCTGGACAAAAATTGGCATGAAAACTCAATATGCCCAAATGTGGACACTGGTGGGGTTTGGGGAAAATAGACCTTGACATTTGGGAGTTGTAGTTGCGATTTATAGTTCACCTACAACCAAAGAGCATTCTGAACCTCACCAATGATAGAATTGGGCCAAACCTTCTACACAGAGCTCCAATGACCAACAGAAAATACTGCATTTTCTGATGGTCCTTGGCGACCCGCAGGTTGAGAAACAGTGGTAGAGATGCACCCCAAAATGGAAAACTCCACTAGATGTTGAACTTCACTTTGTGTGTGTGTGTGCGTGTGTAGATATAGATAGAAAGATAGAGAGAGACAAAAGAAAATCACATTCTTCCTGAAGCTAGTCCCAAATAGCCTGCACAGCTATTGAAAACAAAAATGCAACAATGGGCTGTGTATTATGCGTTAGTACCAACTGATTCAAAGTTAGATGACTGGGTTTAGTGAAAGAAAGAGACAATACGAAATGTGTTTTGTAAACAGATGTATTGCTTGGGGTGGAAAGGCATGAATCATCGAGGATAGGAAAAAAAAGATAGAAAAAAAAGCGAGCCCTCTTTGTTGGGTCCGCAGGGTCTCTCCTTCAGGGCGAGACCCTTCCAAATTCCTCCTCGACTTCAGAACTGTTCACGTGACTGTATATATGTTGCTCTGCATTTTAAACAGTAAACTTTCTGTTATTTACTATCATCTGCGTGGAGAAATTTTGAGTGGGCTCAATCAAGCAACAGTGCCATCAGGAGGTTTTTCCACTCCAGGAAGGAAATCTGGAGGAAAAGACTAAAATATACATACGCCACCGAACTTAGGGAAAATTGGATCAAAATGTCACTAAGATGGTATCTAACTCCAAAAAAGCTAGGGAAAATATATAATAATACAAGTTCGACCTGTTGGAAATGTAAGAAGAAAGAAGGTTCCTACTTTCATATGTGGTGGACCTGTGAAAAAGCGAAAGACTATTGGAAGAAGATACAAAAAGAAATACAAAATATGTTAAAAATAAAATTACCAATGAAACCAGAGTTGTTCCTACTGGGTATGTACGATAACAATTTAGAAAAAAATAAAGATAAAGTATTATTTTTAGCTTTAACGGCTGCAAGGATGTACTATGCAAAAAAAATGGAGGCAAACAGAAATACCAGAAGAAGATGATTGGAGAATAAAAATGTTGGACATTAGTAACTTAGACAGACTTACTTTTCTACTACTGAAAAACAAGGAAACCGGAAGAAAAGAAACAGACTGGAAAGACGTCATCGAATACTTAAGGGGAAAGAAGAAAGAGACAATGATTTAGAGGAGAAAGGAGAAATCAAGGATGAAACCAAAGAAGAGGGGAAAGAAATTTAGAAGAGAAGAAAAATAAAGAACTATTCTTTTTTATTTTTATCTTCTACTTTAGGATAAGATTAAACAAAATGAACAGAAGATTTTCGGAAGACACCAGGAGGTCGAGATACTCCTACTTTTGGGCTTTTTATTTTAATCTTTTTTTTTGTCCCCCTCCCTTTACCCACTTCTAGATCTCTCTCTCTCTCTCTCCATATATATATATAGGCCTGGGTAACAACGGAAAAATTTGTTTCTAAAATCGATTCGTTTTTTTTTGGGGGGGTTGCGTTTCGTTATTTAAAATAATTACAAAATTTTCCTTAAAAAAAGTTCGATATTTACGAAATTTTGTAAATGGTAAAAAAATTACAAAACAATAACGAAACAATAACGAATCGATTCGTTAATGGCGGCCGCGATCGCGCAATACGCTAAAAAAACTTCTGAAGCTTCCCTCTCCCTCTGTTGTTGACTGTTGGTGTGATATTATATTTTTTTTCACTAATTAAACAAAAAACAACTATAAAACTTGCCCCAGACATGCGGAAATAATAACGAAACGATCTCAAACCAATAACGAAACGAATACATAACAAAATACGAAGCATTTACGAAACATATTTAAAAATTCGTTTCGTTTTTAAGTTGCTCCAGAATGGTTCGTTATCGCTTCGTTATAAAAAAAATTAATGAATTTTTAACGAATTACGAATTAACGAAACGAAACCGCCCAGCCCTAATATATATATATTCTTTCTTTCTTTTTTGTCTTTTTACCTATAAGCATACTTGTATGTAAAAACCTCAATAAAGATTTTTTTTTTAAAAAAGGAGGTTTTTCCACTCCAGGAGCAACCAATATATCCCCCCAAGTTCTGCAAGTTTTTCAAGCAAAGGCGATAGCACAACTACTCTATGGAGCTCCAGTTTGGTTAACCCCTAATAACAGTGCCACCAGATCTTTTCATTGTGTGTCACTCAGCAGCCAAAGCGGCTAGATTTTAATTAACCCAATACTTCTGCTGTTAAAAGATCTGGCAGCTGTTCTTGCAAGTCATATCTAAGTTATCGCAGTGTCAACAATGGGATATTTACACTTTCCCAACTGAATAATAGATCTTTTCTTTTCTTTTTAAAAACATCATCCTTCCAATAAAAGTAAAATATAAATTATATATTGTTTGGCCCCTTTGGAATTCAGAAAACAATGGTGGGATTTTGTCTAGTTTTAAAATGTAATTTTAATTGGATTTTAATTTTTACGCTCCTGGCACAAATATTGAATTGCATTTTTATTTTTTATTATCATACTAGCTTGCATACCTGGCATTGCCTGTGTTATTTGAACAAGTCCAAATAACCGTGCCTCGGCCAATCAGGGAGCCAGCACCGCTTTTGCCTTTCGGCCAATGAGGAATAAGGAGGTGGTCCAGGCGGGAAACAAAGAACCAGGATGAAAGAAATGAATGGATTTAAATGGCTTAATGGTTGTCCAATTATTATTATTTATTATTATTTCATTTACTTATACCCCGCCCTTCTCACCCCGGGGGGGACTCAGGGCGGCTTACAGTGGGGGCACAATTAGATGCCCAAGGCAATTCACAAGCAATACAAATACAAACAATTCAACAATTAATTAAAAACATCAGTACATAATAAAAATAATAAAACAATCTCATGCTCAGGGTTCAGAGTCCATATATCCATTCCATTCCATTTGTCCTTGTCTATCATCAGCTCCTTCAGTTAGCTGTCAGAATGACCAAAGGCTTGATTCCAGATCCAGGTCTTCAGTTTTTTCCTAAACGCCAGAAGGGAAGATGACGATCTAATCTCCCCGGGGAGTGAGTTCCACAGGTGGGGGGCCACCACTGAGAAGGCCCTGCTCCTCGTCCCCGCCAGCCTCACTTGTGACAGTGGCGGGGTCGATAGCAGAGCCTCCCCAGAAGATCTTAAGCTTCAAGATGGGATGTAGAGGGAGATCCGTTCGGACAAATACACTGGGCCGGAACCGTATAGGGTTTTGTAGGTCAAAACCAGCACTTTGAATTGTGCTCGGAATTGGATCGGCAATTGCTGGTGATAACTCCAAGAGTCCTCAAGGTAGCCTTTTGTATTGTCCCATGTGTATGAAATGTAATCTTGGTCTGGTGTGGATGCCAGACCCCAGTAATCCTCAGTCCTGGATATGGGATCAATTGATAATATCTTGTCTCTGGTTTCGGCCAAGGAGGTGAAGACAATGGGTGAGGCAGTTGGGGCACCCAAATCCTCCAGAAGGCAGGATGTCCCCTTTGTGAAGAATGATTATATCACCATGGGGCACATCCCTCAGGTGGCCATGCTCCGAAGCCTGAAGGTGTGTCCCTATTGTGGGTACAAGGGAGAGCCTTCTCCTCTGTGGCTCCCCAACTCTGGAACTCTTTACCTGCTGAGATTAGGAAAGCCCCTTCACTAGAAACGTTCATGGATCATGTTTTTAGTGATGAGATGCTAGTGAATGGCTATTGATGTTAATTGTATATTGTTGTTAATTGTATACTTTTCTATTATAATCTTACTAGCTGTGCCCTGCCACGCGTTGCTGTGGCCTATAGTAAAACTTATCAAAGTTGAGGTAGATATCTGGACTATTATGAAAGAGAGGTACCTACCTATTCCTTCCCCCTTTTCCTCCCCCTCTCTCCTTTCTTCCTTCTCTACCTCTTTCTTTCTTTCCTTCTTTCACTACTTGGTTTCATCCTTCTCTCTTTCCTTCATTCCCTCCCCCTTTCTTCCTTTGCCTTTCTTCCCTCCCTGTTTGCTTCCTTCTTTCTCTTTTTATTTCCTTTTATTTCACCACATCATAACAATAACAATAATGCAATGCATTGCCTCTGGGACCTGACACCTCTCCCATTCCCCCTAAAAGGGTCTAATAGGAATAATAGCATAATAATAATAAGAAATTACAACCTTTACCCGCCACGTGTTGCTGTGGCCAACCTTCCCTCTTTCTCTCCTTCTTTCCCTCCTTCCTTCCTTCCCTCCCATCTTTCCTTCTCTTCCTTCTCTATCTCTTTCCTTCCTTCCCCCTTTTTCTTTCTCTTCTGGTCTCTTTTCTTCCTTCTCTCTTTCCTTCTTTTCCTTCCCTCCCTCTTTCTCTACATCTTCGCCCCTCACTCCCTCTTTCCTTCCTTCATTCCCTTTTTTCTTCTCCTTCCTTCCTTCCCCCTTTCTTTCCTCCTCTTCTTCTCTTTTCCTTTCTCCTCTTCTTCCTTCCCCCTTTTCTTTCTCCTCTGTTCTCTCTTTCTTTCTTCCATCTTTCCTTTCTTTCCTTTTCTTTCCTCTTTCTCTAACTTTCCTTCCTTCCCCCTTTTTCTTTACCTCCCTTTCTCTTTCTTCTTTCCTTCCTTCCTGTCTTTCCTGGATTTTGACAGGGCGGGAAGGGGCGGGGTGGGGTTTGGAGGTGGCGTGAAGTAAAAGGAGGTAAGATTGCGGCAGGGGAGTGATGGAGCGTGGGGTTGTGTATGTGTGCGCGGCGGCGGGGGGAGTGATGGAGCGTGGGGTTGTGTGTGTGTGCGGGAAGCGGCGCGGCGGGGCTTGGAGTGGGCATGGCTTCCGCAGAGGGAACGTTGGCTGGAAGGCTGTGTGCGCGCGCCAGGGAACTTGCGGCTGGGCGCCAATGCGCATGCTCAGTTGTTTTGCCGTTTTGTGAGTGTGTTGTTGTGTTGTTTTTCATTTTGAGTAGATATGTTTGTACCTTGTGGGTTGTGTTATGGGCATGGGAATTTTGGTTAAGTTTCGTTGGGGTTTTTTGAGTTTTTTGTTTTGCCGTTTTGTGAGTGTGTTGTTGTGTTGTTTTTCATTTTGAGTAGATATGTTTGTACCTTGTGGGTTGTGTTATGGGCATGGCAATTTTGGTACAGTTTCGTTGGGGGGTTGTGGAGTTTTGCTGTCCAGTTGAACCAACCTAACAGATTTATATATATAGATATACAATATATTATTTAAATTTACTGTTTTTTACCGTGTACT
The DNA here is from genome assembly GCF_025583915.1 of Anolis sagrei ordinatus. Lineage (NCBI taxonomy): Eukaryota > Metazoa > Chordata > Lepidosauria > Squamata > Anolidae > Anolis > Anolis sagrei. The sequence goes on along the minus strand of NW_026847993.1, from coordinate 10,006,276 downwards.
GTATTTTTCCTGTTCTGTTGTAAACCGCTGTGAGTCGCCTAAGGGCTGAGAACAGCGGTATACAAATAAAGTAAGTAAGTAAGTAAGTAAATAAATAAATAAAAAGAACCTTAAAATCTGGCTCTTCCGCTGTGCCTTTGGTGAGTAGGTGCACACCTTGACATTTTGCACCCTCCAATGTTTTCTGCTACTGGATCGCACACCCTCCAAATGGGAAGTTTAGCCTAACAACTCTGTATTTTTATGAATTTGTAATGTCCTGCTCCTATTTTATCTCATTAAAGTCTTTTAATTGGTTTATCCAGGCCACGGTCATCTCAAGACTGGACTACTGTAACACCCTCTACATTGGCTTTCCTCTGTCGGTGATCTAGGAGCTCAAGTTGGTACAAAATGCAGCTGCTCGGCTTCTTGCGGGAATTCCAATGAGATGCCACATAACACCAATCTTACTACAGCTGCATTGGTTACCAATTGAGCACCGGATCACTTTCAAAGTGATGGTACTCACCTTTAAGGCCTTGCATGGTCTGGGGCCGATGTATCTGAGGGACTGCCTCACCCCCTACCAACCCCAGAGATCCCTCCGTTCCGAGGACCAAAATCTATTGGAAGTCCCCAGTGTCAAGACCTTGCGCCTAACAGCAACCAGACGCAGAGCCTTCACAGCAGTGGCACCATCACTCTGGAATACTCTGCCACCTGAAGTCCGTGCCTTGCGGGACTTACCAGCTTTCCGCAGGGCATGTAAGACATACCTGTTTCGACAGGCTTTTAATGTTTGATATTGCTGTTTTTAAATTGTTTTAAATTGCTTTTAAATTTTGTTAGATTTTAGCCATTCTTGTAAGCCGCTCCGAGCCCCAGGGGAGTGGTGGCATATAAGTTCAAATAATAAATAAATAAATAAATAAATATATGTGGCCCTCCCATTGTTATCGTTACTGTGATTGTCTTTATTAGAATGTTATTTTATGATTGCCTTTTTTTCTTTCTTTTATGTAATTCTGATGATGTTGAAGTTGCCTGTTGTTTATGTTTCGATTTTATTGCTGTATTATGTTTTCAGGGCTCGGACCCAGAAGTCCCCACCGGGAAGATGGTGGCGGGGTATAAATAAAGATTATTATTATTATTATTATTATTATTATTATTATTATTGTATTGTCCATGCAAGAGGTTTCTGTTGAGTCCTTTCAGGGGATTATCAATCCCAGGAAATGAGAAGATTTTCCTGAGATCTTTGGTGTGCTGGGGTCACGAAGAGGTGGCATTTCATATTTTATACAGACACATATATGAGGGTTCATAAGACATACATTCATAAAGAGGGGAAAAAATCATATCAACCCTCCCTACCCCCACGCAGAGTCCATCTCCTAAAACATGGAGAGCATAATGTTTTTCTTGGCTAACCTTTAGCCTGGCTATGTGAATGTTTCCAAGCTCAAAAGGGAGTCCCTTTTGTTTTTGAATCGCTGAGATGGGAAACCAATTGGAGAGCCATTATTTCTATAGCCCAGTTGTGTCTCAGATGGGAAAAGTCAAGTAACTTTTGTGGCATGGTTTTCAGTAATAAATTTGTTACTTTCTGCTATATATGAAACTAGCTGTGCCCTGCCACGCGTTGCTGTGGCCTATAGTAAAACTTATCAAAGTTGAGGTAGATATCTGGACTATTATGAAAGAGAGGTCCCTACCTATTCCTTCCCCCTTTTCCTCCCCCTTTCTCTCCTTTCTTCCTTCTCTACCTCTTTCCTTCTTTCACTACTTGGTTTCATCCTTCTCTCTTTCCTTCATTCCCTCCCCCTTTCTTCCTTTGCCTTTCTTCCCTCCCTGTTTGCTTCCTTCTTTCTCTTTTTATTTCCTTTTATTTCACCACCATCATAACAATAACAATAATGCAATGCATTGCCTCTGGGACCTGACACCTCTCTCATTCCCCCTAAAAGGGTCTCATAGGAATAATAGCATAATAATAATAATAATAATAGAAATAACAACCTTTACCGCCACGTGTTGCTGTGGCCAACCTTCCCTCTTTCTCTCCTTCTTTCCCTCCCCCCCCCCCTCTCCTTCCTTCCCTCCTCCTTCCTTCTTCTCTTCCTTTCCTTCCTCCTTCCTTCCTTCCTTCCCTCCCTCTTTCCTCTCCTTTCCTTCTCTTCTTTCCCTTCCTTCCCCTTTTTTCTCTTTCTCTTTTTCCTTCTCTTTCTCTCCTTCCCTCCCCCTTCCTTCACTTCCTTTCTCCCTCTTTCCTTCCTTCATTCCTTTTTCTTTCCTTCTCTCCTTCCTTCCTTCCCCCTTTTTCTTTCCCTCCCTCTGTCTCTCATTTCTTCCTTCTCTACCTCTTTCCTTCCTTCCCCCTTTTTCTTTCTCTTCTGCTGTCTCTCTTTCCTTTCCTTCCATCTTTCCTTTTTTTCCTTTTCTTCTTCCTTCTTTCTCTAACTTTCCTTCCTTCCCCCTTTTTCTTTACCTCCCTTTCTCTTTCTTCCTTCTTTCCTTCCTTCCTGTCTTTCCTGGATTTTGACAGGGCGGAAGGGGCGGGGTGGGGTTTGGAGGTGGCGTGAAGTAAAAGGAGGTAAGATTGGGGCAGGGGAGTGATGGAGCGTGGGGTTGCGTGTGTGTGTGCGGCAGCGGGGGGGGGGAGTGGGGTTGCGCGTGTGTGTGTGGCGGTGGGGGGAGTGATGGAGTGTGGGGTTGCGTGTGTGTGTACGGCGGGGGAGTGATGGAGCGTGGGGTTGTGTGTGTGCGTGCGGCAGGGGGGTGTGTGTGTGCGGGAAGCGGCGCGGCGGGGCTTGGAGTGGGCATGGCTTCCGCAGAGGGAACTGTGTGCGCGCGCCAGGGAACTTGCGGCTGGGCACCAATGCGCATGCTCAGTTGTTTTGCCGTTTTGTGAGTGTGTTGTTGTGTTGTTTTTCATTTTGAGTAGATATGTTTGTACCTGGGTTGTGTTATGGGCATGGGAATTTTGGTTAAGTTTCGTTGGGGGGTTTGTGAGTTTTGTTGTTTTGCCGTTTTGTGAGTGTGTTGTTGTGTTGTTTTTCATTTTGAGTAGATATGTTTGTACCTTGTGGGTTGTGTTATGGGCATGGCAATTTTGGTTAAGTTTCGTTGGGTTTTTTTTTAGTTTTGTTGTTTTGCCGTTTTGTGTTGTTGTGTTGTTTTTCATTTTGAGTAGATATGTTTGTACCTTGTGGGTTGTGTTATGGGCATGGGAATTTTGGTTAAGTTTCGTTGGTTTTTGAGTTTTGTTGTTTTGCCGTTTTGTGAGTGTGTTGTTGTGTTGTTTTTCATTTTGAGTAGATATGTTTGTACCTTGTGGGTTGTGTTATGGGCATGGGGATTTTGGTTAAGTTTCGTTGGGGGATTTTTGAGTTTTGTTGTTTTGCCGTTTTGTGAGTGTGTTGTGTTGTTTTTCATTTTGAGTAGATATGTTTGTACCTTGTGGGTTGTGTTATGGGCATGGGAATTTTGGTTAAGTTTCGTTGGGGTTTTTTTGAGTTTTGTTTTGCCGTTTTGTGAGTGTGTTGTTGTGTTGTTTTTCATTTTGAGTAGATATGTTTGTACCTTGTGGGTTGTGTTATGGGCATGGCAATTTTGGTACAGTTTCGTTGGGGGGTTGTGGAGTTTTGCTGTCCGGTTGAACCAACCTAACAGATTTATATATATAGATATAGGACATAAAACCTTGATTAAATGTACACACTATCTGACATGGGAAGGGTCCCTGTTGTTAGTGTCTTTGCAAATTGACCAATACTTGACCCCTATTATCCAGCCTGATGTCCTTGTCCTTAGCAAAACTATAAGTTACTATCTCTTATTGGGCGGGGGGGGGGGGGTCATGTTCGACTTCATATATGCCAAGTTAGGTCCAATTCCATCTTTGGTGGAGTTCAGAGTGCTCATTGATTGCAGGTGAACTATAAATCCTAGTACCGACAACTCCAAAATGTCCAGGCCAATTACCTGCAAAACCCACAAGTATTCAAATTTGGGCATATCGGGCATGCATGTCAAGTTTGGTCCAGATCCATCCTTGTTTGGGTTCATAGTGCGCTCTGGATGTAGGTGAACTACAACTCCTATACATCCCTCCAAAGACCTCCAGTATTTTTTGTTCTGTGTGTGCCAAGTTAGTTCCATCGTTGGTAGAGTTCAGAGTGCATACAAATACTGTAGTATTAAAGTTAGGAAATATGAACATTCCAGAAAATATTATATTAAATTAATATTAAAATATTAATATTATATTAAAATATAATAAAAATACAATAAAAATTGGAATAGGCGATAATAATGCACTTTGCTTTTTCTGGATGTGTTTATTTTCTCTGTGTGATGTGATTTCGATACAAAAACATATGATTTGCATTCCATTACCACTATATGTCCATTCTGAAGTTGTGTTATAGTATAAGTTTTCCTATACATATATGTGTATCTATGTAATTTACTAATGTATTGTATTTTTATGTTCATTTGTGTTTATTGTACTTCCGCCTCAAGCCATCAGGAGAAATAATATAAAATAAATTATTATTATTTACTGTTACTATATGTACTATTTAGTGTCACTGCCTAATATAGAGCACGCGCATGCGCCCTGAGAGCGTCCTCAAGCGCGAGGAGAATTCTGAGCTCCGAAATTGGTGCGGCGCCACTGTGCGCATGCGCTTTGAGAACGTTCTTCTCCCTCCAGCGGGAGTGGAATTCTGGGCGGGGTGTTAACTCCGACATTGGGGCGGGGCCACTATACGCATGCGCCCTGAGAGCGTCCTTTTATTCTCTCCAGCGAGAGAATTTTGGGCGGGGCGTAATTCTCAAAACGAGGCGGGGCCACTGTGCGCATGCGCTCTGAGAACGTTCTTCCCCTCCAGCAGTAGAATTCTGGGCGGGGCGTTAAGTCCCAAAATGGGGCGGGGCCACTACACGCATGCGCCCTGAGAGCGTCCTTTTACTCTCTTCAGGGGTGTTAACTCCGAAAATGGGGCGTGGCCACCGTGCGCATGCGCTTTGAGAACGTTCTTCCCTCCAGCGGGAGTAGAATTCTGGGCGGGGCTTTAACTCTCAAAATGGGGCGGGGCCATTATACGCATGCGCCCTGAAGGCGTCCTTTTACTCTCTTCAGCGAGAGAATTCTGAGCGGGGCGTAATTCTCAAAACGGGGCGTGGCCAGTATGCGCATGCGCTTTGAGAACGTTCTTCCCCTCCAGCGGGAGAATTTTGGTCGGGGCGTAATTCTCAAAACGGGGCGTGGCCATTATGCGCATGCGTCCTGAGGGCGTCCTCTCCCTTCAGCGAGAGAATTTTGGGCGGGGCGTAATTCTCAAAAGGGGCGTGGCCACTATGCGCATGCGTCCTGAGAGCGTCCTCTCCCTTCAGCGAGAGAATTCTGGGCGGGGCGTAATTCTCAAAACGGGGCGTGGCCAAGTATGGGCATGCGTCCTGAGAGCGAGAAAATTCTGGGCGGGGCGTAATTCTCAAAAGGGGCGTGGCCACTAAGCGCATGCGCTCTTAGTGCGGACTTTTATTCCTCCAGCGAGAGAATTCTGGGCGGGGCGTAATTCTCAAAACGGGGCGTGGCCACTAAGCGCATGCGCCCTGAGAGCGTCCTATTACTCTCTTCAACGGGAGAATTCTCAAAACGAGGCGGGGCCATTAGGCTCATCCTTACCTCTACTCCCTCCCGCGAGAGAATTGTAGGCGGGGCGTAAATCCCCAAAGGAGGCGGAGCCAGCAGGGACGCACATGCGCTCTGAGAGCGTCCTTACTTTTACTTCTCTCGGGAGGAGGAGAATTCTGGGCGGGGCGTGCTTCTCAAAACGGGGCGGGGCCAGAAGGGTCCAATGAGGGCTCGCCGGGGAAAGGGGCGTGGCGTCGCCTGTGAGTGACAGGCGGCGGCTGAGGCGCTGAGGAGACGGCGACGACGGCGGCGACGGAGAAGGTTCTCTCTTCCCCTCCCGCGCCGTCTCCGCCGCCTCGCCTCGCCTCAGGCGGGGTCCCGGGCTTCCCCCACCGATGACGGCGGCAAACTGCGAAAGCGGCGCCAACGACGAGCTCGACTTCAGGCTCATCTTCGGGGAGGAGGACGGCGGGCGGCAGCAGCAGCAGCAGCCGGGACCGCCTCCCACCACCACCACCACGCCGCTTGGGCCTACCTCAGCCACAGCAGCAGCAGGTGCGCCTAGAAGGGGCAGCTCGCCTGTCCGGTGGCCTTAGCGCCCCTGGGACTTGTAGTTTGGGGTGAAGTCCTTGAAGGACTACAACTCCCAAGGACTCCAGAGTCACAGCAGTGAAGGGGGCGTCCAAACTTTAAAAGTAGGGCCAAACTATTTATTGATTTACTTATTTATAAATAAATAATTTATTGATTTAGAAGGGGACTCAGAGCAGCTCACAAGATATATATACATACAATATATTATATTATTATTATAGTACAATATCAGTATTAAATATTACTATATTGTACTATACTATTATATTGTAATATTATTAGTAATGTTAAATAATTTATTTAGAAGGGGACTCAGAGCGGCTTACAACATATGTATACATACAATATATTATATTATTAGTAATGTTAAATAAATTATTTATTTAAAGGCAACTCAGAGTGGCTTACAAGATATATATATATATACGTACAATATATTATATTATATTATTATTATAGTACAATATCTATTATAATATTATATAATATTATAATATTATTAGTAATGTTAAATAAAGAATTTATTTAGAAGGCGACTCAGAGTGGCTTACAAGATATATATATATATATATATATATACATACAATATATTATTATTATAGTACAATATCAATATTAAATATTACTATATTGTACTATACCATAATATTATTAGTAATGTTAAATAAAATATGGATTTAGAAGGCAACTCAGAGCGGCTTACAAGATATATATACATACAATATATTATATTATTAGTAATGTTAAATAAATAATTTATTTAGAAGGCGACTCAGAGCGGCTTACAAGATATATATACATACAATATATTTTATTGTTATAGTACAATATCAGTATTAAATATTACTATATTGTACTATACCACCATTATATTGTAATATTATTAGTAATGTTAGTAATGTTAAATAAATTTATTTAGAAGGGGACTCAGAGCGGCTTACAAGATATATAATATATATATATATATGTACAATATATTATATTATTATTATAGTACAATATCAGTATTAAATATTACTATATTGTACTATACCATTATATTGTAATATTATTAGTAAAGTTAAATAAATAATGTATTTAGAAGTCGACTCAGAGCGGCTTACAAGATATATATACATACAATATATTATATTATTATTATAGTACAACATCAGTATTAAATATTACTATATTGTACTATACCATTATATAGTAATATTATTAGTAATGTTAAATAAATAATTTATTTAGAAGGGGACTCAGAGCGGCTTACAAGACATATATATATATAGTACAATATCAGTATTAAGTATTACTATATTGTACTATACCATTATATTGTTACATGTAATATAAATATATAATTGTAGTGGCATATTATTATTAGTATTAGTATTATATTGAATTACATTATAATATTATAAATATATGTATGTACAATATATTATATTACATTATATTATTAGCATAGCACAGGAGACAAGTATAAAGCAGGCGTTGGGCAAGCTTGGACCCTCCAGGTGTTTTGGACTTCAACTCCCACAATTCCTAACAGCCTACTGGCCTATATTACATTACTATTTAGATCTTGTAAGTTAAACTGAATTGACTCTGATCCTGTTGAATTGCTTTGTTTTCATAATATTTCCTATGTTATTATACGTTTTCATCCACCCTACTGAACCAATCATCCCTTAATCAGCTCATATATTGTCCTTCTCTCCCCCCCCCCCTTTAAACTTAGTCTTTTGTTGCTTGGTGCTTGTCTATTATTGTTATGCTGTTTTATGCTTTTAAAATTTTAATTTGTTTTGCTCTGCTTTTAATTGTACTCTGCCTTGGGCTTGGCCTCATGTAAGCCACCCCGAGTCCCTTTGGGGAGATGGAGGCGAATCCCTTTGGGGAGATGGAGGCGGGGTAGAAAACTAAAGTTCTTCTTGAGTGCCTCTGGTGTTGCTATAAGAAGGCTGTACATGTGGCAGGGCTTAGGATGCATTGTAATAGGTGGTCTGTAGTTTGCTCTTCTTCATTCTACAGTGTAGATGCACCTTTCGTAGCCCAAACTACCTTGCAGGCTTGTTGTAGGGATCAGGTTGGTAGTAGGAGAGTCATGTTGTTATTGGAAGATAAAATTGGCTTTTTAAAATTTTATTATTTGCGATTTATTAGTTGACTTTTATTTTTATCCTACCTTTCTTCTACTATAGGGACTCTAGGCGGCTAACAGTAAATGTTAAACAATGCTTATCAAGCTATGGTCAATAGGCCAGCATAATTAAACAGTGCTAGATTTAGATGTTTAATTGGATAACTCTACATGGTGTTGCTTTTGAAGACTGTTTGGAAGCTTCAAATGGTCCAACAGGCAGCAGCTAGGCTGTTCACCAGAGCAGTGTACACAAAGAGGACATCCCTCCTGTTGCGTCAGCTCCACTGGCTGCCAGTCTGCTACCGAGCACAATTCAAAGTGCTGGCTTTAGTACAGTGGTTCTCAACCTGGGGTCCCCGGATGTTTTTGGCCTTCAACTCCCAGAAATCCTAAAAGCTGGTAAACTGGCTGGGATTTCTGGGAGTTGTAGGCCAAAAACATCTGGGGACCCCAGGTTGAGAACCACTGCTTTAGTATATAAAGTCCTAAACGGTTTCAGCCCAGCTTACCTGTCCGAATGTATCCTCTCTATTATCCAACAAATGTATCTCCCTCTATTATCCACCTCAGAGCTAAGATTGTCAGGGGAGGCCCTGCTCTCAGTCCCACCCCTTTCGAAAACGCAAGAGGTGGGGACGAGAGACAGGGTCTTCTCAATGGTGGCCCCTCATCTATGGAACTCCCTCCCCAGTAAAATTATATTAGCCTCCTCCCTCCAGGTCTTCAGAAAAAAAACCTAAAAACTTGGCTCTGGGATCAGGCTTTTGGTCAATAATGGGAGCGAGGCAGTAAGAGATTGTAAATTGATTTTAATGATGACCCGAACTGGCCTTGGAATATGACCTGGACTATGTGATTTTAATGGTTGTTTTAATGTTATGTTTTAATTAGTTGATTTTAATGTTTTGTTGATTCTTTGATGTATGTATACATGCAGCATTGAATTGTTGCCTTTATAAGGTTGCCTTGAGTCGCCTTTAGGGTTGAGAAAGACAGGATATAAATATCGTAAATAAATAAATAACAATAACAGCCTCTAGGAAGAAATTACCATAAGGAATCGTAGCAGTTTAATAAGTGGTAAGCAAACCCAAATACCCAATTATAACACAGTTTGAGCATCCTTTATCAAGAAATCCAGAATTGCCCAGATGGATGGCTAAGATAGTGCCACCTTTATTTTCTGAGGGTTCAGTGCACCCAAACTTTGTTTTGTGCACAAAATTATTTAAAATAATTGTTTAAGAGTACCTTCATGATAGATATGTTAGGTATATATGAAACGTAAATGAATTTCATCTTTAAACTTGGGTCCAGTCGCCAAGATGCTTGTATGGACAAATATGGGTACAGGCAGTCTCCAGGTTATGAACAAGATCAGTTCTGTAGGTTGGTTTTTAAGTTGAATTTGTTTGTAAGTCATAATGGGTGCATTTTAAAGTCTATCTTGAGCCAATATATCTTTTAAAGCTTTGAATAGCATAGGCTTGGGTTAACACCCCTGGGGTGTTTGTTTGCTGTCTGCGCCCCTCTTCAGGAGATTTTCCTTCACTTTCTGTCCCTGTGAGAATTGGATTCTGAAAAAAGTGGCTTCTTGTGGAAACAAGGATTGGTGCTAAAGCTGCAGTGGAAATTTCTTTTCTCCATGATAAAGAACTCCTTCAGGAGTGAATTTCTCTTCCGAGAGGTAGATTTCTTTCACTATCTATTGTCTCACTTGCGTTCTTAACCAGGACTAGTTTGTAAGTTGGATATTTATAACTCTGGGTCTGTCTGTATTCCAAAATCTTGAGGTGGGGGGGGGGGAACCTGAAATCCAAATCCCTTTTGGTCCCAAGTAAGGGATACTCAATTTGTGCTTAAATTCAGTAGTTACTGAACCCAGATTCAAGACAGTATCCACTGGTGTAAACCTTACGCTGCTCTGTTACAGAAGCGCTGGAAGATGTTTTGCTGGCCAGTTAAATCCCATTTGTTTCACTGACTTGTTTCCCATTTAGACGTGAGTGTGTCAGTTCCTGGTAGATTTTCTTCTAGGGTGAATGTGGGTAGTAGCATTTGGCTGTATGGTGACGTGCCTGCAATACCCAGAGAGGTTTGGTTTGTTGACTTGCATGCAGGGAAACATACTCTGTGGTTGTGGTATGTGTTAGCATGTTTGCACGGGAATATATCCCATTGCACCTAGAAGGACCCTGTTTCATAATCTTGCATGGATTGGGACATATGGCAGCTTGGAATGCTATATATATCCTCCATTGGAAGCACTGCTATGATTAAAATACTCACCATATGTTTTATAGTTCCCCTGAGGCTGGGTTTAGTTAACTTGTTTATGGGTTTAAAAATATTCCCAAGAAAGTCATGCATTTATGCTATTGTGGCAACTATAGTACCAAGTGCAATTATTTTTAAATTTCTGAGTGTCCTCCTCCACACTCCTGCTCTCCTTTTCCACAAATAGTTTGTGACAGATAGGGGGAAATAAACTTGCTTGCAATATGTGTAATGATTGCACAAATTGAGTGGAGAGTATTCTTGATTCACACCAAAAAAAGAGAAGATAAATGGGATTTCTGAACTTTTCATAATATGGAGGATGTGGATGTTGTTAAGAACGATCTTTGAACTTGTTAGTCAATGTCTTGGTCTTAACATAGGGAGATAACTTTCACATATACTCTGTCAAAGCACTGGTTCAACTCTGACTCTTAATGACTGTCCAAAATCTCAGACCAGTTTTTTTTTCAGCCTTGTCATCTGAGATCCGTTTAGCTGAGCAGGATTGAATTTAGCACCTTTGTGCATGTAAAACACCATTTACTACTACGCTGTATGAGTTCTCAGTGTTGAATGGAGGTTGCTAGCTTATTTAATGACAGTCAGGTGGCAGGCTGAACCCGAGAAAGGTGATAAGAATAGCACTCTGCTTAGGTGCTGCATCTGAACTACCCTGGCACAAGGGGTGTTGTGAGGGATGTTGGAGTGTTGAAGCAAAGTGTCCAGCATAAGGCTTCATTGCTCTAGTAAACTTAGCTGGCTCTCCTTGCCCCACATGTATGTATTATGACTACTTTTGTAGACTGATGTCAGATCATATATGGAAATGGATGCCTCAAAATTAGGAACTTACTTGCATTCAGGCTGTCATTTTCTTGTGTGATAGATACATTTCTGAAGTATTGATTACTTGGTTGTGACTGAAGGCATTTATTTTTGGGGGTTTTTAAGGACAGAGGTAACAGACGGGGTGCTGATGTTATTTAGTTAGTTTGTCAGAGGTGGACAGGCCCGTAGCCAGGATTTTGATTCGGGGGGGGGGGGGCTGAGTCTGAGTGAAAGACGGTCTACCCTAGCAAACCTTTTGTATCGTTACCCCAATACCCCCATGCATATGAGATATATTGAGCATGGTGATCAGATCATCATATGAATAAACATAACAGTTTAAATAATGTACCAGTAAGGCCTTTTTGCACCACCATGAGAATTTCGGGGGGGGGGGCTGAAGCCCCTCAAGCTCCCCCCCCCCCCTCGGCTACATGCCTGGAGGTGGATATAACTAATGAAAAGTATTGGATAGGAGGACTGTCTTTTTAAAAGCAGTATATGTGCTTTTCTGTACAAAAACAACAAAGCAGCAGCATTTTCTACTAGAGAAACTGAACACATATTTACTGTTGCCAAATAACCTCGCTGCATTGTAGAAATGGAGTGGTGGGTTTTAATTTGTCTTTTTGGGACTAAATGATTTGTGAGGATTTGTGGGGGGGGGTGGCTTTTGAGAAAGTAGTGTTGACAGGGATATGAATTAAAATTATATAGATGCCAAATTAATCTATGGCCCCCAATTAATAGTTTCCCCCCATATCAGTCTAGATCAGGGGTCCTCAAACTTTTTAAACAGAGGGCCAGGTCACAGTCCCTCAAACTGTTAGAGGGCCAGATTATAATTTGAAAAAAGCATGAATGAATTCATATGTACACTGCACATATTTTATTTGTAGTGCAAACAAAAACACTTAAAAACAATACAATAATTAAAATGAAGAACAATTTAAACAAATATAACATTATTAGTATTTCAATGGGAAGTGTGGGCTTGCTTTTGGCTGATGAGATAAGATTGTTATTGTTGTTGTGTGCTTTCAACTCATTTCAGACTTAGGTTGACCATGAGCGAGGGCCAGGTAAATGACCTTGGAGGGCCATATCCAGCCCCCGGGCCTTAGTTTGAGGATCTCTGGTCTAGATGTTACATATCCTGAACAGAGCAATCCTGAAGTGAATTAGGTTTTTATGATTGTCAGGGGCTGCTGTGATTTTATATGGTTTTAATGATGTTGAATACTGTTTTAATACTTGTATATTTGAAGTTGTATTGCAATGCTTTAGTTGTAAACTGCTTTGAGTGTCTGTAAAGAGAGAAAAAGTGGGATATAAATAAACATAATAATAATAATAATAATAATAATAATAATAATAATAATATAAACAAATTCAGCATATTCTTTGTTGTAGTCCTACCTCTTAGTAAGAAAGACAGCATAGCAGTGTGTTTTCTATCGGGAAAGAGCGAGGGAAAGAACTGTAATTTTCAATATTTTATTAGAGAATTTCTTTAAGATGATGTGCCTTTGAGACAACTTGGTTGATAGTTCTGAATACAAATAAAATATTTCTTAACTAATCAATTTTGTTTTGTTTTGGTAGTACACACATTTCTACCACTTTTAATGAAATTGTCCTACTATAGAGTATTTTGGATAGTTTGTGTAATCTGCACTAAAATGTTGTTTCAGGCAAATAATATGAGAGTGGCAGAATATTCTACCACTTTCTACAGTGCTGCTTTAAATAAAAGTCACAGAAGAACTTTATAAAATGTTTGATTCTGTTTCAGATTCTGATAAATACTAAATAGTTTTGAATGAATACTGGGAAAGCAGATGCAAATATATTGGGTTTTTGTCTTACTGTTGATCTTGAATTAAAATAATTTCAGATTGTTTCACCTCAGAAAATGACTTTATGTAAAATTGAAAGTTGATCTGTGTTCCTGAATCAAGTGTTTACCCAGAACTCAAAATGTACAGCAACAGACCTTGCTCTTCCCTGGAAAAACAAGTACAGCACTTGATTTTCTTAAGTAATGTTTAAAAATGAAACATATAGAAATACTTGCAAGTTCTTGTTTCTGTACTTTCCTTATGTAATCAAAGTAGTCATTTCCATTCATCCTTGCATTTATCTATTTTAACTAAATTTCTGCACGAAAAAAGCCATATTTGAACAGGAACCATTAAAAATTTAGGGTCCTAAAACATGTAAGGTGCTAGTACTGTTAGGAAGTCCTACCTCAAACCTTATTCATACTTCTTCAGTGACACAAATTAGTTTATTGCACAAATGTTAATAGTTAACAACAAAAGAAGCAACTTTTAAAAATTGCAACCTGTTAGTTAAATGGAATTTCCTCTGTTGTGTACAGGAATTCAAAGCTTTTTATTACATATCTCGATCAAAAGGATAATATAGTTCACTTATTAGTGCATCTATTAGGCTGAAATTCTGTTTCAACATTATCTTGAAGTGAAACTATTAGAATTTAGTGGGACTTATTTCTGATCAGGCATATATGGGATCATGTTAGAACCTTATAACAATTTGTGTTTAAAAATTAAATACCACCTTTGTTTGCTTTTTTTTTTATAGCAATTTTCTCCGGAGCTTGAATAATGTGTGATTCTAAAATACCAATTCAGAAAATAATTTTATTTCAATTAAAAATAAATATCAGAAGTGAACACTGAAACTTTTGTTGACAAGTGTTCTGTTTTTTTCAGATTAACTGGTTCAGCATGGCAAACCGGGCAGGCTCCACCCTATCCTCCCATTTCTGTGCTATTTAAGCTTAAGTAGGCTTACACATAGCCACTTATCTGGCTGCCTATTAGTAAAACTCCTCAGATAAAAAGCCTAATGACACCAGATCATGTCTAATTCTGGAACTAAGCAGGGGCAGCCCTGGTAAGTATTTGGATAGGAGACTGTCAGAGGAAGGAACTGGCAAAACTGTCTCTGAATATTATTTGTTTAGAAACCCTATGAAATTAATAGGGTTGTAATAAGTTGACAGATGATTTAAAGACACAGAAACACATAACAGTGCAACACGGAAGTCATCTCAAGCTGACTCTGCTATTTGGACTGATGTAGTACAAATTGCTAACACGTATAGACAAGTAGCAAGTAAAAGATGGGAGTGATATTTCTTTTCCTCTTAATTGCAAGGCTGTCTATGAGTATTGGAAACTTTTAAAATTCATTTAAACCAAGATCACATGGCATTAGGAATAACCTTGGTTCAGGCATGTTTTAAATGATTAATCTTAATGTTTAATAGTAATAATATTTTCATTTTAAACATATGCTTCATTCTGAATGTTGGAGCCCCCAGTGGCACAATGGGTTAAACCCTTGTGCTGACAGGACTGCTGACCAAAAGGCTGGAACTTCGGACCTGGGGGCCAGGGTGAGCCCCCATCTGTCAACTCCAGCTTCTCATGCAGGGACATTAGGGAAGCCTCCCACAGTATGGTAAAACATCTGGGTGACCCCTGGGCAAGGTCCTTGCAGATGGTCAGTTCTCTCACACCAGAAGCAACTTGCAGTTTCTCAAGTCGCTCCTCATGAAAAAAAATCCTGAATATTATGTTCAAAAATTTGAAGAAATAAATTCTATTTATCTTTTAACCTATGTCATTGGAGTTCATATGTAGAGTGGTTTTAGTGGAATATATGAAATATATATGGTGCGAGTATAATGTATTTTTTCCATTTTGCTGCATAATTGATTTCTTTTTCCCCACTTGCATATTTGTTTCTCATCTAATGTCCATGGCGATACTTCTTTGCTCTTCAGCAGGGATCTTACCATTTATTAATACCTGATTGAAAACTGGACCTTCTGTAACCCTTGTCTGATACTGATTTGCACCAAGCAACAGTTATCTGTTGGTAGTTGTCTGAAATTTAACTAACAGCCCGTTGTGTAATTCACTCACCTTTTCACATTTGCACTACAGAAGGTGCTCTACTTTTCTAGGGCTTAGGGACACATGATCCCATAAAAGAGGGAAATATCAAGAAAAAACAATTTTAATCTGAGAGAACACGTTTGTAGGTCCTCCAGTGCAACTCTATGGTCACTTTGCACTGGAACATACCCATATTTACTCGAGTCTAATGCGCACCTCAATTTTCAAAACCCTGAAACCATAATAATGATAATGATGATGATAAGAATAATAATAATTTTTTGCACAGTGACAAAAAGTGTCCTCTTTGTAATTTGGCCAAAAAAGGTGTGAATTACAGTGGTTGCATGCTTATTATTCCTTCTTTAAAAACAAAAGTGTTAGAACACCAAAGCTTTCAGCAATGGCAAATACATTTTTGTGGGGAATCTATGCTGTAGAATGAATCCACTTTAACTACACTGACTGAGTGCTATGGGGTTATGGGGACTGCCAAAAAAGGTTGATGCCTCACCAAACTACAAATCTCAGGATGGCACAGAATTAAATTAGAGATGATATTCCTCAAAGAGGAGGTTCAGGTGCAGCTCCTGAAGTAGTTTCTCCTTTTGCTTTGGCAGTGATAGATTATTTTGCTGTTTCATTTTGATTTACTAGTTTCAGGCTCCAGATTTTCACCCTCCTATAGTTGAGTGCCAAATGTGTAGACATGATATTATGCATTTGAAAAGCACTTGTGAAAATAGTGGAAATCAGGAAACCAGTAAAGAAAAGGTGCAAGACCCAAACATCTGGAAATTTTAGAATGCAGTCAAATGCATATGGAGGGAAAGAGTAATTAGGGACATTGTTTATGTATAGCTTAGAGGAGTGTGGCAGGGCTATACATTAATACCATAGTCAATAGGTTTCAGGCTCATCTCCCAAGAGGTTAAGAAAAGAAGTAGTTACACATGGCCTCAGCATGAGACTGATAAATAAACCTATGGAATCAACCCTTCTTTTGATTTACAAACTTTTGATCTCAGAACCATGCCAATATATTTTTTCAGGGGCCGTCCAATCTTAGCAGTTACTTTGGATTTTCAAAATATTTTCCTAAAAGCATATGATTGTTGGCAATCCATAAACTGAAATGCTGATTGAAAAACGGTGTATCTAAACTGGGAAGAGAATGCATAGGATCACACTTTACTATTTGGTGGCCTGTTTCTACAGATTAGAGATAACCTTCTGCAGCATTTTGCTGTCCCTGAATAATTTTTTGTCATCTGTAAACTTCATTGCTCTAGTCAGAGTGAGACTTGCCCAATATCACCCAGTGATTACAGAACATTACAGAACCTTGGGAAATACATCCCTCCATTCAGAAAACACATCCATTTTTTTCATAGTCTATTCTTGTTTTTTAATTAGTTTCTGATCTTATAAGGGATCTTGTCATAGACTCAAAATTTATACAGGTTTTCATAAAAAAGGATTTTCTCAAAAATGTATGGAATTTTAACATTGCGCCCACATGGTCACTGATACTCTCAAAGAACTCTTAAGCATTCGTGGAAACACTATAGCTTTCCAGATGTTGAACTGCAGCTCCCATCTTCCCATATCAACTTAGGTAGTAGTGAGGTATGCTGAGAGCTGCAGTTCAGTTAGGTGGAGGCCTGCACAGTTCCTGCTTCTGCTCTGAAACATAACTTTTGTGAAAACCTTGTTGACACATTTCACTAAGATATCCTTTATGCTTGGCAATTTTATCTTTAACACTTTTGAACCATCTAGGAACAGATGATACCGCCCTTCTCAGCCCGAGGGCGACTCAGGGCAGTTTACAAATCCGGCACAATTCGATGCCACAATAATATATACAGTTAAAAGCATGTAAACTTCCATAAAATTCCATAAACAATAAAATCAATAAAACAAAAAACACAAATTCTCCGTATCTAATTTCCAGAATCTTTATCCGATTG
This sequence comes from Anolis sagrei ordinatus, assembly GCF_025583915.1. NCBI lineage: Eukaryota > Metazoa > Chordata > Lepidosauria > Squamata > Anolidae > Anolis > Anolis sagrei. Next base: position 9,988,915 of record NW_026847993.1, on the reverse strand, counting down.
GAATTATCCAGCCGTTCCGAGGTCAAGTAATTATTTGCTACATTGCATTTGAGAAAGCCTGCTCATAAAACCAGGTTTTGACTTTTTTTCGGAATGTTAGGAGAGTGGGAGCCGATATAATATCTCTGGGAGGGCACTCCATAGCCGAGGGGCCACCACTGAAAAGGCCCTATCTCTTGTCCCCGCCAACCGAACCTGTGATGAAGGCGGGACAGAGAGCAGGGCCTCTCCAGAAGATCTTAAATTCCTGGATGGTTCATAAGGAGAGATACGTTCGGACAGATAAGCAGGGCCAGAACTGTTTAGGGCTTTATAGGCTAACCTTTTCAAACCTTTTAGGAAATAAATCAGTTCAGGCATATATATTATCTGTCTTCCACAGTGAAGACAGACATAGAGAATTAATCCAGCTTCTCTACAGTTACCTTATCATCCTTGAGTACATTTTTAATTCCCTTCTTGGGGAGCCGCCAAAATAGAGATTACACACTGTTGCCTTGTGTGTGTGTGTGTATGCATGTGCCTTCAAGTTGCCTGTTGACTTATGGTGATCCCATGAATTTCATAGTATTCCTTGCCTTTTTAAAGGCAAGGAATACTCAGAGATGGTGTTGCCAGGTCCTTCCACTGAAATGCTTACAGCACCTGGGATTCCTTGGTGGTATCCCATCCAATTACTAACTAGGACTGATCCTGGTTAGTCTACAACATCAGATAGGATCTGGTTTTTGCAGGGTATTTAGGGTAAAGCCGTTGCTAAGTGAAATAAGCTGGACTGATCATAAAAAACAAACAAAAAACCTGACATGTTAGATGGGGCGCATTCCAAAGGGAACTTGTGCTATATGATGTTATCTGATAACACACATAGCTGTATTTTGCTATACTGAACAAGTTTATTTAAGATAACCAGGACACTGCGAAAGGTTTAGAGCTGGAAAAAATGAGTAAATGTAAGAGTGGAAAAAATCCTCTTTGAAGAACTGTTTTTTATAGGCCAGTAGGCTTAAATGTAGAGAGGGAGAGATGCGACTGAAGTTTTGAACAAGATTGGAAGATTTCAGCTACTTGTCTTGCGTTACTGTTTAAAATATTTTATATCATAAATAAGTGTAGAAAACAAAACATGACTATGAACAATCAAGCACTCTGTCAGGGCCTTTCAAAATTTAATTGTACATAGTATTTATTTATTTACAGTATTTATATCCCACTCTTCTCAACCCCTCTTAATTGTCTGTAATGCCTCAAATAAATAGAGAAAAGGATTTCCCCCTGAGATTGTTATTGTTTTAGTTCTTTGTGTTTCATCCATATATGAACAAAAATAAAAACAGAGACAACTCGTATCAAGCACATGCTGGTGTGGTACGCCTAAGATTGAGTTTATAAAAATTCTGCACTGTGACACCCGAAAGATTAAAACAGAAATTATTAAATAAGCTTTCATGGAGTGTATTTCTCAAAGTGCAAGGAATGCCATTTTGAGTTGGCAAATATATATACTATACATATACATTGACCTCATTTATAAGTTGAGAGCTTGTTTTGGGGGGCTAAAACTATGTATTCTGATATGACCTGTTGATAAGTCAAGAATAAAACTATTGAATGTGATCTGTAGGCAATGCTAACATTTTGGATGACTTTGTATTTTATGAGACTTGCTACTTGATTTTTATATTCTACACCTGCTGTCTATTTCTTGCTGCCTCTATATCTCGATGATTTGAATATTATGAAATGTTTTGATGATACCCTTACATTTTTTAGAAGGTAAATTATAAATATTTTTAAAACAGGCTAACAAATAAATGGTTTAGGTTTTAGTGGATATGATAGCAACATCCGACATAAAATTAGAATTATGTAAGAGAAAATGTTTCAATAAATTACCTTGATTTAATAGTAACCAAATTTTAAACTATATCTTGGTTTTTTCCTCAGATTTTGAACCTGACAATTGTGCATCTGTGTGCATCTTCAATGTAGACCACTCATCGTCTGTAAACCATCCTATTTGTATCCCCTGTCATGGATTTCAGTCACACCCATCACCCTTGTCTTCTCCTAATAGACTGCAAGGTCATAAAAGCTACGAAGGAAGCTGTGAAGTTTCAGAATCCAAATACAGTCCACTAGGTGGTCCTAAGCCTTTTGAATGTCCTAGTATTCAAATTACTTCTATTTCTCCTAATTGTCATCAAGGAATAGAAGTCAGTGAAAATGAGATGCACACAAATGGCCCTCAAAATGAATATATGGAAAGGCCTTCAAGGGACCACTTGTATCTTCCTCTTGAGCCATCTTACCGGGAATCCTCCCTTAGCCCAAGTCCTGCCAGCAGCATTTCTTCTCGGAGCTGGTTCTCAGATGCCTCCTCTTGCGAATCAATCTCTCATATTTATGATGATGTGGATTCAGAACTGAACGAAGCTGCTGCTCGATTTACCCTTGGCTCACCTTTGGCGTCTCCTGGAGGTTCTCCAAGGGGCTGTCCAGTGGATGAACCTTGGCAACCATCTTATGGATATGGGCAGGTCTTATCACCTAGGCAATCCCCGTGTCATTCTCCTAGGACTAGTATCACAGATGAGAATTGGCTTAGCCCCAGGCCAACTTCAAGACCATCCTCAAGGCCTACCTCACCATGTGGGAAACGGCGACATTCTAGTGCTGAGATCTGTTACATTGGCTCCCTTTCTCCTCACCATTCTCCAACCCCATCACCAGGACACTCTCCTAGGGGAAGTATAACAGAAGACACATGGCTAAATTCTTCTCTCCATGGTTTGACTCCTGGCCTCTCACCTTTCCAGTGTTGTGCAGAGACTGACATCCCTCTTAAAACAAGAAAGACCTCTGATGACCAGACTGCCATTTTATCAGGGAAAATAGACCTTTGTTCTGAAGAACAGGGCAGTTTATCACCATCCCTTGAAACTGCCATAGATGATAGCTCTGGATCCCAGCATACATTAAAAAAAGACCTGCCTGGTGACCAATTTCTTTCTGTTCCTTCACACTTTACCTGGAATAAACCAAAGCCTGGCCATACTCCTATTTTTCGGTAAGTAATTTTATGATAATGCAATAGGTTTTCTTTATTTTGCGATATTAAGTAGATGTTCTTTTATCTTGAGAGGGAGATTATTAATATACTCTGATGAAATATATTCATTCTATTTAAACCTTTTTATTGTTAAGACTTTCTGGCATCTAGTGCCTGCTAAATTTCAAACAATTATCTAACAATGTTGGAGAACCTTTGGCTTGCCAGATATTGAATTGTAGTTCTTCCCATGCATGACGATTAGCCATGCTAGCTAAAGCTGATGGAGTTTGTAGGTCGGTTTTGTAGGGCCAGTGATTCCACACTCTTCTTACTGTTCTGCAGATTATTTGTGAATAGTCTGTGACTTAATTAATTATTAATAACATTTCATTAGTGCTGATTCCTTGAATGAAAATGAAGTTTATGGGTGTGTTATAGCTGAAACTAGCAAGTTAAGCTGTTTGGAGGCTATTTTATCTAATATTGTTTGGCATAATACTTGAATTCAAATATAATTTGGTGCACAAGTGAGCATTGCAACATCCCAGTTTTGTTCAGCATTTTATTCTGTGGAATGGAAGAGATCTCCCACTTTAACAAGTCATAGGTTAGGATCAAGTTCAGAAGTGGTCAGAATGGGTGGGCTTAGCTGTGGTAAGGAAAGGGACTGGGTTATTGTTTGAGCCACAGTTAAGGTTAATCGCTTTTTGGACCTCTGATGCAAAATTTGAAAATCTAGACTTTCCCTGTAGTTGTTTGTTAGAGAGTGTTATGGAAGGGAAGGTGGTGTAAATGATCTTGAAACTGCTGCATGTAACACTATTTTAGTATGATGTGCAAACTGCATGCTGTGTCTGATGGTAGAGAAGTATTATAGTTTTGCTCTAATTGTATTTCAATAAAAACATTCCAAGATATACAGATTCCATAATGGACATGGTGACACTTCTTTGCATTTTGTGGAGCTACGTAACTTCTTATTGTCTTGGGAGCTGTTTGAAATCCTAAAGGCTAACGAGTTTCTGTAGAAAGGTTGTTACAGATATTTTTAAATTTATTGAAATTTATTGAAATGTGTGGTCAATAATCTGTCAGGAGGAGCCATAAGGGCAATATTCCTGGATACGGTTGTTCTGGAAAACATCCAGTTACTAAAGCAATCTTAATTTGAAAGTCTGTCCTTGCATCAGTACCCCAAATTATAATTTGATTGAATTTGAGTAAATAACTTGACCCAAAGCCAGGAAACATTTTTCAAGGTATGACCTGTTTAGTTCCAATTAGTTGCAGTGAAGCCAATTTTCTCAACCTTTTACATTACTCTTGTCCCACATAAGTCTAGGTGTGAGATAGAATAAGCAGCAGTTAGAACTTAAATCAGATTAAATGTGTTTGCTAGTTCTCACTAGGATTTATTGGATCAATCACCCCCATCCAAAAATAGTACTGTATATGGAAGCTTCTTAAAAATTGATCCTTTTTGAAATCAAATGTCATATTTTGGCGTGAAAATATATTAAGATCATGTAATGATTAACATTCTACCTATTTTGTAACTTATAATAACAGTGGGAGAAGTAGATTGAGAATTTAAAAATTAATCTGTCCTGTAGAGGTTCTGTGGATGTTTAGGCTAAAAAAAGAGAGCAGAATACTTGGAATATTAACATGAATCATGAATATAATCAAGAATGCTACAAAAGAAAAAAACTGAACTGTGCAGGGGGCAAGGACCATTTTTTTTTTTTGCTGTTGTGCTACCCACCTCCCCTTAAAACCATGTTTGTGCACATAATACGAAATCATATTACTTCCACTCACAATTTCCCACTCATATATGGCTTTAAAAAGGCTTTGTGGCGAGGGTTCGGGATCTAGACCTCTGAGTTTGCACAGATAGTTTTCAAATGCAGAATCAGCTGAAGATAACGCAGAAAATGTAAAAGTGCTTTGGGTGGGTTTGGTGGGCTGCAAGGGTGCTTCACGGGATGCATCTCTGGGACACAGGAGTTTCATGCAGCCCATATTTTCCTTATCTCTATTCTAAGTTATACTTCTTTGGCAAATCATGAAGCCATTTGAAGAAAAAAAATGGCTAACCATGGAATTAACTAGAAACTATTTTTGCTAAAAGCACCAGAAGTAGAAAAACAGCCAGTTGGACTGCTTAATTATACAGGTCTGTAGAACATAGTGAACCGCTGGGATTAAAAAACAGAAAAACAGAAAAAAAGTTTGTTTTTTTGGGGCGGGACGAGAGATATTTGACCTATCAATCTGCATCCTAATTCCTGTTGGTTGACTGCTCATGTATTTATTCCACCATCCCCAAATCACTGTTGGCATTGTTTGACTGGCTTCCTTTTATTAGATCACTAGCCGTCCCCCTGCCACACATTGCTGTGGCCCAGTCTGGTGATCTGGAAAATAAAGTAATGAGAAAGTGTTGGTTTCTAATATATGTAATTTCTTTCTGCTTGTGGGTAAACAGTATCTGATTACGTTTTCTTGCCCTGGTGAAGGGAGTTGGACCGGATGGCCATAAGTATTTTCTATTGGTCATAGGGGTTCTGTGTGGGAAGTTTGCCCCAATTCTATCATTTGTGGGGTTCAGAATGCTCTTTGATTGTAGGTGAACTATAAATCCCAGTAACTACAACTCCCAAATGTCAAGGCCTATTTCCCCCAAACTCCATCTGTGTCCCTAGTTGGGCATATGGAATATTCGTACTAAGTTTGGTCCAGATCCATCATTGTTTGAGTCCACAGTGCTCTCTGGATGTAGGGGTACTACAACTTCCAAACTCAAGGTCAATGCCACCAAACCCTTCTAGTATTTTCTGTTGGTCATGGAAGTCCTGCGTGCCACGTTTGGTTCAACTCCATCATGGTGGAGTTCAGAATGCTCTTTGATTGTAGGTGAACTATAAATCCCAGCAACTACAACTCCCAAATGACAGAATCAATTTTTTTGAGTGATGGTGACTCCTTGGGTTAGTAGGTGTCTTGTGGTCAAATTTGGCAGCAATTCGTCCAGTGGTTTTTGAGTTATGTTAATCCCGCAAACAAATATTACATTTATAGAGAGGGGGGTGTGGTGTAGTTTTTGAGTTATGCTAATCCCACAAACGAACATGACATTTTTATTTATATAGATTGCTACTACTATTTCTGATCTGAGAGGTAGAGTCAGTCTGCAGTGGTTAAGCTGCATAAATAAATACTGCAGGCACTGTTAACATATTGTACTTTGTATCTTTAATAGAAATTGTACAGATATTTAGCAGACACAGACTACAATTTCATGTCATAATATCACACCCAGACCTCTTTTTTTTAAATCTGTGTTCAGGATCTTCTAATCTAATCAGTCTGTTCCTGATGTACTTTGTCTTCTCTTCAAGTAACTAGTTCCCTCTTTTCTCTCCCACTTTTTAAGTCAATTTATAATACTTTGTTTCCATTCCATATATTTTGGAACTGAATTTATACCATGCTAGTTGTTGTTTTCACAGTCCAAGACTATAAAATTTTGTTGAGATTGGTCATTTTGGCATAGAAAAGGGAAACATATGTTAGGATTAAATAGGGATGTTGGTATTGCGATATAAGACATCCAGATATACTTGCTATTTGTTTGTGTAATATTTGTTCGTGTAATAATCCCTTCGATCCTCGGGGGAAGCTCTCCTTTCGCCCCTGCCACTTTCACAGGCTTGCCTTGTGGGAACAAGGGATTGTGGCGCAGCTGGCTGAGTGTCAGCTGCATTAAGATCACTCTGACCAAAAGGTCATGAGTTTGAAGCCAGCCTGGGTTGGAGTGGGTTTCCAACCAATTGTGTGTAGCCTGTTGTCGACCTTTGCAACCCGAAAGACAGTTGCATCTGTGAAGTAGGAAAATAAGGTACCACCTTAAAGTGTGGGGAAGCTAAATTAACTGATTTATGAGGCCATAAAGAAGACTCCAGCAAAGCATTCCAGCGGGGAAGCATGCGGGGAATGCGGAAGTGCTTCATCAGCGTTGCAGATGGACGATGAAAGCGACAGCTCCCTGGCGGCCAGAAAAGTTAAATAGCCTCTGTGTATGTCTGTATATGTTTGTATGTCAAAAAAAATTGGCATTGAATGTTTGCCATATATGTAATCCGCCCTGTAATCTGCCCTGAGTCCCCTGTGGGGTGAGAGACTTTGAAACTCATTGCCCGGTGAGGTTAGGCAAGCCCCCTCCTTAGATACCTTTAAAAAGGACCTCAAAATCTGGCTCTTCCGCTGCGCCTTCGGAGAGTAACCGCACAACTAGACATTGCTGCTACTCCTCAACGTTTATTCCTACAGTACACTTTCCCATGCTTGTATGAAGGCCTGTTTTCATGCCCCCGTTTTTATGTGCTCTCCCTTACAAATAATCCTCTCCTTTCGTATCTCACCCTGAGTTTTTAGTATTTTATTCTGTATATATGGCCTGCTTATTGTCACTAGGATTGTGATTGACTCTTACTCTATTGTATATTGTTTACTGTATTCTCATGTTTTATGTATTTTATTGTGTTGTTGTCTTATGCCTTGGTTTTATTTTATTTTATTATAATTATTATTGAGGAGCCCCTAGTGGCGCAGTGGGTTAAACCCCTGTACTGGCAGGACTGAAGGCCGACAGGTTACAGGTTCGAATCCGGGAGAGCGTGGATGAGCTCCCTCTATCAACTCCAGCTCCTCATGCGGGGACATGAGAGAAGCCTCCCACAAGGATGATAAAACATCAAAACATCCGGGCGTCCCCTGGGCAACGTCCTTGCAGACAGCCAATTCTCTCACACCAGAAGCGACTTGCAGTTTCTCAAGTCACTCCTGACATGACAAAATAATAATAATAATAATAATAATAATAATAATAATAATAATAATAGTCTGCTCAAGCTAAGAAAAGCAAAGTTGAATTTCCATACTCGGGAAGAGGAAAGTGTGACTCCAGATGTTGAACTCAAAGTCATATTGCCCACAGATCTTTGTTGTTCTTGCTGGGACCGAATGGTGTTGCAGTCCAGCAGCATCTTTGTGCCCCCCATCCTTGCTCAGAATAGGGTGCTTGTGTAATTTGAATTGATGCCAAAATTTATTTTAAATACTTTTCAGCATTTTCAATACCATTTCCCCCCAATGGATATATATATAAAATTAACAATACATCAAGTAAACAACAAGTAAAGTGAATAATTCCAATAAAATATGAACATGATCTAAAAAGACCTGGTAATGGAAACATGTTCCTAAATTAAATGAATTCCTTGACAGGCATAGTGCCATCAGTGTGGAAGAGTTCCAGTTTGGAGAGCTGTGGCCCAAAACAACCTGTGCTTGGATGGCGGGGAAAGGGTTTGAAGAATACCAACAATATGAGAGCAGGGTCATACAGAAGACAGCCCTTATACCTGGGTTCCAACTGTTGAGGGCATTAAAAATTAAAAGTGATGCTTTGAATGGTAATCAGAAGCTTGCAGTGAGGGAATGTGATAGATGTGTGCCCTATAATATATCCCAGAGTTCTTCGCACTGGAATGGGTTCCATCAGATTTTAAAATCAAATGTTCAATGCAGCTTTGTGTTCTGGTTGTAGATCAGTGTTTTTCAACCTTCCTAATGCCCCTTAGTACAGTTCCTTATGTTGTGGTGACCCCCAACCATAACATTATGTTCATTACTACTTCATAACTGTAATTTTGCTACTGTTATGAATAGTAATGTAAATATCTGATATGCAGGATGTATTTTCAAATCCCAAATACCCAATATGCCCAAATTTGAATACTGGTGGGGTTGGGGGGGATTGATTTTGTTATTTGGGAGCTGTAGTTGCTGAGATTTATAGTTCATCGACAATCAAAGAGCATTCTGAACATCACCAATGATGAAATTGAACCAAACTTGGCACACAGAACTCCCATGACCAAGAGAAAATACTGGGAGGATCTGGTGGACATTGACCTTGAATTTTTTGGAGTTGTAGTTCACTTACAGTCAGAGAGGGCTGTGGACTCAAACAATGATGGATCTGGACCAAACCTGGCACAAATACTCAATATGCCCAAATGTGAACACTGGAGGAGTTTGAGGAAAATAGACCTTAACATTTGGGAGTTGTAGTTGCTGGGATTTATAGTTCACCCACAATGAAATAATGTTCTGAACCCCACCAGCGATAGAATTGGACCAAACTTCCCACACAGAACCCCTATGACCACAGAAAATACTACGTTTTTTGATGGTTTTTGGCGACCCCCACAAGAGATCCCGACCCCCAGGGTGAGAAACACTGATGTAGATTGTTTATTTTTGTTTTTTTATAGTACCTGTAGGTTTGAGACTACTTAAAACACTGGGCAGGGGGAGAGGTGATAGAGTTTAGTAAATCTGAATGTACGGTATGTTTAACATCCTGCTACAGTTAGTCTTACGTGTTGGAGGCTATACAGTTCTGTTCAAGAGCCTGTTGAAACAGATCTCAATGTTCACAAGTTTGCTGCTTTGGTTGAGAGACCTGGTTTCTTCTTCCAGCAGAAATGTCAGAGCTCTCCTTTCATAGAGCCTTCTTCCTGAAATGCAGATTCCTTTAATTATGTCAAACTAAATGTTTCCCCTCTTGCTCTTCAGGATAGAAAAGGGAGAGTTCTTTAAGTAAAGCTTACTTCTCCCCCCCCCCCCTCTTTTTATCAGTTCAGTGCAAGGAGTTGGGTATTGGTTGCTAGCCAGATGCCTAAAAGTAGAACACGTTCTCAAGATTAACCCTAATTTTGAATTAGCAGCCCCACAATACTTTAATCTTTGTTGGGTTAACATTCAAAGCTGTTAGTGTTCATGTTTTCAAACAGGTTCATATCTGGAATACTTTGATGGTGCTGTGTTCAATAATAAGGGATATAAAATTAGTCAGGTTATGTTGAAGAAATATATTTGTTGACCTGAGATAAGTATCTACATAAATTAAGCCAATACTTTTGAAGTCATTATGTGTTAGAAAAACAAACATTTCAAAGTTTACATACTGTTCAGTGTATCTTTTAAACTGCAGATTAAATCTTAGGAGTTAAAACACTTAGATACAGTATGTGTTTGCCTGCATTCTGATTTTCTTTGCTTTAGCAGTGGCAAACGTTATTAGACTCAACATTTAAATAAATTTGAGTGCCATTAGGCATTGCTATCTGATTCCGAAACCATTGTTATCTTGTGTTTTCCTAGGCATGTATGAAACTAAAGCTAGTATCGGAGAAGTACTCTTTTTATAGTCTTTTTACAGTCCTATTAATTTTCTCAGCCTGATGCTTTACAGATAATCAGGCCAGCCTTGACTACTCGGGCTAGGGTTTATGGAGTTCAAAACATCTGAATGGTTCCTTGTTGGAGAAGGTTGTCTGCAGACTTAATAAGCATACATGGCACTGAAATTTAAATAGCGCACAACCCTGCAAAACACATCTATATAAATAAAAATGTAATGTTCGTTTGTGGGATTAACAGAACTCAAAAACCATTGGGCGAATTGACACCAAATTTGGACACAAGACACCTAACAATCCAATGTATGTCCTTCACTCAAAAAATTGATTTTGTCATTTGGGAGTTGTAGTTCCTGGGATTTATAGTACATCTACAATCAAAGAGCATTCTGAACTCCACCAATGATGGAATTGAACCAATCTTGGGACACAGAACTCGCATGACCAACAGAAAATACTGGAAGGGTTTAGTGGGCATGGACCTTGAGTTTGGGAGTTGTAGTTCACCTACATCCAGAGAGCACTTTGTACTCAAACAATGATGGATCTGGACCAAACTTGCCACAAATCCTCAATTTGCCCAAATGTGAATACTGGTGGAGTTTGGGGGAAATAGACCCTGACATTTGAGAGTTGTAGTTTCTGAGATTTATAGTTCACCTACAACCAAAGAGCATGCTGAACCCCACCAACGACAGAATTGAGGCAAACTTCCCACACGCAGCCCTCATACTTAAGGCCATCCAGTCCAATTCCCTTCACCAGGGCAAGAAAGCATAATCAAAGCCCTCCTGACAAAGAACCATCCAGCCATAGATATAGATAGATATATATGATTCACACACACACACAGATATAGTATCATAGATTTGAAAGGGACCCCTAAAGAAGGACAATTATATGTTGCATGTTCCAGAGTAGGCAAAACAGACAATCTCCACATCAGCACTAACATAGAAACAATACTGTTTACCCATAAGCATAAAGGAATTACATATATTAGAAACCATTACTTTATTTTCCAGATCACCAGACTGGGCTCCTCAGAATTAAAACCCTCCTGCTTAGCTACATCCTATCTCTGTTCACGCCAGTGTTTATTTAATTTTTTTAAATTTATTACATCTGTCCCGGCCACAAGGTTTTAAACTTTCTGTGTTATTGTTTATATGTAAGTTATATTAATTGTACTGTTTTATTTACTTGCTGTTTTGTTTTTACTGATGCGTTGTTGGGCTTGGCCTCATGTAAGCCACCCCGAGTCCCCTTGGGGAGATGGTGGCAGGGTATAAATAAATTATTATTATTATTATTATTATTATTATTATTATTATTATTATTATTATTAGGCTGCAGTGAGACTGACTAACGTAAAAGTTGTGATCCTTGGATGCTGGGTGATCCACAAATAATCTTTGAGGGTTTATGAAAAAATATGATTCTGTGCTTTTTTCTTTGTGTGCGTATATATATTAGACACTTCCATTTTTTCACTCACATACAAGGGGGAAGGGTATGAAGGTTGGGAAAAAAGAGGGGAGGTGGGGATAATGGAGTTATTGTTAGTAAATTAAGTGTTGACCAGTATCTAATATTTCGCAGGGGAGGGGTGTGGAGTTAGGTGAAAGGCAATGTACATAGTTATGGTTATTACATCCAATTCTTTGTTCCCATTACACTTATTTTCATTACTTAAGGTGTTTAAAAAGTATTTAAAAATTCTATAGCAAAGAGAGGAGTGATATTATCAATTAGTTTTAAATCTGAAAGTCGCATCTTCTAATGTCTTGTGTTTTCTCATATTGATCTTCTTTTCCAGCCTTTTTCTGTAAAAATTCATTTTTATTATTTTGTTCAAATTGTTTCTTTTCGATCTTTATCTAATACTAATTATTACCTAAATAATCTAAAAATTCAAGATAGTCTGTAAGTATTGTATAAACAAAATTTGCTATATATCATTATAACTGCCATTCTTCTCCTTTTAATATTACACAGTGGTTATATATTTCTGTGTACTTATTTCTAAACTAAAAGAGGTGTTAAATCATCAAATTTCAAAATCTTTTTAGGTGTGGAGTCGATTTATTACACAAACTTTGTATTTCTATATAAACATTTCAGATCTAATTAAAAAGGTGTTGTTCCAACTATTGTCCTGTGTTCTTAAATGTAGAGGTAACTGTTTTTTTATATCCCTGCTGTTTCTTTGCAATTTTTCCTTTTAGACTTTGAGAAGAGAATGAGTCCATAGTTCTTATCATGTTCTAAAAGGGGCTCATCCTTCCCCAAAAGATTGAGAACTACATAACTAAGGCAATATTTGAGAACTTGGGCAGCTGATACCATTTGGAGCAGCTGGTCTGCTATCCTGACAGGCAATTTGAGACATGAGCTCAGGTTTAGCAGGCATGATAAAGCTCTTTCATGTTTGGCAACCTGGCCTCTTGGAGCAGGAAGCCCCATTGCTCAAGACTGGAGCCCTCAACTGGAAGGAATGTTGTGGTTGATCATTCCACCGTTTGGGTGGTTGGAGCAGTGTGCATTTGCTGTGGTAGTCTTGAAGTGCTCTGTTTTTTTCCCTTGTACTCCTTCAGACAGTTCTGCCACAGCTGTTCCTTGCTAGCAATTGTTCTGTGGCCAGGCAAGGAGCTTTTTTCAATACTAATAACTGAAGTATGTCTGGCAAAGTTGTACAGTTCTGCATTCGTATGCTGTGTCTGCATTGCCTTTTGTTCCAAAATAGTTACTCTTGATTTTTGATTGGATAGCCAATGAGTAGGACATTCAGAAGACTCACACTCTATGGATGGTCACGTATTTTTAAAATTATTGATGTGATCAATGAAGTATATCCATTTTTCTGTTTATTCATCACAACATATTCCTCTTAATGTAGGAGGTGATGAATATAAATATTAAAACGTGGAGAACATTATTGTATTGCGAACCTTCATTTCTCTTATGATAAAGCGGATTACATTATTTTAATAAAAATTGTTTGATAATAGTAGTATAGTAATATATGTAGTAATAAGACATGTAAAGGTTTGAGTATCATTCCTCCAAAATTTTTGGAATGCCTGTATTTGCATATAGATACATTATAGACCAAAAAGTAATGCAGTTATATACTCACAATAATTATCTCATATCTATGCTTATAATACTAAAACATTAAATATCCTGGCATCTACTACAATGTATACTACATGCAGTTCTCTAAACCAAAAGATTTCCTTATATGGGATAAACAGCTAATTCTTACAGCCAAATGCACAGGTTTGTAGGTTCTTTTTGAAAACCAAAAGTTTGTCAATAACAAATCAAAGTTTGTAAGTCTTTTTTGCAAGTCTCTTAATCCAGAGCTTCTTGATGTGGGTACAAGGCTGATTCCTCCAGCTGAATGTACAAGTTTGTAAGTCCTTATTTTAGACCAAAGTTTGTCAACAGCAAAACACAATATATCAGTCCTTTTTTAGAATCCATAATTTATAAACCACAACCGGTTTCGACTACGTGGAGTCTTCTTCAGGTGGTAATTGATACAGGTGTAGAAATCCACAAATGATAAGTTTTGCAAAGTGGAGAATTCTTCAAGTAAAGTCAATATATGATTGTCAACAATGATGTGGACCTAAAGGGAACACATTTGAGTGGCTGAACATAGTTTAGGAAAACAATTACCAAATGTAGTGAAAGCATACAGAACAGAAACCAAAAATACTCACGTAGGTTCTCCTACAAAGGTGCTCTGCTATTAGTATGATTCTATGGCAATCCCAGGAGAAGCAGGTGGAAACGCCAGTATATAGAGAGAAACTTAAAGTGTATGAAGAGAAATTTAAAGGGGCCCGTGATAGCTATCGGTGTGGGTGTATCCTAGTCATCAATAGTAAGTTACTCATAAGAAAAACCTGTTTAAAGGGGCGTGTACCGGCTCACATAAAACATTGAAATGAAATGGAATCATTTAGACCCTTAGGATGCACAGTTTTAAGAGTAAAAATCCAGAAGGCTTCATGTTGTTGTAGTCTAGTAGATAAATCCATATTTGAGGAGGATGTAACCACCTCTAAAACTAGGACTCTGAACGATTCCGGACTATGTTTCATGGCATTGAAATATTTATATAGGCTTGAATCAACAGCCTGATTTCTAATTTTACTCTTGTGTTCGATTACACAGAGTTTAATTTGTCTGCTGGTCTGCCCAACATACATCAGGGAACAGGGACATAAAATGACATAAATGACATCTTTAGTGGTGCATGTAGCAAAATGATGCAGTTGGTAAATACTATTTGAGCATTTTGAAAAATCTTCATTTGAATAAATTGCAGACATATGGTGCAATGATGACGAGGAAAATTTCCTTGTAAATTGGGTCTAGTCCTCATCATTTGAGATTCATGGTTGATATCTGAGTGTACCAACATGCTTCTCAAGTTTTGTGTTCTTTTGTGTGCTATCATAGGAGGTTTTTCACAACCTGGTATGTCCCTTATGAGTTGCCAATATTTTTTTACAGTTTTGATCACATAGCTAGAGAAATTAGTTAATGTCAAGGGCCAGACCAATCTGTTGTCTCTGGGCATAGATTTGTTTGCCAGCAGAGTGGTGCGTGGAACTTTGGATGCTCTGATGATGGCATTATCAATAAGATGTCCTGGATAACCCTTGGCCCCCTGGTGGTGTGGTGGGTTAAACTGCTGAGTTGCTGAACATGCTGACTGAAAGGTCAGAGGTTCGAATCTGGGGAGTGGGGAGAGTTCCTGTTGTTAGCCCCAGCTTCTGCCAACCTAACAGTTTGAAAACATGCAAATGTGAGTTGATCAATAGGTACTGTTTCTGCAGGAAGGTAATGGCATTCTATGCAGTCATGCTTGCCACATCACCTTGGAGGCGTCTATGGACAATGCCATCTCTTTGACTTAGAAATTGAGATGAGCACCACCCCCCAGTGTCGGGCACAACTAGACTTAATGTCAGGGGAAACCTTTATCTTTACCTTTACAATGACAGAGCAGTAGTGAATGGATAATGCGTTTCTTTCTAGTAAGACCTGCCAGGATTTCTATCAAGGTTGATCAGAAATCCACATTTAACATTATTCTTTTTATATATTTAATTTCCTGTCCTGATAAACAAATTTGCTGTAACTTTCTCAGAAGTTCATGAATTCCTCCTTAGCTTTTAATCTTCTGAAGGATGGAAAAGGGGAGACTGGCAGATGACTTAGTCCTTTGATTTACGAGGAGATCACGTAGTGGTTCTAAAAACCTGGCTCTGCTTAATCTGGAAAAGCTCAGCAGTGATTGTGTTAAATTAGGAGGACAGCACTTAATTCTTGGAAAGTGAGCTTTAGTAATCCAGATATCCACAAAAGAGCCCTGTCCTGAGGTCACATGGGAAAAAGCCAGTCTCTTGCAGGTTCGGTAGCTTATTGATTGCAACTATGCTTAAATTCTCAAGGTGGACTTAGGCATTCATTGTATTAAAAGCTGCTGTCTTTCCATGACTACATAAATACAAACTCCTACAGTGTCATGATAATAAGTATTTTGGAATATTGCAGCTGTTTACTACAGACAAACAGCTCCAGTATATCTCTGGTATATTGTAGCCTGATAACTCCATAAATAATCAGTTTTAGATTGATTTGTAACTCACATTAAGTAATCAAAATTAGGAATATGGGTATAGACTTTGCTGTGCATGACTGCTGTTTTGTATTTCAACCATTTTTCAATTTTTCATTTTTCAATTGTGTCTGTGATGTTAGACTGCTTTTGCTAGACTTCCTTCTTGTTTTGACAACTATCTAAATTCTGTTTTGTTAGCTTATCTTTTTTCATTTGTAACATTTACACCTTTCCCATAATAAAAACCTCTGGGAGGCTGCTAACATGAATGATAAAAAAAAAAAATAGTTTTAAAGCACAATGACATTACATGGATCAATACCTATTACATTCCTCTAAAAAAGCTTCCCCCAACTTCATTCCCTCCATATGTATTGGATGGCAGTTTCCATTATCTACAACTAACATGTCTGCCATTTGCATGTTGTTGTCTGACTCACTTGGAAGGATAGTGCTTGGGTGACGTATTCCGTAGGCGTGTGGGAAAATCTCTAGTCCCTACTATTATGATCTACCCAAGACGTGAGCTCATTCTGCAGCAGAGTTGTCATTGGGCAAAGTGATTCATATCAGAGGAAGTGTTCCCCGTGGATAAAAGACACATGGTGTTTGGGAAATGATTGATTTTGCAAGTTATATTTTGCAATGGATGCTAGTGCCCATGTCTGTACATACTGATTAAAATGTAACAAGTGGCAATTCTGATGTAATAATTACCCCTTCCCCCCAAACAAAAACAACAACTAGATTATTAGTTTATTCTGATTCTCTTTCGTCATTCTGAATTTTTCTCCCCAAAATCCATGATACTGTTATTGGGCCAACTCCAAAACATAAAATGGATTATACAAATGTTTGAAGCTTCACTAGCTTCTTCATCAGAAGTTTAAAATCATGCCTTCTTGATGATGAAGGCAAAGAAACTTCAGGCGCTTGCATAATTCTTTGGAGTAGCCCCAATAAAATATTACTACTTCTGGGTTTTGTATTTTGTTGCATGGCCAACATGCAATATATTTCTTTCGACATTAACAGTTTTGTATTTTTATAGAAATTTCATGCTCATTGGTGGTTACGTTCACTCGGGACCTCATCACACTAGAGAATGAATCCACTTTAAATTCGGTTTCTGCCTCCTGAAGAATTCTGGGGTTTGTAGTTCAGGGAGGAGCATTTAACAACCTCACTAAACTACAAAATCCAGAATTCTGCAGGAGGCAGAAATCAGATTAAAGTGGTTTCATTCTCTAGTGTGATGAAGTAGTTGGAGAAGGATAACATATAGTTCTTGAAGATGAAATTAGGCAATCAGAATATCCAAAAGGGAGATGTGTTCATGGCTTTGTTTCATATTTGTGTTAGTATATTTGCATTGCTTGCCACCTACAAAATTCTTGAACGTACTGGATATAAAATGATGAAATAAATAGATACTGAAATCTGTATATATTTTTCTTTTTAGCACATCCTCGTTGCCTCCCCTGGACTGGCCTTTGCCTACGCAATACGGACAGTGTGAATTGAAAATAGAAGTCCAACCAAAAACACACCATAGAGCACATTATGAAACAGAAGGCAGTAGAGGAGCCGTGAAAGCATCCACTGGTGGGCATCCTGTAGTGAAGGTAAGACGTTGTTATACATCTCCACTGCTTCCCTAACAACCACGGTGCAAGTGGTGTGATACATATCCTCAGCATCACCTTTATTTCCCTTTCTTGGGAAAAAGTGACTGTCTGCAGCTTGAAAAAAGAGAAGGCCATGCTTTCTGTCTTAAAATAATTGCAAGTTATTTTATTAATTAAAATAAAAGCCTTATTTCTCACTCCTCTAGCTTATAATGGTAACTGAAAGGAGGCAGTAAACAATTTAAAGGCAAGGAATGTGGATTGTATTGTCTTCCTTTTATATAATTATTTATTTTATTTAGACAAATTAAAGCAAAGCCTACATGCAAACATACAAAAAAAGCAACTTCAACAAAAAAATAAGATTAAAAATACTTTTTCTAGAATACTGCTACATTCTAAACATAAAGAAACCCAAAAAACTACAAATAATCTATTCTAAGGGCTTTAAATTTTCTGTCTGGTGGCTATATTCTCTCAATTTTCTACACCTATTTAGTGAAAGGAAACTATTGGTACATCCCTTCTCATATAGTAACACTCTTCTAGTCCAAAACACCAGTGATGGAGATTTGGCCCCATCTTTGCTGGAGGAACACAATAAATGGCCCCCAGACTTTCTTAAAGTTAGAGATTTTTCCTTGATCAATTGGATATTTTCATAAGCCAATTGTCTTGTGACAGAATTGCTGAGTGGATTGTATTTTTTTGGCATTTAAGCAGAGCTTTCCAAACTTTTCGTGTTGCTGTCACACTTTGTAGACATGCATCCTTTCGCGACAGGGGAATTCAATTTTACTAGCGGAAGGTTAAACCAACCCCTTATACAACACACACACACACACGCACACACAAAGCTTCATATAATCTTTACAGATTAAATGGAAGTTTGGATTTTTTTCCTTCACACTTCTTGTATCCTTGGTTGATTTCTGTGTTGTTTTCTCTATACCTGTCCCATAGGGTTAATCACAAACATTATTGTCAACAGGTTTTCTTTTATTAGAAACCGATTCATTTTAGTGGTCATTATTGCAAGTCAATCAATAAATTGTACAGATTATAAATGTTATAACAGTACGTACACTTGAACAGCACTAGCATTCAACTTCTGTAGTGATAAAACTTCTCTGGAGATTTTTAAACGGAGGCAGGATGGCCATCAGTTAGGAGGACTTTGACTGTGTCTTCCTTCCTGGCTGAGAGGAGGTGGACTACATGCCCTTTGGAGGACGCTTCCTCCTCACTCTCCATGGCACTGCCTTTGTTTGAGGAAGGGAGCATTTTTTAGGTGGCACACCTAGGGATTACAGACGACACACTACTGTGTCCCAACACACCGTTTGAAAACCTTTGCCTTTAAGATTAGGCAGCTGTAACGAAGGATCTCGGATAGGCTGAGGTGGGTGAGGTTTGAGCCCCCTGAAATGATCAAGGATCGGAACTATGCAGGAGTCCTGTATAGTTGTAGATTGCCCTTTCCCCCACCATAAACAGTTCTGGGAGCCCTGTTTGTAATTGCACAGGCCAGAGCATACTTGAATTTGTGCTCATCACTTGGTGCTATGCACACAAAGCATTCCCCATTCCCTTTGTGGACAATGCTGATATCTTGAGAAACTTGCATTAGTACTGTTGTATTGTCGAAGGCTTTCGTGGCTGGAATCACTGGGTTGCTGTCAGTACCTTGGGAAGTCTGACTTGGCCACGGTGGTCCATGCTCTGGTTACATCCCGTATAGACTACTGCAATACTCTCTACGTGGAGTTGCCTCTGAAGACTGCCCGGAAGCTGCAACTAGTCCAACGTGCAGCAGCCAGATTACTGACAGGAGCGGGGTACAGGGAGCACACAATTCCTTTGTTACGTCAACTGCACTGGCTGCCAATTAGCTTCTGAGCACAATTCAGAGTGCTGGTGTTGACCTACAAAACCCTAAACGGTTCTAGCCCAGTTTACCCGTCCAAACGGATTCTCCCCTATGAACCATCAAGGTTGCTAAGATCTTCTGGAGGGGCCCTGCTCTCGGTCCCACCACATTCGCAATAGCGTCTGGTGGGGACGAGAGACAGGGCCTTCTCGGTGGTGGCCCCTCGGCTGTGGAACTCTCTCCCGATGAAGATTAGAACTGCCCCTTCCCTCCTGACCTTCAGAAAGCTAGTGAAAGCCTGGCTCTGGGACATAGCATTCCCAGAATAATTGGTTGAGTTCAGCGATAACCTAATAACTACTGATCGCACTGGCGGATTGAGATGAACGTGATTTTATCTTGGCGATTTGGCTTATATGTATTTATTTTGTTTGTATTTTCACTTATTATGATTTTATTATGTTTTTAGTTGTATTTGTGTATTTTCTGTTGTTAGCCGGTCTGAGTTCCTCTACAGAGGTAGAGAAGATCGGGGTATAAAAGTTTTAAATAAATAAATAAATATTTTTTTCAGGCTTCATTCTGAGAATACTGCTGAAACATGGCCATGCAGCTTGAAAAACTCACTGTTGTATTGTTTGCTTTATTTGCAAACATATATTAATGAGCCCAAATGATTAATTCTCTGTTTTTGTATCTGATTGTGCTGTCATGCCAGTTTTGCAAGGGTTTTGGTCTTCAGAAGCATTCTTTGTAAACGAACCCGATACTTCCTGCCAAAAGAGTAGTTTATGTTCAACGTGGACTGTTGAACTGACTTTGCATAAAGTGACAATACACAAGGATTTTCTTGTTTTATAATGGCTGTAAGAGCAAGTTAAATGTTATGCTAGATTCATACACAAAGCCTTTTATAGAGCAGCATTTGAACTGGAGGCATGAAAACAGATCATTTACAGTATTATTCTTGAAATAAGTTGGCTCATTTGGGAATCTGTATATAATCAATGAAAATAAATGTTATTAGAACCTGTTGCTTTATTTAAGCACAGAAAGTGTGTGGCACTGAAAAGGTCCATGCACAACTAAACAAAATGGGCAACAAAGAGGTTTCTTCTTTCTCTGGAGAGCTCTGAGCACTCAATCAATGGTACATTTTTGTGAGAGGACAAAATTGGGTGGGATGTGAGAAATCCATTAATACATATTTTGCCTCTTCAAATTTTTAAGCAGTTGTGTTTATTTTTTAAATTTTAAACTATTACTTTTGGCCCGGCCATACGTTTTTAAATTCTTGTATGTTACTGTTTATTGGTTATTGTTTATATGTGGTTTATATTAATTGTATTGTATTTATTGTTTTGTTTATTGCTTTTTGTTTTTATTGATGTGTTTTTTTTAAAAAAATAATTTTTATTGGTTTATGGTGCATACAAAAAACAAAACCGACACCAGAGGGAAAAAAACCCCAACCCCCCCCCAAAAAAAAAAAAAACAGAAAAGAAGAAAAAATGTATACAAAAGAGTGTGCAAGTTTACAGAATGGTATACAGTCAGTGCTCGTTAAACATATGAAAAATCAACTTTGACTGTATAGTTATTACCTTAACATTTATTGTCCCTCTAACCCCACACCCGTGACCCCAACCCCCATGACCTCCAACACCACTCCGTATGGATCACATAACTAACCCACAACTACCCACATGTCTTCTTTCACTGAATTCCCTTTATGGCGATCTTCAAATCTACTTTTGTCTTCTTTTCGAGATATCCAATTGCCAACCTCCATTTTTTAACAAATTCTTAATAATTTCCTCCTCTGCTGCTATTTGTCAGTTTGGCCATTTGGATATAATCTACTAATTTATCTCTCAAATCCTTAATAGTTAACTCTTTTCCCCCCTTTCATGTCTTAACTATTGTTAGTCTTGCAGCGACAAAACAATACTGACAAATTTCTTTATCTCCTGCGCTAATACGCCTTCTAAATATTTCCAATAAGCACATTTCTGGGTTTTTCTTGATTTTTATGCTAATCATTTTGTTTGTTTGTTTCGCCACTTTTTTTCCAGAATTCTTTGACTATGTTGCAGGTCCACCATATGTGGAAAAAAGATCCCTTCACCTTCTTGCATCTCCAGCAAGCCCCTCGTTCTGTTTTCTCTATTTTTGCTAGTAACTCTGGAGTTATGTAGGTTCTGTAAAACATTTTAAACATATTTTCTCTAATTGAGCTGGCCACTGAAAATCTAACCCCCTTTTTCCAAAGATGTTCCCACTCTTCCAAATTGATATTTCTACTTACATCTTTGCCCCACGTGATCATAACAGTTTTTATTTGGTTGTCTACTAAATTGTATTCTAAAATATATTTGTAAAGCCTGGATATTAGGCCTTTGTTGCCCTTCTCGAAGATACTTTCTAACTCCGATTTATTAGAGGCAAATCCTACTTTTGCATCCTTCCTAAATCTGTCGTGTAGTTGGAAAAAACTGAACCAATCTTTTAACCCAGGTTCTTCTCTGCTTTTAAGAATCCATTGCCATTGTCTTTGACCAGAGTTTTTATTGATGTGTTGCTGGGCTTGGCCTCATGTAAGCCTCTCCGAGTCCCTTGGGGAAATGGTAGCGGGGTATAAATAAAGTATTATTATTATTATTATCATTTATTATTATTATTATTATTATTATTATTATTATTATTATTATTATCTGTGTATCTATGTGTTGGGGAAGTTTGGATCAACTACATATAGGAGAAATAGGGCTGAATTCTTATTCTGTTTTCTATGTGTAAGTACCCTGTAGTGCAGTTTCCTCCTTTGAGGAAAATATAAAAATAGAGTTCCTCCACTGAGCATAAAATAGAGTTTTTAGATTCTGCATAAACCCATTGATTTAGTTCTTTTTCCTCATTTATATTTCATTTTCCTCTTCCACCAAGCTTAAGTAAATGCATGTATCTGTCAAAGAATTTTCTAATTTTTTAAATTGTCTTGGTTGTTTTACATTACATTTTAGAGATCTTTTCATGCCACCAAAGTGATCCACCTGCAGTGCACTCATACAGTTGGAGCTATTGTAGCTTATCCTGTGGTGACCTTCTCTCTCTTTAGCCTTCCAGCTTTAGTTTAACTTACGCATACACTGACCTTTGCTATGGAAACGATACAGAAATACACAAACAGCTTGGCAGAGTTTCCTGCACAAAGCAATGGGTTGTGTGTCACAGTATACAGTTACTAGTGGAGGGTTTTTAGAGGTCAGTAGTGACAAGTGTACCATCACTTTTTCATTATTTACAACATTCTGTATGATGTCTTATGCAAAGTATAAATTAGATGTGCAAAAATAATTCTGCTGCACATTAATGTTTGTTTTAGCTAGAAGAGATACTGATAGTAAATATATTTTAAGTAAGTTCTGTTCCTTTATGTAATATTATACCCCTGACTCCTCTCTACTAAAGATCAGTGTAATTTATTATGTTTGTGTAGAAGACATGTGGTTGCATATTCACTACACTGGCATTAATGTCAGTAATGCAATATAACTTAATATTCTTGGGGTGATTTATCAGTGTCTTGCTTGTATAAGTATTTTGAAATTTAGAAGCAGACAACTAAAAATGCAGCTGCTATTTGTCATTTTAAGTAGGGTGTGTGTGTATACTGTATATAAAAGCCATGCAAAATTCCACCAAACACTTCTACTTGGATGTATTTTAATGGGAAAAGATTGTAAGGGACAGAACTGTAACAAGAAACTTCTATGAGCCAAGTGTTGTGTTGGTCTAGTATTGTATACTCTGTATGGCGGTGTCTTTTCAATTCTCAAGGGAAAAAGTAAATACTGTATAGTATAAGCCTAGGTTTTCAGCCCCCTTTTTAGGCTGAAAAATCTCCCCTCGGCTTATAATCGAGTCAATGTTATTTACTATTTTACTCTGTTATTAGTATTATTTTTATTGCATTTATTATTTTACTCTATTATTATTATTACATTTATTATTTTACTCTTTATTGTTATTACAACATTTATTATTGTTATTACATTTATTATTTTACTCTCTTATTACTGTTATTATATTTCCATTATTTTATTCTATTATTATTTTTATTACATTTATTATTTTACTCCCTTTATTATTATTGGAAGGCAATGTAAGCACATTTACATTGAAGAAGGTTAGAATAATGGTTTAATCAGAGTTGGACAGCTTTATCTTAAATTACAATTTAATGTAAATCTTTTGAATATTTACTCTACTGATGCCTCAATTAATGTAATTTTATTGGTATCTCTTTCAATTTTAAAACTTACCAATAGCTGCTGCATTTCTTGCCCTCGGCTTATCCTCGAGTCAATACATTTTACCAGTTTTTTGTGGTAAAATTAGGTGCCTCGGCTTATATTCGGGTCGGCTTCTACTCGAGTATATACGGTAATCCATACACACACACACACACACATGACCTTGTGTATATGTTATATAAACTCATGTGTAAATTGAGAAATTTTAATAACTTATTCTCTGGTCAGCATCTTATGGGGAGGAAAAATGCCCCTTTTCAGAATAGAATTCTTCATTCTAGGAGAATCTAAAATAATCACTGGCCACCTCCATGGTGCTGATTCTGGTCTCTGAATCCCTGAGGGTGTTACGAGTGCTTTGTCCTCTTCGCAGAATGATCCTCAGTTTATTCATGGGTCATATAAAAACCCATGAATAAATTGTCATTTAAAGGCTGGTATGTATGATGGCGCAGGAGGTTAAACCGCTGAGCTGCTGAACTTGCTGACTGAAAGGTTGGTGATTCGAATCCGTGGATTGCGGTGAGCTTCTGCTGTTAGGCCAGCTTCTGCCAACCTAGCCGTTCGAAAACTTGCAAATGTAAGTAGATTAATAGGTACTGCTTTTGCAGGAAGGTAATGGCACTCCATGCAGTCATGCTGGCCACATGACCTTGGAGGTGTCTATGGACAATACTGGCTCTTTGGCTTAGAAATGGAGATGAGTACCACCAGTGTCAGATGAGTACCGCCAGTGTCAGACATGATTAGATTTAAATCATAGAATCATTGAGTTGGAAGAGACCTGGTGGGCCATCCAGTCCAATCCCCTTCTGCCAAGAAGCAGGAAAATCGCATTCAAAGCTCCTCTGACAGATGGCCATCTGGCCTCTGCTTAAAATCCTCCAAAGAAGGAGACCCACCACAGTCTAGGGAAGAGAGTTCCACTGCTGAACAGCTCTCACAGTAAAGAAGTTCTTCCTAATGTTCAGGTGGAATCTCCTTTACTGTAGTTTGAAGCCATTGCGCCACGTCCTAGTCTCCAGGGAAGCAGAAAACCAGCTCGTTCCCTCCTCCCTATGACTTCCTCTCACATACTTATACATGGCCATCAGGTCTCCTCTCAGCCTTCTCTTCTGAAGACTTAATGTCAGGGGAAACCTTTACCTTTTTATATACGTTGTACTGAACTGTGGTCACATTTTTCTTAATAGAGATATTACAGACTCCGATGTCTTAAGAAAGCCTGGGTGAATTTATGTATGTGTTCTGGAATAGATTTTCAGAACTCTGTTCCTGCGAGGACCTATATACATATAGAAATCTAGTGAGCAATATGACAG
>NW_026847993.1:9932973-9958951 GCF_025583915.1 Anolis sagrei ordinatus | reverse complement strand
GAAGGCTTTCATGGCTGGAATCACTAGGTTCTTGTGGGGGTTTTCGGGCTATAGAGCCATGTTCTAGAGGCATTTCTCCTGACGTTTCGCCTGCATCTATGGCAAGCATCCTCAGAGGTAGGAGGCCCCTTGTTATCAACAATGACCTGTTAGCCCGAAAAAACCCACAAGAACCTAGTAATAATAATAAATCGTAAAATAACAAATGTAATAAAAATAATACTAGTAGATTGAAATGATGCATATATAATAATAGTAAATAGAATAAAATAATAAATGTAATATAATAACAACAACAACAACAACAGATTAAAATAAGAAATAACTTTGACTCGAGTATAAGCTGAGAGGGGCTTTTTCAGCCCCCACATTGGCAGTCTTTAGGAGGAGCCTGAAAACGTGGCTGTTCCAGTGTGCCTTCCCTGAATAAAGGAAACAATTCCCTGCAAAATGTCCTCAGATGCACTTTAACTACCCGTTGGGTTGCTCTCCCTACATTTCTTGTAAAACCATCCTGCTTAGATATATCCTATCTCTGTTCATGCCCAGCATTTATTTTTAAAAATGTTAAACTATTACATCTCGCCCGGCCCTAAGTTTTTAAATTTTTTCGTGTTGTTGTCTATATGTGAGTTAGATTAATTATATTGTTTTATTTGCCTCTTGCTTTGTTGTTTACTGATGTGTTGTTGGGCTTGGCCTCATGTAAGCCACCCCGAGTCTCCTGGTGGCGGGGTGTAAATAAAGGTGGATTATTATTATTATTATTATTATTATTATTATTATTATTATTAAAAAAGGACTGAAAACCCAGCTTATACTTGAGTACATACGGTAAGTTACTTAGACTTATTTTTTAATGAAACACCATCTTTTTTCATTGAGTCCTCTATTTTATTGGTAATAAAGAGTCCCAAATGTCTTGGGCAAAGTGATTTCCTAACAAAAATATTTGTTAGTAGTGTGAGATAATTTTAAAAATAACTTCAAAGTTGCATTACCATCGAAGCAATGGCAAGACGATTATTTAAACAGCATTGCTTCATTTTATTTATAGCTTTTCTGTGTCTCAGAAGCACTAATATTTATATTCTTGAAAACTTCTCCTTTTCGGTCGGTTCAGTCCCTAGAAAATAATTGAAATCGCATAGCAAAATTGTGCTTTTCAGCTAAGAAACGAAAGTAGGAAACAAAAGGAGCAGACAGGAGCTGCTGTCCTCTTTACTAAATATCCTCTAAATATGGTGAGCTGAAAGCTGAGCTGTTTTATGAGTTCCAGAAGGAGGAATCTACATGTGACAAAGAGCCAGGAGAGTTTCTTGCACTGGAAAGGGTCTGCTTACATAGGCATTTATGCAAGTTGGCCCAGATAAATATTCAAGGTTTTATGCATACAAGCCTAAATACCTGCTCCAAGATCTGCTATTTATGTTCTGTATAAACCACCCGCAAAGGAATGGAGATCAATTCACATTCAAAAGGAACGTCAAGATTTTTTTCTATGTGTGTGATTTTTAAATACAATGGCCCCTGGTATCCACTGTGGTTTGGTTTGAGACTGCATAGATTTCAAAGTTTGCGACTGCTCAAGTCCCATTATATATAATGGCATCGTAGGATGATATCTTCTACGTAAAGCGGCAAAATGGGATTTTTTGAAGGATGTTTTCAAACTGTGGATACAGAATCTGTGTATATGGAGGACTGACTGTAGTTCCAATAGTAGCATCTTTTCATGCACATTTTGCTATATATATCTTCTGTATAGTTCTCTACCATGTGGCAATTACAATTTGAAACAAATGGTCTGTGGAGGTAACTAATAACATATATAGCAAAATAGTTTTAGCTTTGTTTTGCAATTTGCAGTTGTTCTCAGTGATGTATATTACAACTGGAATGGCTAATTCCAGTTACAGATTTTATAATACTGGGCTGTGGGGCAACTAGCTGATAAATAGCTGCATTAATTCACTACTAACCAAAGGGTCATGAGTCCGAAGCCAACATGGGTTGGAGTGAGCTTCTGGCCATTAGTCTAGCTTGCTATCGACCTTTGCAGCCTGAAAGACAGTTGCATCTGTCAAGTAGGAAATTTAGGTGCCGCTTTATGCGGGGAGGCTAATTTAACTAATTTATTATGCTGTAAAACCCTCCAGCGGCATGCAGAAGAATGAGGAAGTACTCCATCAAAGGTTTCGGTGTCACAAATGAATGGTGAAGTGGCAGCTTCCCCTGTTGCTGGAATTGAGCCAGAATTGAGCATACCCTCATGAAGCCAGAATAGCTGGAAAGTTAAATTGCCTCTGTTTCTGTTTATATATGTTGTATGTCTAATTGGCATTGAATGTTTGCCATGTATATGCGCATTGTAATCTGCCCTGAGTCCCCTGTGGGGTGAGAAGGATGGAATATAAATACTGTAAATAAATAAAATAAATAAATAGTAATTAAAAAATGGCGCTGTGACTTTTATGCTGCTGTAGATAAGCATGAATTTCTGTGACTTGCCTTCAGAATCACATTTATAGAAAAGAAGTTGGCTTTGTAGAAATATCATTTAAAGCAGGCTAACTAGGATCGTATCTCTTCTCTCTCTTCCTGACAGCTCTTGGGTTACAGTGAAAAACCAGTAAACCTACAGATGTTCATTGGAACAGCAGATGATCGTTATTTACGACCTCACGCCTTTTACCAGGTGCACAGGATCACAGGAAAAACAGTTGCTACTGCTAGTCAAGAAATAATAATTACTAGCACAAAGGTTTTGGAAATTCCACTTCTTCCTGAAAATAATATGACAGCCAGGTATGTCAAATGATTGCCCTATGTATGCTATAGACTCATGGGGGGGGGGGGGAGCTCATATGTTGAATCCCGATTTCATGAGTGTATAGATGACAAGAGCAAAAGACCCGTTAACAATTCAGCAACTTGTTTTTATGATAGTGGGAGATGATATGGTGCCTGCAATCTGCTATGAGCCAGTCAGGATATGTCATCATCATCTTCCAAGCCAGACCCAGGAGGGCCTTGTCATCGCCCTCCACCAGACCGTTGCGGCTCCGGTTGATTTGTTCTTTGTTCATTTTGGCATTGAGTGTTTGTCACTCTGTTACTTTTGTTGTAAACTGCCCTAAGTCCGTTTAATATGATCGTGAGGTCAGGAGTATTGTGCTTATTATTATTATTATTATTATTATTATTATTATTATTATTATTACCACCACAAGAAGATTAGTACACAGCAAACAAGATCATTATGCTGGCTGCTGTATTGGATTACACGTCGGACACTTCCCAAGTGTCTAGGACTATGTGATTTATTTATTTATTTATTTATTTATTTGCGACATTTATATGCTGCCCTTCTCACACCAAAGGGGACTCAGAATGGCTTACAAGATATATATATATATATACACACACACATACAATACATTATACCATTACCACAATACAATATCAGCGCTATACATCACTATATTGTACTATACAATTATATTGCAATATTATTAGTAATATTACATGTAATATAAAATATATAATTATATCTTATTAGTAGTAGTAGTTGACTGGTTGCCCTGACACGACAAATAAAAGTAGTAGTATTATACTGTATTATATTATAATATTATAAATATTATATGTATATACAATATATTATATTATATTATATTACATAAATAAAAATGTAATGTTCGTTTGTGGGGTTAACAGAACTCAAAAACCACTGAACGAATTGATGCCAAATTTGGACACAAGACACTTAACAACCTTCACTCAAGAAAATTGATTTTGTCATTTGGGAGTTGTGGTTGCTGGGATTTATAGTTCAACTACAATCTGAGCATTCTGAACCCCACCAATGATGGAATTGAACCAAACTTGGCACACAGTTCTCCCATGACCAACAGAAAATATTGGAAGGGTTTGATGAGCAGTGTCCTTTGGTTTTGGAGTTGTAGTTCACCTACATCCAGAGATCACTGTGGACTCAAACAATGATGGATCTGGACCAAACTCTACAAGAATACTCAATATGCTGAAATGTGAACACTGGTGGAGTTTGGGGAAAATAGAATCTTGACATTTGGGAGTTGTAGTTGCTGGGATTTGTAGTTCACCTACAATCACAGAGCATTCTGAACCCCACCAACGATAGAATTGGGCCAAACCTCCCACACAGAACCCACATGTGGGCCACAGCAATGCGTGGCAGGCGACAACTAGTTATATTATAAATTAGCATAGCACAGGAGACAAGGTGGAACTGTCCCCTTCACTCTGGCTCAGAGCGGCAGTTCGTACTTGTGGGGGGGGGGGGTCCTCCAATTGTTGACATATGCAGGAGACAAGATGTATCGGGGAATAATGCGTGCAGATCCCAGTAGGGTGGCCCTTTGCAGCTGGCAGGTGGTAATTTTTTCAGTGCTGATTGTGTTTAAGTGCAGGCCAAGGTCTTTAGGCACTGTACCCAGTGTGCCGATCACCACGGGGACCACCTTTACTAGCTTGTGCCAGAGGTTTGCAGTTCAATCTTTAAATACTACTACTACTACTACTAATAATAATAATAATGATAATGATAATTGTTATTACAGATGTTGCTTCCATTTTAGATAAGTGACTAAGCAGTCTGTATATTTGAATTATTTAGCAAATAATGTATAGCTAGCTCTTGTTTGCATTCAACTCTCTGGTCCTCCACAGTATTGATTGCGCAGGTATTTTGAAGCTTCGCAATTCAGACATAGAACTTCGTAAGGGGGAGACGGATATTGGAAGAAAAAACACCAGAGTGCGGCTTGTATTTCGAGTACACATTCCCCAGCCTAGCGGAAAGGTCTTGTCCCTTCAAGTTGCATCAATACCCGTTGAATGCTGTAAGTTTTCTTTTTTCGTTATTGTTTCTTTTATCTAAAGTAGTCTGTGCGATTAACTCATATGCTTACAGATTTAAAATTCAAGCAAGGCTTTCCTAGGGCTGCAGCTCTGGGAGGACCTCTTTTATTGATTTTAGTTATAGAGGCTTCAATTCAACATCCCCTTTAAATAAATACCTACATGCCACAGCAACAATTTACAACTCCTGTGCAGGATAGCAATATTGAGCAACACATATCTCTGACTGTGTGCCATTGCATAATGCACAACACACAGCCAGAATGCTAAATGTAGTTTGCATAACCACAATGCATAATATGCAACTTACCAAGGCAAGGAACATGTGTATATGCTTTCTGTGCAACTCTGCTTCTGTCACTGGGCAGAATACACCTGTTGCACAATGACTTTTGGGCCTCGCTTGCATAGAATAACTTACTTGTGCATGTGGCCCTAAGGTAATTCCAGTCAGAAGATGTAGGTTGTTGGAATTGCATTAGATTAGTAAATTAGATTTGATATTATTGTTGTCATCATCATTTTGAAATGCTTCTTGTTAGCTTAGACATTATAACTTTGGGATGCTGTTGAATTGTTTATTAATGTAATGCTGATATTTTGATCTGAAAGAAGTGATGATATTATTATTATTATTATTATTATTATTATTATTATTTTGTTCTTGTATTGTCGAAGGCTTTTATGGCCGGAATCACTGGGTTGTTGTAGGTTTTTTCGGGCTATATGGCCATGGTCTAGAGGCATTCTCTCCTGACATTTCACCTGCTTCTATGGCAAGCATCCTCAGAGGTAGTGAATATAAAGATATATAAACCCTTTTTCCTAGTTCCAACAGACCTCACTACCTCTGAGGATGCTTGCCATAGATGCAGGCGAAACGTCAGGAGAGAATGCCTCTAGACCAGTAGTTCTCAACCTTCCTAATGCTGTGACCCCTGAATACAGTTCCCCATGTTGTGGTGACCCCCAACCATAAAATTATTTTGTTGCTATTTCATAACTGCAATTTTGCAAGTGTTATGAATTGTAATGTAAATATCTGATATACAGGATGCATTTTATTCACTGGACCAAATATGGCACAAATACCAGATACGTCCAAATTTGAATACGGTGAGGTGGGGGGGGGGGGATTGATTTTGTCATTGGAGAGTTGTAGTTGCTGGGATTTATAATTTACCTACAATCAAATAACATTTTGAACTCCACCAACAATGGAATTGAACAAAGCTTGGCAGGCAGAACTCCCATGACAAACAGAAAAAACTGGATGGGTTTGGTGGGCATTGACTTTGAGTTTTGGAGTTGTAGTTCACCTACACCCAGAGAGCCCTGTGGACTCAAGCAATGATGGATCTGGACCAAACATGGCATGAATACTCAATATGCCCAAAAATATGAACACTGGTGGAGTTTAGGGACAATAGACCTTGACATTTGGGAGTTGTAGTTGCTGGAATTTATAGTTCACCTACAATCAAAGAGCATTCTGAACCCCACCAATGATAGAATTGGGCCAAACTTGCCACACCCTATAAAATACTGTGTTTTCTCATGGTCTTTGACGACCCCTCTGACACCCCTCTCGCGACCCCCTCAGGGGTCCCGACCCCCAGGTTGAGAAACACTGCTCTAGACCATGGCCATATAGCCGAAAAAACCTACAACAACCCTATTTTGTTCTTGTTAGCTATCTTGAAAAAGCCAAATGTAAATACCCATAGAAAATGTTTATATTACTTACTACATGAAAACTGCAATTCAAAAACAAAATATAGCTAAATGCAATATTTTAAGATACTGCTTCTTTAGAGAAAACATTTAGGAAAGCATTATTATTATTATTATTATTATTATTATTATTATTATTATTATTATGTTCTTGTTAGCTGCCATGGAAAAGCCAAACGTAAATACTTACAGAAAACGTTCATACTATTATGTGAAAACTGCAGTTTGAAAATAAAATATAGCTAAATGTAGTATTTTAAAATGCAGCTTCTTTAGAGAAAACATTTAGGAAAGCACAATTATTTCCTCTAAAATATTGCTTTGTAAATGCTAGCATTGTTTAGTAAGGATTTTAGAAGAGTCATGAAGTCTATAGTTAATGTGTTTTATATGCCATGTTGTTTGGAAAACAGGATCACAACATATTTACCTTCTAAGTTAGTTCATCCCAAGTAATTCCTAAATATGAAATAGTAATTATTATTATTACTTTGCTGCTGATATGTTTGTGCCAAATTTTTCTTAACCCAATTCTCATAGGGATAGAAAGTGAGGCGAAATCTCCTGAACAGTGGCACAGACAGCAAAACAAGCATCACAGGACTGTCAAACAGCCTGTAACTTGGGGGTTGCATACATAAAATATATGTTGTACTTCATACGCTAAGGCGTTTAGTATTGTACTTTCCTAGTTCCAACATACTGACATATTTTTGTATATCTTTTTCACAAAGCCCAGAGATCAGCCCAAGAACTTCCTCAGATCGAGAAATACAGCATCAACAGTTCCTCAGTAAATGGAGGTCATGAACTGGTTATAAGTGGATCTAACTTCCTTCCAGAATCAAAAGTGATCTTTCTTGAAAAGGGGCAAGGTAAGTTACTCTTCATTAGACATCGTGGAAAGTGTTTTATTTTAGGTTTAAAGCGAAGATGCGTGTATTGTAAATAAATGTGGTCTTGTCAGTTGTTTAAGAAGATCATATTGAGGTTTTAAACTGAAACATACTGTATATACTTGAGTATAAGCCTAGTTTTTCAGCCCCTTTTTAGGCTGAAAAAGTTCCCATTGGCTTATACTCGAGTCAAGGTTATTTATTTTTTTACTCTGGTATTATTTTTTAATTACATTTATTATTTAACTATTACTATTACTATTATTATTATTATTATTATTATTATTATTATTATTATTGTATATACTCGAGTATAAGCCTAGTTTTTCAGCCCCTTTTTTAGACTGAAAAGGTTCCCCTTGGCTTATACTCGAGTCAAGGTTATTTATTTTTTTACTCTGTTATTATTGTTATTTTATTGCATTTATTATTTTATTATTATTATTATTATTATTATTATTATTATTATTATTATTATTATTGTATATACTCYAGTATAAGACTAGTTTTTCAGCTCCTTTTTAGGCTGAAAAAGTTCCCCTTGGCTTATACTCGAGTCAAGGTTATTTATTATTTTACTCTGGTATTATTGTTATTTTATTACATTTATTATTTAATTATTGTTATTGTTATTATTATTATTATTATTATTATTATTGTATATACTRGAGTATAAGCCTAGTTAGGCTGAAAAGGTTCCCCTTGGCTTATACTCGAGTCAAGGTTATTTATTTTTTTATTCTGTTATTATTGTTATTTTATTACATTTATTATTTAACTATTATTATTATTATTATTGTTGTTGTTGTTGTTGTTGTTGTTGTTGTATATACTCGAGTATAAGCCTAGTTTTTCAGCCCCCTTTTTAGGCTGAAAAAGTTCCCCTTGGCTTATACTCGAGTCAAGGTTATTTATTATTTTATTCTGTTGTTGTTATTATTATTATTATTATTATTTTATTACATTTATTATTTTACTCTGTTATTACTGTTATCGTTATATTTCCATTATTTTACTCTATTATTATTATTATTATTATTATTACATTTATTATTTTACTCTCTTTCTTATTATTGGAAGGATACGTAAGCACATTTACATCGAAGAATGGTTTAATCAGAGTTGGACAGTCTTATCTTAAACTACAGTTTTATGTAAACATTCAAAAACATTGAACCTACTGATGCCTCAATTGATGTAATTTTATGGGTATTTATTTTTATTTTGAAATATACCAGTAGCTGCTGGATTTCTCACCCTTGGCTTATACTCAAGTCAATACGTTTCCCCAGTTTTTTGTGGTAAAATTAGGTGCCTTGGCTTACATTTGGGTCTGCTTATACTCGAGTATATATGGTAATTTTAGGGAGAATCTTAGTTCTTTTTCTGGTCTAAGGCATTTATGTATACAGTGAAGATAAACTATTACTAGTATCATCTTCAGATATTTCATTTCCACTACATTCTGTTGGCATTAACAGAGCCTGAAAATCCCACAAAACCAAAGTGGCACAATATCTAATTCATGTGCCACATGTCCATGAGGTGCTTAGATGAGTGCAGGATTTTCTCACAATAAGAAGTTGTGTCAGCACTTTGCCACTAATTTTCTCCTCCTGATGTAGTCACCATTTCTATCTATGTATATCTGAATCCACCTGTCCTGTTTGTTCTTTTTGCAATTATATCAGTCTATTCCACAAGTTAATTTTGAATGGGTCCTGTGCCAACACATCACCTGATTTCCCTTCTTTCAGATTTCTCCTTGATCCCAGCTTTGTCTGCACAGCATTTTCATTTATAGACTTTTTCCCTAGCCGGGAGACTCTGCTCCTAAGCATCGTTAATCAAGGCAACCTCACTTCAGTGCTGTGCATGGCAATGATGTTGAGAATGTATTTTAAGGAGGCACGTCGTTCACAAGTCACAACTTCTGTTAAGAATTTTAAGTCTGTGTTGCATCCACCCTTAATAGTTTAATTATGTTTGAATATTCTGATTTGAACTGAAACTTTTCTCTTGATAGATGGACGGCCCCAGTGGGAGGTGGAAGGAAAAATAATTAGGGAGAGAAGTCAAGAGGTAAGAAGCCTTTTAAAGCTATTTTTAAAAATAAAATCAGTCTTGTAATAACTTGGCAAAAAAGTCAATATAATGTGGTTCACCATAAATGTCACTAGTTACTAGTACTTTTAAAGAAATAAGTTATTAATATTTTCTTTCACATCAGTTAAATATAGGAAGGGCTTTTTTATTTACCTGCTCACTTCAAAGCAACCAAAACAACTAAGTTACACTACAGTTAAAATTGAGCTTTTAGCCTTTTGTAGTTTGTTCTAGCGTCAAGGAAACATATTACTTTTGAATGTGAGAATATGAGAAAGAAGTTTCTAATGTATTTTGATGCATCTTTTCTCTTTCTGGGAATCATAATTTCTGATACAATGCCATTCCTTCAGTTACTCAGGAAAATCGGTAGCTCAGGGTATACAAATCGTATGAGGTTCCATTTTGACATCTGTAGGTAGATTTGAAAAAATATTTCTGATATGAAAAGTTAGTCTATATAGATAAAGATCAGCTGTCTGAGTGTCAGCTGCATTAAGATCACTTCTGACCACAAGGTCATGAGTTCGAAGCCAGCCAGGGTCGGAGTGAGCTTCCAACCAATTGTGTAGCTTGTTGTCGACCTTTGCAACCCGAAAGACAGTTGCATCTGTCATGTAGGAAAATTAGATACCACCTATGTGTGGGGAGGCTAATTTAACTAATTTATGAGGCCATAAAGACTACAGCAAAGCATGCGGGGAATGCGGAAGTACTTCATCAGTGTCGCAGATGGACGATGAAAGCGACAGCTCCCCTGGCAGCCAGAAAAAGTTAAATAGTCTCTGACTGTTCGTCTATATCTGTTGTGTGTCTTTGGCATTGAATGTTTGCCATATATGTGTACATTGTAATCTGCCCTGAGTCCCCTTCGGGGTGAGAAGGACGGAATATAAATACTGTAAATAAATAAATACATAAATGACAGCTCCCTATATTCCTCTGGGGAAAGACTTCTGCTTTTTACTGCTCTAGTATATGTGAGAACTGAGCTCCTGATTGAAAGAGTTCTGACATAAAACCGTGCAGACGACAGATTTATATTACATTATATATATTTGGAGGCCCATGATATAAGGACAGAACTGTGTGGAGAGACTTCAGGAAGCTGAAAGAAGTTGACAAAAATAGTTTTTTTTTCATATCAGGAGCAATTTGAAAAAGTTGCAAGTTGCTTCTGGTGTGAGAGAATTAGCTGTCTGCAAGGGCGTAGCCCAGGGGATGCCTGGATGTTTTGCTGTTTTACCATCCTTGTGGAAGTCTTCTCTCATGTCCCCGCATGGGGAGCTGGAGCTGACAGAGGGAGCTCATCCACACTCTCCCCGAATTCAAACCTCCGATCTGTCGGTCTTCAGTCCTGCTGGCACAAGGGTTTAACCCGTTGTGCCACTGAGGGCTCCTGACAAAATAGATAATTGTGTAGAAAGAGGAATCCAAGGTAGTGGGACAGCAGCAAAAATGGGCGAAAGTATTTTAACCACCTTCTGCTTGTGTTTTTATATAACCATGGTAGTGATGCTCTATAAGAATGCTGTTCTGTCGCTCTGGGCCAGAGTGGAGAGAGAGAGGGCCAGGAGACAATTCCACCTTGTCTCCTGTGCTATTCTAATAATATAATATAATATAATATAATATAATATAATATATAATATAATATAATATAATATAAATATATAATATAATATTATATTATAATATATAATATAATATAATATAATATATCGAAGGAAGATCGAAGGAAGATCGATGCTTTTGAGCTGTGGTGTTGGAGGAAAGTGCTGAGAGTGCCTTGGACTGCGAGAAGATCCAACCAGTCCATCCTCCAGGAAATAAAGCCCGACTGCTCACTGGAGGGAAAGATACTATAGACAAAGTTGAAGTACTTTGGCCACATCATGAGGAGACAGGAAAGCCTAGAGAAGACAATTATGCTGGGGAAAGTGGAAGGCAAAAGGAAGAGGGCCGACCAAGGGCAAGATGGATGGATGGCATCCTTGAAGTGACTGGACTGACCTTGAGGGAGCTGGGGGTGGTAACGGCCGACAGGGAGCTCTGGCGTGGGCTGGTCCATGAGGTCACGAAGAGTCGGAGACGACTGAACGAGTGAACAACAACAAAAATATAATATAATATAATATATTGTATATACATATAATATTTATAATATTATAATGTAGTGCAATATAATAATAATATGATATTATAATTATATATTTATATTATTACTAATAATATTACGATATAGTGGTATGGTGCAGTATAGCAATGTTTAATGCTAATATTGTAGTATGCTAATAATATAATATATTGTATGTAATACATACCTTGTAAGCTGCTCTGAGTCCCCTTTGGGGTGAGAAGGGCGGCATATAAACAAACAAACAAATAAATAAATAAATTCTGTAAGAAGACACCATTACTTCAGAGGGTTGCATGCTGCAAGTAGCTTCTGATGTGAGAGAATCAGCTATCTACAAAGACATTGCCCAGGGGATGCTTGGATGAGTCTCGCCTCTGGGCACACAGAAGACTGGGCAACTTGGAAGGTGTTGAACAGTCTGTGCTTTGGCACCACAACGTGCTGAGCTATCTAAGAAATGGGGCTACAAAGTGGAGAAGAGCAAACCACGAACCACTTAGTACAATGCAACCTGAGCCTTGCCACATGCACGATAGAGGACCTTCCAACAGAGACACCAGAGGCGGTTCAAGTGGCCAGCTTCTGGTCAAAGGACATTTAGTATAATGGCAACTTTGTGTTTTTAAATACATTATAACTGTACCCTCAATTCACTTCTGACACCATAAATAAATAAACTTCAGAGGGTCAGTGCCATAATCTTAATAAATCTTATTTTAGAAGAGAGAACATATCCTTCATCGGGTGACCTTGTGTGGAAAGAGTTTATAAGGTACACTCTGCCTTTAATATGTAACTTCATTCATTTTTATCCAGGCTACAATTGTTCTTGAAGTTCCTCCGTATCACAACAAATCGATTTCAGCTGCTGTCCAGGTGCAGTTTTATGTTTGCAACGGCAAGAGGAAAAAAAGCCAGTCTCAGCGTTTTACGTACACTCCAGGTATGTATGATCTGCTGAGTGTGAATTATGGATGATGTTAAAAATGTACTCAGTTTCACATTACTATGGCTCTTCACTATTGTTTTGGGTGAGGGGAATTTTTTTTTGAAACTGCTTGAATGGGATTTTGAGTGTTTGCCCAGATGCTACAATTTGTTTTATTGATGTGTTGGGCCTCGGCCTCTTGTAAGCCGCACCGAGTCCTTCGGGATATGTTAGCGGGGTATAAATAAAGGTTTATTATTATTATTATTATTATTATTATTATTATTATTATTATTAATCAGTTGCATCAAAAGGAAAAGGAAGACATTCGGAATATTCAAGCTTCAGGAGAGAAGGCAAGGTGGTCTTAAAGCAGAAATTGTTTATTTATCTATTGATGGAGGATACAGTTATAGTAAAAGCATTTGTGTCTGGCTGCATGCAAGCTTCTTGCTATCCTGCATCATGGATGCCTACAACCACATCTCTAGTCATTGGAAGGAGTAAGAGAATTACCTTGAATGTCATATGGCACCAGTAATATATGTTTATGTTATTGTTGTGAGAAAAAAAACATTTCAAAATGTTGCATAGTAATGCCAGTAGTATAAGTAAAGGTAAAGGTTTGCCTTTTACATTAAGTCTAATCATGTCCGACTCTGGGGGGTGGGGGGTGCTCATCTCCATTTCTAAGCTGAAGAGCTGGCATTGTCCGTAGACACCTCCAGGGTCATTTGGCTGGCATGACTGCATGGAGCGCCCTGACCTTCCCGCAGAAGTGGTACCTATTGATCTACTCACATTTGCATGTTTCCGAACTGCAAGGTTGGCAGAAGCTGGGCCTAACAGTGGGATCTCACCTCACTGCCTGATTCAAACCGCCAACCTTTTGGTCAGCAAGGTTAGCAGCTCAATGGCTTAACTCACTGCACCACCAGCGGGCCCTGCCAGAAGTATAACATGTGTAAAATAACATCTCAATATATTGAGGCTTAATAAAGTTTGAGAATTATTTTTGCCCACCTTATCATGATCTTTGGTGTAAAATGTGCAGAATCACACAATAAATAAACAACTTGAACTTAAACCTGATTAAAAAGTTTGGGTTCCCAAACTTAATCTTGAATTGACATTGTTAACTCCTGTATGTTATCTATTTAATATTTGTGGGTCCATGTTATGTTATGAAATATTGAAATTGTTCTGCCTTTATTAGTTGGTTGGATTTCCTTAAAATGTCTTGAAATGTTTTATTTGTGTTTCAATAATTCCAGTAATTGTGATGGAGGCAACCCCTGTCTGGATAAAGGAAATGGATATGATCTATAATTGAATTATTATATATTTTCTACAGTTAGAACCCTTATAGAGATACAGTAGAATAGGGGGTGTAGACAAATCAGAGAGCAAGATAAATGTATTGTCGTTATTTAATTTTATTATTATTGTTGTTGTTGTTACTACTACTACTACTACTACTACTACTACTAATAATAATAATAATAATAATAATAATCGTTATTTATATACTGCTCCATCTCCCTGAGGGGACTCAGAGCGGTTTCCAGGTAACAACATGATATAGTTTCAACCTCAAAGAGCAAACCAAAGAGCAGTGTTTTTCAACCTTCCTAATGCCCTTAATCCCTTAATACAGTTCCTCATGTTGTGGTGACCCCCAATCACAAAATTATTTTCGTTTCTACTTCATACTGTACTTTTGCTACTGTTATGAATCGTAATGTAAATATCTGATAGGCAGGATGTATTTTCACTCACTGAACCAAATTTTGCACAAATACCCAATACACCCAAATTTGAATACTGGTGGGGTTGAGGGGATTGATTTTATCATTTGGGAGTTGTAGTTGCTGGGATTTATAGTTAACCCACAATCAAAGAGCAATCAGAACTCCACCAACAATTGAACCAAACTTGACACACAGAACTCCCACGACCAACAGAGAATACTGGAAGGATTGGATGGGCATTGACCTTGAGTTTTGGAGTTGTAGTTCACTACACCCAGAGAGCACAGTGGACTCAAACAGTGATGGATCTGGACCAAATTTGGCACAAATACTCAATATGCCTAAATGTGGTCACTGGAGGAGTTTGGGGGAAAATAGAGTTGCAGTTGCTGGGATTTATAGTCCACCTACAATCAAATTCTGAACCCCACCAATGATAGAATTGGACCAAACTTCCCACACAGAACCCCCACGACTAACAGAAATACTGTCTTTTCTGATTGTCTTTGGTGACCCCTCTAACAACCCCTCACGGCCCTCCCAGTGGTCCCGACCACTAGGTTGTGAAACACTGCCATAGAGTATGAGACAACAACAAAGTATGAGATTATTATGATGATGACTAAGATTTCGGGTCTACATGCAATGTTTAACATTATATGTAATATATTTGTAATATATGTAATATATTTATATATGTAATATATATAAATGTATGTATTATATTTATATGCCATTGTTTTTGTAACTTTTTAATTATTTTAATGTATATTCTAGTTTGTATTTGTATGTTTTTATATTTAATGTGACATTGAATATTGCCAGTCTGGAAGCTGCTCTGACTCCCCTTCAGGGTTGAGATAGAGCAGGGTAAAATGCAGTAAATAAAAATAGAATATGTGGTTAGATAATAAAGTAGGAAAGACCAAATAGTAAATTTGACACATGTCGTTCCCATTGATTTGTGGTTCTGCTCTAGCTGGATTTAGGCCAGGATTTCTAATCCCCGCAAGTGTTGATACAGCCATTTCCAGGCTTTTCTCTGCACTTCTCCAAACCTCTATAGTTGTCCATGCTTCTGACAGCATATAATGTCGCATCTGTGATTCGTTTTAATATTTGTTGTTCTATCAGTACATTTAAGTTGGCTTCTCTTCTATTACGCAGTTGTACTGAAGCAAGAGAACAGAGATGAAATGGATTTGTCTTCGCTTCCATCCCTGTCCCTGACTCATTGCCCAGGTGTGAAAGGACTCTCTTCTCTCCAAACTCAGCTGCCTTCCCCCGATCCAGGGCTCTCACATGAGACTTTACTTTCAGCCTCACCCAGGAGCCTTGTATGCCCTGCTCAGCAGACATACACCCCCATGGTGTCCTCAGCAGTGTCCCAGTTGTCCCACATTCAGGGTAGAAGTATCAGTCCAGGCGAAGAGCATTCTGTTTTGTCCTCAGCTGGAGTTCACCAGTCTTTTCAGGTCACGGCAACCCCTTCTACGAGGCCTTCCTACCAGCCTATGCAATCTAACGTTATATACAATGGACAGCCTGGTCTTCCCATGAACTCTGCCTCCTCCAGCCAAGGATATGATGCAATTCCATTTCAGCAAGATGCAACTGTATCTCCATTGATGAACCTTAGCTGCCAATCTCTGCCACCAATGCCGTATCATTCTTCAGGGTCCGTGTCAACGCCGGCTGCGACAGCCCAGTCCAGACAGCCCTCACCCCACCTTCAACCAGTGGGGTACCATTGTCCAAACGCTCAGCAAGGCTCAGTCTCTTCTTCTGCAATGACTCCATCCCTTGGGCACCCTTCTTCACAGTTGCAGCAGGTCACTTACAGTGCTTCAAACCAAGGTAATACTCCATCACCATCACCAAACTCTTCTCATTCTTTGGTCCATTCACCACGGTCTGGGCCATCTTCACCACAGTTGCAACCCATGCCTTACCAGACTCCTAGCTCAGGACCTGCCTCATCTCCACCTCCAAATGCTGTTGGTCACTGTGGACAGCAGTCCCCACAGGCACATAGCCCAGGTTTGGGAGGAATTGCCGCAGCGTCATCTTTAATGCACCATCCCATTTGTGATACATCTCCATTTTCATCAGAGGGGTCAGCTGTTAACGTTAAGCCTGAACCAGAGGATCGAGAGTTGAATTTTCAGACAATGGGGCTGCAAGACATCACTCTAGATGATGGTAAGTGATAATTGCATCCAGAGTGAAAGGTTTGAATAGCAGGTTTCTTTCAAAAAGATAATATAATAGAGCATTATCATTGATTACTCTGCACACATCACTTTTCAGATTGGTAGGGTCTTTCCTGTTCATTGCAATCATTGGGGCTGCAGTAAATGCTGTTGAGGAATTTTTGCTTCCATTTGTGGGCATTGCTGTTCCATAAAATAGATGTAGATCAGTGGTTCTCAACTTTCCTAATGCCGCGACCCCTTAGTACAGGTCCTCATGTTGTGGTGACCCCCAACCATAACGTTATTTTCGTTGCTACTTCATAACTGTAATTTTGCTACTGTTAAGAGTCATAATGTAAATATGCAGGATGTATTTTCATTCACTGGACCAAATTTAGCACAAATACCTGATACGCCCAAAATTTGAATACTGGTGGGATTGGGGGGGATTGATTTTGTCATTTGGTAATTCTGGAGTTGCTGGGATTTATAGTTCACCTTA
Organism: Anolis sagrei ordinatus; assembly: GCF_025583915.1. NCBI lineage: Eukaryota > Metazoa > Chordata > Lepidosauria > Squamata > Anolidae > Anolis > Anolis sagrei. The sequence continues at coordinate 9,941,794 of NW_026847993.1, read as the reverse complement.
GCTTTCTGAACTCCATCAATGATGGAATTGAATCAAACATGGCACACAGAATTCCCATGACCAAGAGAAAATACTGGGAAGGTCTGGTGGACTTGAGTTTTTGGAGTTGTAGTTCTCCTACATCCAGAGAACACTGTGGACTCAAGCAATGATGGATCTGGATCAAACTTGGCACAGATCTTCAATATGCCCAAATGTGAACACTGGTAGAGTTTGGAGAAAATAGACCTTGCCATTTGGGAGTTGTAGTTGTTGAGATTTATAGTTCACCCACAATGAAATAGCATTCTGAACCCCACCAACGATAGAATTGGACCAAACTTCCCACACAGAACCCTCATGACCAACAGAAAATACTATGTTTTCTGATGGTCTTTTGAGACTTCTCTGACACCCCCTCGCAACCCCCACAGGGGTCCTGACCCCCAGGTTGAGAAACACTGATGTAGATGAATACCGTTAACATTTTGATAGCCAGTTTCACAATACATTTTTTAAAATGTCTTTTTTGCCTTTGGAAAACCCTCTACTTGGTGGTATTTTAGCCTGCCACATGTTAACTCTACAAGAAGCAGAATTTAAGTGTGATTTGTTTTACACATTTACTGTTGGAGTGAAATGTTGGTGCTTCTGAATAATGTCATCATGATGACATTATAAAGTGGTGATTCTCAACCTTGGTCTATTAGATGTTTTGGATTTCAAATAGTAGAGGAAGCAAGCACGTTTATAACTGATCTACAGAGTTACATTTTAAAAAATAAATTGAGTATTTAAGGAAAAAAGTTTTGTAATAAGTTTCTCTCACTTACTGGCTTCCATACTAGAATGACCTTGCTATAGCTTTCTGTGATTCCTTTTGGGCTGTTTCAGTGCTGGATGTGCAAAATCTAAAAGGGTTTCTTTACAAAACCGCAGTTGAGGTTCCATTATTTTCTGTTAGCTTTTATAACTGAAATAATGATCTCTTTCTAAGTTGTTCCTGAAGTCATGCTGTCACCGGTGACATTTTATTTAGCCTAATTACTTTTTAAGTGCAGATTCAATTTTGTTTGGGTCTCAGAACACCATGATTAGTATTGAAAGTGACATTATATATGTATAATAAAAGTGTTGTGCCGTTGGCATCCGGGGATGCAGATAATTAAATCAAAGGAAATCATGGGCCATGGAACTTTTAATAGTAAAATACATCCTTGATATATAAATGAAGTTCTGATGATGAGATTGGGGAGTGGGGGTTGACACTTTCCCGGAAAGTTTATATTCAGGGGTTCCCAACCCTTGGGAACCACTGGTGGGCTGCGAGACCTAAAATAAGGTCCGTGAGAGGGAGAGAAGGAAGGAAGGAAGGAGACGCCAGCTCGTTGCCCTCACCAGCGTTTTCTCGGCAGAGAAGACTTACCCGGCAGCATGTGTAAGGGGTGCGAGTTGGAGAAGGAGAGGAAAGGAAGGAAGGAAAAGGAAGGAAGGAAGGCCGTTGCATTCGCCATTGCTTTCTCGGCCTTGTGAGGCTTCCTTGGCCAGGGTTGAGAATGCATGAGGGAGCAAGAGAGAGAAGGAGAAGTCCCCAAAATTGTTGTGGTTATTATTAGCTGCTCCCATTGCACACATCAGTTGTAATGGGAAAGCAGCCCTACTGACACAAAAATGCATTACGACACAGCAAACGAGATATACAGTATTTATTTATTTATTTGCTTTATTTTTATACCGCATTTTTCAGCCTAATTCGGCGACTCAATGCGGTTTACAATGCAATTTATATAACAATAACAATTAGTTAAAACACAACATACACGACAGACAATACAAGACAACACAACATAGTCATCAACGCCTCAGTAAAAATCAGATTCCGTTCTCATAATCCTTCTACCATTCCTTTGTTCATTTATACCGTCTTCATGAGTTCAGTTGCCTTGTTGACCGAACGCCTGTTCATAGAGCCACGTCTTGACCTTCCTCCGGAACTCCAGCAACGAAGGGGCCTGCCTGATGTCTACGGGTAGGGCATTCCATAGCCGAGGGGCCACCACCGAGAAGGCCCTGTCCCTCGTCCCCGCCAGCCGCGCCTGCGACGCAGGCGGGACCGAGAGCAGGGCCTCCCCGGACGATCTTAACGTCCTCGTCGGTTCATAGGTGGAGATGCGTTCGGAGAGGTAAGCAGGGCCAGAACCGTTTAGGGCTTTATAGGCTAAAGCCAGCACCTTGAATTGTATATGCTGGATTTTGTATATAATAATAATAATAACCTTCCTTTGCTGAACACAAGAGTTGTAATGGGAGAACATCCCTTTGTAATACCCTGTTTTGTCCCCCAAAGTAATTATTATTTTTAAAGCCGTTAGGGATAGTTTCTTGGGTCTTGCGCTCCACTTTTTGCATTTTTTTTAACCTCAGCCCCCTCCCTCCTTTTCTTTCTTTTTTTTTTACATGAGCATTAACAAAATTCCACACATTCCAAGTAAAAAAATATATTGGTATCTTTGTTTTTGGGCCTGTTCCTGGGGTTATTTGGGGTGCTGATTCAGAAAATTGCATTGGATTGACCACATCTGCTCTAGATTATTAAATATGGTTTTCTGTGGGCGAGCAGATGGTGACTACTGGATGGCATATGTTCTGTATCAGAAACTAGAGCTGACGTGGTCTATCCAATGCAGATTTCTGAATCAGTACCCCAAATAACCAAACTGATTCGTAACCCTTTTGGTACTAATGTTGGAGAGTGGTCCCTGGTTAAAAAAAACAAGGTTGGGAGCCACTGAAGTAAATAAATATGTCTCCTCTTAACTCCTAAAAGGTTTTTAAATAATATAATAAATAGCACGGTTATGTAGCTTTTTAAATTCTTTGTTTGAAATTTCTTTTTATAATAATGACCAGCTTGTTAACCAGCTTGAAGTTACATTAACCTTGAATTATGTTCACTATCAGATTATGATGACCTTTTGCTAATCTTCTTTTACTTCCTTATCCGTTGTATTTCCCGTTACATAAAGCGGTGGATTAGAAAGCCAAATAATAGGGCTGGGCATTCATTCTAGATCAAAGCCAGCTTGCTTGTTGGATTTCTCAACAGAATAAGAATCTGCTTGGAGACTAGTCCATGAGCACATAATAAGATCTGAATTCATTTTCCTGCCAGCTATATTCTCTTTATTTCAGTGTGATTCCTGCATGGCCATGTGAAGTTCTAGAGACCCGGCGCAGCTAATGACCACATGACACAATCCAATAAAATTTTAAAGGAAGGCTAACATAAAAGTTAAAAAAATGTGTCAAGGATACAAAAGTTAAAATATAGATTAAAGTACAGTTAAAATACAATTAAAAATTATATTTAAAAAATAAACATCCTCTCAGAAGTCCCACTCACAACTTCCCTAGCAGCATTTATCTTCTCCCAAAGGCTTGAAGGCAGAAATATGTTTCACTTGCCTGCAAACTTCAATCTGGGAGCCATCCAGTTCTCTTTTGTGGGGGGGGGGGGGTTCCAAGGTCTGGTGGTAGTCACCAGGAAGGCTTTCGCCTTTACTCCTATCAACAAAGCTTAAGTGGGACAGGGTGGGACAGAGAGAAGATCCTCCCCAGTTTTTGGCAGAACTCTAGCAGGCTCACAGAGAGATATACGGTCCTTCAACTAACCTGTCCCAATAATAATAATAATAGTAATAATAATAATAATAATTTATTTATACCTCGCCACTATCTCCCTGAGGGGACTCGGGTGTGGCTTACATGAGGCCATGCCCATCAATACAGTAAACACAATATAACACAAAAACACAACAGAAAATCAGAAAATAAGATAACATAAAATACAAAATCAATGTAAATAAGCAGTACGACAATATAAAATCAAAACATTAAAACACTAAAAATGATCACAGTGGGCAGGGCCAAATTCAAGATAAAGATTTTAAAACACTGGGAGATAGGGCAGTGTAAAATATCAGGAAGGGGATCTGGGGGATAAGGTAGGATTTAATTGCATAGACCAGAAAATAAAATGCTTCTGAGGGCATTTTATGCAGAGTTTGGTCAGGGATTATCATACATTCAATCATTGAAGGCATATTGGAACAGCCAAGTTTTCACGCTCCTGAAGATTGCCAGGGTGGGGGGTTGCCTAATATCTTTGGGGAGCGAATTCCAGAGCCGAGGGGCTACCACAGAGAAGGCCCTCTCTCTCGTCCCCACAAGTCGCACTTGCGATGAGGGCAGGATCGAGAGAATGGCCTCTCTGGAAGATCAAAGAGGCCGCGTAGGTTCGTAGATGGAAATGCAGTCGTGCAGGTAGGCGCGTCCCAAACCGTTCAGATAAAGACAAAACATATACTCAAGAAAAAGAGATTAGAAGTCAATTCTTTAACTTTTACAAGAAATTATACCAGAATGAGAAGATTGATAGGGAAAAGATAAATCAATATTTAGGAAAACAAAATATACAAAAGATGTCAGACAAACAAAGGGAAATTCTTAATAAGGAAATATCCGAACAAGAGATAAAAACGGCAATAAAAAATTTAAAACCAAATAAAGTGCCAGGTCCAGATGGACTATCATCTGGCTACTACAAAACCTTCCAACAAGAACTCACACCATACCTGAAGAAAATAATGAATAACATAAGAATATATAAAGAAATACCAAATTCCTGGAGACAGGCCAATATATCAGTAATACACAAGGAGAATTCGGACCCAGAAGAAGTTAAAAATTACCGCCCAGTATCGCTACTCAATGTAGACTATAAGATTTTTACTAGCATTCTAGCGGAAAGATTAAAAATAATACTAGATTCATATATAGAGGAAGATCAAGCAGGCTTTCTGCCTAATAGACAACAGAAAGATAATGTGAGGACAGTGATAGACTTGATTGAGTATTACGAAATTTACCACCAAAAGAAAGTAATGTTTATGGCCGTGGATGCCGAGAAGGCATTTGATAATGTCAATTGGGATTTCTTTAAATTTTTAATGAGAGAGATGGATGTGGGTTATTATTTTCAAAATTCGGTAGAAGCAATTTATGAAAAACAAGAGGCCAAAATTATAATTAATGGACAGGAAACAGAGAAGATCCAGATAGAAAAAGGAACGAGACAGGGCTGCCCCCTTTCACCCCTAATATTTGTCCTATCACTAGAAGTAATGCTAAAAAGAATAAGAGAAGAGAAGGCGCTAGAGGGTGCTAGAATACAAGGATTGGACTATAAATATAAAGCATTCGCAGATGACATAATTTGTATCATAGAAAACCCAAAAGAAAAAACAGGAATTTGGCTAGAAGAAATAAAAAACTATGGTGAAGTGGCAGGGTTTAAAATAAATCTGGAAAAGACAAAAGCAATAACAAAAAACATTGGAGAAAGGGAAAAGGAAGAGATTAAAAGAAAATGGAATGTACAAATTGTTCCAAAAATAAAGTATCTAGGGATCCAGATAACGGCAAAAAATTTGCATCTTTTACAAAATAATTACTTAAATAAATGGAAAGAAATTAAAGAAGATATGGAAAAATGGAAAAAATCAAACTTATCACTAATGGGGAGGATTGCATCAATTAAGATGAAAATTTTACCGAAAATGATATACTTATTTCAGAATTTACCCATAATTAGGAATATGAATTTGATTAAAAAATGGAACAGAGATATTTCAAAATTTATATGGAACAACAAGAAACCAAGGATACACTATAAAAATTTAATAGAAATTTAATAGAAAGAGGTGGATTGGCAGCCCCAGATCTAAAAACTTACTTTGAAGCCTGTGCCTTAACATGGGCCAGAGACTGGACTATGCTAAAGAAAAAGAAATTACTAACTCTTGAGGGAATAGATTTAAGAGCGGGGTGGCACCATTACATTTGGTATAAAGGGAAAGAAAAAGAAAAAAAATTTGGGAATCATTTCACAAGGTCTGCAATACTAAAAGTTTGGGAAAAGTACAGAATAAAACTGTACACCAGAACACCACTCTGGGTATCGCCTTTGGAGGCGACGCAAAGAAGGTGTCTAGGGTGGAATGACTGGCCCGTTTACAGGAAAATATTAAAAATTAGACAAGGGGAGACAGAAATAAAAGAACAACAGGAATTAGTCCTAATTGACAAAAACATAACATGGTTTCAGTATTGGCAAATCAAAGAAAAATTTAAATTGGATAGGAAATTAGGCTTTGCACAAGGTAATGAATTTTGGGATAACATCATGGAAACAGAAAGGAAGTTGATAACCAAGCTATATAAAAAATTATTAGAATGGCACCTGGGACAAAAGGAGGAGAAAAATTATATGAGAAGATGGAACGAAAACATACAAAAAAACATCAGGAAAGAAGAGTGGAAGGAAATTTGGAGAAAAAGATTAAAGTATACGTACGCAATAGAGCTTAGGGAAAATTGGGTGAAAATGTCGCAAAGATGGTACTTAACCCCGAAAAAATTAGGCAGAATATACAATAATACCAGCACGGCCTGCTGGAAATGCAGGAGTAAAGAAGGGTCCTTTTTTCATGCATGGTGGACGTGTGATAAGGCGAAGATTTTTTGGAGGAAAATACATAAAGAAATTCAAAGTATGCTGAAAATACAGCTACCTCTGAAACCGGAGATCCTTCTGCTTGGGATGTACGATAGAAAATTAGAGGAAAATAAGGATAAAATACTATTCTTGGCCTTGACAGCAGCAAGAATGTGTTATGCCAAAGTATGGAGACAAGAAGAGATCCCGGAGATAAATGATTGGGTAACTAAAATGCTGGATATTAGGAACCTAGACAAACTAACCTTCCTACTGTTAAAGAACAAAGAAACTAAAAGGAAAGAAACGGACTGGAGTGAAGTCACAGAATATCTAAAAAAGAAGAAAGAAGAAATAGTAATCTAAGAAATATAAAAATAGACTGAAATACGTCAAAAAGAGGGAAAGAAGAAAAACAATAATACAAACTATAAAAAGACTGATAAGATTTCCCGAAGATACCAGGAGGTCAACTTTTAATTTCCCTTTTTTTTTCTTTCTCTTTTTTCTCTTTTCCCATTTTCTTCCATATATTTTATTTTATTTTTATGAAAATCTCAATAAAGAATATCATAAAAAATAAAAAAAAAGAGAAGGCCCTCTCTCTCGTCCCCACAAGTCGCACTTGCGATGAGGGCAGGATCGAGAGAATGGCCTCTCTGGAAGATCAAAGAGGCCGCGTAGGTTCGTAGATGGAAATGCAGTCGTGCAGGTAGGCGCGTCCCAAACCGTTCAGGGCTTTGTAGGTCAAAATCCTGCACCTTGAATTGGGACCACCACCTTCTTTTGTCTTCATCATCTAGCAGATAACCCCGTGGTTATTAGCAGCCTTCCCATAGAGTAGTCCTTTTTCCTGCTTCTTCCAGTTTGGCTTCTCTTTCCTAACTAAGAACATGTTGTTCTGTAGTGTCAGCTATAGAATCTTCTCCAGGATCTCTCTTAATGCAATAGGCTGTTGGACTACCCAAGGCAAGGGGAAGTACTACCTATCACCAGATTCTGTCTGGTCCCAGAGGACTCCAAGTTGGTTTGCATTAAGAAAATGATATCTGATTGGGTAGGATGGTTGAAAAATACTTTTGTGTTATCCAAAGTGACTACTTACGACTCAGTCTTGGAACTGATAAATTCTGCTTTCCGGTGCCACAAATCCCCAGAGTATAATGTTGATAAGTTATAGAGCAGTTGTATGGGAATGCAAGACAACTTAAAGTAAAACTTGATTTTGAAATTAATAGGATATTGGGAGGTGCCTGTCAGCATGCTGTAGTTATTTAAAAAGCAGGCCACTTCTCAAGGGAGTGTTTGCTAAGCCTGAAATATCTATCTTCCTTGATGACAAATGAGCTGAATTGCAAAGGCTACACCACAGAACAGAATAGGATGCATTAATTTTGTTGTGGCTTGGCTCTGTATTGTGAAGATTGACATGATGCTATCTGCTGTCTTTGTGCAACAAAGAGAAATATATTGCACTACCTAAACTCATAATAGCAAAGGCTTGCAACACAATCACAGTTGTTTGGGTTTTGAGGAAGTCGATGGCTAAGATCTTAATATCCCTTGATGCCTGCTAGTCATCTGGATTAACTAATTCCCTTCGGTAATTGTGAGTTTCTCTACCAAACAAACACAGTTATACTTTTATGGAACAACACATAGTATTTTAATACTATAAAGTAGATCAGTGTTTCTCAACCTTCCTAATTCCGCAAACCCTTAATACAGTTCTGGATGCTGTTGGTGACCCCTAAACATAACATTATTTTTGTTGCTACTTCATAACTGTATTTTTGCTGCTGTTAAGAGTAATAATGTAAATATGCAGGATGTATTTTCATTCACTGGACTAAATTTAGCACAAATACCAAATATGCCCAAAATTGAATACTAGTGGGATTAGGGGGGGATTGGTTTTGTCACTTGGGAGTTGTAATTGCTGGGATTTATAGTTCACCTACAATTAAAGAGCATTCTGAACTCCACCAATGATGGAACTAAAACCAAACAAAACTCCAATGACCAACAGAAAATACTGGAAAGGTTTGGTGGGCATTGACCTTGAGTTTTGGAGCTGTAGTTCATCTACATCCAGAGAGCACTGTGGACTCAAACAATAATATTTGGAGCCATGGAGAAGAAGAACTAAACAGGTTCCTGGATCATCTTAACAGCATCCACCCAAACATCCTATTCACCATGGAAAAAGAAAATGAAGGAAAACTGCTTTTTCTAGTCATCCGCAAACCAGATCAACAATTGGGTCACACAGTTTACAGAACCTCC
>NW_026847993.1:9814597-9932873 GCF_025583915.1 Anolis sagrei ordinatus | reverse complement strand
ATGCACGCAAACACTAGCAGAACTAGACGTGGTGGACATATGGAGGCTACAACACAAAGGGGAGATTGATTTCACCTTCTATTCTAATCGTCACCAAACCTGGTCGCGTATCGACATGGTTTGGTGTTCGAAATCAATGGCAAACAAAATAGAAAAAACTAAAATACTTCCAATAATAACATCTGACCATGCCCCAATTTTAGTAACAATCCAAGAAGATACTAACAAAAGACCATTCTTTAATTGGAAATTAAAAGAGCACCTAATAAAAGGAGAAAACAACCAAAATAGATACAATGAACTTCTTGAGGAATTCTTTACATGGAATAAGGAGAAAGATACGGCCATCGAGATTATATGGGATGCCTCAAAGGCCTTCATGAGAGGCCACTTTATAGAACATGCAGCCAGAGAAAAGAAAAAACAAAAAGCAGAATATGAGAAACTTAAGAGAGAACTAGAACATCAAGAAACACAAGCAAAAATACACCGATCGAACAAGAAAATATTATACCAGATAGAAGTATTAAAGAAACAACTAATTACTCTAGATCTCGAGGAGATGGAAAAGAAACTCAGGTATGCAAAACAGGATTATTTCGAAAATGCTAACAAAGTAAGTAGATGGTTAGCAAGAAAACTGGCTATAAAGAGGCAATCCCGTAGAATAGTGCAGATAGAAGAAGAAGGTAAAATTTGTAACAAAACAACGGAGATACTAGATGAATTTGTAAAATTCTATAGGAAACTATACACGGAGGATAAGATCCCTAAAGAAGATGTGATGAGATTCCTAGGGGAACAGGACATAACAAAGATAACAGAGACACAGAGAGAAAGGCTTAATAAAAAAATATCTGTGGATGAGATAAAAAGAACTATAAAGAAACTACCCCTTCATAAGGCTCCTGGTCCTGATGGCCTTACAACACAGTACTATAAAACCTTTGTGGACCAACTGACAAATCCCCTTATGAAAATTATGAATAAGACACTAGAGGAAGGAACAATCCCAGAGACCTGGAAAGCAGCCAACATAACCCTTATACATAAAGAGGGCACAAACAACATCAAAATGAAAAACTACAGACCAATTTCCCTCCTTAATAATGATTATAAAATTTTCACTAGTATTCTGGGAGAGAGAATGAAGGGAGTACTTTTGGAAAGAATAGAAGAAGACCAGAAAGGCTTCCTACCCAGAAGACAGATAAGAGACAACATACGTATTATATTAGACACAATAGAATACTATGATAGGAAGATAAACAAAGAAGTAGCGCTTTTGTTTGTCGACGCCGAAAAGGCGTTCGACAATGTTAATTGGTTCCTCATTAAAGAGACGCTAAAGGAGATGGATGCAGGCTACAATTTTAATAAGGCAATAGACTCCATATACTCCCAGCAGTCGGCCAACATAACAATTAACGGTCAAACATCCCCCAACTTTACAATTGAGAAGGGTACCCGGCAGGGATGTCCGCTGTCCCCCCTTATCTTTATCTTGACCCTGGAACTATTATTGAATAGAATAAGGAAAAATGACAACCTAAAAGGACTTACACTAGGGAAACACAAGATCAAGATTCGGGCGTTTGCGGATGACATTGTATGTGTGGTAGAAGATCCCCTCAATACAATTGATAAATGGTGGCAGGAATTGGAGACATATGGCTCGGTGGCTGGTTTTAAAGTGAATAAAGAAAAAACACAAATGCTAACGAAGAACATCAGCGCCAAAAAGGTAGAAGAACTACAAAAAAGAACTGAAATCAGAGTAGTAAAAAAAGTGAAATACCTAGGAGTCATTTTAACAGCCAAAAACTCTCTGTTATTTAAGAACAACTATGAAAAAAAATGGCCACAAATTAGAGAAAAATTGAAAAGATGGGAACCCTTAAAACTATCCCTGCTGGGAAGAATAGCTGCAATCCAAATGAACATCCTCCCTGACATTCTCTACCTTTTTCAGACCCTCCCAATTATAAAGACTAAGAAAACATTCGATATATGGCATAGAGACATCAAAAAATTCATTTGGAAAGGAGGAAGGCATAGGATTAGCTTTGTCAACCTTTGTGACAATAAGAAACGAGGGGGACTGGCACTTCCTAATTTACGTCTCTACCATGATGCCTCAGCTCTTTGCTGGGTCAAGGAGTGGATTAGTTTAAAAGAGGAAAAACTTCTAGCCCTAGAGGGACATGATTTGATGCAAGGCTGGCATAATTACTTATGGAGGGGCAAGGCGAAGAAAGAAAGAAACTTTAAAAACCACTTTGTAAGGGCCCCTCTCATTCAGATCTGGGAGCGCTATATTAATAATTTCCACACAAAAACTCCACTCTGGTTCTCCCCAAACGAAGCCAGTCAAGTTAGGGGGGCAAGCAGAGAGAAATGGCTAACCTACAAAGAGATTATCAGGGGAAACACTCATGAACCACTACTTAAGTCACAGGAGGAGTTGAGAATTCAGGACCCCARCCTCTCGTGGTTTCAATACCACCAGATAAAAGAAAATTTTGACTTAGATAAAAAGACTGGCTTCGAAACAGGGGAATCCTTCTGGGAAAGAATAATAAAATCAGAAGGTAAACATATAAAGAAAATATACCAGCAGTTACTAAAGTGGGAGACTGAGAAAGAGCAAATTAAAGAAAATATGGTGAAATGGGCGAAAGATCTTGGGCGCCCCATTAACTATAAGGAATGGGAAGGAATCTGGCAAAAAAAAATAAAATGTACACGTTCCAACGATTATAAGGAGAACTGGTACAAGATCTTTTATAGATGGTACCTGACCCCGGCCCAATTAGCCAAATACAGCAAGGGCAAACTGGAAAATAAATGTTGGAAATGTAAGAAAGCCACCGGAACCTTTATTCATATGTGGTGGGATTGCCCAAAAATAAAAACTTTATGGCGGGCCATTCATAAAGAAACCGAGAAAATACTAAAAAAGAAAGTCCCCATGAAACCCGAATGCTTTTTGTTAGGTATTACTGACTTTGACCCCGACAGCAATGACAGTAAGATCCTCTTTCATCTTTCGACAGRGGCCAGAATCCAACTGGCCAGTACCTGGAAGTCTAGAGAGATCCCTACAATAGAACAGTGGACACTAAAACTATATGATGTGATGAATATGGATCTACTGACCCAGAGGCTATCTGACAATGAAAACAATGAAAAAGGCGCAGATTGGAATAACTTCATAGAATATTTAGAAAAAAGAAAAGTAAACACTGTGAAATTATAAGCAATGGCTCGACTATATACAGGAACTAATACGCTTGTTTCTTTTTTCTTTTTTATTGTAACTGGAAATCAATGAACCATCCAACTGTTTGTTCACCAGGAAGTTCTTTTTAAACTCTAACCCCCCCTCCCCTTCTCGTCTGTATTGTATTTAATGATATTGTAGTGTACTGAGCCCTTGTTGTCCTTTCCCAACCCCACATCTGCTTGTCTGCCCCCACTCCCATACACATACCCTTCACCCACATCCTATACCCCTTCCATTCCCCCTCCTACCCTGATGTCTGTTTTCCTTTTAATATGTACTGAAAATGACAATAAAGTTTATAAAAAAAAAAAAAAAAAAAAAGGTGGTCAGTTGAAACATTCACACCTAGCTCCAACAGACAAGACTCTTTTGCCCCATCGTGGTCATTCCACAGATATGTAAACCCAATATTCCTAGTTCCAACAGACCTCACTACCTCTGAGGATGCTTGCCATAGATGGAGTATGGGAGTATGGAGTGGTGGAGTATGGGGAATATAGACCTTAACATGTGGGAGTTGTAGTTGCTGAGATTTATAGTTCACCTACAATCAAAGAGCATTCTGAACCCCACCAACAATAAAATTGGGCCAAACTTCCCACACTTTATCCCCATGACCAATTGGAAATACTGGAAGGAATTGAATGATTCAGGGGAGAGCAGGCTTGCTCTCCCCTCCCTGTTTGGAGTTTCAGAAGCAGCCCTCCCCTTGGCTAAGAGACTGGCCAATCAAGTAAGGGAGGGTTTTTGGTGGGACAGCGTACCTGTCCGAACGTATCTCCTTCTACGTCCCGCCTAGGAATTTAAGATCTTCTGAGGGGGACCTGCTCTTGGCCCCACCCTTCCACCCTTGTTACAAACGAGATTGCCAGGGACGAGGGACAGGGCCTTCTCGGTGATGGCCCCCTGCCTGTCAAATTCACTCCCCAGGGAAATTAGATCATCGTCATCCCTCCGCTCTTTTAGAAGGAAATTTAAAACATGGATATGGGATCAGGCCTTTGGGTAATCTGGCAGACTGACAAGGACAATGACGACAAAAGCTTTGGAAATGGACTATGATAAGATGAATGGACTCACTAATTACAGAACTTGGAGAAACGATGGCCACCAGGCTGGCTTTTTTCTATTAGATTTTTTTCTATTAGATTTTATTGTATGAATTTAATGTTTTAATTATTTATAATTACTGTTGTTTGTATTTTACTGTATTGAATTGAAGGCATCAAATTTGTGCCGGTTGGAAGCCACCCTGAGTCCCTCCTAGGGGGTTGAGAAGGGCGGTGTAAAAATACCCTAAATAAATAAATAAATATTACATTGAGAATCAGAGTCTATTTCATCTGACTTCAGTTGCTTCAGTCTTTAGGCTGTGGCTGGAATGCATAACCCCATGTGGCCTTTAAAGTATACGTGAGATACTATAGCTGGATTGTATGCCCTCCCCTTACCCCAGATGTTGTGCCTGCCAGCATCTAGTTAGAGTGCCTGTTTGCATTGATGTCTACATGCATATGCCTGACACACATAAGCCTACAAAATTGGGTGTGCAAATTCAGCTTACGTATGTTCGGCCGAATACATATGGTTCCTTTTTTAATGTATCACAGATACAAACATTAGGGAAGGAACTGCAGTACAGTCATTACCAATATCTGAGAAATTAGTATGTGTTCTCTGCTGTGAGTGGATCTAAATGGCTTTCACTCTGCTTATAAATTTGAATGCTCTTAATTTTGCTTTGCCTTTGTGCTTTTTTGGATATTTCAGTTGCTCATGCCAGTCTGCTTAATGGATGGACATTCATCTATATAAATAAAAATGTAATGTTCGTTTGTGGGATTAACATAACTCAAAAACCACTGGACAGATTGACACCAAATTTGGACACAAGACATCTAACAACCCAATGTATGTCCTTCACTCAAAAAATTGATTTTTGTCTTTTGGGAGTTGCAGTTGCTGGGATTTATAGTTAACCTAAAATCAAATAGCATGATAGAATTGAACCAATCGGTGCATACAGGACTCCCGTGACCAACAGAAAACACTAGAAGGGTTTGGTCTTTTCATTGGCTTATAAAGATATTATCACAATATGCATTTTGGAAATCCTAAAATGAGCATTCTTTAACACAAATATTTGCCAGTGCATGAGCATGGTACATCTTTCGTTAATGTCTAATTTATCAGTACCATATACAAATAAGTAATGTGTAAAATAGAAAGCACCATCTGCAATGATCCCAATAACCTGAGCACTGCAGATGTGTAACAGTCTTCATTATTCAAATATGAGAAATGTTAGATCTGATCTAGATCTGGCCAAGGGAAAAAAATCATTAAACTATTGCAGAATGGATATTCAAATAATCTTGATCTGTTTTTTTAATAAATCAGTAGAAACAAATGTTCTTTTATTTAGATGAATTGCAAATAATTCCAGCTAGCATCTATTCGTTGCAGCTAATTTTCATGTAAGAAAATATGTAAAATTAATTGTGCTGAAGTCCTGCTGTTTGTTCCAAATCAGCAGACTTTGCTGTGAGTTTGGGAGTTGTTGTTTACCTACATCCAGAGAGCACTGTGGAATCAAATAGTGAAAGATCTGGACCAAACTTGACATGAATATTCCACATGCCCAAATATGAACACAGATGGAGTTTGGGGAAAATAGACCTTGACATTTGGGAGTTGTAATTACTGGGATTTATAGTTCACCTACAATCACAGAGCATTCTGAACTCCACCAACGATGGAATTGGGCCAAACCTCCCACACAGAACCCCCATGTGGGCCACAGCAACGCGTGGTAGGGGACGGCTAGTAATCTATATAAATAAAAATGTAATGTTCGTTTGTTGGATTAACAGAACTCAAAAACCACTGGACGAATTGACACCAAATTTGGACAGCATACACTTAACAACCCAATGTATGTTCTTCAATTAAAAAAAATGATTTTGTCATTTGGGAGTTGTAGTTGCTGGGATTGATAGTTCACCTACAATCAAAGAGCATTCTGAACCCCACCAATGATGGAATTGAACCAAACTTGGCAAACGGAACTCCCATGACTAATTGAAAATACTGGAAGGATCTGGTGGGCATTGAACTCGAGTTTGGGAGTTGTAGTTCACCTACAACCAGAGAGCACTGTGGACTCAAACAATGATACATCTGGACCAAACTTGGCACGAATACTCAATATGCCCAAATGTGAACACTGGTGGAGTTTGGGGGAAATAGAATCTTGACATTTGGGGGTTGTGGTAGCTGGGATTTATAGTTCACCTACAATCAGAGCATTCTGAACCCCACCAACGATAGAATTGGGCCAAACCTCCCACACAGATGGGCCACAGCAATGCATGGCAGGGGACGGCTAGTTAGAGAATATATTTATAGTCAGTAGATTTGGTTGTTATTCTGGTGAAGGAACTTTTTCATTTTTTGTTGTTATTATTGCATACATTGATAGTCTGACAATTACTCTATCAAATAGGTCGTTTATGCTAAGAGATATGCATGCCTTTCCCATACCCAAAGTGGTTCACAATAAAACATGCAATAGTAGAGTATATAACAAAAAATCCTAAGAAATTCTTATCCTATGTAAAATTGTGCACATTGGCTATATTATAATGTAGTCATGTTTCTGTAGTTTGAAGGCAAGTTTCTGTAGACTTCTAGTTCAAAGTTCAAAAGAGAAAGGAGAGCGTTCCAGCAACTTTATCAAATGACAGTTGCCACCTGTTTAGCTTGCAACTATAACTGCCTCAAAATAATTTCTAAATAGTCAGCAGGTAATGAAAGAGCCTGCAGTTCCAAGGTCTCAAGCTACATATGTAGCGTTGCTTTTCTCCCTTTGCTATTTGGGATGGCAAGCACAAATGCATACAGTTTAGGAGCTTATGAAATTGAGAATTGCTTTTATATCCAGAACAAGAACTTCAAAAATATAAGGGGCTTTTAACAGTGCCCCCCCCCCAACTAGTACTCCTGCTGTTAGTGCAGTCTTTATTAGATGAATTGTCACAGTGTGCTTTACACACACAAACACACATATATAACAATGCCAAACTCTAACTCTTTGGCATTGTTTTTATAAATAAATAAATAAATAAACGTAATGTAATGTTCGTTTGTGGGATTAACAAAACTAAAAAACCATTGGATGAATTGACACCAAATTTGGACGCAAGACACCTAACAACCCAATGTATGTCCTTCACTCAAAAAATTGATTTTTGTTATTTGGGAGTTGTAGTTGCTGGGATTTATAGTTCACTTACAATCAAAGAACATTCTGAACCCCACCAACGATGGAATTGAACCAGAATTGGCACACAGTTCTCCCATGACCAACAGAAAATACTGGAAGGGTTTGGTGGGCAGTGTCCTTGAGTTTTGGAGAGGGTGGGGGTTGATTTTTTAAACAACATTATTGTTAGTATTTCTTTAGGTTGGAGCAAACATGCCAGGAGGTTGCAGTTTCTATTGCTGTAGTTCTTGGTTTGGTTTTTTAAAACTCAAAATAGTGTAGAGAAGGCCATGTATAAGAGACTGAAAAGAGAAACGTGTTCTGACAACCTTAAAACCCTTAGGTCCATCATTCTGTTGAGGTTCTCCTGAAGGCATCTCTTTCTCTGAGCTGTTGTCACAATTGCTGTGCTTGGAGTCAATGACAAGTGGACAGATATGGAAGTGTTTTCCGGAAGGGAATGTAATATGTGCTGCAGCTCAGAACAAATCCATCCGAGCCCAAGTGTAGCTTAGACCACTGGAGTGTTGTCTGTCTCTATTTTGAGACAGAAATCCCCCTGCACAGTCCTGTGTGCCTCCTTTTTGCTGGTGGAAGGCATCTGGTATTGCTACTATGGAGGAGAGAAAACAACTATTAAGAGAGGGGCTGTTTCTCAGATGTATATTTATTTTGCACAGTGACGCTAATCTAAAAGAAGAGGTTTGTGCAAAATGCAATTGACATTTTGAAATAACTCCTTGCAGTGAGCTATTAGGAAATGCCAGTTAGTTTAAAAGGGTGACATCTAATTGTGAACTGTGGCCGAGCTTAAAGATCCCACCTCTCTGGCTTTGAATCAGCTGCACTTTTGCCCCAGTCTGCTTCAGAGTATAGTTCAAAATATGGCTTTAGGGGTTTAAAAAATCAGATGTGCTTTAGATCCACGTTTGAGTCGCCTTAAAAAGAAGGAAAGGAGAAGGGAGAAAATAGAAATGCGTTAAGACTGGTTGGTTTTGATGAATGCATGAACCCACTTCTTTGGATGCAGTACCAAATGGTATTAAGGCTTCATGCATAAAGCAAATTTATAGTTGTGTCGGTGGGATAGAATAGGAATCAGAAAAATACATGGTTTGAGGGGTAAAATGCTATGTGCTGATTTTCTGAATGTTATAGGAAAAAATTGAATAGAAAGCTTTGACTGAAAGTAGTGGAAAACAGGCAGAAATAGCAAGTCTATGTGTATTAAGTTATGTAAATGCTAATAATTTATGCTCAATGTCAAAATTAACTGGTTGATTGACTAAGGTAAATAGGCATGTACACATCAAAAATATTGTTACCTGATTATATCTGCCACGATTTGCTTTTCTGTTATGTACCATAACCAAAATAACCAGTTTTATTTTAAAAAAATGCATGTTCTTTGCCTTAAATTTTCAGAGGGCCACGTAATGATACATGTCTTTCTATGGTAGTCTGCTAGTGTTGAAGTGTCAAAGTGATCAATCTGCTTACAGATGTCAGGTTTTTTTTTGTTCAAAACACTGTGAACATTGCTTTTTTATATATGCGCTATAGCAAAAACTCTTGTATTATGTAATGTGCCATGAAACCATTATCTTAATCCATGGCTCTGCCAGTGGATTGGAATGTTCCCTGTTCAAGGACTACTATGTAAATTGCTAACAGTATGTCCAGAAAAAGTGAAATATTTTGCAACAGGTTTTGGGTTATAACTATTAATGTCAGATTTGTGTCCATTAATCCTCCTTCATAAATACATCCCCATTAAATATTCACAGGATGTCTATGGTATCAATAAAAGCAACTGAGCTCAGATGATCATCAAATTTGCAGATGACACCAAATTGGGTGATATAGCCAATACTCCAAATACAAGAGCAGAATTCAAAGCGATCTTAATAAATTTGAGAGATGGTTCGAAACCAACAAAATGAAGTTCAAGAGGGACGAATGCAAGATACATTGGCAGAAAAAATTAAATGCAAAGAAATAGAATGGGGGTGCCTGGCTCGACAGCAGTATGTGTGAAAATGATCTTGAAGTCCTCATAGACAGGAAGGCAAACATAAGAAAACAGTGTCATGTGGCAGCTTAAAAAGCCAGTGGGATTTTGCATAAATAGGAGTATAGTGTCTAGATCAGGGGTCCTCAAACTTTTTAAACAGAGGGCCAGGTCACAGTCCCTCAAACTGTTGGAGGGCCAGATTATAATTTGAAAAAAAATAATGAATGAATTTCTATGCACAGTGCACGTATCTTATTTGCAGTGCAAAAACACTTCAAAACAATACAATAATTAAAATGAAGAACAATTTTAACAAATATAAACATTAGTATTTCAGTGGGATGTGTGGACCGGCTTTTGGCTGATGAGATAGTGAGTTGTTGTTGTTGTTGTGTGCTTTCAAGTCATTTCAGACTTAGGTTGACCCTGAGCAAGGGCCGGGTAAATGATCTTGGAGGGCCGTATCCGACCCCCGGGCCTTAGTTTGAGGACTCCTGGTCTAGGTCCACGGAAGTCCTGCTCCCCCTCTATTCTATCTTGGACAGACAAAACCTGGAATCACACTGTGTCCAGTTCTGGGCACCACAATTGAAGGAGATGTTGACAAGCTGGAATGTGTCCAGAGGAAGGAGACTAAAATGAGCAAGGGTCTGGAGAACAAGTCTTATGTGGAGAGTATGTTTAGCCTGCAGTAGAGAAGGCTGAGAGGAGACATGATGAGGGCCATATATCAAGATGTGAGAAGAAGTCATAGGAAGGAGGGAGCAAGCTTGTTTTTTGTTGCCCTAGAGACTAGGATGCAATGGAACAATGGCTTCAAACTACAGGAAAGGAGATTCTACCTGAACATTAGGAAGAACTTCCTAATTGTGAGAGCTGTTCAGCAGTGGAACTCTCTGCCCCGGAGTGTGGTTTCTTCCTTGGTAGCTTTATACAGAGGCTGGATGGCCATCTACTGGGGGTGCTTTGAATGTGATTTTCCTTCTTTTGGCAGAATGGGGTTGGCTTAGATGGCCCACAAGATCTCTTCCATCTCTATGATTCTATGAACAGAAAACTGGGGAAATACATTAATTATTTTCTTCTTTTCTCTTTTCCAGTGAATGAAATCATAGGACGAGACATGTCTCAGATCTCTGTGTCCCACGGAGCAGGAGCGAACATCCACTCTCCGCATACGTGCT
This sequence comes from Anolis sagrei ordinatus, assembly GCF_025583915.1. NCBI lineage: Eukaryota > Metazoa > Chordata > Lepidosauria > Squamata > Anolidae > Anolis > Anolis sagrei. The sequence continues at coordinate 9,922,125 of NW_026847993.1, read as the reverse complement.
CTGCATCTTTGGAGGCAGGAATATCGGATGGAGTTCAGTAGCAATTTACACTTAGGAACTAAGCAGTCCAGAAAACTTCGCACTTTTCCTCTACAAATGCTTCGTCCCCTCCTTAGAATTTCTGTGCTTCCGACTTTGTGGCCTTGATGACGTAGAACACGGATCCTTTCAGAGCCGTTCTGGGAGATTTGGGTGGCAGATTTGGTTGATGCTTCTCTCTTAGAGACGGAGCAATTTAATTCTACCTTTTTAGGATGCTGTAAAATAATTTTGTAAAAAAATGGACACGAGACACAAGATACTTTAACCTTCGAGAGAGATACCAATGAGCTTTCTTTGTTTTGCGCATTTAATAGAATACTTTTATATTAAGTGCTTAATTGTATGGAGAAACATAGTTTTGCTCTCAATATGCACAGTACTGAATGTGGGGATTTTTTTTAAAAAAAAAATACACATCTTATATGCTGCTTTCCCTTAGGAGTGATATTAGGATTGTAATATAAATTTATATATTGGGGAGGGGGGTCTTTTTGAAGAGCCTTTAAGCTTATAGGGTTTGAAAGAGAATTTTTTTTATAATGAATTATTTCAGAGGCACAAAAGTCCTTGTCATCTTAAGCCAATGCCTTTGGAAGTCTTGTTGTATGAAAGGTGATGCGCATTTTCTTTAGGTTTTTTAGGAAGCAAAGCCAAATGTAAATCTGTGTTCTTTATACACTGAAAATCTTTGGTAGGCTGCAAAGAGACCATTCCGTCGTGGAAGTATTGGGATAAGAAAAATGACATTCCAAAGTCTAACGTTTGTAACTTTATAGCCCTTACCAGTTCAGGCCCCTACTGACAAAAACACTTGGACTTTTTTTTTGGGACAGTTTCTACAAATGCACATTTTTTAAAAGAGACAATTAAGATTTTTGGATTTTTTTAAAAAAAGCCATAATCTCTAAGGAGGCAAGGGTTTCCCCCACTGTTCCGAAATCCCTCAGGTAGGGTTTTTCACTCAGTCTGTGTCTTTTTATGTTAGATTGATTATTTATCTCTCTTGTGACTCAGATGTGCTTCTTAGCATATTTTTGATGGCATTGTGATACTCCTGTTTATTGAGTAATAGTCATATGCCTCTCTAGATACTGTTGACGTGCAGCTGTCAACATTCTTTGCAATTGGTTTTGCTCACCGAAGATTGCTAAAAGTTGCAGCTGGGCCTCATCACACTAGAGAAAAATTCCACTTAAAATCTGGTTTCTGCCTTCTGTAGAATTCTGGGGTTTGTAGTTTAGGGAGGAGCCTTTAACAGCCTCACTAAACTATAAACCTCATATTTATTTATCTTGTCAGGAGCAACCAGACATTTGTATTACATGTTTAACAAAACAAACAAATAGACAAAACATAGATTTTGCAAGCTTGGTAGTTGATTAAATGTCCTTTGACCAGTGGCTGGCCACTTGGAGTGCCTCTGGTGTTGCTGCAAGAAGGTCCTCCACTGTGCATGTGGCAGGGCTCAGGTTGCATTGCAGCAAGTGAAAAAAACAAAAAAAAAAAAAAAAAAAAAAAAAAAAAAAAAAAAAAAAAAAAAAAAAAAAAAAAAAAAAAAAAAAAAAAAAAAAAAAAAAAAAAAAAAAAAAAAAAAAAAAAAAAAAAAAAAAAAAAAAAGAGATAAAAAAAAAAAAAAAGAACATTGCAGCAGGTGGTCTCTGGTTTGCTCTTCTCCACACTCGCATGTCGTGGATTCCACTTTGTGGCCCCATTTCTTAAGGTTGGCTCTGCATCTCTTGGTGCCAGAGCGCAGTCTGTTCAGCGCCTTCCAAGTCACCCAGTCTTCTGTGTGCCCAGGGGGGAGTCTCTCATTTGGTATCAGCCATTGATTGAGGTTCTGGGTTTGAGCCTGCCACTTTTGGACTCTCGCTTGCTGAGGTGTTCCAGCAAGTGTCTCTGTAGATCTAAGAAAACTATTTCTTGATTTAAGTCGTTGACGTGCAGGCTGATACCCAAACAAGGGATGAGCTGGAGATGTCACTGCCTTGGTCCTTTCACTATTGGCTGCTACTTCCCGGCGGATGTCAGGTGGTGCAATACCAGCTAGACAGTGTAATTTCTCCAGTGGTGTAGGGCGCAGACACCCCGTGATGATGTGGCATGTCTCATTAAGAGCCGCATCTACTGTTTTAGCGTGGTGTGTTCCACACTGGGCATGCATACTCAGCAGCAGAGTAGCATAGCGCAAGGGCAGATGTCTTCACTGTGTCTGGTTGTGATCCCCAGGTTGTGCCAGTCAGCTTTCGTATGATATTGTTTCTAGCACCCACTTTTTGCTTGATATTCAGGCAGTGCTTCTTGTAGGTCAGAGAATGGTCCAGGGTACCTCCCAGGTATTTGGGTGCGCTGCAATGCTCCAGTGGGATTCCTTCCCAGGTAATCCTCAGAGCTCGGGATGCTTGTCTGTTCTTAAGATGAAAAGCACATGTCTGTGTTTTAGATGGATTAGGAATCAGCTGGTTTTCCCTGTAGTAGGCAGTGAGAGCACCTAGAGCTTCAGAGAGCTTCTGTTCTGCCATCTCAAAGCTCCCTGCTTGAGCAGTAATGGCACGATCATCAGCATAGATGAAACTCTGCCCCTTCTGGCAGTGGCTGGTCATTTGTGTAGATGTTGAACATGGATTGTTTCCGCCATCTACATCTCTGGCCCTGGAACTCAACAAAGAAGCTCCTGTTTTGTAGCAGGTTTCCTATGAGGCAGATGAGATGGTAGTCCTTTGTGATGTTGTACATTTTTCTCAGGAGGAGTACAGTACCATAAGCCGCTGTATAAACCCCATAATTCTGCAGGAGGCAGAAACTGGATTTTAAGTGGATTTTTTTCTCTAGTGTGATGAAAAGTTAATCCAGTCTTTAAAGACGTCGGATGAACCCCACTGTCTAGTATAGGGGGCATGTAACAGACTGATTAAACCAGCGAAATTCATTGTAGATCTTGACAGATTTTGAGTTCTCATGTTATCAAAGATGCGCTCACTCTTGCTAGATAGAGGCAATATATTGCAATAGGCAGTCTTTAGGTGCAGTGACTTCCACAAACTCTTCTTGTTCAAACACCAAGGGTATTTTTGTATTTCACACAAAAGACAATGGATTCCCAAAATCACAACAAACACAAATCCACTACAAGTCGTAGTACGTAAATCACAAAGGTAAATGTTTTTTCCCCTAGCTTATATAATACAATATTAAACGTATAACCAACGTATATGATGCAGCATTGAGCAATATACAATGAACAAAAAACTGTTGTTTATCAGTGATTTTACATCAGTAACAAAAGTAGAGTCTTTCTTGCTGTAAAGCAGACTTCTCTTAAGGGCATAAGATCCCTTACTATCTCTAAAGATACTCTTGAATGGAGTTTCCAGTCCCTTGTAAGAGGATATCCACGTAGAGGATTTCCAGACCGGTTTCGACTAATGTCTTCCTCAGGTGGATAAATGTGAAGAGTACAATGAAGTGGACATCAAGTTCTCCAAAATAATAATTCTTCCTCGGTGGATAAGGATACAATGAAACAGTGGATCTAAAGGGAATATACACAGGTGGCTAGAACATGTCCCAAAAGGGATAAATATTTCCATATGTTGCTAACATGTAACGCGTACAAAGCAAAAGAGGCATCTCTCTCCATGTACCAACCCGGGCCCTTCGATCCTCAGGGGAGGTCCTCCTTTCACCCCTACCAATCTCACAAGCCCATCTTGTGGGTACAAGGGAGAGAGCCTTCTCCTCTGTGGCTCCCCGACTTTGGAACTCATTACCTGGAGAGATCAGGAAAGCCCCTTCACTAGAGATGTTAAAAAAGAACCTTAAAACCTGGCTCTTCCGCTGCGCCTTTGGTGAATCGGTGCACATCATGACATTTTGCACCCTTCAACGTTTTTTGCCACTGGAGCTCACGTCCCCCAAATTGGAAGTTTAGCCTCACAACTCTATGTGTTTTATGAGTTCCCCGTTAATGTCCTGCTCCTATTTTATCTCATTCGTTTTTTAATTGTTTTATCCTGTATATGTGGCCCGCCCATTGTTATCATTATTGTGATTGTTATGTTATTTTATGACTGCTTTTTTTTCTCTTATGTAATTTTGGATGTTGTTATTTGTCGTTTATGCTCTGATTTTATTGCTGTAATATGTTGTCCGGGCTTGACCCCATGTAAGCCGCTCCGAGTCCCCACCGGGGAGATGGTGGCGGGGTATAAATAAAGATTATTATTATTATTATTATTATTATTATTATTATTATTATTATCAGGTTCTCCTAAACCGTGCTCTGCAATGATTTGATTCTGTAGCAAGCACATGGCCAACAGATAGAAACTAGTATATAAAGTGAAGCAATTAGGGGGGCCCAAACCAGGTAAAGCAGGTAATTTTTTTTCGTGTCAGGAGCGACCTGAGAAACTGCAAGTCGCTTCTGGTGTGAGAGAGTTGACCGTCTGCAAGGACGTTGCCCAGGGGACACCTGGATGATTTGATGTTTTTATCATCCTTGTGGGAGGCTTTTCTCATGTCCCCATTTGGGGAGCTGGAGCTGACAGAGGGAGCTCATCCACCTCTCCCTGGATTCAAACCTGCGACCTGTCGGTCTTCAGTCCTGTCGGCACAGGGGTTTAACCCACTACGCCACCGGGGGCTCCCAGAGCAGGTAATGAAAGTGTTAAAGAGCTATACACTATAGTTTACAGGAAACATTGGTATGAAATGGTTTCATTTAGACCATTGGGATGTACAGTTTTTAGGGTAAACATCCAAAAGGATTCACGCTGTAATAATTTAGTACTCAAATCCAAATTAGAAGGGTGTGTGACAACCTCTAAAACCAGCACCCGGAGTGATTCTGCATTATGATTTAAATCAGCAAAATGTTTATTAAAAATTGATTTTTTTACTGATGTAAAATCACTGTATAAACAACAGTTTTTTGTTCATTGTATATTGCTCAATGCTGCATCATATAAGTTGCTTATACGTTTAATATTGTATTATATAAGCTGAATAATCATCATCATCATCATCTTTATTTTATACCCCACCACCATCTCCCCAATGGGGACATTTGCCTTTGTGATTTATGTACTACGACTTGTAGTGGATTTGTGTTCGTTGTGATTTTTGTACTTCCCCTCGCATTTCCAGCAGCCAACGCTGTCAAGGAATAACATTCACACCATTCTTGTAGAATCTCAGGCTTTTAGTTAGAAACAGCAAAAAAAGTTAAGTCCAGCACTCAAACTGCCAAGTGACGTCACTCCATATTAATATTTCATACAGCTGTCACTTAGAGAAGCCATTCTAATTTGGAACGTGCAGGACTTCATATAATCCCCACTTGATTTCCATTAGTCTGTGTTTAGATAATGTTTTCCCCTAAGAAATCTGACAAATCAAGTGTATTAAATGTTGGCTAGCCAAACACACTGGAAGACCCCAATGCAAGATCTTGGGGTGCCGCTGGATTCCGAAAAAGCTGTTGATCTTTTTTAAAAATTATATTGCAAGAGAAGTCTTAATTGTGTATAAAATATTGATGCTTTTTAAAGTGATTAGCAGCAAGGTGAGTGTTTTGATTGTGGCTGTCAGAGGCGGTAACATCTGTCCAGAAAACCTGACTAGGAAACTCCGTGAGCGTTAGGGAGTTTATTGTAATAAAGAACCTACCGTATATCCGGCATATAAGACGACTGAGTGTATAAGACGACCCCCAATTTTTCCAGTTAAAATACAGAGTTTGGGATATACTTGGCATGTAAGACTACCCCTTTTCCAACACACACCAAATAAATTTTTTAAAAGCATCAGATTTGATTTCAATATGATAATTTTCCTATTCCTGTACCTCCTTCTCTGCCTCTCAGATCTCGCACATGCGCACTTGCATTCTTCAGGAGCGAGATCTGAGAGGCAGAGGAGGAGGTACGGTAATAGGATACAAGGGCGGGCCAGATAGGTAAAAGAAGTGTTTTTTTTCTGGGCCCAGAGCCACTCTATCTCTTTTTTCCATACCCCGGGCGCCCCGGACACCTGCAGCTTGCTCGGTCCTTCACTTACACCTTCCCAGTGAGGCACCCCTTCACCATCGGGACCGCATTAAGTCCACGAATCCTGATGAATTGATTTTCTTCTACCGTTCTTGTACAGAGTCGCCCTTAATGCTTTCATACAGTCGCTGCATACGGCAGGGAGGCGGCCACTGCCATTTTTGAGCTCCCCCCACCATATGCAGCAACCACAGATTCTCCAATCCAGATTGGAAGTTTCAGCACCCGCTCTATAAGACAACTCCTGGCGTATAAGACGACTCCCATGCATAAGGCTACTCCAGCATATAAGACAACTCCCGTGTATAAGATAACTCCCGCGTATAAGACGACGCCTGACTTTTGAGAAGATTTCTTGGGTTAAAAAGTAGTCTTATATGCCAGAATATACGGTACTTTAAGTCTTCTTTTGGTGAGGCAAAACATTATTTTATTTATTTATTTCGAACATTTTTACCCCGCCCTTCTCAACCCCTGGGGGGACTCAGGGCGGCTTACAATTGGCAATAATTCAATGCCGCATCATAAAATACAGAATAACAAATATAACAATTAAACATGAACATTAATAAATACAGATTAAAACAGTATACTTACACTCTGATTAGCTATCGCCCGTCTTGTGACTGTTTAGCTAGCCATCTACTAATGATTACTCTGCTTAACTTATCCAAATCCTCTTCCATGCCATAGTCAAACATTATCAATTGTCCTTTAACCTGATTGCCCGAAGACCTGGTCCCAGTTTTAACCTTTTTTCTAAAGGTGAGGAGGGATGACGATGACTTGATTTCCCCAGGGAGCAAATTCCACAGGCGGGGGGCCACCACCGAGAAGGCCCTGTCCCTCGTCCCCGCCAAGTGTGTTTGAGACAAAGGCAGGGCCAAGAGCAGGGCCTCCCCAGAAGATCTTAAGCTCAGAGGCAGGAATCGCAAACCCAGTTACCTCTAGCACTTCTTGTAGCATAAAATATTAAAGCACATTTTATTGGTTTTCAGCAGAATCATATGCCTCTTCTCCATAGCAAAGTTTAGAGTTATGTTTAAACATGGTTAACTTTCAATAAAGCTTTTTTGAAGTTTTCTTTTTTACAACTGTATTTCAAGAGGAGGAAAGGACGCTGCCTTCCTAAGAACGACTACTTTTACTGTGGCTGTTGTGTGGGTCTCCATCTGAGAGTTGTCCAAAATGATGTAGCGCTCCCCTTGCTTGCCCGAATACTGCTTCTGCTTTGAGCCTGAGGGTTGTATCCTCTTCATTTCTTTTGCAGTTACTAGATTGCCAAGTATAATAATATGTATTAGAAATCAGTGGGCAGTTCTGGCACTTGGAGAAAGTAGCCCCTCTAGCATTTCTTTTCAAGCCAATCTGTCTTTTTAAAAAGCGGAAGGAAATGTGGATATATTGTCGTAGGCTTTCATGGCCGGAATCACTGGGTTGTTGTAGGTTTTTTCAGGCTATATGGCCATGTTCTAGAGGCATTTTCTCCTGACGTTTCACCTGCATCTATGGCAAGCATCCTCAGAGTTAGTGAGGTCTGTTGGAAGTAGGAAAAAGGGTTTATATATCTGTGGAATGACCAGGGTGGGACAAAGGACTTGTCTGCTGGAGCTAGGTGTGAATGTTTCAACTGACCACCTTGATTAGCATTAATGGCTTGGAAGTGCCTGGGGGAATCTTTTGTTGAGAGGTGATTTGATGTGCCTGATTGTTTACTCTCTGTTGTTTTGCTGTTGTAATTTTTGAGTTTTTTAATACTGGTAGCCAGATTTTGTTAATTTTCATGGTTTCTTCCTTTCTGTTGAAATTGTCCACATGCTTGTGGATTTCAATGGCTTCTCTGTGTAGTGTGACATGGTGGTTGTGAGAGTGGTCCAGCATTTCTGTGTTCTCAAATAAAATGCTGTGTCCAGGTTGGTTCATCAGGTGCTCTGCTATGGCTGACTTCTCTGGGTGAAGTAGTCTGCACTCTTTTTTTTGCCAGGGGCGCAGAGGCGCCTATGTAAATGCCCTTCGACCATGACTTGAGGAGCACCCCCTTGGCTCACAACAGCCCTAGCAGTCCGGGGGGAGCCTCGGCTTCCTTGCCTCACTGCAGGGCGATCCTCTTCCCGAAGGGGCCGGGCCCCTGAGCCTCACCTAGCCCTCTCGTTCCTGCTCCATATCAATTATTGGTTGGGGGGGGGGGGAAATACTGTTTGCTTACCGTTGAAAATTGCCTAGGGCCACCTCTGCTGCTGTGGCCATTAAATGCTAATCAAGGTGGTCAGTTGAAACATTCACACCTAGCTCCAGCAGACAAAAGTCCTTTGTCGCACCCTGGTCATTCCACAGATATATAAACCCATTTTCCTACTTCCAACAGACCTCACTACCTCTGAGGATGCTTGCCATAGATGCAGGCGAAACATCAGGAGAATGCCTCTAGAACATGGCCATCTAGCCCAGAAAAACCTACAACAACCCAGAAATGTGGATAGTTGCACTTGTAGCACTTCACGCCTTTTCATGTGTCCTTTGTGGTGGTGGCTGTATTACCTGTTTCTTGCTTGTGATGGGTCTCCAGCAACCAATGTTTTCATTGTCCAGAGCTTTCCGTTTTCTGTGTATGGTTCACTCCTAGAGGTCAGGGGTGAGAATCGGGCATCCTTCCATATGATACTGCATTGCATCCCCCAACGTACCTCTTTGCAGGCCATGCCATGCCATGCCCTTCAGGGCTGAGGGGAGTTGCTTTGCAGTCGAGACTGGAGCAATGCTTGTGTCCCACCACTTTCTCCTGAGGAGTTTGGATCAACGCTGTACATAAAATGGGGGAACCCAGACAATCCCACGTTGCTATGCACTAAGTGCGCAGTTCGCCCTGCGCTGCTGCGGCATTCCCGCAGTGGTGGAGTTGGTGGGTTGTTCACAGAACCTTCTGATGCCTTTGAATACCTTGATGCCTGTAGATGTAGAAATGCTTTCCTATTTAAAATGAAAAAAGTAGACTTTGGGTACTAAAAATTGTTGTATTTGCCTTGTAAAAGCTTCAGTACAAGGGTCTTAATTTTATCCTTTTTTTGCTTGTGTGATACCGTAGGTAAGACGGTTAATTTTGTGTATTGTAGTGGATATTAAAGCACACAATCTCCATTGGACTATGCAATTTACAATTTTCAGCATTTACCTTACTAGTCTCTTCTGCCTCCAAATCTACAATTGCTTTCTGTGATTGTCTCCATTTTTAATAATTAAAAAATTACAGAAAGCATTAATTAACTCTTTTATAGAAAGAATAGAGAGGCTTTTGTAAATCAAGCGAGGAGGCAGCGTATGGCCCATTTGAGATGGGCTCTCAAAGTGGTCTTGGTTTTACCAGAGTTCGACCACAATCTATAAGAAACCCTTTGTCAGAAAAACGGAACTGCCATCCTTTAATAAACCAAAGATTAAAGAAATTCAATGGCAAAATTTTGTTCGGATGCAAACAAATCTTGGGAAGCTCTATTTTTGATACACAGAATGAATGTCATTCCTTGAGGTTTGGAGATTGTTCAGATTGATGTTTTTATATTTAACCATGTGGGACAATAATGATTTTAAAGACTAAAAAAGGTTACATTCTAGATGTTTACAGAGCCTTGTATTGTAATTTCATGTACATTTGTGTATTAAACATTTTGTAAGTTATGATTGCAGTGCTCCAAGCAGAAATACAAAGGGAAACATGCATTTTAGGCTCTTGAATCATAGTGTTGAAATAAAGGAGAAAATGCATAAACGTGTAGGAGTCATCACTCCGCAGTGGTTTGCAGGTCGCTGTAAGTAAAATCTATATATATAAAAATGCTCTGTGCATAATGAGTACCTTAAAAACAAAAGAAGCAATGAACGAAATCACACCAAATTTGGCAACAAAACGTCTCACAACACAAGGAGTGACCATCACTCAAAAATTATGATTTTGTCATTTGGGAGTTGTAGTTGCTGGGATTTATAGTTAACCTACAATCAAAGAGCATTCTGAACTCCACCAATGATGGCATTGGGCCAAACTTAGCACACAGGGCTCCCATGACCAACATAAAAAACTGGAAAGGTTTGGTGGACATTGACCTTGAGTTTGGGAATTATAGTTCACCCACATCCAGAGAGCACTGTGGACTCAAACAATGATGGATCTGGACCAAACTTGGCACGAATATTCCATATGCCCAAATATGAACACAGATGGAGTTTGGGGGAAACAGACCTTGACATTTGGGAGTTGTAGTTACTGGGATTCACAGTTCACCTACAATCAAAGAGCATTCTGAACCCCACGAACGACAGGGCAAACTTCCCACACAGAACCCCCATGACCAACCGAAAATTAAGGCCATCCAATCCAACTCCCTTCATCAGGGCAAGAAAACGTAATCAAAGCCTTCCTGATAAAGAGCCAGACAGACAGATAGATAAATAGATAGATCTCCCATGACCAACAGATATGCAGATGACACCACTTTAATGGCCGAAATCCAGGAGGAGCCGAGTTACATCATAACTGTAATTTTGCTACTGTTTTGAATTGTAATGTAAATATCTGATATACAGGATGTTATTTTCATTCACTGGACCAAATTTGGCACAAATACCCAATACACCCAATTTTGAATACTGGATGGGTTGGGGGGATTGATTCTGTCATTTGGGAATTGTGGTTGCTGGGATTTATAGATTTATAGTTCACCTACAATCAAAGCGCATTCTGATATCCACCAACGATAGAATTCAACCAAACTTGGCACACAGTACTCCCATGGACAACACAAAATACTGAAAGGGTTTGGTGGGCACCGATCTTGAGTTTTGGACTTGCAGTTCACCTACATCCAGAGAGCACTGTGGACTCAAACATTGATGGATCTGGTCCAAACTTGGCACGAATACTCAAATGAGCCCAAATGTGAACACCCTTGCAACCCCCCAGGGGTCCTGACACACTGATGTAGAAGGTGCCCCTGAGCTAGTGATAAATGCTAAAGCCCAGGGATTTTGTGTATTTCTATGGGTTCTCAAGGTCCATACATATCGGCATGGCATGTTACAACTAAGCCAAGGATTTGACATGGAAGCAGCAATGTCCGAGGCATTCTAAATATAGTTGGGGAGTCTTGAACCCTGATCCATGTAACTAGAGTGCAATACCAGGATCACGAATCAGTTGGCTTGCTTGTTTGGTTCGGGTGTTTCCTTTTGGTGGAAGCAGCTGAACTGATGGAGCTCCCTGTACGTGTGTGAATTCAATGTATGTGGTGTGTACCCCGCCTGCCTCCCACGGCACATGTGTCACGGTGGGCCATTGATTCCATAAATTATTCCGGGGTGTCAGCAGCACCTTCAAGACGAAGGGCGCTGTGACAGGGCGGCATGTGCCCTTTGCAAGCCAGATTTTGCTAGTCGCTCTGCCGTTTGGGTTACTTGCACACACAGAAATAATTTATATTATATTGTTATTATATTATTCTAAGGTAGAGTGGAAGGACGATAATACCTGGATTATTGAATTATTTATTATTATTTTAATAATGCTATTAAATTATTATTTTATATTATTACTATATATATTTATTATAAGACCACTTTGTACATGTGTATGCATTTCCGTGGCCATTGTGGAGGTTAGAATCATAGAGCTGGAATAGACTACATTGGCCATCCAGTCCAGGCTCCTGCCAGGCAGCAGAAGCACAATCAAAGCACCCTCGAAAGATGGCCATCCAACTTCTGCTTAAAAGCCTCCAAGGATGGAGCTTCCATCATAAATTCTGGAGATGCTGGGAAGGCTGTCATATCCAAGTTCTAGACCTATCAGCGGAAGTACAATCAAAGCACACCTGACAGATGGCCATCCACCATATTTTTAAAAACCTTCAAGGAAGGAGTTTCGATAATAAATTCTGAGGATGCTGAGAAGGCTATCATATCCAAGTTCTAGACCTGGCAGCAGAAGCACAATCAAATCACTCTCAACAGATGGCCATACAACCTCTGTCTAAAACAGCAGAGGGAAAACAATCAGGGACATCTAATCACCTCTCAACAAAGGATTGCTGCAGGCACTGCTAGACTATCAAAAGCTAATCAAGGTGGTCAGTTGAAACATTCACATCTAGCTCCAGCAGACAAGAGTCCTTTGTCCCACCCTGGTCATTCCACAGATATATAAACCCTTTTTCCTAGTTCCAACAGACCTCACTACCTCTGAGATGCCATAGATGCAGGCGAAACGTCAGGAGGGAATGGCTCTAGACCATGGCCATATAGCCCCAAAAAACCTACAACAACCCAGTGATTCCGGCCATGAAAGCCTTCGACAATACATTATTATTGTTATTGGTGGTGGTGGTGGTGGAGTTCAGAATGCTCTTTGATTGTAGGTGAACTATAAATCCCAGCAACTACAACTCCCAAATGACAAAATTAATCCCTCCTAACCTGTCCAGTATTCAAATTTGGGCCTATCGGGTATTTGTGACAGAGCCAAATAATGTAATCCTCGCTACAGGAACTCGGTGTGCTCTGGAAGTGAAAGAAATCTCACTGCTTTATAATCAAATGTGGGAATCATTTCCTTTCTCACTGAGCCGAGAAAGGGACTCTTGGTCCTCGGACCTCTTCTTTGGCCCATTAAATGCAGGCGTTGGCCTGGCCTTGGACTTCATTAAAGAGCTATTAAAAGTCAGCGAGGGGCTGCTTTGGTCCTCCGCGCCCTCCCTTGACGTCTCTCTGCTCCTGCCTGCCAGCAACATCCATTAAATGGCTATTTCAGGTAGGTAGGGAGCCAGAGGCACCATTTATACATTTCCAAGCATGCCATGCAGGGCTGCCCCCCTTCTTTTCTCTACATGCATTAGGACAAATGGTGCCCACAATAAAATAAAATACCAGGGCACTCAAAACCTCGGCAAAGATGCCCTGCTTACTGTGCTATAAAGAGTGCATTATGCGCCTGTGGTTGGCAGAGGGGGAAAGGCTCGATGGATTAGGAAAGGTTTGATCAGGGTGGGAGTGGGAGGCGAATGGGGGGAAATGAATGCAATCATTGAATTTTAAATAGTATGCATCCAAATGCATATTTTTCTTGTCTCTCTGCCTCCCCAAACTGCATCTCTCAGGATGCCGTAGCACTGAATCATAGCAATTTGGGTGGTGTTAAACTATATTACTTGCATCGTGTAGTATACCTAACTATAGGTAAAGGTTTTACCCTGACATTAAGTCCAGTCGTGTCCAACTCTAAGGGTTGGCACTCATCTCCATTTCTAAGCCGAAGAGCCGGCGTTGTCCATAGACTCCTCCAAGGTCATGATTTCATGGAACGCCGTTACCTTCCCGATGGAGCAGTACCTATTGATCTACTCATGTTTGCGTGTTTTCGAACTGCTAGGTTGGCAGAAGCTGAGGCTAACAACGGGAGCTCACCCTGCTCGGCGGATTTTAAGTCTAGTCATGTCCAACTCTGGGGGTTGGTGCTCATCTCCATTTCTAAGCCGAAGAGATGGCGTTGTCCATAGACTCCTCCAAGGTCATGACTTCATGGAGCACCGTTACCTTCCCGCTGGAGTAGTACCTATAGATCTACTCACATTTGCTTGTTTTCAAACCGCTAGGCTGGCAGAAGCTGGGGCTAACAGCGGGAGCTCACCCTGCTCCCCGGATTTTAAGTCTAGTCGTGTCCGACTCTGGGGGTTGGTGCTCATCTCCATTTCTAAGCCGAAGAGACGGCGTTGTCCGTAGACTCCTCCAAGGTCATGACTTCATGGAATACCGTTACCTTCCCACTGGAGCAGTACCTATTGATCTACTCATATTTGCGTGTTTTCGAACTGCTAGGTTGGCAGAAGCTGGGGCTAACAGCGGGAGCTCACCCCATTCCCCAGATTCGAACCTGTGACCTTTTGGTCAGCGAGTTTAGCAGCTCAGTGCTGTAGCCCACTGTGCCATCGGGGGCTCCTAACTATAGAACTTACATAATATTTCCCAAAGATTTCAAAAGGCTACATTTCATCAGTTTTCCTTGGGCGCCATTGCTTACATATGTGCAATATCCTGTTCGGACTTTATCGTTGGTTTGATGTGGATTGTCCGAACTCAAGAACGAAAAATGGAATGTTGGAGGACAGGAAAAGAGATTTAAAGATGGGCTCAAAGCCAACCTTAAAAACTCTGGCAAAGACACTGGGAACTGGGAAACCATGGCCCTTGAGRGCTCTAACTGGAGGTCAGCTGTGACCAGCAGTGCTGTAGAATTTGAAGAGGCACGAATGGAAGGCGAAAGAGAGAAACGTGCCAAGAGGAAGGRGCGTCAAGCCAACCCCGACCGGGACTGCCTTCCACCTGGAAACCAATGCCCTCACTGCGGGAGATGATGCAGGTCAAGAATGGGGCTCCACAGTCGCCTACYGACCCAGCAATAGAACACTGGCCTTTGAGGACCATCATCCTCGGACTACYAGGGATCGCCTAAGTAAGTAAGTAAGTAAGTAAGTAAGTAAGTAAGTAATAGAAGACAAAGGGCCTGATTCTGGCAGCCCAAGAACAAGCCATTAGAAATGTCATCAAAGCCAAAATTGAAAAGTCGATGACAGATCCCAAGTGTAGACTCTACAAGGAAGCAGATGAAACAATAGATCACATCCTCAGCTGCTGCAAGAAGATTGCACAGACAGACTATAAGCAGAGGCATAACACCATTGCTGGAGCCCCCGGTGGGGCAGTGGGTTAAAGCCCTGTGTCGGCAGGATTGAAGACCGACAGGTCGCAGGTTCGAATCCGGGGAGAGGCGGATGAGCTCCCTCTATCAGCTCCAGCTCCTCATGCGGGGACATGAGAGAAGCCTCCCACAAGGATGATAAAAACATCAAATCATCCGGGCGTCCCCTGGGCAACGTCCTTGCAGACGGCCAATTCTCTCTCAACAGGAGCGACTCCTGACACGATTAAAAAAAAACACCACCATTGCTCAGATGATTCATTGGAACTTGTGCCACAAATACCATCTTCGTGTGACAAATGAACTGGTGGGATCACAAGCTGGAAAAAGTTATAAAAAATGAACATGGCAAACTACTCTCAGAGCTCCAGCTGTTAGCTCCAGCTTCCCATGCGGGGACACAAGAGAAGCCTCCTACAAGGATGGTAAAACATCAAAACATCCAGGTGTCCCCTGGGCAACATCACTGCAGAAGGCCAATTCTTTCACACCAGAAGCGACTTGCAGTTTCTCAAGTCACTCCTGACACAGAAAAAAGGGAAAAAAAACCAAAGTAGTTTTTTTCTGATCCATGATCCCTTAAAGGAATTGCCCATACGAACAGGTATATGTGTGTATGATGATGTTAACTACCTCCATATGCAAAAATACAACATTTAGGCAAAGGATACTTAGCTTTGAAAAAGTCAAGGAAGAAGAACAAAGTGAAGTTCTTTCTTTTTCTATTGGTGATTTGAGTGTGAAGGGCGCCACCTACTGGAGGGAAAGGATGAGTGCAAGAATCTTGAAGGTTTGAATGTGTTGTGGAAGGCTTTCACAACCAGCCAGTGGAATCACTGGCTGGTTGTGAGTTTTCCAGACTGTATGGCCATTTTCCAGAAGCATTCTCTCCTGACATTTCGCCTGCATCTATGGCAGGCATGTCAGAGGTTGTGAGGTCTGTTGGAAACTAGGAAAATGGGCTTTATATATCTGTGGAATAATGTCCATGGTGGGAGAAAGAACTTAGTAAACTGAGTTTTCCTTGTAACCTGACGTCCCCAGAGTCCATGATTTTACAGAGCTGTATCTGGTGTATCTAGCATTTGCTTCTGTCAAGTTGCGCCTTAGCTTGACAGAGTTTGGGGGAAATAGAGCTTGACATTTGGTAGTTGTAATTGCTGGGATTTATAATTCATCTACAATCGAAGAGCATTCTGAACTCCACCAATGATAGAATTGGGCCAAACTTCCCACACAGATGACCAACAGAAAATACGGGAAGAGTTTGGTGAGCGTTGACTGTGTTTGGGAGCTGCAATTCACCTACATCCAGAGACCACTGTGGACTAAACAATGATGGATCTGGACCAAACTTGGCACGAATACTCAATATGCCCAGATGTGAATATTGGTAGAGAATGCCTCTTGAACATGGCCATATTGCCCAAAAAAAACCTCAACAACCCAGTGATTCCGGCCATGAAAGCCTTCGACAATTTAATATTGGTAGAATTTGGGGGAAATAGAGCTTGACATTTAGTAGTTGTAATTGCTGGGATTTATAGGTCACCTACAACCAAAGAGCATTCTGATCCCAGCCTACAATGGATCTGCAAAAACTTAGCACACTACCTACATGGCCAACACTGAATAATGATGGAGTTTTGGAGGCTCCGGATTGAAGGTGGTGCTGTTGAACGCCAGATCTGTCAATGGTAAAACAGCTTTCATCCAGGATTTAATCCTGGATGAACGGGCAGATCTGGCGTGCATCACGGAGACCTGGCTGGACGAAGCTGGAGGTGTGAATTTGACCCAGCTTTGCCCACCAGGTTTCTCTGTGCAGCACCAACCGAGATCCGGAGGGCGGGGAGGCGGGGTTGCAGTGGTCTATAGAGATTCCATCCCTCTGACCAGGGGCCCCATCCCGCAGTCAACAAATTTTGAATGTGTCCACCTGAGGGTGGGTGACCGGGACAGAATAGGGATTCTGTTAGTGTACCGTCCACCTCGCTGCACTACAGTCTCCCTGCCTGAGCTAGCGGGGGTGGTCTCGGACCTGGCATTGGAGTCCCAACGGCTGCTTGTGCTGGGGGACTTCAATGTCCATGCCGAGGCCGCCTTATTGGGAGCGGCTCAGGACTTCATGTCTACCATGGCAACCATGGGGCTGTCCCAACAGGTATCTGGCCCCACCCACAGTGCAGGACACACATTGGACTTGGTTTTCTGCCAGGGATGGGAGGAAGGTGGCGGTGTTGAGGAGTTGTCCATCTCTCCGTTGCCATGGACCGACCACCACCTGGTCAGTTTTAGACTTACTGCACCCCCTAACCTCTGCAGAGGTGGAGGACCCATTAAGCTGGTCCGCCCCAGGAGGCTTATGGATCCGGATGGATTCCTGATGGCTCTTGGGGAATTTCCCGCCACCTCGGTTGGTGATCCTGTTGATGCCCTGGTCGCTCTCTGGAATGGGGAGATGACTAGGGCAATAGACACGATCGCTCCAGAACGTCCCCTCTCAAGTAGCTGAGCTAAACCAGCCCCTTGGTTCACTGAGGAGCTGGCAGCGTTGAAGCGAAGGAAGAGGGAACTAGAGAGTGTGTGGCGTGCAGATCCGAGCAAGCCAAATCGAACACGGTTTGTGTCCTTTTTAAGGGCATATGCCGCGGCAATAAAATCCGCAAAGAAGACTTTCTTTGCGGCCACTATTGCGTCTGCAAAGAACCGTCCAGCTGAACTGTTCCGAGTTGTCAGAGGCCTATTAAAACCCGCCACTCAGGATGGGTGCCCTGATGACTCGGCAGCTCGCTGTGAAGCCTTTGCTCAGTTCTTTGCAGACAAAGTCGCTTTGATCCGCTCTGGTCTGGATACCATATTAACGGCAGTCTCTGAGGATGTAACATGAGCAGCTGCTTGTCCAATTTTGATGGATTCATTTCAATTGGTGAAACCCGAGGATGTGGACAAGGTGCACCAGCTCTGCTGCACCAGCTCCACTGGCTGCCGATCTGCTACCGGGCTCAATTCAAAGTGCTGGCGTTGGCCTTTAAAGCCCTAAACGGTTCTGGCCCAAGTTACCTATCCGAACATATCTCTGCCTATCAGCCCGCCAGGACCCTAAGATCTTCTGGGGAGGCCCTGCTCTCTATCCCGCCTGCTTCACAGGTGCAGCTGGCGGGGACGAGAGACAGGGCCTTTTCTGTGGTGGTCCCCCGGCTGTGGAACACCCTTCCTATGGAGGTAAGATCAGCCCCCTCGCTAATGGTGTTCCGAAGAAGATTAAAAACTTGGATGTTTGAACGGGCATTCGGTTAAACAGTGCAATGAATGTGATGATTACAGGAATGGAAATTTGGACGACGGATTGGATCACGATTCCAGTTATGAGATGTATTGTGTTGTTTATGGTTGTTCAATATTGTATATTATGCTTTTATGGTTTTAAATTGTATATCGTTGATTGTTTTTTATCCTTGTTGTAAACCGCGTTGAGTCGCCTGTTGGGCTGAGAAACTGCGGTATACAAGTAAAGTAAATAAATAAATAAATAATAAAATTGTAGTTCTGTTGTGATAGAGTCTGCTAGCAATGATAGTACTACTGGTAGTATTAGGAGAAGTTCACCAACACCAAAAAGGAAGAGAAGGTCAAGCAGAGAGATCTGCCAAAGGCATTCCTAAGACCATCAGAAATATGTTTTCTGATGGTCTTTGGTGACCCCCCTTCATGATCCCCTAAGGAGTCCTGACCCCCAGGTTGAGAAATGCTGCCTTAGGGTCTCTAACTCTCTGAAACAATAAAAAGAATTATTCTGCAAGCATATTTTTCCTTTATTTCGTATCATATGAAAGAAGCATACATCAACATCATTTCGGGGTCTGATTCCCTTTTAAGTACTACTCAAGAGTTGTAGGCCTCGCACACACACAAAAAAGGACGCGATCCCTGCGCAAAACACAGGCTCTTTGGAGGCTCCTTCCAGTTTCTTCTGCTGTTATTGCACTTTTCGAGGAAAAGTCCTGATCAAGGCACGGTAAATACAAAAACAAAACCCAAATCATTGAGTGCTTCTACAGTCGTGGTCTTATTCCACACTATGCAACATAAAAACTATATCCTCTGGACATGTATATATACATACATTAAAAAATAAAGAGAGACATGCACTAATCAATAGGTCGAGATTTTCCACTTCTCGTTTTCTTCCTTTTGTTTTTGCTTCGTAATATACAAATAATGTATTAAGGTTGTAAACAAATGGCATGCACATAAACTAGAGCGAAATATGCTTTAATACAATATCCGAGAGCTATGAGCCTTAAATAAAACAAAACATATAAGTTACTAGTCCTTAAGGTTTATGTGCCATTCTCGTCCCTAGTTCGGGGTTTTCTTTGAGTTGGGTTTTCAAGTTGGCATCTTGAATGCTATGAAACAGATATGGCTTAGTTATTTGCCTCGTGCCGCACAAGAAAAAAACAAACTAAAATACCCTGAAATACTTAATTTGCTGAAATTCATTTGGATTATATATTTCCGGAAAGCAAATATAAATGCCCATCGGGGCGACATTTCAGGGAAGTCCTATTTGGAAGAAAAAATCGGTTTTTCGAACTCCTCCCTTCAAAGAAAGGCACATTTTTTGGCAAATTCCAAAATAAAATGGTTTCAAAGGAGGCAAATCGACTCCCTTTTCCTCTCCTAATCGTTACATAAAATTAAACAGAAATTAAAAAATGATCCGTTGAGCTGACAACTGCTGCAAGGCCGTATCCGTTCTCCAAATCAATAGGTGGGAATGACTACATTTGGTGTTTGTTTGGTTCCATTTCACTCCAAAGATAAATGGAATTTGTTGTATTGGCAGCAGGCACTTTGGCGAGGGAAGACTTGGTTCTTCTCGAGATGGAGGTGATAATTTTGGAGGCACACAAGGCTGGAAGCTGGCTCTTAGTCCCAATCCTCGGTCGAAGGGTTAGACAAGGCAGAGCTCCACACAGCGGCTTCCCAAGAGGCAGCCGCTTCGCTCGGCCACGGCTTTCTTGGCTGAGTCCAGGCTGGGGAAAGTGACCAAGGCTTCCCCGCTGGGCTGGCCGCTGAAGTTGTAAAATGGGAGGATGGCGTCTGCGTGGAGCTGGAAGAAGGGAGAGGGAGGTTAGAAAGGGCAACGGGAGGAAAGAAAACTGTTTACAAGCTGTGCGCAACTCGCAAAGTTACCCTTTACGACATCCTGTTCAGCTTGAAAGTCCCTGAACAGACTCAAAAGTGGAGTTGGCAGATCGAAAGACAACCTGGCCAAATGGCACTACCTAGAAGAATCTTTCACCTTGTGTGACTGTGGAGCAGAACAAACTCCGCACCGGTATGCTTGTCCACAATGCTCTGCCTTATGCACAGAGGAAGATGTTTTTAAAGCTACAGACAATGAGGTTGCTGTGTGACTTGTCTCAAACCTACACCTGTTGATAGACTCTACAAGCTAGCTGGCATTGTGTGTTGTCATCCCCCTCCCCCCAACTCTATGTGCAATGGGAAGTTGCTGCGAACTGGGAGAGAAATATTGTTGAACACTGTGAAAGCCACCCACTGCATGGCTACCAGCCTCTTCCCGTAGACTCAAATCAAGGAAAAGCTTCACTCCTCTTGGTGTTCCCCCAGCAACAGCAAAAGTGTCCTTCTGGGCAGCTAAACTAGGAAATCCCAACTGGATGACCCCCCATGAGAGTCTTCCTTTATGAGCAAACCAGGAATGGGCAACTTGGAAGTCCCTGAACAGACTCAGAAGTGGAGTTGGGAGATCGAAAGACAATCTGTCTATGTTGGGGTTCAGCCTGATCCAGATCTGTGTGAACCGGATTCTCTGATCGTTTTTCCAACTGAGCAAGCTCTCCCTGACTCTGACAGTGTGGAATCTGTTGTTGATGCAGAGGTCAGTGGGGATGAAAACGAAACCCAACAGCTGGAGGAAAATGTTTTGGAAGTTAGCCGTGATATCACTAGCCGTGATATCTCTCCACCTGGGGTTTTTAATGAGGACCGAAGAGAACAGATAGTTAGAGACAGAAATATTTCCCAGTTTCTACAAAGGTCACAGCGCTTACAGGAGAAAGAGGCCCAGACGGAAAAGTCAAGGGGCGTTTCAAAGAATAGCTTCTTTGGTTTAAGAGGCCTCCTGCCGGGTGCCTCTTTAGATCAAGCAACGTTTGGGACTGTGGCTGTGCCTTGGCAGAATTCCTGTGTTTCATGGCCGGTAATCCCAGAGGCTTGTATTTATCAAGTTCTTGGTTAGTAAAAGACTAACAGGTCCCTGATTCTTGTTTTGTGGCTTCTGAAATTTTGCTCAAGTTCAGAGATTCTACTGACTGCTGTGCTTTTCTGTGGCTTTTTGACTCTGCATTTACCTTTCTTTTGTAACCAATTTTTCATCAATAAACAAGGATTGCTTTTCCTACAGTCCAGTGTGGTGGATTTAATCCTATGGTCTTGTTTCTTGAACTGGGATGCAACAGTCTAAATGGCACTACCTAGAAGAATCTTTCACCTTGTGTGACTGTGGAGCAGAACAAACTCTGCACCGGTATGCTTGTCTACAATGCCCTGCCTTATGCAGAGAGGAAGAATTGCTTAAAGATACACACAATGGGTCTCTGTTGTGACTGGCTCAAACCTACACCTGTTGATAGGTTCTACAAGCTAGCTGACATTGTGTGTCTTCGTTGTCGTCCCCTCCCTGGCTCAATGTGCAATGGGAAGCTGCTGTGCCCATAGCTTGGGGGTTCTCCAGGACTCAACGCTGTCACTTGATGCTCAGGTGTCAGCGGTGTCTGGGAGGGCCTTTGCACAACTCAAACTTGTGTGCCAGCTGCGACCATACCTCGTGAAGTCTGACTTGGCCGGCGTGATCCACGCCTTGGTTACATCCAGACTGGACTATTGCAGGGGTCCTCAAACTAAGGCCCGGGGGGCGGATGCGGCCCTCCAAGGTCATTTACCCAGCCCTTGCTCAGAGTCAACCTAAGTCTGAAATGACTTGCAAGCACACAATAACAACAACTCTCTCATCAGCCAAAAGCAGACCCACACTTCCCATTGAAATACTAATAAGTTTATATTTGTTTAAATTGTTCATTTTAATTATTGTATTGTTTTTAAGTGTCTTTTGCACTACAAATAAGATACGTGTAGTGTGGATAGGAATTCATTCATGTTTTTTTCAAATTATATTCCGGCCCTCCAACAGTTTAAGGGAACTTCTGGTTGATTAGTGCAATGGTGTCACCTACCGGGACCATGGTAAATAGAGACACCACATCGAAGCGTGGGCTTTGTTGCCTGGAGGCATCCTTTTGGGATGTCTTAATTGGCCCTTGATTGCTTGTTGTTTGGAGTTCTCCTGTTACTAAGTGGTGTTCATGTGGCCGTGGACAAGCATGTGGATAATTTCAACAGAAAGGGAAACTATGAAAATGAACAAAATCTGGTTACTAATGTGTGTATGTATGTATGTGTATTGTTTTGAAGTGCAGGCCAAGGTTTTTAGGCATTGCACCCAGTGTGCCAATCACTACTAGGACCCCCTTGACTGGCTTGTGAGTCGCCCGTGGACTGAGAAAAGCGATATATAAATATAGTAAATAAATAAATCAAGACACTAAATAAGGAATACAATTCAAAAACAGGAGAACACCAGACAGCAATCAATTAAGGGCCAGTTAACACTTCCCAAACAGAGGATGCCCCCAAGCAACAAAGGCCAGGCTACCTCAATGCAAATATCCACACTTGATTGACTTTGCAAACTTCGTGGCTGTTCCAATATTAATTCAAGCTTGCTAACTGCAACATTCACATTTGCTGTAAACAGACAAGGTTTCTTTCTTCCACCCTAGGATTTTTAAATCCTTGCGTGTTATTGTTTATATGCGAGTTATATTGTTTTTGCTTATTGTATTTTGTTTTATTGATGTGTTGTCGGGCTTGGCCTCATGTAAGCCACTCCGAGTCCCCTTGGGGAGATGGTGGCGGGGTAAAAATAAAGGTTTTTTATATATTATTGTTATTATTATTATTATTATTATTATTATTATTATTATTATTATTCTATCTATCTATCTATCTATCTATCTATCTATCTAATCTATCTATCTATCTCCATGCATACACACATATATAAACATACACATGCACAGGGTTGTTGTAGGTTTTTTCGGGCTATATGGCCATGGTCCAGAGGCATTCTCTCCTGACGTTTCGCCTGCACCTATGGCAAGCATCACCTCACTACCTCCGAGGATGCTTGCCATAGATGCAGGCAAAACGTCAGGAGAGAATGCCTCTAGACCATGGCCATATAGTCCGAAAAAACCTATAATAACCCAGTGATTCTGGCCATGAAAGCCTTCGATAATACATTACACATGCACACATTCCACTTGCTTCAATGCCAACACAACCTCTGGAGATGCCATTAGCCATTTGGAGAGAATGCTGTTAGAACATTTGGAGAGAATGCTGCTGGAACATGGACATACAGCCCGAAAATCTCACAGCAACCCAATGACTCCAGCCATGAAAGCCTTCAACAACCCTCCACATGTTACAGAGGGTGTGATAAACTGAACATATGTCTCCATCATCATCATTTCTGAATTAATACCACTCCATGCTGCATCTTGAAAGACATATGGGACATATAGTCTTCACTGCCTTCAGTTAAAGATGGTGGCATGTATATGGACTAGATGACTCATGTGGAGGGTTTTGACTAGATCATAGAATTGGAAGGGACCTCGTGGGTCATCCAGTCCAACCCCATTCGGCCAAGAAGCAGGAAAATTGCATTCAAAGCACCCCTGACAGATGACCATCCAAAAAGCCTCCAAAGGAGCAGCCTCCACTGAGGCAGAGAGTTCCACTGCTGAACAGCTCTAAAAGTCAGAAAGTCCTTCCTAATGTTCAGGTGGAATCTCCTTTCCTGTAGTTTGAAGCCATTGTTCTGTGTCTTAGTCTCCAGGGCAGCAGAAAACAAGCTTGTTCCCTCTTCCTATGACTTCCCCTCACATAAGGCCCTCATTATGCCTCCTCTGAAAGCTAAACATGTCCAGGTCTTTTAGCTGCTCCTCATTGGGGTTGTTCTCCAGACCCTTGATCCTTTGAGTTGCCCTCCTCTGGACACATTCCAGCTTAGAGTCAATATTTCCTTTCAGTTGTGGTGCTCAGAATTGGACACAGTGTGATTCCAGGTGAAGTGGTCTAACCAAGGCATGGTCTAACCATGAGGGGTAGATGTCCCATGTGGTCTCTTCCAACTCCATATTAGTCTATGGTTCTATATCAGTAGACCTGGTGAGCCTAACCAAGTTCTAGTCTGAACTTTAGCTATTCAGCATCATGGATACTTCCTTGAAAGATCTGGAGAAGATTCAACATTATCCACCAACATCAAAGCCAATGCTGAATGGGTAGATGGCCCATGTGGTCTCTTCCAACTCCATATTAGTCTATGATTCTATATCAGTGGACCTGGTGAACCCAACCAAGTTCTAGTCTGAACTTTAGCTATACACCCCTATGGATGCCTCCTTGAAAGATCTGGAGAAGATTCAACATTATCCACCAACATCAAAGTCAATGCTGAATCCTGCAAGATAAACCACTAAAGGATTTGGTTAGATGCATTCATCAAGCATTAGTCAAGGCCAATCACGGCCATGTTAAAAGAGGAATTGGGGGAGAGAGCCAAGCAAAGAGGTAACACTGAGCATCCCTTTCCTCCAGAAGCAGAAACATGGCTCCCCGGCGTAATCAGAATCGTCATCCGTTCCGCCGATCGGGTTAGTTGATTTCATGCTGGCGGCTAAGCAAGCGAATGTTAGCAGGCAAAATCCCTGAAGGTCAGCCCAAAAGAGAGGATGCAAACAGGCAAAGCTCATTCTCCCCGTCCCTGCCGCTTCCATCCACCGCCGCCGCCGTCTCCGCTTCTCCCGATCCGGGCTTACCTTTTCGCCGGAGGCTACAAACACTTACAGACAAACCCAGTCTTTCGGTGCTTGTAACACACTCCTCGCCTGGTCGTTGAGCTGAATAAGGCCATTGTAGTCGTCGGGCACATACTACAGTACAAGCGTGATACACAAGGTCAGCGGGAGGAAGGGGAGCCGTCTCGTACCAACAAGCCACTTGAAATACTTGGATTTTTTAAAAAGTGGGTGCGATGTTACCGCAACAAACATAACATACAAAGGATGCTTTAGACCTAACCAGACTGTGACTTTGAAAGGCCATTTTAAGTGTATTTATTGAAATTTAATCTGTTTTTACCACACTATTTAACTTTTTAAAACTTTTGCATTGTGCCTTTTTCAAACCTGACTAAGTGTGGGATTGTTAGCTGCCTTGAGTTCCCCACGGGGAAAAAGGCAGTGTATAAACAATGATGCTGATAACAACAACAACAACAACAACAACAACAACATAATAATAATAATAATAAGAATAATAATAATAATAATAATAATAATAATAATAATAATTGTTATCATTGTCCTAGACTGTGGGATTGTTAGCCGCCTTGAGTTCCCTATGGGGAGAAAGTCAGTGTATAAACAATGATGCTGATAATAACAACAAAAACAACAAAATAATAATAATAGTTATTATTATCCGCCGAAACAACACACAATCCTAGACTGTGGGATTGTTAGCAGCCTTGAGTTCCCCATGAGGAGAAAGGCAGTGTATAAGCAATGATGCTGATAATAATAATAATAATAATTATTATTATTATTATTATTATCCGCCGAAACAACACACAATCCTAGACTGTGGGATTGTTAGCAGCCTTGAGTTCCCCATGAGGAGAAAGGCAGTGTATAAGCAATGATGCTGATAATAATAATAATAATAATAATATATTATTATTATTATTATCCGCCGAAACAACACACAATCCTAGACTGTGGGATTGTTAGCAGCCTTGAGTTCCCCATGAGGAGAAAGGCAGTGTATAAGCAATGATGCTGATAATAATAATAATAATAATAATAATTATTATTATTATTATTATCCGCCGAAACAACACACAATCCTAGACTGTGGGATTGTTAGCAGCCTTGAGTTCCCCATGAGGAGAAAGGCAGTGTATAAGCAATGATGCTGATAATAATAATAATAATAATAATAATAATTATTATTATTATCCGCCGAAACAACACACAATCCTAGACTGTGGGATTGTTAGCAGCCTTGAGTTCCCCATGAGGAGAAAGGCAGTGTATAAGCAATGATGCTGATAATAATAATAATAATAATAATAATAATTATTATTATTATTATTATTATCCGCTGATACATCACATAGTCCTAGACTGTGGGATTGTTAGCTGCCTTGAGTTCCCCATGGGGAGAAAGGCAGTGTAGAAACAATGATGCTGATAATAATAATAATAATAATAATAATAATAATAATTGTCGAAGGCTTTCATGTCCAGAATCACTGGGTTGTATTTTTTTCGGGCTATATGGCCATAGTCTAGAGGCATTCTCTCCTGACGTTTCGCCTGCATCTATGGCAAGCATCCTCAGAGGTAGTGAGGTCTGTTGGAACTAGGAAGGGTTTATATATCTGTGGAATGACCAGGGTGGGACAAAGGACTCTTGTCTGCTGGAGTTAGGTGTGAATGTTTCAACTGACCACCTTGATTAGCATATAATGGCCTGACAGTGCCTGGAGCAAACTTTTGTTGAGAGGTGATTAGATGTCCTTGTTTGTTTCCTCTCTGTTGTTGTGCTGTTGTAATTTTAGAGTTTTTTAATACTGGTAGCCAGATTTTGTTCATTTTCATGGCTTCCTCCTTTCTGTTGAAATTGTCCACATGCTTGTGTATTTCAATGGCTTCTCTGTGTAGTCTGACAAGGTGGTCAGTTGAAACATTCACACCTAGCTCCAGCAGACAAGAGACCTTTGTCCCACCCTGGTCATTCCACAGATATATAAACCCTTTTTCCTAGTTCCAACAGACCTCACTACCTCTGAGGATGCTTGCCATAGATGCAGGCGAAACGTCAGGAGAGAATGCCTCTAGACCACATGGCCATATAACCCGAAAAAACCTACAACAACCCAATAATAATAATAATAATAATAATAATCCACTGATACATCACACAGTCCTAGACTGTGGGATTGTTAGCTGCCTTGAGTTCCCCATGGGGAGAAAGTCAATGTAGAAACAATGATGCTGATAATAATAATAATATAATAATAACAATAAATATTATAATAATAATAATTATTATTATCCACGGATACATCACACAGTCCTAGACAATGGAATTGTTAGCTGCCTTGAGTTCCCCATGGGGAGAAAGGCAGTGTGTAGAAATTATGATGCTGATACTACTACTACCACTACATACTAATAATAATAATAATGGGTGGTTGTAGGTTTTTTCGGGCTATATGACCATGTTCTAGAGGCATTCCCTCCTGACCTTTCGGCCATTTTCCTAGTTCCAACTAACCTCACTACCTCTGAGGATGCTTGCCATAGATGCAGGCGAAACGTCAGGAGAGAATGCCTCTAGAACATGGCCATATAGCCCGAAAAACCCTACAACAACCCAGTGATTCCGGCCATGAAAGCCTTTGACAATACTATTATTATTATTATTATTATTATTATTATTATTATTATTATTACTATCCGCTGATACATCACACAGTCCTAGACTATGGGATTGTTAGCTACCTTGAGTTCCCCATGGAGAAAAAAGTCAGTGTATAAACAATGATGCTAATAATAATAATAATAATAATAATAATAATAATAATAATATAATTATCTGCTGATACATCACAGTCCTAGACACTTGGGAAGTGTGATTGAATACAACAGCCAGCAGAGTGACCTTGTTTGCTGTGTACTAATATTTTTGTGTTTCAAATAATAATAGTAATAAAATAATAATCATCATCATCATCATCCAAGTATGGATTGTCAATGTTGCAATCCCAGGTGACAGCAGGATTGAAGAGACACAACTGGAAAAGCTGAAACAATATGAGGATTTAAAGATCAAACTGCAAAGACTCTGGCACAAGCCAGTCAAGGTGGTCCCAGTGGTGATCGGCACACTGGGTGTAGTGCCTAAAGACCTTGGCCTGCACTTATACACAATTGGAGCTGACAAAATTACCATCTGCCGGCTGCAAAAGGCCACCTTACTATGATCTACATGAGTTATTCGCCGATACATCACACAGTCCTAGACACTTGGGAAGGGTCCGACGTGTGATCCAATACAACAGTCAGCAGAGTGATCTTGTTTGCTGTGTACTAATCTTGTTATGTATCTAATAATAATAATAATAATAATAATAATAATAATAATAATAATAATAATAATAGACTTTCAGTCACCTCATAAGACTGCTCAGACTTTCACCAGATTTTCAAAGTTTCCAGCACAGAGAAAAACAGAACTTGCCCGTCGTCTATCCAAGGCATGGGCAAACTTTGGCCGTCCAGGTGTTTTGGACTTCAACTCCCAGCTGTTAGGAATTGTGGTAGCTGAAATCCAAAACACCTGAAGGTTTGTCGTTTAGGAGTTGTAGTTGCTGGGATTTATCGTTCACCTACAATAATGGATGTGGACCAGACTTGCCACAAATACTCAATATACCCAAATATGAACACTGGTGGAGTTTGGGGAAAATAGACTTGACATTTGGGAGTTGTAGTTGCTGGGATTTATAGTTCACCTACAATCAAAGAGCATTCTGAACTCCACCAACGATGGAATTGGACCAAACTTGGCACACAGAACTCCATGACCAACAGAAAATACTGGAAGGGTTTGGTGGGCATTGACCTTGAGTTTTGGAGTTGTAGTTCACCTACATCCAGAGAGCACTGTGGACTCAAACAATGATGGATCTGGACCAAACTTGGCAGAATACTCAATATGCCCAAATGTGAACATTTGTGGAGTTTGGGGAAAATAGACCTTGACATTTGGGAATTGTAGTTGCTAGGATTTATAGTTCACCTACATTCAAAGAGCATTCTGAACCCTACCAACGATAGAATTGGGCCAATCTTGGCACACAAAACTCCCATGACCAACAGAAAATACTGGAAGGGTTTGGTGGGCATTGACCTTGAGTTTTGAGTTGTAGTTCACCTACATCCAGAGAGCACTGTGGACTCAAACAATGATAGATCTGGACCAACTTGGCATGAATACTCAATATGCCCAAATGTGAACACAGGTGGAGTTTGGGGAAAATAGACCTTGACATTTGGGAGTTGTATGGGATTTATAGTTCACCTACAATCAAGAGCATTCTGGCACAAATACTCAATATGCCCAAATGTGAGCACTGGTGGACTTTGGGGAAAACAGACCTTGACATTTGGAATTTGTAGTTGCTGGGATTTATAGTTCACCTACAATCAAAGAGCATTCTGAACCCCACCAATGATAGAATTGGGCCAAACCTCCCACAAAGAACCCTAATACTGTGTTTTCCGATGGTCTTTGGTGACCCCTCTGACACCCCTTTGTGACCCCCTCAGAGGTCCCGACCCCCAGGTTGAGAAATGCTGCCTGAATGAATCAGAGCAGAGTGATGTTGGGACATGGAGACTCGGGAACGCAAGGTATGTCAGGACAGTGTCCTTTGATAACCTCCGCTCCCCTTCCTGCCCTGTCACTCGATCAATCTCCCGCTTATCAGCACCAGCCAATGGCAGTGCAGCCTCTAAATCTATAGCGCTAAGTTCTTTGCATGAGGAGCGGCGAGAGGCTAATTGAATGAGACACGGCAGCACAGGGCAATGCAAGAATAGATTCCGGAATGAGAAAAATGATTAATTCATTTCAAAGACTCCTCTGCAAAGGAGGGCTGTTTGGAGGAAACTGGGAAAGTATAGTGGCCGAAAGTCACAGCTGGAGGTGTGTGTATGTGTGTGTGGAGGGGATAAATGGAAATCTAGACATAGATAGGAATAACAGTCAGGAAGGAAGAATCAAATGGCTCATTATTGCTATTTTTGAAAAGGTCTGCAATGACGAAATGCTTGAAATGTTTTGCCTGGCTGAAAAAGCTGCCCCAATTAGCTGAGCATCAGATACTGGCATTCTCAAATACATTTGCAATCAGAAAACTGCTATTTGAAAGAGGCATTTCTGCTCTTATTTTATAAGCATGCTCAACGCAAAGCTTAAGGCATGTATGTGAAGGCAGGAAACCAAGGATGGAGGACACATGTGGGCACTGGGTTCTACTGTTGTGGTTCTCCAAGCTCGCCCTCGTCTGTTTCCCAAAGTCTCTCAATGTAAAGAAGAAATCCCTAAATGTACGAAAACACACATCTCCACCTCCCCATCCACAAGCCTGCCAGACCCTATATTTCCCCAAAATATCTCAATTTTCCTCTGCAACGCTTTTCAAAATAGTGATGGAAGTGATAACGCTCTCCCTTTGGTGTTCTTGGGTTGCTCAGAGGAAGTGAAGAATTCAAATATGATCAATATGAGTATCTACCTTCCCTCCTTTTTCTTTCTTTACCCTTCCTTCCTTCTTTCCTTCCTTCCCTCCCTCCCGCCTTCCTTCCTTCCCTTTATATTCCTCCTTTCCTTTATCTTCCCTCCGTTTTCTTTCTTTACCCTTCCTTCCCTCCCACCCTCCTTCCCTTCATACCTTTCCCCTTTATCTTCTTTCCTTCCCTCCTTTTTCTTTCCTTCCCATTCCTTCCTTCCCTCCCTCAATATGTTTCCCCTTTCCTTTATCTTCCTTCCTTCCCTCCTTTTTCTCTTTCCCCTTCTTTCCCTCCCTCAATACGTTTCCCCTTTCCCTTTATCTTCCTTCCTTCCCTTCTTTTTCCCTTCCTTCCTTCCTCCCTCCTCTTTCCCCCTTTCCTTTCTTCCTTTCCTTCCCTTCTTTTTCTTTCCCTTTCCCCTTCCTTCCTTCCCTTCCTCTATTTTCCCCTTTCCCTTATCTTCCTTCCTCCTTCTTTTTTTCTTTCCCCTTACTTCCCTCAATACATTCCCTCTTTTCCTTTATCTTTCTTCCCCCTCTCCTGTTCGTTCCTTCCTTCCTTCCTTCTTCCTTCTCTTTCCTTTCCTTTATTTTTCCTTCCTTCCCTCCTTTTTCTTCTTTCTTTCCCCCCTTTTTTTCCCTTCCTTCCTTTCCCTCCCTCAATACTTTCCCCTTTCCTTTATCTTCCTTCCTCCTTTTTCTTTCTTTTTCCCTTCCTTCCTTCCCTCCCTCAATATTTCCCCTTTCCTTTATCTTCCTTCCTCCCTCTTTTTCTTTCTTTTTCCTTTCCTTCCCTTCTTCCCTTCCTCTCTCTCCATACATTTCCTCTTTCCTTTATTTTCCTTCCCTCCCTCAATACATTTACCCTTTCCTTTATTTTCCTTCCTTCCCTCCTTTTTCTTTCTTTCCCCTTCATTCCTTCCCTCCCTCCCTCAATACATTTCCCCTTTCCTTTATTTTCCTTCCTTCTCACCTTTTTCTTTCTTTCCCTTCCTTCCTTCCTTCCTTCCTTCCTTCCTTCCTTCATACATTCCCCCTTTCCTTTATCTTCCTTCCCTCCTTTTTTTTCTTTCTTTCTCCTTCCTTCCTTCCCTCCCTCCCTACATTTCCCCTTTCCTTTATCTTCCTTCCTTCCCTCCCTCCCTCAATACATTTCCCCTTTCATTATTATTTCACTATTGATGATTTTTATGACAGAACCAATTAGGAACTGCCATTTATAATGAAATTTTGAAAGTTTTGTTAGAGTTCTAAAATTTTCACCACCAGAACTTTAGCAACACTGTAGAAGCAAAGCACCAGCGCCTCCTAGTTTTCACCACCAGAACTTTAGTTTTGTAAGTACTTCAGAACCATTTAGAACCATGGATTGTACATGCCTAGTAGCTAGGCAGGAGTGCAGGCTATTGCACCCTTCCAAGATTTTGGACTACAGCATCCATCAGTTGAAGTCAAGGGTAAGTAAAACTGCTCGAAATATATGAAGACCAAAGGACTTGTGTACAGCATTCTCCATCCCAAGTTGCTGGGTTTGGAACATTCCCTTTAGGGCTCAAGACCATCTCGAGCAAAGAGAATGAGGGACCAAAAGGAGAAGCCCACTACTAACCTGATATCCTTGGAAGAAGCTGAGGATCTCCTTCATGCCGGCGTTGTAAGGCAACCCTTGCATCCGAACCAGTGCACCAGGCTGGGTCAGCATCGGAGTGTGCGAAGCCGAGGCAGCGGCCGCAACAGCTGCTTGCGGGGCTGCGATGTACCCCACTGTGGTTGGCGACACCGGAGGGCTGGAAGAGAAGCAAAAGGAGCTTTGTACCAAAAGGACACATCCAGAGGTTGTGCATTTGCAGGAATTCCTATCTAGACTATCGGAACAGTGCAACTTTCATGTATCATGTTCTGCAGTTGATGGTTGTTGGTGGTGGCAGGCCTAGCAGTTGGTGATGGAAAGGTTAATGTAAGTCTTACTTCTAAAGGACTGAGTAATCTGTACGTAAGAGTTCATGGCTGAAAGCAATTAAGGGTGGAGGTATGCAAGAGTATGCATTGCAGTTGCGTGTTTCTGGATATAATGAGCTAGCCTTGGGACTGATCTTCAGGAGAAAAGTATTTGTTTTATCTTGGTGGTAGATGCTGCTGGTTTTTCCCCAGGTTTGTGGATTTTCAGTATCTTGACCTGTCTCCCGTGCTCTTGGAACCCTGGAACCTTGAATCTCTGGACTGACTTTTGACTATGGTATAGACTCTTAATCCCTGGACTTTTCTCATTGAACACTTGGCATCTGACCACTGGACTGGACCTTTTGACTACGGTGTTATCTTGAACCGGCAACACTGTTTGCTGACAGTTTTTGTTTTATATTCTGTGGCTGAGTGCTATCTTTATGTTTTACGTTTAGGACTATTAAAACAGCCAGAAAGTAAGTAGTGTTTTAATTAAACTGTTTGATACAAACTGGGTGTTTGTTTGATTCACCTCTGCCGGAAAGACGGCAGAGCCCTGGTATCGTGACAGCAACTCAGTTGGTTAAAATAGATGCTTTGTTGGATTTAATATGCTTGGCTTTAGTATACGTTATTATCATCCTTTCTAGTGAGTGACATCTTCTCATGACATGACCAAAGTACAACAGTCTCAGATTGGTCATCTTGGTTTCTTGGATCAGCTGAAGCCTGCTTCTTTGAAATCCACAGTATTTCTAGGAGTTTCCTTCCTCTTCAATTCCTACCAGCTATTTCGCAACCCAGCTTTCACAACCATACTGTTGAGAATCAAGACTGTGTTTTGTGTTTCAGGATCCTGATGAGGGAAATGATGATAGAAATGTTGGTGCCGAGGCTGAGGTACAAAATGGGAGATGGTTTGGTCAATGGTTTTCATGCAGACAACAACAGAGAGGCTGCAGTGCAAAGGGCAGTTTCTCATGAGAATATCCCTGCTGGGCCTAGCAATGACGGTTCACTCGCTCTCTCTGTGAGCTCTCAAGATTTGGGTTTGAAAAACAATCTGACACCTGGGAATGTTAATGAGCAGCCAGATAGGGAGCTGAAAAATAGGCGGCTGGAGATTAGCCAGGATTGACAGCAAACTCGGTGTTTATGTTGCTCTGAAAGGCTTCGTCTGATAAGGGGTAAATGTGGGGGAAAGCGAAACCAATTTCTGAGTTTTGGGATATAAGGTTTGCCTCAAGGGAAAACCTGTTAGATCAGGCACCATTTGGAAATCAAGTTCATGTGCCATGGAAATCCTGTTCAAGGGGTCTTGTTCCTGTGGAGTTTTTTTTTTAAATAGCCTTTTGGATTGTCTTTACATCCTGTTGATTCCTGTCTAGATTAATGCTGTCTTTGATTGCTTTTATCTCTGGTGTGGACATTGCTTTGTGTTATTACTTTTTATGGACTTATTACCTTTTGGAACTTCCTTATTTTCTTACAAGCATTTATTTCTTCTGGCTATTTACCAAGCTTCAATAAAAGAAGATTTGTTTCTTCACTCTTCGTGTGGTGTGTCAGAAGGCTTTTCCTGACCTGGAGTGCAACACATATCTAAAAACGGGGAATACAATGGCGAGAAAAGGAAGACTGCAACCTGAACCATACCTGGGGTAGTAAGCCGTGTAGTTCATATACAGCTGAGCAGCCTGAGTTGGGTAGTAAGCAACAGCTGGAGAGGCAACAGCGGCCGCAGCAGCAGCAGCAGCGGCCGAGGCTTGGTGGGTTCTAGTCTGAGGCAGGAGCGCTTGCGACTGGTAAATGGCGGCGTCTGCTGGGATCACAGCTGCAGCAGTCTGGAAAGCAGCGTAGCCTGGGGGAGAAAGGCCTGCGGATAAAGTAGAAAGGCACATTATTAAGGGAGGAATCCACAAAACCAGTCATCCATTTCTGTATAGCAAAGTTCTGTGCAAGTAAGGGAGGTCATGCATAAGAGTTTCATGCGTTGGAGCACATGTATCCAACTGATGGCCCACAGGCCAAATCTGGCCCTCTGTGTCATTTCACATGATCCTCCTCCTGATGTTGAACTACAATGCATGTATTCCTCATCATTAGACATTGCATTGAAGCGATACTCCTCTGCCATCAACTCCACTGGACAATTGAAGCAATATGTTGTACAAAAATATTGAGCTCCTACTACAGTAGGTCCTCCGCTTTTGTGCGGATTGGGTGAGTCGAACTCATGTGAAAGTGGGAAAACTGTAAATTAAAGTAAAAAGAACACATCTCTATACATTTTTAGGCCCTCTAGTATGACTCTATGGCACAGCTGTGGAACTCATTTTCATTGAGGGCCACATCCTTGATTGCTTTCAAAGGGTGGTTGAACCCATGGATGGAGGATCTGTGGATACAAACTATACTTTTTTGTACATAGTTTTCGGTGCACTTTAGTTTTTGCCCAGATGGGTCCCCAGAAGTTATTGAAGGACAACTCCCATCACTTTTGATTGCAAATGTTGACTACAGAGTCAATAGAAGTTGACTACAGAGCCAATAGAAGTTGACTACAGAGTCAACAGAAAATGACTACAGAACCAATAGAAGTTGACTAGAGTCAAAGTTGACTACAGAGCCAACAGAAGTTGACTAGAGTCAATAGAAGTTGATTACAGAGTCAATAGAGGTTGACTACAGAGTCAATAGAAGTTTACTGAGACAATAGAAGTTGACTACTTAGCTAACGGAAGTTGACTAGAATCAATAGAAGTTGACTACTGAGCCAACAGAAGTTGACTACTTAGCCAATGGAAGTTGACTACTGAACTAATAGAAGTTGACTACTGAGCCAATAGAAGTTGACTACCATCAACAGAAGTTGACTACTGAGCCAATAGAAGTTGACTAGAGAGCCAATAGAGGTTGACTAGAGAGCCAATAGAGGTTGACTACTGAACCAATAGAAGTTGACTACAGAGTCAACGGAAGTTGACTACTGTGCCAATGGAAGTTGACTACTGAGCCAATAGAAGTTGACAACAGTCAACAGAAGTTGACTACAGAGTCAACACAAGTTGACTACTGAGCCAATAGAGGTTGACTACAGAGCCAATAGAAGTTGACCACAGAGTCATGCTGAAGAACTTAGAGAATAAATTGATGCAATCCATGGATAACACTATGTAACACGATTTTTGTTCCTGGGTTATAGATATCATTTTCTAATTGGCTGTATCATTAAAAACATGGCAAAAGTTTAACAAACTACCAAAACTTTGGTTTTGCAGGACAGATATCCTGTTATAGCACGTTTTGCTCTAGTTTTTCAGTACTCATCGAGTCTCAGCCAATTCGACACAGTTTGTAGTAGCCACAAAAACAAAGTTTCCGGAGTAGAACAACTGCTTTTAAAGTAAGTGCCACACAATCGAACAAAGAGTAACACTTTTCAAAACAGGAACAGAAACTTTTTCAAATTTTGTAATCAAATCCACAAACCCACAAACGCGCAAGGCCAACTGTAATAGTTAATTCTATTTCAAAGTCAATGAGCAGTCAAAAACATGCAATCAACTGAACAAGATCATCATAAGTCAAGGTTGACTTGACTGTAGGCAACCACCACAAAATCAACCAAGATTCCTGAAAGGTTTCCAATCATGCGCATTTTGGCCCAGCGCCCATTCCCAGCCCATCTGCAGTGGTGATTTCCGACCCCGAGACCAACCAAGTGGGCAAGGCCCCCGTTGCACCTACCAGTCATGAGCAGCACAGAAGGGAGCGGAAGGACTCTAGAGACTTACATGGTAACTTACATGGCGGCGGAGACAAGCCACTACGGTTTAAAGTGCCACCCATTAAAACAAAATTCATCTCCTCTCCTGAACACTGGAAGACTTCCACGTAACGGTCCTTCATCATCTTCTTGTGACACTTCTGGGCGACCAGGTAAGCGCGGTCGGAAGATTTCATCTGGATGAAGGCGTCTCCAGACGCCCGGCCCTGAATTCAGGCAAAGAGAGAAGGAAACTGAGACCGGTTGTAACTCGATGGGTCACAACAACTTCGGGACAGATCTATTTAAGTGACGTGAAATGGAAAGAGACAGAATGGGGGACACCTGACTCAACAGCAGTACGTGTGAAAAAGATCTTGGAGTCCTCCTGGACTCCAAGTTAAACATGATCCAACAATGTGATACCAATGGGATTTTGGCCTGCATCAATAGGAGCCTAGTGTCTAGATCAGGGGTCCTCAAACTTTTTAAACAGAGGGCCAGGTCACAGTCCCTCAAACTGTTGGAGGGCTGGATTATAATTTGAAAAAAAATTGAATTAATTCCTATGCACACTGTATATATCTTATTTGTGGTGCAAAACCACTTAAAAACTACAATAATTAAAATTAAGTACAATTTGAACAAATATAAACTTATTAGTATTTCAGTCGAAAGTGTGGGTCTGCTTTTGGCTGATGAGTAGGATTGTTGTTGTTATTGTTGTTGTGTGCTCTCAAGTCATTTCAGACTTAGGTTGACCCTGAGCGAGGGCCGGGTAAAAGACCTTGGAGGGCCGCATCTGGCCCCCGGGCCTTAGTTTGAGGACCCCTGGTCTAGATCCAGGGAAGTCTATTCTGCCTTGGTCAGATCACACCTGGAATCACGCTGTGTCCAATTCTGGGCACTGCAATTGAAGGGAGATGTTGACTCTAAGCTGGAATGTGTCCAGAGGAGGGCGACTCAAATGATCAAGGGTCTGGAGAACAAGCCCTATGAGGAGCGGCTTAAAGAGCTGGGCATGTTTAGCCTGAAGAAGAGAAGGATGAGAGGAGACATGGTGAGGGTCATGTACAAAGATGCGAGGTGAAGTCGTGCCCTGGAAACTAGGACACAACACAATGGCTTCTAACTACAGGAAAGGAGATTCCACCTGAACATGAGGAAGAACTTAACTGTGAGAGCTGTTCAGCAGTGGAACTCTCTGCCTTGGAGTGTGGTGGAGACTCCTTCTTTGGGGGCTTTTAAACAGAGGCTGGATGGCCATCTGTTGGGGGTGCTTTGAATGTGATTGTCCTGCTTCTTGGCAGAATGGGGTTGGACTGGTTGCCCAACAGGTCTCTTCCAACTCTATGATTCTAAGGCTTTATTTTTCTCTATTTATTATTGTTATTATTATATTTACATGATTTTGCTCTATTATTATTATTATTATTATTAATTTTACTCTATTTATTATTATTATTCCATTTATTTCATTCTATTATTATTATTTTACTCTATCATTATTATATTTATTATTTTGCTTATTTATTATTGTTATTATTTTACTCTATTTATTATTGTTATTATTACATTTGTTATTTTATTCTATTATTATTACATTTATTATTTTATTCTATTTATTATTGTTATTATTTCATTAATTATTTTACTTTTTATTATTATTACATTTTACTCTATTTATTATTATTGCTACATTTATTATTTTACTCTATTTTTGTTATTATTATATTTATTATGCTACTCTATTTATTATTATTGGAAGCATATGTAAACACATTTACACTGAAGAAGATTAGAATGGTTTAATTAGAATTGGGTAGCCTCATCTTAAATGACAGTTTTATGTAAATATTCAAAAACATTTAGCCTATTGATGCCTCAATTAATATAATTTTATTGGTATCTATTTTTTATTTTGAAATTTACCAGTAGCTGCTGCATTTCCCACCCTTGACTTATACTCGAGTCAACATGTCGTCCCAGTTTTTGTGTGTGGTAAAATTGGGTATATTGGTTTATATTCGGGTCGGCTTATACTCAAATATATATGGTCTTTCTTTCTTTTGTGTCAGGAGTGACTTTAGAAACTGCAAGTTGCTTCTGGTTTGAGAGGATTAGCTGTCTGCCAGGACATTGCCCAGGGGATGCCCAGATGTTTTGCCATCTTTGTGGGACACTTCTCTCATGTCCCTGTATGGGGAGCTGGAGCTGACAGAGGGAGCTCATCCACGCTTTCCCTGGATTCGAACCTGCGACCTGTCGGTCTTCAGTCCTACCGACACAAGGGTTTAACCCATTGCGCCATCGGGGGTTCCAACAAGCATATACAGTTTATAGATTAGTAATTATATAAATAAAAATGTAATGTTCGTTTGTGGGATTAACATAACTCAAAAACCACTGGATGAATTGACACCAAATTTGGACACAAGACACGTTATCAGGCCAACAAACACTGGAAAACACAGGAGAAGGGACTTAAAAAGCCAACTCCCCCAAAATACATTACAACGCATGTGCAAAACCACATATATATACACAAACACACACATATACACACATATATGCATACAAAACACATACACAGAAAGGGGGAAGGAAGGAAGAAAGGAAGGAAGGAAGGAAGGAAGGAGAGAAGGAAGGATAGAGAAGGAAGGAAGGGTAGAGAAGGAAGGAAGGGTAGAGAAGGAAGGAAGGAGAGAAGGAGGGAGAGAAGAAGGGAAAGAAAGGAGGGAAGGAGAGAAAGAAGGAGAGAAAGAAGGGTAGAGAAGGAAGGAAGGAGAGAAGGAGGGAGAGAAAGTGGGAAGAAAGGAGAGAAAGAAGGAAAGAACGAAGGGTAGAGAAGGAAGGAAGGAGAGAAGGAGGGAGGGAAGAAGGGAAAGAAGGAGGGAAGGAGAGAAAGAAGGAAAGAAGTGTAGAGAAGGAAGGAAGGAGAGAAGGAGGGAAAGTGGGAAGGAAGGAGAGAAAGAAGGAAAGAACGAAGGGTAGAGAAGGAAGGAAGGAGAGAAGGAGGGAGGGAAGAAGGGAAAGAAGGAGGGAAGGGGAGAAAGAAGGGTAGAGAAGGAAGGAAAGAGAGAAGGAGAGAAAGTGGGAAAGAAGGACAGAAGGAAGGAAGGAAAGAAGGGTAGAGAAGGAAGGAAGGAGAGAAAGGGGAGAGAAAGAGGGAAAGACGGAGAGAAGGAAAGAAAGAAAGGTAGAGAAGGAAGGAGAGAAGGAAATAAAAAAAGTGAAAGAGGGAAAGAAGAAGAGAAGGAACGAAAGAGAAAAGAGGGAGGGAAGGAAGGAAAGAGACAAGGAAGGATGGAACCAAAGAGCAAAGGGAGGGAGGAAAGAAACAGGTAGAGAAAGAAGAAAGAAGAAGAGAAAGAAAAACAGGAAAGGAAGGAAAGAGGGAAGGAAGGAAGGAGAGAAAGAGGGAGGGAAGGTTGGCCACAGCAACGCGTGGCAAGTATAGCTAGTATAATATATATTACATAAACATTTCTTAGGACTCTGTGGCTGAACTTTTGTGAACTCCTGGCCTAAGATTTGCTCATCATGTTGAGTTTCCCATACTTGTTGGTTCAGGACCATGTGGACTCCGTGAGGCTTGATGTCCCCCGTCGCTTCTCCCATGAACTCCAGGATGTCGTCGATCCCTGCCGTGTAGGGCAAGCCCCTGAGCCGGACACAGTCCCGGGCGCTGCTAGCAGCAATGGTGTAAGGCGGCGGGATCACCGGAATGATCGGCGTGGGGAGAGTGGGAATGAGTGGGGTGGACATGTATCTGTTCAGGACCTGTTGACACAAAGGAAACAGGGATGAGAGTGGCAGCGCTTTCCGGGATAAGGACAACGTACTTAGGAGGTGCCCGATAAATGGCTCGCACTTCTCGTGCTCTCCATTTCTACCTTCAGGGAGACAGGCCCCCAGATGGCAAGCTATAATCACACCACACACCTACTCACACACCTTCGATCTTACAATTCCCAATTATTGTTTCAGTTGCCACAACTTTGGTTTCTCCCAATGGACACAAAGCAGGCAGAAATAATTAGAAACGTCATCCGTTGGGACCTAGTGTTGAAATGGTAATCGTAGAGAATGCGAGAGAGGAAAATAAAGGTGATTGTTTCTTTCGGCAACCTTCTTTGTGTGGATAGTCAAGTCTTTGTACTATCGAAGGCTTTCATAGCCAGAATCACTGGGTTGTTGTGAGTTTTCCAGGCTGTCTGGCTATGTTCCAGAAGCATTCTCTCCTGACATTTCACCCACATCTATGGTAGGCATCCTCAGAGGTTGTGAGGTCTGTTGGAAACTAGGAAAATGGGGTTTATATATCTAGATATCTATCTTACATATCTAGTTTTATTTATTTTTTATTTTATTTATTTATTAATTTTATATACCGCGACTCCCTGAAGGCTTACAATATACATATGTGATACATTACATTTAAAATCAAAGAAAAATTTCAATCAGTAAGATTCAAATGCCAGCCTAAATAAATACAGTATATTCTGGTGTATAAGACTACTTTTTAACCCAAGAAAATCTTCTCAAAAGTCAGGGGTCGTCTTATATGGGGGTGTAGTCTTATGCATGGGAGTCGTCTTAACTCTATATTTTAACTGGAAAAGTTGGAGGTCGTCTTATATGCCCAGTTGTCTTATATTCCGGAATATACGGTAAGTTTTACAAGCTCTACGAAAAGATAGTAAGTCTCGGAGAGCTCGTGTTTCCACTGGCAAGGCATTCCACAGGTAAGGAGCCACCACTGTGAATGCTCTACGCCTAGTAGACATCAGGTGAAAGGTCCTAAAATTGGCGTCGGGGAGGGTCCTATCGGCGTTGGGAAGGGTCTTCCCACAAGCCGAGCAGTTTTTAAAGAATAAAGCCATCTAGACTGAGAGTGGTCAAACAGTCCAAGGTCGGGGCAGGAGAGAATCGTTGTAGTCAGGGCCAAAGTTAATATCCAAGTCAGGCAGAGGAGAGAATATCTGAAGTTGCTGCTGTCGCGCGGAAAAAGGAACTAAAGGTTAAGCCATGCCTTGCCTTCGGGTTTATATATCACGGGAGGGGATGGGCGGGGCTTCTTCAGGGCAAAAAATCATGCTTTTAACTCTAGAATATTCCGAATTTCTGCACAGACGCACAAGGTAAACCCACACGTGCGCATTTCACAGAGGACACGACAAAGAAATACATTAACAGGAAAAAAAGAAAGAAATCAGAATGAAGTTAAGCGCTAAATAATGCAACCTGTTGGACTTCTGCCGCCGTGCTTCTGAACAGCTCAATGTAACGCTTCCCCAGGCTCTCCTTGTGCTTCTTAAGTGCATTCTGTGCAAACTCTTCGCAAGCAAACAGGACAAACGCATCGCCCGTAGGCCGGCCATCTGGATACTTGACAAAGAGGAGCCCGTCTTTCTCTCCGGTCACCGGACATTCGGGTCCCAGGAAGCCCAGGACATCCTCAGGCGTGGCTGTGAAAGGAAGGCCCCGCATCCGGATGATGACTTGGTTCTCCTTGGAGAGGAACTGTGCTACTTCGTTGGAGGTGCCTAGAGGAAGGAGCAAAAGAGTGGCAATCATTGCAAAATCTTTCCAGCTAGCCAAAAGCTTATCTTTGAAATGGATTTATCCCAGTGGTTTATGAAATGCTGCGGAGTCCCCAGTGGTGCAATGGGTTAAACCCTTGTGCCAGCAGGACTGCTGACCAAAAGGTTGGCGATTTGAATTCAGGGAGCGGGGTGAGCTCCTGTCAACTCCAGCTTCTCATGTGCGGACATGAGAGAAGCCTCCCACACAATGATAAAACATCCGGGTGTCCCCTGGGCAACGTCCTTGCAGACCGCCAATTTTTTCACACCAGAAGTGACTTGAAGTTTCTCAAGGCACTCGTGAGTTCCCATCTGTCAGCTCCAGCTTCTCATGCAGGGACATGAGAGAAGCCTCCCACAGGATGGGAAAACATCTGAGCGTTCCCTGGACACTGTCCTTGCAGACAGCCAATTCTCTCACACCAGAAGCTATTTGAAGTTTCTCAAGGCACTTGTGAGCTCCCATCTGTTAGCTCCAGCTTCTCATGCGGGGACATGAGAGAAACTTCCCACAGGATGATAAAACATCCAAGCGTCCCCTGGGCAATGTCCTTGCAGACCGCCAATTCCCTCACACCAGAAGTGACTTGAAGTTTCTTAAGGCACTTGTGAGCTCCCGTCTGTTAGCTTCAGCTTCTCATGCGGGGACATGAGAGAAGCTTCCCACATGATGATAAAACATCCAAGTGTCCCCTGGGCAACGTCCTTGCAGACAGCCAATTCTCTCACACCAGAAGCGACTTGCAGTTTCTCAAGTCGCTCCTGAAACAAGAGAAATAAAATGAAATGCTGCAGCCTTATCGAACGTCAACTTCTGCAAGATTTCATTTACAACAGATCACTTTTGAATTCGTTCAACTCTCACCAGCAAATGTACAGTTACAGTCTGTATACATTTGCTCTAAACTTTTCCTCACCTCCAGCAATCTTCAGAAATTCCTCTCCGGTGGCTTTGTAAACCTGAAGCAAAAACAAGCGGAGTGGGGAAAAATAAACAATTAGTGAAACTAATGACACAATCAAGTCAGAGATTTTATCCCAGTGGTTC
This sequence comes from Anolis sagrei ordinatus, assembly GCF_025583915.1. NCBI lineage: Eukaryota > Metazoa > Chordata > Lepidosauria > Squamata > Anolidae > Anolis > Anolis sagrei. The sequence continues at coordinate 9,879,418 of NW_026847993.1, read as the reverse complement.
CCAAACTCTTTTTGACAAGGGACCACTTTAACCAGGGACCACTCTTCAACATTAGTACCAAAAGGGTTATGAATCCGTTTTGGTCAACTTTAGATTCAGTTTGGTTATTTGGGGCACTGATTCATAAAATTGTATTGGATAGACCACATCAGCTCTAGCTTCTGATACAGAACATATGCCATTCAGTAGTCACCATCTGTTTGCCTATAGAAAACCATATTTAATAAGCTTCAGCACTATAAAAAGGTTTCATTTGCTCTCGTTGCAACGGTATAGTAACGGTGAGGCCGCAGACCATATTTTAGTTCTTATGGACCACTTGTGGTCAATGGACCACAGGTTGGGAACTACTGTTTTAGACCCTCTAGCAAAATGTTGATCTGAGGTTGGGATCAAACAGCTCTAAAGTCATTCTTGGGTTGCAATCCCAACTTCCCTTCAGAGTTGCATAAATATTTACACAAGGGTGTATGCGGCATCAGCAACTCCATGCACAACCGCAGCAGTGTACATGACTTTGATTATTTATACCCCACAGAGTGGCTTCCAAATGGTTAATGCAACAGTTCCCTGCCCTCAGATTTCTAATCTAAGTAAGACACAAGACATAAGACAGAGCAAATGGAAAGGAAGAAGAAGACTATGTCCAACAGAGATTCTAAGCGGAGAAGGGCAGTGGCAGTTGGGATGGAGGGAGGGGTCTTCTCTCTGCCTCTAGGCCTTGGCATGAGACAACAGCACTTGCCTCTTCCTTTCTCTCTCAATGACATCAAGGGAGTGATAGCAGGCATGGAGGGTTTTCCATCTTCTTCTGGGTCTAAGCATGGTGGAGATATGTCCATCTCTTTCTTTGAGAGAAGGGCAGTGGCAGTTGGGACAGAGGGAGGTTATTCTATTAGTATGACAGAACAGCACTTGCCTCTTCTTTTCTCCCTCACTGAGGTCAGGGAGATGGAAACTGGCATGGAGAGCTTTCCATCTTCTGGATCTAAGCATGGTGGAGATGTGAGATGTGTCTATCTCTTCCTTTGAGAGAAGGGCAGTGGCAGTTGGGATGGAGGGAGTATCTTCTATTGGCATGACAGAACAGCACTTGCCTCTTTTCTCTCTCACTGTCAGGGAGGTGGCAACTGGCATGGGGGGCTTTCCATCTTCTTCTGTTTCTAAGCATGCTGGAGATATGTCCACCTCTTCCTTCGAGAGAAGGGCAGTTGCTGTTGTAATGGAGGGAGTATTTTCTATTGGCATGACAGAACAGCACTTGCCTCTTTTTTTCTCTCTCACTGAGGTCAGGGAGGTGCCAACTGGCATGGAGGACTTTCCATCTTCTTCTGGATCTATGCATGGTGGAGATGTGCCCACCTCTTCCTTCAAGAAAAGAGCAGTGGCTGTTGGAATGGAGGGAGTATTTTCTATTGGCATGACAGAACATCGCTTGCCTCTTTTCTCTCTCACTGAGGCCAGGGAGGTGGCAACTGGCATGGAGGGCTTTCCAACTTCTTCTGGATCTAAGCATGGTGGAGATGTGCCCACCTCTTCCTTCAAGAAAAGAGCAGTGGCTGTTGGAATGGAGGGAGTATCTTCCACTGGCCTGAGAAAACAGCACTTCCCTCTTCTTTTCTTTCTCACTGAGATGGCAACTGGTATGGAGGGCTTTCCATCTTCTTCTGGATCTAAGCATGGTGGAGATGTGTCTACTGCTTTCTTCGATAGAAGGGCAGTGGCAGTTGGGATGGATGAAAGGTCTTCTATCTGCTTGTGGGCCTTGGCATGACAGAATAGTACTTGCCTCTTCTTTTCTCTCTCACTGGGGTCAGAGAGGTTGCAGTTGGGATGGAGGACTTTCCATCTGCTTCTGGGCCTTACCATCATGAAGCCGTGCCTGCCTCTTCTTCTCTTCCTCCAACACCAGGAATGAATTATGGGCCATTTCACAAGTCAGTGCTGAGACATGGCAATGACAGAGTGACAGAGCGCTCTTCTTCAATACACAATGCAGTAACTGCAATGCTCAAAGCTGATGTATCCACAACTCCACTTACACACTGCACATAAGTCTGCATGCATACAGAGACAGGTGTGTGAGTGACAATGGCTGAAATTTAATCTCTCAATATTAACTGCATTACTTATATTCCTAGTACTCATTCCCCACCTTTCTCAGTCCAGTCTCACAAAAGAGCAATATCTGACAACATTAAAAACCGAGTCCAAACAACCTACCTCAATGTATCTACTCCCCATGTGGTGCTTATGCCGTTCCAGGGCTAAGTCTCTCTGTTCGGAGTTGACAAATCGGACCAAGGCCTCCCCGTTTCTCCTTCCTTGAGCATTCAGACACAGGGCCACTCCACCTCTATGGGGAAAGGGAAACAGACATATCCCAAGGAGATGAACTAGGATGGATCAGACTCCATACTTTAGGAAAGATATCTTCTGAACTACTTTTCAAACAGATAGTTATTTCAGTTTTAAAAAAAGAAAGGAAGAAAAGATGGGGGGAAATTCACCAAATGTTCCACAATCTCTCCAGTTCCTATATATAGGATGTCCTACATTTTTTGTTAACAATATTCCAAAATATTGAAATCCATAAAAATGAATAGAAAAATTAAAGGTTCTTTTCTGATCAAACCGGTCTTCTTTGGATATGCTTATAGTTAATATTTTAATTATAAAATATTATAGTCAGCTGCATTAAGATCACTACTGACCGAAAGGTTATGAGTTCGAAGCCAGCTTGGGTCGGAGTGAGTTTCCGACCAAATTCGTGTAGCTTGCTGTCGACCTTTGCAGCCAGTTGCATCTGTCAAGTAGGAAATTTAAGTACCGCTTATGCAGGGAGGCTAATTTACAATGCCATAAAAATCTCCAGCAAGCATGCAAAGAATGAGGAAGTACTTCATCAGTGTCACAAATGGACGGTGAAGCGACAGCTCCTCTAGTGGCCAGAGTACCCCCATGAAAAAAAAGCTGGAATGTTAAATAACCTCTGAGTGTCTGTCTATATATGTTGTGTGTCTATGGCATTGAATGTTTGCCATGTATATGTACTTTGTAATCCACCCTGAGTCCCCTGCAGGGTGAGAAGGTTGGAATATAAATACTGTAAATAATAAATAAATAAATATTTTTGATTTGTCATAATGTATTTTGAGTCCTGCATATATATTAAACTGTTCCAAAACTAGTAACCTAAATAATGTCCTAAATATGGCTTTGGAATTGATAAAACTAATAAAATATCATCTGCAAATAAATTTATTTTATGCTCTGTTTTTTATGTTTATGTTTTGTAGTTCACTATTTTTCCTTATTAATTCTGCTAGTGGTTCTATCATTGGAGCAAAAAGGATTCGAGAAAGTGGGAACCCTGGTTGGCTTCCTCTAGAGCAGGTATGGGCAAACTTCAGCCCTCCAGGTGTTTTGGACTTCAACTCCCACAATTCCTAATAGGCTCAGGCCCTTTCCTTTCCCACCTTCAGCTGCTTAGGCAGCAACACAAGTAATGCTAGGATGGAAAGGACAAAGGATATAGGAACTTTAAAATGATATGAATATTTATCAGATTATATGCTTCCAAGATAACATCACTGAAAAGAGAATTAAATATACGAATGGACATCCTAAGGAGAACTTGGAGTCAAAATGGAAAGGGCTGACAGCCAAGGTAACAGGGAAAGGGAAATATAAAGAATTGAATCAGACAACCTTCATGATCGAATGAATAAAATAATGCAGAGGCACAACTGCTCCTGGAGGGAGGACGAAGGGGAAAAAATGGATATATTTATTTATTTACTGTATTTATATTCCGCCCTTCTCACCACGCAGGGGACTCAGGGCAGATTACAATGTACATATACATGGCAAACATTCAATGCCATGGACAGACAACATATATAGATAGACACTCAGAGGCTATTTAACATTCCAGCTTATTTCTTGAGGGTATTCTGGCCACGAGGGGAGCTGTCACTTCACCGTCCATTTGTGACACTGATGAAGTACTTCCTTATTCTTTGCATGCTTGCTGGAAATTTTTATGGCCTTATAAATTAGTTAAATTAGCCTCCCCACATAAGTGGTACCTAAATTTTCTACTTGACAGATATAAATTCTTTCGGGCTGCAAAGGTAGACAGCAAGCTACACAAATTGGTTGGAAGCTCACTCCGACCTGGACTGGCTTTGAACTCATGACCTTTAGGTCAGTAGTGATTGTAATGCAGCTGACTCCCAGCCAGCTGTGCCACAGTCACGGTATATTAGAAGTAAATAAGTATACAAGTGTAAAGGATAGGAAAACCAAAATTATCAGAATGTCCTAAGAATATATGGAATTTCTTTTTGTAAAGGTAACTGTGACAATGTTATGATTTACTTATGTAACTACCCACACACCCACACACACATATATAATAGGGATGTGTGAATCCGTTCTATTTTAGTTCTGTTCATTTTGAATTTCGGGTGCTTATCCATTCTGTTTTTGGGAAGATTTTGGGAGATTAGGAGAGGAGCCGCTCGGATTCGTAATTCGGAATCCTGTTTGTAATTCTTAATTTGGAACCATTCGTAATTTGGAACAAATTCGGAATTCAGAACCCTTTTCGTAATTTGGAATGGATTTGGAATTTGGAATCATTTTTAGGAAGAAAACAGAATGGGAGGAGGGACGATGACACACCTGAAATTTGAAATGAAAACAGAACGGATTACATAAGCTTAATACGCTTAATACAATGCAAACAAAGTGTGAGATGACGCTAGATCCTGAATGTGAAATTACATCACACTTACTTGGCAATATTAAGGCCTTTGAAAAAACGAGCAATGTCCTGGTCAGAAGACTGCCAAGGGAGACCTCGAGCTCGTATTACCGTTTCACTATCCACTGTTTCCGATTTACTACTGAAAGAAAGAATGATAGATTAAATCAATAATTGATTCAAGGGCTCCATAGTTATTCTTCTTAATTATACTTATATCATGGCTACATAGCAATATATCCATTGATTATGAGATATGGCGTATACATCTATAACATTGATCAATCAAGGATGAGGTGGAAATCCATAGGTCTCATCTGAAGCAAGTGCCAATCATCAGCCCAGATGTCATTAACGCACAACCAATTGCGCCCTCCCAGAGCCCGTTCAGCCCCATGGAAAACACACACAGCCAAAGGCACCCCAAGAAGAGTGAGGAGGAGCAGCATCAACCACATGGTCTCCAATGGCCTGCAAGGGAGACGACTTCCAAGAAAATCAGAAAGCCACACCAGGCCACCCCACCGACTAGCCATCGCTCCCACTATGGTTGCCACACAAGTGTAAATAAACCACACACCACAATCCACATTTAAGGAGCATGCCCCAAACCTTATGCCAAGGCAAGGAACTTTTCGTTGCTTACATTACTTCCAATTGCAGTTAGCAACACACAGTTTACAGTAAAATTGCTTCTTTTTTCCCCCATCCCTCTGAACTGAAAAACAAGAATATAGGACATCCTATCAGATATTTCATTGGTGATACATGGGTTGCTAGCTCATCTAAGACCAGTGGTTCACAATCTTCCTCATGTTGTGATGACCCACAACCATAAATTATTTTCATTGCTACTTCATAACTGTCATTTTGCTACTGTTAGGAATCGTAATATAAATATCTGATCTGCATTCCCTGGACCAAATTTGGCACAAATATCCGATACCCAAATTTGAATACGACTGGGGTTGGGGGAGACTGATTTTGTCATTTCGGAGTTGTGGTTGCTGGGATTTATAGTTCACCTACAATCAAAGAGCATTCTGAACTCCACAAACAATAGAATTTAACCAAATTTGGCACACAGAACTCCCATGACCAACAGAAAATACTGGAAGGTTTTCCTATCCTTTACACTTGTATACTTATTTACTTCTAATATACCTTGAGTTTGGGAGTTGTAGTTCACCTACTTCCAGGGAGCATTATGGATTCAAGCAATGATGGATCTGATGGACCAAACTTGGCACAAATTCTCAATATGCCCAAATGTGAACACTGGTGGAGTTTGGAGAAAATAGACCTTGATATTTGGGAGTTGCAGTTGCTGGGATTTATAGTTCACCTACAATCAAAGAGCATTCTGAACTCCACCAACGATGGAATTGAACTAACTTGGCACACAGAACTCCCATGACTAACAGAAAATACTGTAAGGGTTTGGTGGGCATTGACCTTAAGTTTTGGAGTTGTAGTTTACCTACATCCAGAGACCGCTGTGGACTCAAACAAAGATAGAGCTGGGCCAAACTTGGAACGAATACTCAATATGGCCAAATGTGAACAATGGTGGAGTTTGGGGGAAATAGATCTTGACATTTGGGGATTGTAGTTTCTGGGATTTATAGTTCACCTACAGTCAAAGAGCATTCAGAACCCCACAAACAATAGAATTGGGCCAAACATCCCACATAGAATCCCGATGCCTTGAAGGTACTCGCTAGAGCAAGCCTCCCTCCAGCCTCACATGCTCTCCCTCTCTTGCACATGCGCACCATGCTGCCATGCGCTAAGCATGCCTGCTCTCCCCTTCCCACTTGGGAATCTCAGAAACAAAAGCAAAACAAGACCCTACACCAGTGTTTCTCAACCTGGGGGTCGGGACTCCTGGAGGGGTTGCGAAGGTGTCACAGGGGTCGCCAAAGACCATCAGAAAACACAGTATTTTCTGTTGGTCATGGGGGTCTCTGTGTGGGAAGTTTGGCCCAATTCTATCATGGTTGGGGTTCAGAATGATCCCTGATTGTAGGTGAACTATAAATCCCAGCAAGTACAACTCCCAAATCTCAAGGTCTAATTTCCCAAAACCCCACAAGTGTTCACGTTTGGGCATATGGAGTATCTGTGCCAAGTTTGGTCCAGATCCATCATTGTTGGAGTCTAGAGTGCTCTCTGGATATAGGCGAACTTCAAGTCCCAAACTCAAGGTCAATGCCCATCAAACCCTTCCAGTATTTTCTGTTGGTCATGGGAGTTCTGTGTGCCAAGTTTGGTTCAATTCCATTGTTGGTGGGGTTCAGAATGCTCTTTGTTTACAGGTTAACTATACATCCCAGCAACTACAACTCCCAAATGGCAAAATCAATCCCCCCGCCAAATTTGGGCATTCTGGGTATTTGTGCCAAATTTGCTCCAGTGAATGAAAATACATCCTGCAGATCATTATTTACATGGCGATTCATAATGTTAGGGTTATGGTTGGGGGTCACCACAACATGAGGAACTGTATTAAGGGGTCGCGGCATTAGGAAGGTTGAGAACCACTGCCCTACACACTACCCGGAAACAATATTTTTTGGCTCATAAATCCAATCATATTTCTGCTCATAATAACTTCCTGAAACACTCTTTGATGCACAGTATTTGCCCTCACTTGTAAGGATGGAATAATGAGTATTTACGCCCTGAGTAAGAATGCCGCCACCGGTGTTATCTAACTGTTTTGATTATTGTGCCAACTTTGCATCAAAGCAGCAGGAGCTCAATGGCTACATTTACGTGAACCTTTCCCAAACAGGTAGCCACCCAGTTATCCACACATCCCCAGTCACTGGCCATACTGGTTGGGGATGATGGCGGGCAAGGCTATGGGGGTTATGATCCAGCATATCTGGAGGGCACCAACTTGGGGAAGAATCATCTGACCCAACATAAGATATTTATCATACGAGGAAAGTGAATCCACAGTCATGGATTCATGCAAAGCTTAGGTGTGGTCCATTGTGATTCCATTTCTTATAGGTAGTACTATATATATCAGGCATGGTGTTTTGGACTTCAACTCCCACAATTTCTAACAGCCTGGCTGCTTCCTGCCTGGGGGAATCCTTTGTTGGGAGGTGTAACCTGACCCTGATTGTTTCCAGTCTGGAATTCCCCTGTTTTCTGAGTGTTGGTCTTTATTTAATGTCCTGATTTTAGCATTTTTTTAAATACTAGTAGCCAGATTTTGTTCATTTTCATGGTTCCTTCCTTTCTGTTGAAACTGTCCCCTTGCTTGTGGATTTCAATGCCTTTGCTGTCTGACATGGTGGTTGTTAGAGTGGTCCAGCATTTATGTATTCTCAAATAATATGCTGTGTCCAGGTTCCCGGAAAACTCACAGCAACCCAGTGATTCTGGTAATGACAATACACGGAACATCTCTACAGGGGGAAATTGTTCCAAGACATACGGAGATTGGAAAGACTAAGGACCGGGATTGTGGCGCAGCTGGCTGAGTGTCAGCTGCATTAAGAACACTCTGACCAAAAGGTCATGAGTTTGAAGCCAGCCCGGGTTGGAGTGGGTTTCCAACCAACTGTGTGTAGCCTGTTGTCGACCTTTGTAATCCGAAAGATAGTTGCATCTGTCAAGTAGGAAAATAAGGTACCACCTTTAAGTGTGGGGAGGCTAAATTAACTGATTTATGAGGCCATAAAGAAGACTCCAGCAAAGCATTCCAGCGGGGAAGCATGCGGGGAATGCAGAAGTGCTTAATCAGCGTCGCAGATGGACAATGAAAGCGACAGCTCCCCTGGTGGCCAAGAAAAAGTTAAATAGCCTCTGTGTATGTCTGTATATGTTTGTATGTCAAAAATTGGCACTGAATGTTTGCCATATCTGTGTACACTGTAATCCACCCTGAATCCCCTGCGGGGTGAGAAGGGCGGAATATAAAAGCTGTAAAAGCTGTAAATAAGGACCAGGAAAGCACATCTACTGTGCTCACCGACTTTCCTTCTACACTGCAGAGACACAGATACTATCCCAAAATTGGTCGCAACCAAAAGGACTTTCAAATACATACACACACAGATATTATAGGGGTGTGCAAATCTATCCAGTTTTAGTTCGAGTGCTTGCGCATTATGTTTTCAGAAAGATTCTGGGAGATTAGGAAGGGGGCCATGACGATTCGTAAATCAGAAACCTTTTCATAATTTCGTAATTTGTAATTCGTAATTTGTAATTCGGAACAGATTTGTAATTCAGAACTATTTCAGGAAGAAAATGGTTCCGAATTATTGTGGGGACGATGACAACACACCCAAAATTTGAAACTAAAAAAGAGCAAAAACAGAACAGATTATGTGTCGGTTCACGTACCCTTAATACAATGCAAACAAAGTGTGAGATTGACTCTGCATGGATCACAGGCTCACTGGTCTTGACCTAAATAGCCCTAACCGGTTCCAGGTCAGCTTACTTGTCGGAACATATCTCCCTCTATGACCCTCCTCGAAGTTTACGATTGATGGGGAAGACCCTGCTCTTGATCCCACCACCCTCACAAGTGTGATTGGCGGGGACTAGAGACAGGGCCTTCTCGGTGGTGGCCCCCCGTCTGTGGAATGCACTCCCCAGTGAAATCAGGGTGACTCCTTCTCTCCTCTCCTTCAGGTTGAAACTCAAATCTTGGCTTTGGGACCAAGCATTTGGGCAGCTGGCTGAGCAACAACTGTAATGACTTGTGAGAATTGCCAATTAAGAGACCTTGGACTGGAACTCTGGACTATGATTTGGATTTGCGGACTCAGATTTGGTTGTGTTAATATTTTAAGGGCCAATATTTTAAATATATTTTATTGCTTTTTTAAATGTATTTTTGTTGTTGACATGTTTATGTTGATTGTTGTGCTCTATGGTTTCTTTGTTGGCATCTAATGACTACCAATTGTAAGTTGTCCTGAGTCCCCCTTCGGGGGTTGAGAAGGACGGGATACAAATGCTCTAAATAAAATAAAATAAAATAAAATAAAATAAAATAAATAATATTTACGACCATCTGGGTACAGAAAACACACAGCAATCTAGTGATTTTGGCCATAAAGCCTTCAACAACACTTTAATGTTGATTCTTTTATGTTAAGCCACTTTGAGTCCCCTTCGAGAGAGATAAAATAGGGTAATAATAATAATAATAATAATAATCATCATCATCCCAGGTGACAGCAGGATTGAAGAGAAACAACTGGAAAAGCTGACACGATATGAGGATTTAAAGATCGAACTGCAAACACTCTGGCACAAACCAGTAAAAAGTGGTCCCAGTGGTGATTGGCACACTGGGTGCAGTGCCTAAAGACCTTGGCCTGCACTTAAAGACAATCGGTGCTGCCAGCTGCAAAAGGCCACCCTACATGGATCTGCACACATTATTGATCAATACATCACACAGTCCTAGACACTTGGGATGTGTCCGACATGTGATTCAAATACAACAGCCAGCAGAGTGTCTGCTGTGGACTCATCTTGTTGTGTTTCAAATAATGATGATAATAATAATAATAATAATAATAATAATAATAATAATAATAATAATGGGAGTTAGCTTCTTGGGACAAAACCTGGCCAAAGGAATGCAAAACAGTTATGAGGACAGAAGACCCAGTATTTGTTGTCTTGCTTTCTATCTGAATATTGCACCTACCTTATGCAACCCATTCCCACATTCTCTGCCATCCCAAAGATTAAAACTGGGTTCATGAATCACTTCGTTATCTGGGCTGAAGGGAGGCAGAACTTATGAGAAAACCATCCCAATGAGGCACTTACCAGGGTCCCGTTTCATACTTGTCTTTCACAGTTTCAGGGGCTGTAAACAGGTGATTTGCAACTGATGGGAACACAGAAAAGGTCAAATGTAGATGCAGAGAAAAGCAAAAAGCAGCAGAAAGACATTTCTGAGCAAGACAAAAGGGCATAAACGTAGTGGGTCCAGGAAAATGTCTTTTTGACTTACTGCATGAATCTGGGAACATGCTGAAAATAATGGCCACCATGGCTTTCACTTGCCACACTCCAAAATCTTCTTCCGTTTCATCTATGCCATAGCCTATATCTGGAGGTTAGGTTCAGGAATAAACAGTGAGGGGTTTCAGAAATACATACTAAAACTCACTAGTCAATTCCTCTTCAGAAAAATGTATAATGTCACAAAGGATTACCACCTCACCCGCTTCATAGGAAATCTGCTACAAAACAGGAGCTTTTTTGTCGAGTTCCAGGGTCAGAGAAACAGATGGCGAAAACAGAAGAACGGCCTGCCTCAGGGGAGCGTGCTTGCTCCATCCATGTTTAACATATACACAAATGATCAGCCCCTGCCAGAAGGGACAGAGAGTTTCATCTATGCTGACGATCATGCCATCACCGCTCAAGCAGGGAGCTTTGAAATAATTGACCAGAAGCTCTCCGCAGCTTTAGGTGCATTTACACCAGAGGCAATTGAAGTGGCCAGTTTCTGGTCAAAGGAAATTTAGCATAATGCCAAGTTTTAATTTTTGTTTGTGGTTTTTATACATTACTAGCTGTACCTGCCATGTGTTGCTGTGGCCAACCTTCCCTCCCTCTTTCTCTCCTTCCTTCGCTATTTTTCTTTCCTTTTCTCGTTCCTTTTTTTTTTCTTCCCTTTCTTCCCCCCTTTTCTTTCCTTTCCTCTCCTCTACCTATTCTTGGACTGCAACTTCCAGCAGTCCTCCTGATCGATCGATCTACCTACCTACCTACCTACCTACCTACCTATCTCTATCTAATCTATCTATCTGGAGGATTGTTGGGAGTTGCAGCCCAGGAATAGGAAATTGGACATATTCAGGGATTGGGATGCTCTCAAAGAAATCCAAGGAGAAGCAAGCTTGCATCTTGGAAGCAATGCATTTGGATCATCCTCCTCTCCTAAAGGGCCTGATCTAGGGTTGCTGGGAGTTGTAGTCCAGAAGAGAGTGTGGACATGCTATTGTGTGTTTTGTTTGCTGGGGGAGTAATTTTTACACATGTGCTGTAGCGTCATTTTGCTTCTTTGGCTTTTTAAGTCCCTTCCACTATGTTTTTCACTGTTTTTATGAGTGATGGTCACTCATTGGCCTGATAAGTGTATTGTGTCCAAATTTGGTGTCAATTCGTCGAGTGGTTTTTGAGTTATGTTCATCCCACAAACTAACATTACATTTTTATTTATATAGACTAGCCATCCCCTGCCACGCATTGCTGTGGCCCACATGGGGGTTCTGTGTGGGAGGTTTGGCCCAATTCTATCGTTGGTGGGGTTCAGAATGCTCTGTGATTGTAGGTGAACTATAAATCCCAGCAACTACAACTCCCAAATGTCAAGATTCTATTTTCCCCAAACTCCACCAGTATTCACATTTGGGCATATTGAGTATTCGTGTAGAGTTTGGTCCAGATCCATCATTGTTTGAGTCCACAGTGCTCTCTGGATGTAGGTGAACTACAACTCCAAAACCAAAGGACACTGCCCACCAAACCCTTCCAGTATTTTCTGTTGGTCATGGGAGAACTGTGTGCCAAGTTTGGTTCAATTTCATCGTTGGTGGGGTTCAGAATGCTCTTTGATTGTAGGTTAACTATAAATCCCAGCGACTACAACTCCCAAATGACAAAATCATTTTTTTGAGTGAAGGACATACATTGGGTTGTTAGGTGTCTTGTGTCCAAATTTGGTGTCAATTTGTCGAGTAGTTTTTGAGTTATGTTTATCCCACAAACTAGCACAATTCAAGGTGCTGGTCTTGACCTATAAAACCCTGTACGGTTCCGGTCCAGTGTATCTGTCCGAACGTATCTCCCGCTACGTCCCACCTCGGAGTTTGAGATCATCTGGGGAGGCCCTGCTCTCGACCCCACCACTCTCACAAGTGAGGCTGGTGGGGACGAGGAGCAGGGCTTTCTCAGTGGTGGCCCCTCACCTGTGGAACTCACTCCCCGGGGAAATCAGAGCATCATCATCCCTCCTCTCCTTCAGGAGGAGGGTGAAGACATGGTTATGGGACCAGGCCTTTGGGCAACCAGGCAATTAAATAAGACAATCTGACGAGTAAGACCAGCAGGATTGACGAAATGGAATCAAAAGCAGATCTATGAGACAGCAAACACTGACAGTGTAAGGGAGGAATTGGGTTTGTATTGATTTTATAGATTTTATTGATTTTATTGGAATAATGCATGAACTGTTGGTAATTGTGAATTTATTGTAGTTTGTGATGATTGTTTGTGATGCAGGCATCTAATCGTGCCTTTACTGTGTAAGTTGCCCTGGGTCCCCTTCGGGGTGAGAAGGGCGGGGTAAAAGAACCCCAAATAAATAAATAAATAAATAAATAACATTACATTTTTATTTATATAGATCATTGTATCCTCATTTTGCTTCTGACATGATAAATAAAAATAAATGCCACCCAATTAATAATTATCAAATGGTAATGCTGAAGGTATCTACAGAGGCCACATAGTCCAAACCCTATGAAGAAATGTATTGTCAAAGGTTTCCGTGGCCAGAATCACTGGGTTGTTGTAAGTTTTTCGGGCTGTATGGCCCGGTTCCAGAAGCATTCTCTCCTGATGTTTCGCCTGCATCTATGGCAGGCATCCTCAGAGGTTGTGAGGTCTGTTGGAAACATGGCCATACAGCCCCAAAAACTTGCAACAACCCTATGAAGAAACATGCCAAGATTGAGTCAATTTGAAGGCACATAACAATGACAAACATGGCACTGAGCTTTAAGATCATTCTTTCCAGATTTTCCTTACAAAAAACATATTACCATATTCAGATTAGAATTCAGCAGGGCCATCATTTATTTATTTATTTACTTACTATGTTTGTATACTGTCCCTCCCAACCCGGAGGTGACTTGAGGTAGTTTATCATGGTCCAATCGGTCTCACGCTTACCAATCAGCATCTCCATCCAGAGAGCCAATCCGACTTCAAAGGAAACAAGCAAAAAGGATACATTCTGCCATAGACTGGATAGTCTGGTCCTTCACGGGGGCTGAATTTGGGCAGGACTCATGGAATTCTTTGCGTAGATCATAAAATGAATAAAAACAGTCAGATAGGAGGAGGTTCTGTGAGGAGAAGAAGACAAACATGGTAAGTAGGACGAACAACACACAGAGCAGTGTCAAAAAATCTCATTGAAATCTCCCTGCTTTCTCAACTCCATTGGCTGCTCTTTGATTGTAGGTGAACTATAAATCCCAGCAACTACAACTCCCAAATGACAAAATCAATTTTTTTGAGTGAAGGACATACATTGGGTTGTTAGGTGTCTTATGTCCAAATTTGGTGTCAATTCATCCAGTGGTTTCTGAGTTATGTTAATCCCACCAATGAACATTACATTTTTATTTATATAGATGTGCACACATTTCTAACCACAGCATTCCTTGCCCTCATCTTGAGCACCGTAGGAGGTTGATCAAAAGTCAGGTTCATCAAAAGTATCAATAACTTTCTCCATCCATTAACATGAACATAACAAGTAGGAAAACACCTTTTTGCTCACAGACTCGCAAACCTCATTAGGCGCACTTTAAACTAGGCCCACTGGGGGAGGGGGACAACAGCCTTGCGAACACTACTTTACCCACAATGTCAGGGAACCGCCAGAAGGCTAAACGGAGGGCTGCACAAACACAAAAAGGACCAAGTACCAAAAAGCACAATAATCCCAATTAAACAGCTTAAGGAGCTGGTTTGAATGCAATATTCCTGCTTCTTGGCAGGGGGTTGGACTGGATGGCCCATGAGGTCTCTTCCAACTCTTTGATTCTATGATTCTATGAATGCTAAGATTGATATTTGAGTGGAGAAACAGATGTTTGAGAAATTGAGTTTCTTCAGATATTCCAGACTACAAGTGGCTACCATTTCACCTCTTGGTCTTCAAGAGGTGAAATGGCTTTCAGGACACAATATTCCAAGTGAGATCTGACCAAAGCAGAACAGAGTGACACCAGTACTTCCCTTGATCCAGACACTATGTTCCTGTCGATGTAGTCTGGAAATGTGTTGCCTTTTGGGCCACCCCTAGAATCATAGACTCAAAGAGTTGGAAGAGACCTCATGGGCCATCCAGTCCAATCCCATTCTGCCAAGAAGTAGGAATATTGCATTCAAATCACCCCTGACAGATGGCCATCCATCTTTTAAAAGCTGGAGCCTCCACCACACTCCGGGGCAGAGAGTTCCACTGCTGAACGGCTCTCACAGTCAGGAAGTTCTTCCTCATGTTCAGATGGAATCTCCTTTCTTGTAGTTTGAAGCCATTGCTCCATTGTGTCCTAGTCTCCAGGGCAGCAGAAGACAAGCTTGCTCCCTCCTCCCTGTGACTTCCTCTCACATATTTATACATGGCTATCATGTCTCCTCTCAGCCTCCTCTTCTTCAGGCTAAACATGTCCAGCTCTTTAAGCAGCTCCTCATAGAGCTTGTTCTCCAGACCCTTGATCATTTTAGTGGCCCTCCTCTGGACACATCCAGCTTGTCAATATCTCTCTTGAATTGTGGTGCCCAGAATTGGACACAATATTCCAGGTGTGGTCTAACCAAAGCAGAATAGAGGGGTAGCATGACTTCCCTAGATCTAGACACTATGCTCCTATTGATGCAGGCCAATATCCCATTGGCTTTTTTTGCCGCCACATCACTCCGCTGTTACTCGAACTCCACTGGCTGCCAATTAGCTTCCGAGCACAATTCAAAGTGCTGGTGTTAACCTATAAAGCCCTAAACGACTCCGGCCCTGTTTACCTTTCTGAACGTATTCTCCCCTACGAACCATCAAGATTACTAAGACCGTCTGGAGGGGCCCTGCTCTCGGTCCCGCCGGCCTCACAAGTGTGGCTGGTGGGGACGAGGGACAGGGCCTTCTCGGTAGTGGCCCCGCGACTCTGGAACTCTCTCCCGCCAGAGGTTAGAACTGCCCCAACAATCCTGACATTCAGGAAACAGGTGAAGTCGTGGTTATGGAGACAGGCTTTCGAAGAATGAGACAATGATCTGGATGGAAGACGGTGTATATTCGATTTTAGTATGACGACTGACCACTGTAGTTTTAAATATATGTGCTTTTTTAAATGTTTTATTGTAATGTGTATTTTGATATTTTACCGATTGTATGTGTTTTTATGGTTGGAAACTGGGCTGAGTCCCTCTTATGAGGTGAGAAGCTCGGTATATAAAACTTTGAAATAATAAATTATTGTTGGCTCATGTTTAACTTGTTGTCCACGAGGACTCCAAGATCTTTTTCACACGTACTGCTCTCGAGCCAGGCATCGTCCCCCATTCTGTATCTTTGCATTTCGTTTTTCCTGCCTAAGTGGAGTATCTTGCATTTGTCCCTGTTGAACTTCATTTTGTTAGTTTTGGCCCATCTCTCTAATCTGTCAAGATCGTTTTGAATCCTGCTCCTGTCCTCTGGAGTATTGCCTCTCCCTCCCAATTTGGTGTCGTCTGCAAACTTGATGATCCTGCCTTCTAACCCTTCATCTAAGTCATTAATAAAGATGTTGAACAGGACCGGGCCCAGGACAGAACCCTGCGGCACTCCACTTGTCACTTCTTTCCAGGATGAAGAGGAAGCATTTGTGAGCACCCTCTGGGTTCGTCCATTTAACCAATTACTGATCCACCTCACCGTAGTTTTGCCTAGCCCACATTGGACTAGTTTCCTTGCCAGAAGGTCATGGGGGTCCTTGTCGAAGGCCTTCCTGAAATCCAGGTACGTTGCAAAGACATTCTATTGTCTGAAGTAGTGGACAAGGCATACTTCTTCCCAACATACAATTACCAACCAGAACATCACTCATTTTTTTCTCCTTTTTTTGCCCATGGCAGGGTTATCTCATTGAGATCGCCACCAGGAATCCTGCAAGTTATTTACCTTCTTCGAAGCTTCAGGGTGAAGAACCTGCCGGATGAGTAGCTGGCCATCTGTGCAAAAGGTGTAAGAGCTTTTCCCCAGAGTTTTCAGATCGTTCGATACCAGTTGGCTGAACTGCAGGAATAATAATAATAATAAAAAGTAGTCATATTCACAATTATCATCATCATCATCATCATCAAATACCTCTAAATGTGCAAGTCAGAAATGCAACACACTGAAGAATGTTTACAATACACAAAGAGAACCTCAGCTACTGATAGATTAAAATGCTATTTGGAAAACCTCACGACAATGGTTCCTCACAAGCATTATCATAGGAATAAACCAGTGTTTCTCAACCTTGGGGTCGGGACCCCTGGGGGGGGGGTTGCGATGGGGTGTCGGAGGGGTCACCTAAGACCATCAGGACACACAGTATTTTCTGCTGGTCATGGGAGTTCTGTGTGGGATGTTTGGCCCAATTCTATTGTTGATGGGGTTCAGAATGCTCTCTGATTGTAGGTGAACTATAAATCCCAGCAACTACAACTCCCAAATATCAAGATTTATTTTCCCCAAACTCCAACAGTGTTCACATTTGGGCATATTGAGTATTTGTGCCAAGTTTAGTCCAGATCTATCATTTGAGTCCACAGTGCTTTCTGGAGATAGGTGAACTACAACTCCCTAACTCAAGGCCAATGCTCACCTAACCCTTTCATTATTTTTTGATGGTCATGGGTGTTCTGTGTGCCAAGTTTGGGTCAATTCCATCTCTGGTGGAGTTCAGAATGCTCTTTGATTGTAGGTCCTAGCAGCGACAACTCCCAAGATGCATACAATGAAAATACATCCTGCCTATCAGGTATTTACATGACGATTCATAACAGTAGCAAAATTCCAGTTATGAGTAGCAACGAAAATAATTTTAGGGTTGGGGGTCACTACAACATGAGGAACTGTATTAAGGGGTCGCAGCATTAGAAAGGTTGAGAACAACTGAGGGCCCTTCTCATTTCTTTACCTCCATGTTACTTTATTTCATACTAGCTCGGGTACCCGTGTTACTTGAAAAAGTCAGTTTTTTAAATTGTACAATATGCATAAAGTTGTGGGTGAACTACAGCTCACATCATGCCAGGTAAACCCTGAAAAACTCCCATCAGTACTTAAAGTTTTGTGTGTTGGGCAAATTTGTTCTGGATACATTGTCAGTGAGAAAAATGTATAATATCACAAAGGACTACCACCTCACCCGCCTCATAGGAAACCTGCTACAAAACAGGAGCTTTTTTGTTGAGTTCCAGGGACAGAGAAGCAGATGGCGGAAACAGAAGAACAGCCTGCCTCAGGGGAGCATGCTTGCTCCATCCATGTTCAACATCTACACAAATGACCAGCCACTGCCAGAAGGGACAGAGAGTTTCATCTATGCTGATGATCGTGCCATCACCGCTCAAGCAGGGAGCTTTGAAATGGTTAAACAGAAGCTCTCTGAAGCTCTAGGTGCTCTTACTGCCTATTACAGGGAAAACCAGCTGAACCCAACCCATCTAAAACACAGACATGTGCCTTTCATCTCAAGAATAGACAAGCATCCCGAGCTTCTTCAGATCACCTGGGAAGGAATCCCACTGGAGCATTGCAGGACACCCAAATACCTGGGAGTCACTCTGGACCCCCAAGAAGCACTGCCTGAACATCAAGCAAAAAGTGGGTGCTAGAAACAATATCATACGAAAGCTGACTGGCACAACCTGGGCATCACAACCAGATACAGTGAAGACATCTGCCCTTGCGCTTTGCTACTCTGCTGCTGAGAATGCATGCTCAGTGTAAAACACATCTCATCACGCTATAACAGTGGATGTGGCTCTTATTGAGGCATGCTGCATTATCACAAGGTGTCTGCACCCTACACCACTGGAGAAATTACACTGTTTAGCCGGTATTGCACCACCTGACATCCGCCGGGAAGTAGCAGCCAATAGTGAAAGGACCAAGGCAGTGACATCTCCAGCTCAACCCTTGTTTGGGTATCAGCCAGCATGTCAACGCCTTAAATCAAGAAAAGGTTTTCTAAGAGCTACAGAGACACTCGCTGGAACACCTCAGCAAGCGAGAGTCCAAAAGTGGCATGGAAGGCACTGAACAGACTGCGCTCTGGCACCACGAGATGCAGAGCCAATCTTCAGAAATGGGGCCACAAAGTGGAATCCACGACATGCGAGTGTGGAGAAGAGCAAACCACAGACCACCTGCTGCAATGCAACCTGAGCCCTGCCACATGCACAATGGAGGACTTTCTTGCAGCAACACCAGAGGCACTCCAAGTGGCCAGATACTGGTCAAAGGACATTTAATCAACTACCAAACTCACAAATTTTGTATTTTCTCTGTTTGTTTTGTTCTGTTAGAAATGTAATACAATTGACTTGTTGCCCTGACATGACAAATAAATACTGGAGTTATACTTAAAAATGTACCTGGTCCTACTTACATATGAATCCAACTTAAGAACAAACTTACAGAACTGATCTTGTTGGTAAATTGGGGACTGCCTGTATATAGCTAGTGGTTACGGTTAACCTCTTTGCCTAGGAAATCTGTTTCACCCTCTTTCCAAGGTGACCACTGTGGCAGAAGAGACGACATTTCTCACAGGGGTCATTCCTACAGTCTGTGTGCTACGTAAGGACGCACTTCCTTTCATATGGTCATAATCGGCCACGACGAAAGGCTGCCGAGAACTCTACATCTTCGAAGGCGGCGCTGTTTTGTTTTGTTTCAAGTCTGGCTCTCCAAACTCTTCTTGCGACTCTTAACCCACACGGAACGAATGTATGGGGCAAGAGGAGTGGGGTGTGGAAGGAGAGGCGCCGACTCAGAAACCGGTTCAACGGGATTCTGGGCATTTGCCTGGGAGCAGAAAGAAGCCGCTCAGCTTGTTTTGCTAGTGCTATGTTGGACAACAGCCAGCGTCTGCCCCATCTCCCCCCACTCACCAAAAAAACCAACTCCTAATTGTTGCAGAACATCACACACACACACACACACTCCTTTGACATTTTGGACTTCTAAATCAATGCCGGCTGGGGACAATGTTGAGTATCTCTTATCCAAAACGCTTGGGATCAGAAGTGTTTGGAATTTAGGGTTTTGGGGGTTTACATTTCAATTTCATAACACCTGTTTTTACACATAAGTACTTAATGAGAGACCTTTGAGATGGGAACCAAGTCTAAACACGAAATCCACGTGCTTTGTATGCATCTTACACATATAGACTGACGAAAATGTTGCACACAATATTGGTAATAATTTTGCTTTGTGTCAGTAGAACAAAGCAAAGGATTCATGATCACAGCAACCGACACAAACGATGTCGGGATTTCAGAAAAGGAAAGCTGCACTAAAGACATTAATAATAATAATAATAATAATAATAATAATGGAAAAGATGACACGATAAGAGGATTTAAAGATCAAACTGCAAAGACTCTAGCAAAGACTCTAGCCAGTCAAGGTAGTCCCAGTGGCGATTGGCACACTGGGTGCAGTGCCTAAAGACCTTGGCCTGCACTTAAACACAATCGGCACTGACAAGATTACTATCTGCCAGCTGCAAAAGGCTACATTACTGGGATCTGCATGCATTATTCGCCAATACATCACACAGTCCTAGACACTTGGGAAGTGTCCGACGTGTGATCTAATACAACAGCCAGTAGAGTGTCTGCTGTGGACTCAAGTTTCAAATAATAATAATGATCTTTATGTGTACCCCGCCACCATCTCCCTGACGGGACTCAGAGTGGCTAACATGAGGCCAGGCCCAAAATGACAACAAAACAAATACAAATATCCAGACAGACACCAAGTTTTGTTCCTTCATAAGTGAAATGTAGGTTTGGGTGGGCAAATGTAGCATTGGGTTGGTAAGATCACTGTGGACAATCCTATTCCTTGTTTCCAGATGGACACCAGGTTTTGTTTCTTCATAAGTGAAATGGACCTTTGAGGGGGCAAATGTAGCATTGGGTGGGCAAGATCACTGCGGACAATCCAATTACTTCTATCCAGATGGACACAAGGTTTTGTTTCTTCATAAGTGAAATGGAGAAAGCCACGAAATGGTTCAGAAGAACACCATAATCTCAAAGTGAGATAAAAGTTTTGGAACGCTCTGCACTCCTTAGAAATGGCATGCTGTAATCGTTTTCTGCTTTGTTTTTTTGTTTGAGCCTTATCTACTGGTTAACTAGGCATGAATTGGAGAGTCGCCCGTGTGCCAGGCTACAAAACAGCGGGGAGATTGTGGTGACTTGCACATGGTTGAAGCACTCCATACAATGTCTGAGAAGTAATTGTCATGCAAATGCGAGTGTGTAGCTGCGTGTGCTGGTACATACATGATGAAAGAAAGAAACAACACCGAGGTGGAGGTTAGTATTCAATACCACACATCTCTTTGTCACCATTGTTCAACAACTCAATGTCTCTAAACAAAAAACAAGTGTGATATCTACTAGGTATCTGCGATCCATTAAAAATGGTTCAAAAGTACAGTAGAGTCTCGCTTATCCGACTTTTGCTTATCCAACATTTTGTCTTATCCGATGCTCTTATTTGACATTCCCTTTTTCTTCAGCATTTCCCTTTTAATTAAAGGAGCGCTCTGCAACTCTTCTTCCATTCCCAATAAGTGAAAAAGGCAAAGCAAGGAGGATGAGAGAGGAAAGTGGGAAAAGCGGCAGGACCCCAAGCGGAAACGTCATCCCTCCTTCCCTCTGTGATTTCCACCCTCCTTTTTTGCATCAGGGCACTTCGTACTGGGTCACTCTAGTTCCCGAGTCGTTGCCTTGCCTTAATCCTTTGAGTCTCTGTTAGTATTCTAGATGTCTTGTGTCGTGTCAGATGGGTAACAGTAGGAGACTCTGTTTTTTGAGAGCATCCCAATCCTAGTGTATTTCCAATTTCCTATTCCTGGATTGCAACTCCCAGCAATCGTCCAGATAGATAGATTAGGTAGAGATAGATAGATAGATAGATAGATAGATAGATAGATAGATAGATAGATAGATAGATAGATCAATCAGGAGGACTGCTGGGAGTTGCTGTCCAGGAATAGGAACTTGGAAATATGCAGGAATTGGGATGCTCTCAAAGAAATCCAAGGAGAAGAAAGCTTGCGTCTTGGAAGCAGTGCATTTGGATCATCCTGATAGATAGATTAGGTAGAGATAGAGATAGGTAGGTAGATACATTATTCAGGAGGACTGTGGGAGTTGTAGTCCAAGAAAAACTAGAGAAGGAAAAACAGAGAGAAAGAGGATGAGAAAGAAAAGTGAGGGAGGGAAGACAAGAGGAAAAAAGGAAGGAAGAAGGAAAGAAGAAAAGGCAAGGAAGGAGAGAAAGAAGGAGGGAAGGTTGGCCACAGCAACGTGTGACGGGTACAGCTAGTATTCTTAATAATTCTGTACATGGAATAAGTTTTTCACATGTTGAACCACCATAACGCAAAGGTGCCACGAGTTCGGACACACATTGAAGGATTTTGTATTTGGAACATTTCATGTTTTGGAATTCTGGATGAAGGACACTCAACCTGTGCTATCAGCACATTGGAAAATACACGCTTATAGCTCAAAGGGTCTCCAAAAATAAATCATTCTTGTTCTCAATGGTTCTCAACCTTTCTAATGCTGCGACCCCTTAATACAGTTCCTCATGTTGTGGTGACCCCCAACAATAATATTTTTGTTGCTACTTCACAACTACAATTTTGCTACTGTTATTAATCATAATATAAATATCTGATATGCAGGATGTATTTTCATTCACTGGACCAAATTTGGCACAAATACGTGATATGCCCCAATTTGAATACTGGTGGGGTTGGCAGGGGACTGATGTTGTCATTTGGGAGTTGTAGTTGCTGGGATTTATAGTTTACCTACAATCAAAGAGCATTATGAACTCCAACAATGGAATTGAACCAATCTTGCCACACAGAACTCCCGTGAACAACAGAAAATACTGGAAGGGTTTGGTGGGCACTGACCTTGAGTTTTGGAGTTGTAGTTCACCTAGATCCAGAGAGCACTGTGGACTCAAACAATGATGGATCTGGACCAAACTTGCCATGAATACTCAACATGCCCAATGTGAATGAACACATTGGAGTTTTGGAGTTGTAGTTCACCTGCATCCAGCGATCACTCAAACAATGATGGATCTGGACCAAATTCTACACTAATACTCAATATGCCCAAATATGAACACTGGTGGAGTTTGGAGAAAATAGAACTTGCATTTGAGAGTTTTAGCTGCTGGGATGTATAGTTCACCTACAATAGAAGATCATTCTGATTCCCAGCAATGATAGAACTGGGCCAAACTTCCCACATGGAACCCCTATGACCAACAGAAAATACATTTTTGGATGGTCTTTGGCAACCCCTCTGAAACCCCCTCATGACCTCCCCAGGGATCCCCACCCCCAGGTTGAGAACCACTGTTCTATAACTTTTACCTTCTTTTTTGCCCGACTTGCACACCTTTAACCTGACCTGATTGCCCTCTGAGATGTGTTGAAAGGTATGGAGCACTGTCTGTCAATGTTTGGCACTGGGGCAAAACACATTGTTTTGCTCCCTCCGTCGAGGCCGGACAAATGCCTGCACTGAACCGTGTCGCTGTTTCACGTTCCCTTCGGAAGGTGAGCAGCTTGTTCTCCCTTTAATCCCATTTCGCTGCAGTCTCTGGCCCTAACCTTGCCAAGAGGAACCGAATGCACACAAAATGCCACGAAAAGGAAGAGGAGTTCCCTTGGATTGCAGTCAGGACAAAAGCAAGGCAACTTTTTAAAAACAGAAGGCTCTGCCACTCGCCTTTTGTTCATCTGTTAACTGTTATTCCACATGGCTGATAATAGGATCACTGTGACCTTGGGCTGCAAGGCATACAACAAGCCCAATCCATTAAAGCTGTGGCTCATTTCTTTCTGCTTCTGGCAATATATGAAAAATGCTACGCTCGTTGCGTGTGAGATCCGTAGTGTGAGCCCAAATGATCGAGTATTTGCAATTGCTGCCGATTCGACAAAAAACAGGAAAACTAGACAAGTCTTAAACTAGTAGCACCTCCAGCATGGAGGGTCTGATTTCAGCTTCGTTTCCCATCCTCAGCCTGGAAAAGAAAATCCAGGTCTGAGTGGGTGAAAATGACCTCCCAGGCCATTTCTAGCAGAACGAGAGACCCAATGTTTAAACTAGTTGGGAAGGTCATAGAATCATAGAACTGTAGAGTTGGAAGAGACCCCGTGGACCATCTAGTCCAACCCCCTGCCAAAAAGCAGGACAATCATGTTAATGAACAATGTGAACAAAAATATTATAAAAATGTTTTTATTGCGTATTTCCATTTTTTTCCACACAGGTGAGGAGGTGAGAAAGTCAGGAAAAAACAAAAGAGTGGAGTTATTGTTAGTATTCTTAGTCTATTAAAATATTTAGTATGTTGCTGAGAGAGAGAGGGAAGGGATTGGATATAAGAGGGAGGAACATAGCACACCGAGACTGTGGTGCAGCTGGCTGGGACTCAGCTGCATTAGATCACTACTGACTGAAAGGCCATGAGTTCGAAACCATTCCAGGTCGGAGTGAACTTCCAACCATTGTGTAGCTCGCTGTCGACCTTTGCAGCCCGAAAGACAGTTGCATCTGTCAAGTAGGAAATTTAGGTGCCGCTTATGCGGGGAGGCTAATTCAATTAATTTACAATGCCATAAAAATCTCCAGCAAGCATGCAAAGAAAGAGGAAGTACTCCATCCATGTCACAAATGGACGGCGAAGCGACAGCTCCCCCGGTGACCAGAATACCCTAATCAAAAAGCTGGAATGTTAAGTAGCCTTTGTGTGCTGACAGCTCCCCCAGTGGCCGGAATTCAAAAGGCATACCTTCATGAAGCTGGAAAGTTAAATAGCCTCTGTGTCTCTATATGTTGTGTGTCTATGGCATTGAATGTTTGCCATGTATATGTACATTGCAATCTGCCCTGAATCCCCTGTGGGATGAGAAGGGCGGAATATAAATACTGTAAATAAATTAATAAAATATAATTGAAAATACCTATTTCTTTATATCAATTACAAGACACAAATTACCCTATATCTATTTATTCTTGGTTATTATTATATTTATTATAATAAGTGGGTTAAACCCTTTTGTCAGAAGGACTGAAGACCGACAGGTCGGAGGTTTGAATCCGGAGAGAGTGCGGATGAGCTCCCTCCGTCAGCTCCAGCTCCCCATGTCTGTACAGAAACCTAGAAACCTTTAAAAAGGACCTTAAAACTGGCTCTTCTGCTGTGCCTTTGGAGACTAGGTATACAATCCCACACTACTGCTTAACCTCAATGTTCTGTCATTGGAGTATATGCCATCCAGCCTCTGTTTAAAAGCCTCCATAGAAGGAGCCCCCACCACACTTCTGGGCAGAGAGTTCCACTGCTGAACAGCTCTCACAGTCAGGAAGTTCTTCCTAATGTTCATGTGGAATCTCCTTTCCTGTAGTTTGAAGCCATTGCTTCGTGTCCTAGTCTCCAGGGCAGCAGAAAACAAGCTTGCTCCCTCCTCCCTAGGACTTCCCTGAAACATCCCCAGCTTTGGGGGAGGCTCTGAGGCATTCTGTGATCTAGACCAAGTGTTATCAAACTTTTTCAGAACCAAAGCCCTTTACGAAGCAAAAGTGAAGCCAAAGAAATCTTTATATATTAGCCCACTGGTTCTCAACCTTCCTAATGCCGTGACTCCTTAATACAGTTCCTCATGTTGTGGTGATCCCCAACCATTAAATTGTTTTCGTTGCTACTTCATAACTGTAATTTTGCTACGGTTATGAATTGTCGTGGAAATATTTGATATGCAGGATGCATTTTCATTCACTGGAGCAAGTTTGCAACAAATACACAAATATGAATATCGGCGGGGTTGGGGGACGGGATTGATTTTGTCACTTGGGAGTTATAATCGCTGGGATCTACAATCAAAGAGCATTCTGAACTCCACAGCAATAGAATTGAACCAAACTTGGCACATAGAAGTCCCACAACCAACAGAAAATACTGGACGTGTTTGTTGGGCATTGACCTTGAGTTTTGGAGGTGTAGTTCACCTACATCCAGAGAGCACTGTGGACACAAACAGTGATGGATCTGGACCAAAGTTGGCATGGATACTCAATATGCCCAAACGTGAACCCTAGCAGAGTTTGGGGAAAATAGATTTGACATTTGGGAGTTGTAATTGCTGGGATTTATAGTTAACCTACAATCAAAGAGCATTCTGGACCTCACCAATGATAGAATTGGGCCAATCTTCCCACACAGAACTCGCATGACCAACAGAAAATACTGTGTTTTCTGATGGTCTTTGGTGTCCCCTCTGACACCCCCAGGTTGAGAAACACTATTTTAAGAAGATGGTAGGAATAGAATGGTTTAGACTTCAGTAAGATATATGCTTAGAGACTTCAGTAGAAACAGATTTGTGCTTTTAGAAGTTAGTTGAATCAGACTGCAGAGACTGTATTAGATTCTCAGAACAGAGAGAAGCTTTATATTATGGACTATTTATTTTAAGAATCAATAAGAAGATAATCAATAAGATTATGGACCATTGATTCTAAGATTATTGTTACCTAAACAGAGAAGTTACTTCAAATCCAATCTGTAACAGGAATTATATTATTATTATTATTATTATTATTATTATTATTATTTATTAACTTTATTTGTACCCTGCTAACATCACCCTAAGGACTCGATGTGGCTTACAAAGGCCAAGGCCTCAATAAAAACAACAGCACAACAATACACACAGCATTATAAAGCAAATCAAAACGTTAAGCAATAACAGTAAACAGTACAAACAATACACCATAACACAGTAAAACTAGGGCCGGGCTGAATGCAATGGGTACAGATTAAAAAGTGCTGAGTATGACAAGCACCTGTATGCTGAATACATAAAATTGGTGAGTAAACCAAGTATGATACTTTTAAAAGAATCTGCTTATTTTTGTCTCTTGAGAGCATGATTTAAAGGCAAATATATTTTAAGGGAGAGTAGATGTTTTGGGGCAACTAAAAGAACACTTCTGGAAACTCTGCTGTACATGTGTATGTGTGTGTATTGTGCTATGGCACATCTTTGTGCCATAGAATATGTGGCCTGCCTATTGTCATCTCTATTGTGATTGTTTCTACTGGAATTTTTATTTTATATTATTATTATTATTATTATTATTATTTTAATGTCATTTTGATAATGTTGTTGTTGATGTATATGCTTTGATTTTATTGCTGTATTATGTTGTCCGGGCTTGGCCCATGTAAGCCGCTCCGAGTCCCCATCAGGGAGATGGTGGCGGGGTAGAAATAAAGTTTATTATTATTTATTATTATAACACTAGGACAACTCTGAATTAGGCCTGGGTAACAACGGAAAAATTTGTTTCTAAAATCGATTTGTATTTGGGGTTTTTTTGTTTCGATATTTAAAATAATTACAAAATTTTCCTTTTAAAAAAGTTCGGTATTTACGAAATTTCGTAAATGTGAAAAAATTACAAAACATTAACGAATCGATTTCCGAAACAATAACGAATCGATTCGTTAATGGCGGACGCGACCGCGAAATACGCTAAAAAACATCCAAAAACTTCTGAAGCTTCCCTCTCCCTCTGTTGTTGACTGTTGGTGTGATATTATAATTTTTTTTCACTAATTAAACAAAAAAACTTGCCCCAGACATGCGGAAATAATAACGAAACGACCTCAGAACAATAACGAAACGAATACAATAACGAAATACGAAGCATTTACAAAACGTGTTTAAAAATTCGTTTTTTTAAAAAAATTGCTCCAGAATGGTTCGTTATCGTTTTGTAATTGAAAAAAATAACGAATTATTAACGAATTACGAATTAACGAAACGAAACCGCCCAGCCCTACTAGATAGGTACATCCTTTGAATAGCTGAGATGCCTACTTGCCTTGCATAAATGGCATTTTCCCAAAAGGTTATGACAGATCATGCTTTTTACAAAAATGTATGGAGATTTCCATTTTCCAAAATGAGGGAAAACATGCCAAATGTGAACACTGCATCAGTTTGCTTTTGCCCAAGTCTACAGCAAAGGGGTCCAATTCCATGCAAACTACTTTTGCATTTTGAACTCAGTTTGCACCAACTAATATGAATCAAGGACAAAAGAGTAAAATTGGGATATTTGGAGAGAGACAAGTGGGAGGTGTAGTAGCCTGTTATAGGCAAAAGATACCCTTCAAAACACAACGGTTTGTAGTTTACAAATGCGATGTCGGCCAAGTTCATGAGATGCAAGAGCAGAACAGAGAGCTCCGTTCTTTGCTCTCTCCAGCCCTAGACATCACACTTGGGAGATCAAATCCAGGAGGCCCTCCATATTCCTGGTGATTTATTTATACTTCTTATGAAAATGTCTCCACCAAAAACATTCCTTTCCTCACTGCAGCCATCTTTCAACCTGATGGATGCTTGGATGAACACAGCCTGCTAGTCGCATGGCTCACGGCCAGGGGTGGCTGGCTACACAATTGTTATATATATATAGACACACACATGTACACACAGTGGTTGCAGTGCTGAGAACCTATGGATAAAGAGAAAATGTTTTGTCTGGAGACCTACAAGTTCCTGTCCAAGACATTCATACTAAGCAATTTATTTATTTTTCCTCTTACCATGTGTAGTTTTTGCAATGAGACTAATCGAATAATTAATGCATTTAACTAAAAATAATTAAGATTTTATTGATATACCATATATACTCGAGTATAAGGCGACCTGAATATAAACCGAGGCACCTTATTTTACCACCAAAAAATGGGAAAAATTATTGACTCGAGTATAAGTCGAGGGTGGGAAATGCAGCCGCCACTGGTAATACAAAATAAATATAGATACCAATAAAATTACATTAATTGAAGAAACAGTGGGTTAAATGTTTTTCAATGTAAATGTGTTTACGTATCCTTCCAATAATAAGAAAGAAAGTAAAATAATAAATGTAACAACAATAATAAAGTAAAATAATGAATGTAATAATAATAAAAATAAATAGAGTAAAATAAACGTAATAAAATAGTAATAGAGTAAAATAATGCAAATGTAATAATGCCAATAATAGAGTCAAATAATAAATGTAACAACAATAATAAAGTAATATAATGGGATGTAATAATAATAATAATAGAAATAAATAGAGTAAAATAAACGTAATAAAATAGTAATAGAGTAAAATAATGCAAATGTAATAATGCCAATAATAGAGTCAAATAATAAATGTAATAACAACAATAATAAAGTAAAATAATGAATGTAATAATAATAATAATAAAAATAAATAAAGTAAAATAAATGTAATAAAATAGTGTAAAATAATGCAAATGTAATAATGCCAATAATAGAGTAAAATAATAACTGTAATAACAATAACAATAAAATAAAATAATAAATGTAATAATAATAATAGAGTAAAATAAATGTAATAAAATAGTAATAGAGTAAAATAATGCAAATGTAATAAAATAGTAAGAGTAAAATAATGCAAATGTAATAATGCCAATAATAGAGTAAAATAATAAATTTAACAACAACAATAATAAAGTAAAATAATGTATGTAATAATAATAATAAAATAAATAGAGTAAAATAAATGTAATATAATAGTAATAGAGTAAAATAATGCAAATGTAATAATGCCAATAATAGAGTCAAATAATAAATGTAATAACAATAGTAATAAAGTAAAATGATAAATGTAATAATAATAATAGAGTAAAATAAATGTAATAAAATAATAGTAGAGTAAAATAATGTAAATGTAATAATACCAATAATAGAGTAAAATAATAAGTGTAATAAAAATAATAGTAATAACAGAGTAAAATAATAAATAACTTTGACTCGAATATAAGCGAGGGCAGTTTTTTCAGCCTAAAAAAGGGGGCTAAAAAACTAGACTTATACTCAAGTATATACATTAATTATTCAATTAGTCTCATCCCAAAAACTGCATGTGATAGAGGAAAAAATAAACACAGATCTGAATCCGGTGCGAAAAACTCTATAAGAATGACCTAAAATTATATCTGATGAAAAATACTTGTTGGCTTGTGTAACTGGCAAGGTGGTAGAAAAATGGACGAAAGGAATACAAGAACAGGAAAAGCTGAGAACGATGAAATGGGACAAGTCACCTATTCCACACCAAATAAGTTCCTAAAGCAGAGTGTGATTGTGCAAGAAAAAGTATGGCACTATCCAGTGCCAATCCATGGGTGCATCTATACTACAGAATTAATGCAGTTTGACTCCACTTGAGCTGCCATGGCTCAAAACTATGGAGTCATAGGAGTTGTAGTTTGGTGAGGCACTGAGATTACACACACACACACTCTCTCTGTGTATGTATCTATGTAATAATATAACTATACTATGAAAGGGGCCCAGCAGCTTAAACTGCTAAGCTTGCCGACCGGAAGGTTGGCGGTTTGAATCCATGGGATGGGGTGAGCTTCCATTGATAGCCCCAGCCAGGCCTGTAGCCAGGATTTTGATTCGCGGGGAGCGGAGTTTGATTCGGGGGGGGGGGGGGGGCTGAGTCTGAGTGAAAGAGGGTCTACCCTAGCAAACCTTTTGTATCGTTACCCAATACCCCCATGCATATGGGATATATTGAGCATGGTGATCAGATCATGATATGATTAAACATAACAGTTTAAATAATGTACCAGTATGGCCTTCTCGCGGACCACCATGAGAATTTTGGGGGGGGGGGCTGAAGCCCCTCAACCCCCCCTCCCCCCGGCTACATGCCTGGCTCCAGCTTCTGCCAACCTAGCAGTTCACAGGCTCGAATACAGGGAGCAGGGTGAGCTCCCGCTGTTAGCCCCAGCTTCTGCCAAAATAGCAGTTCGAAACCATGCAAATGTGAGTAGATCAAGAGGTACCGTTCTGGCAGGAAGATAACAGTGCTCCATGCAGTCATGCTGGCCACATGACCTTGGAGGTGTCTATGGACAACACCAGCTCTTCAGCTTAGAAATGGAGATGAGCACCACTCCCCAAAGTCGGACACAGCTGACTTAATGTCAGGGGAACCCTTTACCTTTACATCTATTATATTGTATGCTGTACCCGCCACACGTTTCTGTGGCCAACTTTTCCTGCCTCTTTCTCTCTCTTTCCCTCCTTCCCTTTTTTCTCTTCTTCCTTCTCTCCTTCCTTCCTTTCCTACCTTTCCTTCCTCCCTTTCCTTTCCTTCCTTTCTTTTCTTCTTCCTCTCTTCCTTCCTTCTTTGCTTTTTGCTTCCATTTCCTTCTGTCTTTCCTTCCCCCTTTTCTCTTTCTTTCTCTTCTTCCTTCGCTCCTTCTTTCCTCCTTTCTTTTTCTTCTTCTCTCCTTCCTTCTTCTCTACCTTTCTTCCTCCTCTTCCTCTTTCTGTTTCTCTTTCCTCTTTCCTTCCTTCCTTCTTTTCTTCCTTTTTCCTTCCTCCTTCTTCTCTTCCTTTCTTTCCTTTCCTTCCTTCCTTCCTCCCTTCCTTCCTTCCTTCCTTCCTTCCTTCCTTCCTTCCTTCCCTTTTTTCTGTATGTCATTTATCTTTTCGTCATGTATCTTTTGGGAAGTTTTAAGTCCTTTCCACTGGTTTTTTTTGGGGTGGGGAGTATGAGTGATCGTCACTCATTGGTCTGTTAGGAGTGCTGTGTCCAAATTTGGTGTCAATTCGTCCAATGGTGTTTGAGTTCTGTTAATCCCACAAATGAACATTACATTTTTATTTATATAGATATACATATAAATATACATATACACATACTCTTATTTTCTGTTGGCGGTACTGAAATTAGTGTGCATTGTACAATGGATTGTGTCTTACAATAGACAACACTGCCTCTTAGGTTTAGAAATAGATATGAGCATCACCCCAAGCGTCGGTCTCGACAAGATTTAATGTCAAGGGGAAATTTTTACCTTATTATATACTATACTATGTAACTAACTACACACACACACTATGCAACAAAAAATTACAAATGTTCTGTTCCTGGTTTGAAAGTGTTATTTCCTGTTTAGTTATGCAACACTTACTTTGAAAGTAGTTTCTATGCTCCAGAAACATTGTTTTTTGGCTGCCACAAAGTATGTTGAATTGGTTGAGACTCAATGAGATATTCATTAAAAACTATGACACAACAGGTCCCATAATCCCAGAGTATTGAGCTACGGCAGTTAAAGTGCCATCAAACTGAGTTAATTCTACAGTGTAGATCAGTGGTTCCCAACCAGTGGTCAGTGGACCACCAGTGGTCTACAAGAACTAAAATATGGTCAGTGGCCTCGCTGTTACTACAACAAGAGCAACTGATCTCGCGAAACCCTCTTATAGTGCCGAGTCTTATAAAATATGGTTTTCTGTGGGCGAACAGATTGTGACTACTGTATGGCATATGTTCTATATCAGAAACTAGAGCTGATGTGGTCTATCCGTAAAAGTTTTCCCCTGGCATTAAGTCCAGTCGTGTCCGACTCTGGGGGTTGGTGCTCATCTCCATTTTTAAGCTGAAGAGCCGGCATTGTCCATAGACACCTCCAAGGTCATGTGGCTGGCATGACTGCATGGAGCGCTGTTATCTTCCCACAGGAGCGGTACCTCTTGATCTACTCACATTTGTATGTATTTGAACTGCTAGGTTGGCAGAAGCTGGGGCTAAAAGCAGGAGCTCACCCTGCTCACCGGATTCGAGCATGCTACTCTGCTGCTGAGTATGCATGCCCAGTGTGGAACACATCTCACCATGCTAAAACAGGGGATGTGGCTCTTAATGAGACATGCCGCATCATCGCGGGGTGCCTGCACCCTACACCACTGGAGAAACTCTACTCTGTCTAGCCGGTATTGCACCACCTGACATCCGCCGGGAAGTAGCAGCCAATAGTGAAAGGACCAAGGCAGTGACATCTCCAGCTCATCCCGTTTGGGTATCAGCCAGCACGTCAACGACTTAAATCAAGAAATAGTTTTCTAAGATCTACAGAGACACTCGCTGGAACACCCCAGCAAGCGAGAGTCCAAAAGTGGCAGCTCAAACCCAGAACCTCAACCAATGGCTGATACCAAATGAGAGACTCCCTGGGCACACAGAAAACTGGGCAACTTGGAAGGTGCTGAACAGACTGCACTCTGGCACCACGAGATGCAGAGCCAATCAAGAAATGGGGCTACAAAGTGGAATCCACGACATGCAAGTGTGGAGAAGAGCAAACCACTGACCACCTATTATTATTATTATTATTATTATTATTATTATTATTATTATTATAAAACTTTATTTGTACCCCGCTAGCATCTCCGAAGGACTTGATGTGGCTTACGAAGGCCAAGGCCTCAACACAACAACAACAGACAATAACAATACAATACAAAGCAAATTAAAAACATAAGCAATAATAAAAACATAACACTATTACGCAATAAAACCAGGGCCGGGCCAATGATGGGTACAGGTTAAAAAGTGCTGGGTGTGAGAGGTGATATATTGGAATTCTGGGCAAGTGCCATGTGCAGAGAGTTTTAAATTCTAATAAAGTGCTTCTGGGACATAGTGCTGGGGTTTATCCTATTCTGGAAAGGCACATCGGAATAGCCAGGTCTTCAAGTTCTTCCTAAAGACTGCCAGCGTGGATGCTAGTCTAATGTCTTTGGGGAGGGAGTTCCAAAGTCGGGGGGCAACCACAGAGAAGGCCCTGTCCCTCGTCCCCACCAAACGAGCCTGCGACGCAGGTGGGATCGTGAGCAGGGCCTCTCCAGATGAATGGAGGGAGCGTGTGGGTTCATACACGGAGATGCGGTCACGCAGGTAGGCAGGTCCCAAACCGTTTAGGGCTTTGTAGGTAAGCACCTGCACCTTGAATTGGGTCGGTAGGTAAACGGCAGCCAATGGAGCTCCTTAAACAAGAGGGTTGACCTCTCTCTGTAAGGAGCGCCAGTTAACATCCTGGCCGCCGCCCATTGGACCAGTTGGAATTTCCGAGCCGTTTTCAAGGGCAGCCTGAGCCCAGCCACATTCACAATGGAGGACCTTCTTGTAGCAACACCAGAGGCACTCCAAGTGGCCAGATACTGGTCAAAGGACATTTAATCAACTACCAAGTTTGCAAACTTTGTGTTTTGTCTGTTTGTTTGTCTGTTTTGTTAAAAATGTAATACAAATGTCTGGTTGCTCCTGACACGATAAATATATAGGTACTAATGTTGGAGAGTGGTCCCTAGTAAAAAAAAAAAGTTGGGAACAACTAGTGTAGATGCATCTCATATCAAGACATACCAATCGGACATGTCACTTTTATTAACCTTTATTGGGTTTTCCTTCCAAAAAAGTAAGACAACTATTCGGGTCACAGGCTGCACCCAATTTCCAACACATGTGTCGCAGAGTATAAAACACTGGGACAGAAGAAAGTAATCTGTGAATGAGAGGCCCCTGGAATGCCAACAATGGCAAACATCCATCCTTGCATAACTGTGGTCATTACCAAACAATGGCTGGATGGGCAGCAGAGATATTCTAGCAGCAAGGAGCTGGGTTGTTGTAGGTTTTTTCGGGCTATATGGCCATGGTCTAGAGGCATTCTCTCCTGACGTTTCGCCTGCATCTATGGCAAGCATCCTCAGAGGTACAGCTCTGTAGGATTTTGGCCTGCATCAATAGGAGCATAGTGTCTAGATCCAGGGAAGTCATGCTACCCCTCTATTCTGCCTTGGTTAGACCACACCTGGAATATTGTGTCCAATTCTGGGCACCACAATTCAAGCAAGATATTGACAAGCTGGAATGTGTCCAGAGGAGGGCGACTAAAATGATCAAGGGTCTGGAGAACAAGCCCTATGAGGAGCGGCTTAAGGAGCTGGGCATGTTTAGCCTGAAGAAGAGAAGGCTGAGAGGAGATATGATAGCTATGTATAAATATGTGAGAGGAAGCCACAGGGAGGAGGGAGCAAGCTTGTTTTCTGCTTCCTTGGAGACTAGGACGCAAGGAACAATGGCTTCAAACTACAAGAGAGGAGATTCCATCTGAACATGAGGAAGAACTTCCTGACTGTGAAAGCCGTTCAGCAGTGGAACTCTCTGCCCCGGAGTGTGGTGGAGGCTCCTTCTTTGGAAGCTTTTAAACAGAGGCTGGATGGCTATCTGTCAGGGGTGATTTGAATGCAATATTCCTGCTTCTTGGCAGGGGGTTGGACTGGATGGCCCATGAGGTCTCTTCCAACTCTATGATTCTATGATTCTATGTGTGATACAGATTTACAAAGAGAGTCAAATGAGACTATCTCATTGTGTTTAATCCGTACCTCTGAAGAAAGTCATACATTGGTTCCTTGCTGGTTTCTGCTTTTTGCCCTTGCTTTGGTGTGAATCAGAGGACAGGGTGGCTATTTATTTTATTTATTATTTATTAATAATTCCATTATTTATTATTTAATTAATTGTGCTATGTTCTTCCCTCATTCACCAAAGGAAAGGAGTGCATCGGACACTTTAATGCAAGCACACTTTCAGGTTAAGATGCCGATGAGCACCATGACGTCTGTGGAAACATTTTGCACGATGCGTTCCTTTTGTGAAGCATTGTGCGCAGCTGTGAACAATCGTCTACGGGGAAAGTGTTAAGCCCAATCCTTTTGTCTTCCATCACATTGAGCATCTCGCTCCCTACTCTGTAGTTACATTCAATGTTTACTTGGGAGAGAAAACATACAATGTGGCGCAAAACATTGTTTGCATCAAAGTATTTCAGAATTAAATATAATTGTGTTGTTGAAGGCTTTCATGGCTGGAATCACTGGGTTGCTGTGAGTTTTCCAGGCTGCACGGCCATATTCCAGTTGCATTCTCTACTGTGACATGGCCATAAAGCCCAGAAAACTCACAGCAACCCAGTGATTCTGGCCATGAAAGCCTTCGACAACACAATTTTAGGTTGCTGTGAGTTTTCCAGGCTGTATGGCCATATTCCAGTCACATTCTCTACTGTGACATGGCCATAAAGCCCAGAAAACTCACAGCAACCCAGTGATTCTGGCCATGAAAGCCTTCGACAACACAATTATAGGTTGCTGTGAGTTTTCCAGGCTGCATGGCCATATCCCAGTAGCACTCTCTACTGTGACATGGGCACAAAGCCCAGAAAACTCACAGCAACCCAGTGATTCCGGCCATGAAAGCCTTCGACAACACAATTATAGGTTGCTGTGAGTTTTCCAGGCTGCATGGCCATATTCCAATCACATTCTCTACTGTGACATGGCTATAAAGCCCGGAAAACTCACAGCAACCCAGTGATTCCAGCTATGAAAGCCTTCAACAACACAATTACAGGTTGCTGTGAGTTTTCCAGGCTGTCTGGCCATATTCCAGTCGCATTCTCTACTGTGACATGGCCATAAAGCCCGGAAAACTCACAGCAACCCAGTGATTCCGGCCATGAAAACCTTCGACAACACAATTACAGGTTGCTGTGAGTTTTCCAGGCTGTATGGCCATATTCCAGTTGCATTCTCTACTGTGACATGGCCATAAAGCCCAGAAAACTCACAGCAACCCAGTGATTCTGGCCATGAAAGCCTTCGACAACACAATTATAGGTTGCTGTGAGTTTTCCAGGCTGCATGGCCATATTCCAGTTGCATTCTCTACTGTGACGTAGCCATAAAGCTCAGAAAAGTCACAGCAACCCAGAGATTCCGGCCATGAAAGACTTCGACAACACAATTATCGGTTGCTGTGAGTTTTCCAGGCTGTTCAGAGTTTTTCAGGCTGTTCATGTTCTAGAAGCATTCTCTCCTGATGTTTCACCCACATCTATGGCAGGCATCCTCAGAGGTTGAGGTCATTGTTTTGACAATATAATTTTTGTTATTCTTACATGTTAGATTTTGTAGTAGGGCTATTGTCTGTTGGAGGCAAGAGTGAATGTTGTAACTGGTTACCTTGTTTATCGCTGAATAGCCTGCAGCTTCAAAGTCTGGCTGCTGGGAGAATTCTTTGTTGGGTGTTGGGTGCAGCTGGGGAATTCCACACAGGAAACAATCGGGGCCAGCTAACATCCCCAACAAAGGATTCCCCCAGGCAGAAAGCAGCTAGGCTTTGACACTGCAAGGACATTCAATGCTTATCAAGGTGACCAATTGCAACATTCACACTTGCCTAAAGCAGACAAAAGTTCAAATCAAATCAAATCAAAGACCAAAGTTCTTTCTCCCATCCTGGGCATTCTACAGATAAATAAACTCCATTGCCTAGTTTCCAACAACCTCACAACCTCGGAGGATGCCTGCCATAGATGTGGGCGAAACATCAGGAGAGAATGCTTCTAGAACATGGCCATACCGCCCGGAAAATGCACAGCAACCGGTAATTGTGTTGTTGAGGGATTTCATAGCTGGAATCACTGGGTTGCTGTGAGTTTTTCAGGCTGTATGACCATATTCCAGCAGAGAATACTACTACAATATGGTCATACAGTCCAAAAAAACTCACAGCAACCCATTAAATATAATTGCTAAACTTTACTATACAACCTTATTCTCCATCTTCATCGCTATGATACTTCACCTTGTTGATGGGAAGCTTCCCACCGGAGTGGAAATCATCTCTCGGACAGATGGCAAGCTGTTCAACCTCAGCAGACTGAAAGCCAAAACCAAGGTTACAACATCTGTTATAGAACTCCAGTATGCTGATGACATGTCGTCTGTGCGCATTCAGAAGAAGATCTACAAGCCACTCTAAACACCTTCGCAGAAGCATACGAGAAGCTCGGCCTATCACTGAACATTGAGAAAACCAAAGTGCTCTTCCAGCAGTCACCAGCCAATTCCTCTCCAATGCCAGAGAAACAGCTGAATGGTGTAACATTAGAAAATGTTGACCATTTCTGCTACCTTGGCAGCCACCTCTTCACCAAAGTCAACATCGACACTGAAATACAACACCGCCTGAGCTCTACGAGTGCAGCATTTTTCCGAATGAAGCAGAGAGTGTTTGAAGACCGGGACATCAGTAGGGATACCAATGTGCTTGTTTATAAAGCTATTACCCTCCCAACCCTGCAAAAAGTGGACTATCTACAGACGTCACATGCAACTCCTGGAACGATTTCATCAGCGTTGCCTCCGGAAAATCCTGCAAATCTCTTGGGAAGACAGGCGGACAAACGTCAGCGTGCTGGAAGAAGCAAAGACCACCAGCACTGAAGCGATGGTCCTCCACCATCAACTCCGCTG
The DNA here is from genome assembly GCF_025583915.1 of Anolis sagrei ordinatus. Classification (NCBI taxonomy): domain Eukaryota; kingdom Metazoa; phylum Chordata; class Lepidosauria; order Squamata; family Anolidae; genus Anolis; species Anolis sagrei. The sequence goes on along the minus strand of NW_026847993.1, from coordinate 9,841,318 downwards.
GACCGGCCACATTGTCCGGATGCCCGACCACCGTCTCCCAAAGCAGTTGCTCTACTCCGAACTCAAGAATGGGAAAAGAAATGTTGGTGGACAGGAAAAGAGATTGAAAGATGGGCTCAAAGTCAACCTTAAAAATTCTGTCATAGACACTGAGAACTGGGAAGCCCTGGCCCTTGAGCGCTCCAGCTGGAAGTCAGCTGTGACCAGCAGTGCTGCAGAATTTGAAGAGGCACGAATAAAGGGCAAAAGAGAGAAACGTGCCAAGAGGAAGGTGCATCAAGCCAACCCCGACCGAGACCGCCTTCCACCTGGAAACCAATGTCCTCACTGCGGGAGAAGATGCAGATCAAGAATAGGGCTCACCTACGGACTCACCAGAACATTGATCTTGGAAGACTATCCTACTCGGCCAACGAGGGATCGCCTAAGTAAGTAATAAAGCAATATGGAATGCAAAGAAATTACTTTAAACATGCCCATACATTTCTAGTAAGAAAGTGGGAAGTCACCTTACGTGATAGTATATGCATTAGGCCACATCTACACTACATTGTTTGCAAAAGTATTTGTTTGCATGCTTCCGATACAGAGGCACAGGCAGCTCCTTTAAAACTCTCAGTTGCCGGGCTGACTGCCATGCCGTCCCCCTCTCCGCTGCCTCTCCACCGCATTGCATTTCAAGGACACGCTTTCCAGAGCAACGTGATCTTTAGCACTGGCTCCATCGATTGCCAAGCACAGTCCAGCCGTATTTACCCAACACTCTTGCCCTGTTTGTTGTGCGAAGCCGAACCAGCCTACGGAGCTGGAGAAAGGTGTGTGTATACTTTTAATGTGTGTGTCAGGTAGGCATTAAAATGTATAAAATCCCAACACTTGGCAACATGATGGAGGGCAGACTGAATATAGGCAGTCCCCAAGTTACAAACAAACAGAACGGGGCTGAGACAACAGGAAGTGACAAAAATCTACCCCTTCCCTATGCAATCTAGAGTTTGCTTGTATACATATTTATATATCCATCTGAGGATGCCTGCCATAGATGCAGCTGAAATGTCAGGAGAGAATGCTTCTGGAACATGGCCATGCAGCCCAGAAAATACATACACGTATCTATCTACGAGGGTTGAATGAAAAGTAATGTCTCCACCTTTGTTACTTGGTTTTAGATGGGAATATTTTAATAAGTCAAACACGGAAATAATCCTTAGAATGTGCTCTTTAGCTTCCACTATTCACTATTCCACGTAATCACCAGACAATTGGATACATTTCTGCCAATGATGAACAAATTTCTGAAGCCATCACTCTGTTTCCGCAACCAGTGTCTCACAGTTCTCTCATCCTGGGTACCCATTGTGCACAGATCTTTCAATAGCCAAGCAAAGCAAAAATCTGGCCCACACATAATCACCAGACAATTGGATACATTTCTGCCAACGATGAACAAGTTGTCTGAAGCCGTCACGGAAAAAGTCGTCACTCTGTTTCCGCAACCAGCATCTCACAGCTCTCTCAACCTGGGTACCCATTGTGCACAGATCTTCCGATAGCCAAGCAAAGCAAAAATGTGGCCCACACATAATCACCAGACAATTGGATATATTTCTGCCAATGATGAACAAGTTTTCTGAAGCCGTCATGGAAGAAGTCGACACTGTTTCCGCAACCAGCGTCTCACAGTTCTCTCATCCTGGGTACCCATTGTGCACAGATCTTTCGATAGCCAAGCAAAGCAATAATGTGGTCCACACATAATCACTAGACAATTGGATACATTTCTGCCAACAATGAACAAGTTTTCTGAAGCCTTCATGGAAGAAGTCGACACTCTGTTTCTGCAACCAGCATCTCACAGTTTTCTCATCCTGGGTACCCATCGTGAACAGATATTTCATTAGCCAGTGACCTCCACATTCTAGTGAAATGCTGATTATGCTTGAAATTTCTCTCAGAGTGATATGACATCATCCTGAATCAAACTATCAATCTTTTGCTTGTGAAACTCGGTGGTTGCTGTCACAGGACGTCCAACTCTTTGTTTGTCACACAAGTCAGATGTTCCCACCTCAACATCTTTAAACTTACTCACCGAACGACACACAGTACTCACATCAACACAATCTCTGCATTCTCTGATGAATCTCCTTTGGGGTGACACCTTCTGCTGTCAAGAATTCAATGACAGCACGTTGCTTAAGTTGCATTGACCGACCGTCTGCGCAGAGTTCCATACTCCGCACTTTAACAACTCAACCGTTCAATACTAAGGCTTCCCGCCAAAATGGAACTGTAGATGAGAGTCTACTGAACAAGCCAGTACCTGCCGCATACCAGTACTGCCATCTGTTGAGGAGTTACGAAGGTGGAGGCATTACTTTTCATTCAATTCTCATAGTTCACCTACATCCAGAGAGCACTGTGAACGCAAACAAAGATGGATCTACACCAAATTTGGCATGTATACCTGATATGCAAAAATTTGAATACTGATGGGTTTTAGGGGGAATTAGCCTTGACATTTGTTAGTTCTAGGCACTGGGATTGATAGCTCACCTGTAATCAAAGAGCACTCTGCACCCCACCAATGATGGACCTGAACCTAACTTGGCACAAAGAACCCCCAGGACCAACTGAAGGTACTGGAGGGATTTGAGCATGGTGAGAGTTGTAAGAATGCATGGCGAGAGTGCAGCCAGAGAGCATACTGAACCCCACCAATGATGCATCTAGAGCAAACTTGCACAACATGACAAACTTTAGTATTGAGGGGGTTAACCTGGCATGATGTTAGTTAGTTCACCTACAACCTTATACATTTTGGAAAATTAACAAAAAGACTTCTAATAATGCCGGGTACCCAAACTAGTATGCATGTATGTATGTATGTATGTATGTATGTATGTATGTATGTATGTATGTGTGGAGCCCCCGATGACACTACGGGTGAAACCACTGAGCTACTGAACTTGTTGACCGAAAGGTCGCAAGTTTGAATCCAAGGAGCAGCATGAGCTCCTACTGTTAGCCCCAGCTTCTGCCAACTTAGCCGCACATGCACATGTGAGTAGATCACATAGGTACCACTCTGGCGGGAAGGTAATGATGTCCGACTCTGGGAATTGGTGTTCATCTCAGTTTCTAAGCTGACGAGCCGGCATTGTCCATAGGCGCCTCCAAAGTCATGTGGCTGGCATGACTGCATGAAGTGCACAGGAGTTCATCCTGCTCCCCTGGCCACATGACCTTGGAGACTTCTTCAATTGGCCGACAACTACTTTACCTAATCGACTCACTCCATGAAAATAAGATGTAACCCTCAAGGTCACTTCACCAATGCAGTTGGAAATGAGAAAGCTGTCAAGCAAGGCTGCATCCTGGCCCCACTACTATTGAACTTCTACATGAACTCCATGGTGGATCATCTTCACAACATGGATTTCCACCCACCAAAAATTTTGGGAAGACATATTTCCACCTTACTTTATAATGATGATGCAGCACTACTCTCAAGAACACCTACTTGCCTTAAAAGAGAACTGAGAATACTAACACAATATAGCTTTGATGATCAGATAGGACAGGGTTTTTCAACTTAATAGTATTTAAATGGGAAGTGTGGGCCTGCTTTTGGCTGATGAAATAGGATTGTTGTTGTATACTTTCAAATCATTTCAGACTTAGGTTGAACCTGAGCGAGGGCCAGGTCAATGACCTTGGAGGGCCGTATTTGGCCCACGGGCCTTGGTTTGAGGACCCCTGATTTATGAAGATGACGTAGCACTACTCTCAAGAACACCTACTGGCCTACAAAGAGAACTGAGAGCAATAACACAATACCGCAAAGCAGATTCTGTTTAGCTTCCAAGATCAGATAGGACGTGGTGCCTTTGGGGCATTTGAGCCTCAGCAATGTGAAGAAAATCAGCCGTTGACTTCGGAAAGGGTTGCAAAGGTCGGCTCAGTTCTCCATATGCACTGCACAGGGGCTGATGGGTTGCATTCTTTTTGCACCCAAATCAGATTTTCAAATCAGAATCCAGCTGAATCAGTATAATTCTCTCTCCCCACCTTTTTCTTTGCTGAGAGAGACAGACAGGATTGCTCTTGTACTAGAATACAAACATTCTCCAAAAGGCTGCCCACCCGTCTTGTGTTCGTCATCCCACAGTTGTCAGGATAATGCCTCCCTCCCTGCAATTGTCACTGCAATTAAATCCAAATTGTTTGCAAAGCCATTAAGAGGTAGAAAGGAACACACCCTTTCCATCCAGACTGGGGCAGGAGGGAGGGAGGGAAGGGAGGGGGAGGCGAAAGCGACAGAACAGGTTTGCCTTGAAACCCAATTGCAACCTGCTTTTCTGGCCGGAGGGAATCTTGCGGCGAGGCCACTTCTTAAGCCTACCCTCTCTTGACTTTTCTAGCCACTCCAAACCTCCCACACAATTTATGCTGATTGAGACAGCGCTGGGAAAAGGCGTTGCCTCTGTTCTTGGACGGCGAGCAGCATCGGCAGGACTAAACTTGAACCCACCGAGATCAAACCCAACCTCTGCTTTGAAACTGCTAAATCAGCATGACACCGCAGCATGCCCTTCAAGGTTTCATAAAGGAAATCCAAGGCCAAGCAACATCAGTCTGCTCAAGATGTTACAGATGGGGAAGGGCACAGAATCATAGAATCATAGAATTGGAAGAGATCTCATGGGCCATCCAGTCCAACCCCATTCTGCCAAGAAGCAGGAATATTGCATCCAAAGCACACCTGGCAGATGGCCATCCAGCCTCTGTTTAAAAGCTTCCAAAGAAGGAGCCTTCTCCACCACACTGAGTTCCACTACTGAACGGCTCTCACAGTCAGGAAGTTCCTCCTAATGTTCAGATGGAATCTCCTTTCTTGTAGTTTGAAGCAATTGTCCCATGTCCTAGTCTCCAGGGAAGCAGAAAACAAGCTTGCTTAATTTAAGAAGACTAGGAGAGCCCTAGATTTCTTTGAACCTCCATTCTATAGAGTTCTATATACATTCTGATTCCCTGTCCATGACAACTGGTTTTTCAAGTGCCTTTCCAATAAGAGAACACTCCTCTTTGGCTTTTAATGGACATGGAAGACAAGCAGGTGGGTGTGATGCTGAGGCAGCAATCTTTGGAGTGAGAACTGTAATGTAACAAGTGTGTTTTCACTTGAAAAATAATAAAGGACAAGTCACTCCAGAAATCAGAGAGTTTTGGTTCTGATCAGTTCCTGCCACCTGCATGGCCTGGAAAGAATTTTTTCCCAAAGGCAGAACTACTCAACACTTTCATTGCCTCAGTCTTCTCCCAAAAGGAAATCAGTGTTCAACCTGAATTATATGGAGTGGACGAGGCAACAAAGGAAATGCAAACCAAAATAGGCAAAGAAGTATTCAAGCATGTAGGTGAACTACAACTCCCAAACCCAAGGTCAGTGTCCACCAGACCCTTCCAGTCTCTTCTGTTGGTCATGGGTGTTCTGTGTGCCAAGTTTGGTTTAATTGTCGGTGGAGTTCTGAATGTTCTTTGGTTGTAGGTGAACTATAAATCCCAGCAACTACAACTCCCAAATGTCAAGGTCTATTTTCTCCAAACTCCACCAGTGTTCACATTTGAGCATACTGAGTATTTATGTCAAGTTTGGTCCAATCCATCATTGTTTGAGTCCACAGTGCTCTCTAGAGGCAGGTGAACTACAACTCCCATACCCAAGGTCAATGTCCACCAGACCCTTCCGGCCTCTTCTGTTGGTCATGGGAGTTCTGTGTGCCAAGTTTGTTTAATTGTTGGTGGAGTTCTGAATGTTCTTTGATGTAGGTGAACTATAAATCCCAGCAACGCCATCTCCCAAATCACAAAATGAATTCCCCCCAAACCCCACCAATATTCAAATTTGGGTATATTGGGTACTTGTGCCCAATTTGGTCCAGTGAATGAAAATACATCCTGCATATCAGATATTTACATGACGATTCATAACAGTAGCAAAATTACAGTTGTGAAGTAGCAACGAAAATAATATTATGGTTGGGGGTCACCACAACTTAAGGAACTGTATTAAGGGGTCGCGGCATTATGAAGGTTGGGAAACACTGTCATAAACAGAGGGAATAATGTGATTGTCACTGCTCCTATTCTCCCTTTGCAGTTAGAAATACAGAAGAAAAGGGTTTGTTGAACAGAAAGCTAATGAGAATCCAAAATGCCATTCATGTTTCACTGTGTATTTGCAGGGCACACTCCCTCTTGCAATCGGAATACCTTTGAAGTGGTACAGGGAGTGGTAAATAAAGAGATAAAGGGGAAAGGTAGAATATGGCCCTCAAGAGATCGGGCACAGAGATGACTTCTATGAGACACACATGGAAAAACAGGAATGCCTTGCAGCCCGCAGACAGATTTCCCACTGCCCGACTTCGCCGACCCTAAATTGTATTTGGAACTGCAAACTAAAAGTGGACTTCAACAAATACAAAGCAAGCCATAACTCTGCTATTAGAGGAAGATTTCCTTTGATCTTCAAAGACTCCTTTTAACAAAAAAAAATACAAAAGAAAGATAACACAAAACTAACCCCACAATCCACTGCTTCACAATCAACCATGAGCAAAGGGAACAAAGATTAAGAGGAAGCTCAATGCAACCAGCCTTTACACACTTTGTATTTGGGCTCAAGCGAGACAATGTGAGGTCTCCCAGCATCAGGCTGTAAATATGGAAAGCAGGATATGGGTCTAGGAAGACCTTCGCTTTCATGCTGTACTTGTACGTCAGTGTTTCTCAACCTGGGTGTCGGGATCTCTGGGAGGTGGGATCGCAAGGGGGTGTCAGAGGGGTCACCAAAAACATTGGAAAAGACAATATTTTTTGTTGGGAGTTCTGTGTGAGAAATTTGGCCCAATTCTATCATTGGTGGAGTTCAGAATGCTCTTTGATTGGAGGTGAACTATAAATCCCAGCAACTACAACTCTGAAATGTCAATATCTATATTCCCCAGACTCCACCAGTCTTCACATTTGGGCATATTGAGTATTCATGCCAAGTTTGGTCCAGATCCATCATTGTTTGAGTCCACAGTGCTCGCTGGATGTAGGTGAACTACAACTCCAAAACTCAATATCAATACCCACCAAACTCTTCCAGTATTTTCTGATGGTCATGGGAGTTCTGTGTGCCAAATTTGGTTCGATTCTATTGTTGGTGGAGTTCAGAAGGCTCTTTGATTGTAGGTGAACTATAAATCCCAGCAACTACAACTCCCAAATATCAAGGTCTATTTTCCGCAAACTCCACCAGTATTCACATTTGGGCATATTGAGCATTCATGCCAAGTTTGATCCATCAGATCCATCATTGTTTGAATCCACAGTGCACTGTGGATGTAGTTGTACTACAACTCCCAAACTCAAGGTCAATGCCCACCAAACCCTTCCAGTATTTTCTGTTGGTCATGGGAGTTTGTGCCAAGTTTGGTTCAATTCCATCATTGGTGGAGTTCTGAGGGATCTTTGATTGTAGGTGAACTTAAATCCCAGCAACTACAACTCCCAAATATCAGGGTCTATTTTCCCCAAACTCCACCAGTATTCACATTTGGGCACATTGAGGATTTGTGCCAAGTTTGGTCCAGATCCATCATTGTTTGAGTCCACAGTACACTGTGGATGTAGGTGAACTACAACTCCAAAACTCAAGGTCAATAGCCACCAAACCCTTCCAGTATTTTCTGTTGGTCATGGGAGTTGTGTGTACCAAGTTTGGTTCAATTCCATCATTGGTAGAATTCAGAATGATCTTTGATTGTAAGTGAACTATAAATCCCAGCAACTACAACTCCCAAATGACAAAATCAATGCCTTCCCCCCAACTGAACCAGTATTCCAGTTTGGGCGTCTGAGGTATTTGTGCCAAATTTGGTCCAGTGAACGAAAATACATTCTGTATACCAGATATTTACGTTATGATTTGTAACAGTAGGAAAACTAGTTATGAAGTAGCAACAAAAATAATGTTACGGTTGGGGTTCACCACAGCATGATAAACTGGATTAAGGGGTTATGGCATTAAGAAGGTTGGGAAATACTGTTCTATGTTATGAAAGGTTTCCACCCCAAAAGCTTTCAAAGGGTGCTTCTTGCAACTGAATGTTGAACACTTCCAAAGTCTTCTCTTTAGATCTTGTTGTGGTTCATAACCGGGTTCCATCTCCCCGTTTAATTTAAGAAGACTTGGAGAGCCCTAGATTTGCTTGAAACTCCATTCTATAGAGTTCAAGAACCCACATTCCGATTCCCTGTCTATGACAACTGGTTTTTCAAGTGTCTTTCCAATAAGAGAACACTCCTCTTTGGCTTTTAATGGACATGGAAGACAAGCAGGTGGGTGTGATGCTGAGGCAGCAATCTTTGGAATGAGAACTGTAATGTAACAAGTGTGTTGTCATTTGAAAATTATTAAAGGGCAAGTCACTCCAGAAATCAGAGAGTTTTGGTTCTGACCAGGTCCTACATGGCCTGGAAAGAGTTTTTCCCAAAGGCAGAACTACTCAACACCTTTGTTGCCTCAGTCTTCTCCCAAAATGAAATCAGTGTTCAACCTGAATTATATGGAGTGGACGGGGCAACAAAGGGAAAGGCAAACCAAAACAGGCAAAGAAGTATTCAAGGAATACCTGGCTACTCTAAATGTTTTCAAATGTTCAGTATGAGTAATATGGAGTGGATGAGGTAGCAAAGGGAAAGGCAAACCAAAACAGGTAAAGAAGTATTCAAGGAATACCTGGCTACTCTAAATGTTTTCAAGTGTTCAGCCCGAGTAATATGGAGTGGACGAGGTACCAAAGGGAAAGGCAAACCAAAACAAGTAAAGAAGTACTCAAGGCTACTCTAAATGCATTCAAGTTTTCAACTCCCAAAAGGAAACCAATGTTCAGCCTGTGAAATATGGAGGGAAGGAGGCAGCAAAGGGAAAGGTAAACCAAAATAGGTAAAGTAGTAGTCAAGGAATACTTGATTTCTCTAAATTCATGTCTTCAACTCCCAAAAGGAAATTAATGTTCAACCTGACTAACATGGAGTGAATGAGGTAGCAAAAGGAAAGGCAAACCAAAATAGGTAAAAAAATATTCCAGGAATACCTGGCTACTCTAAATGTTTTCAAGTTCTTACTCCCAAAAGGAAATCAGTGTTCAACCTGAGTAATATGGAGTGGAGGAGGCAGCAAAGGGGAAGGTAAATCGAAATAGGTAAACAAGTTGTCAAAGAATACCTGGCTACTCTAAATGCATTCAAGTTTTCAACTCCTAAAAGGAGATCAGTGTTCAACTTGAGCAATATGAAGTAGACGAGACAACAAAGGGGAAGGCAAACCAACATAGATAAAAAAGTAGTCAAGGAATACCTGGTTACTCTAAATGCATTCAAGTTTTCAACTCCCAAAAGGAAATCAGTGTTCCACCTGAGTAATATGGAGTGAAGGAGGCAGCAAAGGGAAAGGCAAATCAAAATAGATAAATAAATAGTCAAGGAATACCTGGCTACTCTAAATGCACTCAAGTTTTCAACTCCAAAAGGAAATTAGCGTTCAGCCCGAGTAATAGAGAATGGATGAGGCAGCAAAGGGAAAGGAAAACCAAAATAGTTAGTTAAGGAATTCCTGGCTACTCTAAATGCGTTCGAGTTTTCAATTCCCAAAAGGAAATCCATGTTCAGCCCGAGTAATAGAGAATCGACAAGGCAGCAAAGGGAAAGGAAAACCAAAATAGTTAGTTAAGGAATTCCTGGCTACTCTAAAATGCATTCCAGTTTTCAACTCCCCAAAGGAAATCAGTGTTTAACCTGAGAAATATGGAGTGGACAACACAAAAATGATGTAAACAAAATAGGTAAAGAAGTTGTCAAGGAATATCTGACTACTCTAAATGCATTCAAGTTTTCAACTCCCAAAAGGAAATCAGTGTTCCACTTGAGTAATATGGAGTGGAGGAGGCAGCAAAAAGAAAAGCAAACCAAAATAGGTAAATAAATAGTCAAGGAATACCTGGCTATTCTAAATGCATTCAAGTTTTCAACTCCAAAAGGAAATTAGTGTTCAGCCCGAGTAATAGAGAATGGACAAGGCAGCAAAGGGAAAGGAAAACCAAAATAGTTAGTTAAGGAATTCCTGGCTACTCTATAATGCATTCAAGTTTTCAACTCCCCAAAGGAAATCAGTGTTCAACCTGAGCAATATGGAGTGGACAAGACAAAAAAGATGTAAACAAAAATAGTTAAAGAAGTGGTCAAGGAATACCTGACTACTATAAATGCATTCAAGTTTTCAACTCTCCAAAGAAAATCGGTGTTCTACCTGAGTAATTCGGAGATGATGAGGCAACAAAGGGAAAGGCAAACTAAAATAGGTAAAGAAGTAGTCAAGGAATACCTGGCTACTCTAAATGCATTCAAGTTTTCAACTCCCCAAAGGAAATTAGTGTTCAACCTGAGTAATATGGAGTGGACGAGGCAGCAAAGGGAAAGGCAAACCAAAATAGGTAAAGAAGTAGGCAAGGAATACCTGGCTACTCTAAATGCATTCAAGTTTTCAACTCCCAAAAGGAAATTAGTGTTCAACCTGAGTAATATGGAGTGGACAAGGCAGCAAAGGGAAAGGAAAACCAAAATAGTTAGTCAAGGAATTCCTGGCTACTCTACAATGCATTCGAGTTTTCAACTCCCCAAAGGAAATCAGTGTTTAACCTGAAAAATATGGAATGGACAAGACAAAAATGATGTAAACAAAATAGGTAAAGAAGTGGTCAAGGAATACCCGACTACTATAAATGCATTCAAGTTTTCAAGTGTCCTAAGAAAATTGGTGTTCTACCTGAGTAACATGGAGTGGACAAGGCAGCAAAGGGAAAGACAAACTAAAATAGGTAAAGAAGTAGTCAAGGAATGCCTGGCCACTCTAAATCCATTCAAATTTTCAACTCCCCAAAGGAAATCAGTATTCTACCTGAGTAACATGGACGAGGCAGCAAAGCAAAAGGCTAACCAAAATAGGTAAAGAAGTGGTCAAGGAATACCTGGCTACTCTAAATCCATTCAAGTTTTCCAACTCCCAAAAGGAAATCATTGTTCAGCGTGATTAATACGGAGTGGAGGAGGCAGAAAAAGGAAAGGCAAACCAAAATAGGTAAAGATGTAGTCAAGGAATACTTGATTACTCTAAATGCATTCACATTTTCAACTCCAAAAGGAAATCAGTGTTCAACCTGAGTAATATGGAGTGGACGAGGCAGTAAAGGGAAAGACAAATCAAAATAGGTAAATAAATGGTCAAGGAATACCTGGTTACGCTAAATACATTCAAGTTTTCAACTGTGAAAAAGGAAAGCAGTGCTCAATCTGAGTAATATGGAATGGACGAGGCAGCAAAGGGAAATGCAAACCAAAATAGGTAAAGAAGTAGTCAAGGCTACTCTAAATGAATTCAGGTTTTCAACTCCCAAAAGGAAATCAGTGTTCAGCCTGTAAAATATGGAGTGGAGAAGGCAGCAAATGGAAAGGTAAACCAAAATAGGTAAAGAAGTAGTCAAGGAATACCTGGCTACTCTAAATGCATTCAAGTTTTCAACTCCCCAAAGGAAATTAGTGTTCAACCTGAGTAATATGGAGTGGATGAGGCAGCAAAGGAAAGGCAAACCAAAATAGTAAAGAAGTACTCAAGGCTACTCTAAATGCATTCAGGTTTTCAACTCCCAAAAGGAAATCAGTGTTCAGCCTGTAAAATATGGAGTGGAGGAGGCAGCAAAGGGAAAGGTAAACCAAAATAGGTAAAGAAGTAGTCAAGGAATACATGGCTACTCTAAATGCATTCAAGTTTTCAATTCCCAGAATTTCTAACCGTTTGACAAGCAGTGAGATTGTGCACCAGTAATTTTAAGTCTCAAGACCACCGTAAGTTTGGGAGAAGACCACCTTCTCACCTGAGAGCATAAATACACTATAAGCAAGCTTCAGCTTTAGCATTTAGCCCCAAATCCCTGTGCGGCCTCCTCCATTTTGCCAAGATGTCTCCACCACACCCAGACAAAGGTAGCGTGCTCCTTTTACATGTGCCATACCATTTAATAAAGCTCACTGAATGTAATTATGGTGTGTCACTGCAGAAAAAAAGAAGGCGAAGAGCAAAGAGTCTACTTAACTAAGCTCTTCCAGGTGGTTGCAAAATGTAAGGCAAGAACGAACTTGCAACCTCCAACATTAGTCTCAAAGCTGTTTCTAAACTCCTGCAGAAAAAGGGGGAAAGGCAGCTTCCCAGCTGTAACAGGTCTGGCATGAGATCTAACTGGGGTGGGGTAGAAGAGAGGTACCACACCTATTGACTCCTATTGCGGGGGAACATTTCTTTCCTAGAGGAGGGTGTGTTCCCAAATTAGGATGAAGCATTATTCAATCCAGACTGAAAGGAGAGCAATGCCCAGGCACATGGCACATGGCGGCTACTTGCCGGATATGAGCCCCATCACCAAAAGTGGAGACACTCTCGAACCTGTTTTACCACCTGAGCAAGTTTCTCCCACTAACTTTCACAGTAATTCAGAAAAATATGAAGAACCAGTTTCAGGCATCCCGCAAAGCCAGACAATTGGTATTTTTCCATCTGACTTCAAACTGCTCTTTAACAACAAAAATGGGTAAAAAGGACGAGTCAGACTCGTATTGCGTGTTATTAAAACTGAACAAACTTTCCACCCCAACAGCCAAATATGGGAAAGATTCTATACGTCATACATTTGTTTGGAGACTCAATAAAGGCTGTCCATAGAATTGTAATTGTTTGGGGGGTGAGTCCCTCTGCAAAGGTAGAGAAGATGGGGATATAAAAGTTTTAAATAATAATGACTACACAATCTGAGCTTCCTAATGCCGTGACCCATTAATACAGTTCTTCAAGTTCTGGTGATCCCCAACCATAACATTATTTTAGTTGCTACTTCATAACTATAATTTTGCTACTGTTATGAATCGTCATGTAAATATCTGATATGCAGAATGTATTTTCAGTCACTGGACCAAATCTGGCACTAATACCCAATACACCCAAATTTGAATACTGGTTGGGTTGTGGACGATTGATTTTGTCATTTGGGAGATGCAGTTGCTGGGATTTATAGTTCACATAGTATCAAAGAGTGTTCTGAACTCCAGCAACAATGGAACTGAATCAAACTTGGCACACAGAACTCCCATGACCAACAGAAAATACTGGAAGGGTTTGGTGGGCATTGAGCTTGAGTTTTGGAGTTGTAGACTCAAACAATGATGGATCTGATGGACCAAACTTGGCGCAAATACTCAATATGTCCAATTGTGAACATTGGTAGGCTTTGGGGAAAATAGACCTAGAGATTTGGATGTTACAGTGGCCTTCAACTCCCAGAAATCCTAACAGCTGGTAAACTGGCTGGGATTTCTGGAAGTTGCAGGCCAAAACACCTGGGGACCCACAGGTTGAGAACCACTGCATAGACCATCTAGTACAACAATATCTTATTGAAAAATACTCCACCTATGCACTGCTGCCCTGAGACTAGGATCTGGAAAAATGGCTTCAAACAACAGGAAAGGGTTTGGTGGGCATTGACTTTGAGTTTTGGAGTTGTAGATCACCTAAATCCAGAGAGCACCGAGGACTCAAATAATGATGAATCCCAGCAACTCCCAAGTGTCAAGGTCTATTCTACCCAAACTCCAGCATTGTTCATATTTGGGCATATTGGGTATCTGTGCCAAGTTTGGTCCAATCCATCATTGTTTGAGTCCACAGTGCTCTCTGGATGTACGTGAACGACAACTCCCAAACCCAAGGTCAATGTCCACCAGACTCTTCCAGTCTCTTCTGTTGGTCATGGGAGTTCTGTGTACCAAGTTTGGTTCAATTGTCGGTGGAGTTCCGAATGTTCTTTGATTGTAGGTGAACTATAAATCCCAGCAACTCCATCTCCCAAATGTCAAGGTCTAGTTTGGTTCAATTCCATCATTGGTGGAGTTCAGAATGCTTCTTGACTGTAGGTGAACTCCCAAATGACAAAATCAACCCCCTCCAAGCCCACCAATACTCCAATTTGAGCGTATTGGGTATTTGTGCCCAATTTGGTCCAGTGAACGAAAATACATCCTGTATACCAGATATTTACATTATGATTTGTAACGGTCGCAAAATCAGTTATGAAGTAGCATTGAAAATGTTATGGTTGGGGTCACCACAACATGAGGAACAGTATTAAGGGGTCGTGGCATTAGGAAGGTTGAGAATCACTTTCCTAAACGGTTCAGGCCCAGACTATTTGCAGAATTGCATCTCCGCATACAAACTGGTTTGAGCATTGCGATCTGCGGAGGAGGCCCTACTCTTGGTCCCACCCCCGTCTCAAGCACAGTTGGGAACAAGGGAGGGGTCTTCTCCGTGGTTGCTCCATACTTCTAGAACTACGAATGTTGAGACCACTGATCTAAGGAATGGGAGACGACAGCTGTGGTTGTCCAAACCACAAATATTCTGGTCCTTGTGACAAAGACAGCATCTGTAACGAAAACGTAAACAAAGGCCATCTAGAATGTGTCTATACCAGGCATGGACAAACTTCGGCCCTCCAGGTGTTTTGGACTTCAACTCCCACAATTCCTAACAGCCGGTAGGCTGTTAGGAATTGTGGGAGTTGAAGTCCAAAACACCTGGAGGGCCGAAGTTTGTCCATGCCTGGTCTACACTGTAGAATTAATACACTTTGATACCACTTATATTGTCACATCTCAATGAAAAACTGGGGTTTGTAGTTTGGCAGAGAAGGTTAAAACACTTATCAAAACTCCAACTCCATAGCAATGAGCCACGGCAGTCAAAGTGGTATCAAACTGCATTAACTCTACATTGTAGATGGTACTTTTGAAGTCACCGAAGTTGGGCGATCGCTGGAAATGTGTCTCCATGTGGCAGAGAAAGCACAGCAGGCCTTTGTGGAGGGTGAGCCTCGCTTGCCAAAGGGTTCCAAAGCGAAAGTCAAAAGCGCAGTCTAGTGTTTGCCTTCTTGCATCAGCCCCAAGTTAACCCTCCGCTGCCCTCACCTGCAACAGCACTCGGTCCAGGGGCTCGGCTTTGCTCAGGCCTTCGGGGGTTAATCCGGTGACCTCCTGGCATTGGTCGTCCAGCTCCAAGTTGTCCGCTTTGACCAGGCATTTGTGCAGGGTCCCTACCTGAAAATGTTTAACAAAGCGGGAGGAGGTGGGAAAGGGACGGGAGCAGAGCAGGGAGAAGGAAGAGTCAATACAACTAGGAGTTGGAAACAATGCAAAGGCTTGCATTGCTGGTTTTTAAGTGACTGCAATATACAACCCTTACTTTTAAAAATACACATTTAGCAATTTGACAAAGCCCAGGATCTTTAGATCACCTGCCTTCAAAACAACTCCTGCCATGCAAAGAGTGACCCAGCTAGTATGTTTATATGGAAGGAAGAGAAACTATAGGGTTGACTCCAACTCCCATCACCCTCAAACAAAAGCTACAGCTGATGGGAACCAAAGTCAACACAATCCTCATTTGGAGTAGCAACAGGTTCCTTATCTTAGTTTTAGCTAAACCTTAATGAGAAAGAGGCCCCATGTACACTGCCATATAATGCATTATATGGTCTACACCAGGTATGGGCAAACTTGGACCCTCCAAGCATTTTGGGACTTCAGCTCCTACAATTCCTGACAGACTCAGGCCCTTTCCTTTCCCCCCTCAGCCTCTTAAGCCCATATACAATGCCATATTTACACTCAGCCCATGTACACTGCCATATAATTACTCAGCCCATGTACACTGCCATATAATGTATTATGGGCAAACTTGTACACTTCAAACATTTTGGAGTTCAGCTCCCACAATTCCTAACAGCCTCAGGCCCTTTCCTTTCCCCCCTCAGCCACTTAAGCCCATGTGCACTGCCATATGTACACTCAACCCATGTACATTGCCATATAATGCATTATATGGTCTACACCAGGTATGGGCAAACTTGGACCCTCCAAGCGTTTCAGACTTCAGCTCCCACAATTCCTGACAGCCTCAGGCCCTTTCCTTTCCCCCCTCAGCCATTTAAGCCCATTTACACTGCCATATGTACACTCAGCCCATGTACATTGTCATATAATGCATTATATGGTCTACACCA
Organism: Anolis sagrei ordinatus; assembly: GCF_025583915.1. Taxonomy (NCBI): domain Eukaryota; kingdom Metazoa; phylum Chordata; class Lepidosauria; order Squamata; family Anolidae; genus Anolis; species Anolis sagrei. Next base: position 9,825,098 of record NW_026847993.1, on the reverse strand, counting down.
GGTATGGGCACACTTGGACCCTCCAAGCATTTTGGACTTCAGCTCCCACAATTCCTGACAGCCTCAGGCCCTTTCCTTTCCCCCTTCAGCCACTTAAGCCCATGTACAATACCATATGTACGCTCAGTCCATGTACACTGCCATATAATGTATTATATGGTCTATACCAGGCATAGGCAAACTTCAGCCCTCCCTTCAGGTGTTTTGGACTTCAGCTCCCACAATTCCTAACAGCCCCAGGCCCTTTACTTTACTTTCTCAGCCGCTTAAGCCTGAGACTTAGGAATTATGGGAGCTGAAGTCCAAAACATTTAAGAGGACTGAAGTTTGCCATGCCTGGTCTACATTGGTCCATATAATGCTGTTCATTGTGGTAAACAGCCTTACATGGGTCTATGATGATCATATAATGCAGTTGCAGCTGGGTTTTGTGAAGAGACAGAGGTCCCGTCTACACTGCCATATAATCCAGATTATCTAATAGTGGCTTGCTGTGAGTTTTCTGGGCTGTCTGGCCATGTTCCATACATGTTCCATCTCAGCCACAGTGGTCAATGCCATGGAGAATGGAACTTGTAGTCTGAAGGCATCTGGACAAACAAAAAGTGCAATTTTGGATTGAACCAAAGGTTTGGTCCAACTTTTTGTTCACGTGAGTGTTCATGCTGACAGAAAGTACATAAACAGGACTGCAAGTGCATCCTCTATGGACATTTTCCAGCATCCGATACATGCAAGCACATAGAATGCGATATGGAGGTATCGTAGTATCGATGGTCCCATCCACCATAAATTTATCCAATCCAACAAAACTAGAAATATGTGGCTACCAAAAGGATGGGCATAACACTCTCTGTGTTGTCGAAGGCTTTCATGGCTGGAATCACTGGGTTGCTGTGAATTGTTTGGGCTGTATGGCCATGTTCCAGAAGCATTATCTCCTGACACACAGCCCTCCATCCCAAAATATCAAGGCAGAAAACCCCACAATATCTGCTTTGAACTGGGTTATCTGAGTCCACACTCAGAAAATGTGGGATTTTGTGCCTTTTTTATATTATTAGAATTATTATAATATAATAATGTAATCTATATAAATAAAAATGTAATGTTCGTTTGCGGGATTAACAGAACTCAAAAACCACTGGACGAATTGACACCAAATTTGGACACAAGACACCTAACAATGCAATGTATGTCCTTCACTCAAAAAAAATTGATTTTGTCATTTAGGAGTTGTAGTTGCTGGGATTTATAGTTCACCTACAATCAAAGAGCATTCTGAACCCCACCAATGATGGAATTGAACTAAACTTGGCACACAGTTCTCCCATGACCAAGAGAAAGTACTGGAAGGGTTTGGTGGGCAGTGTCCTTTGGTTTTGAGTTTTGGACTTGTAGTTCACCTACATCCAGAGATCACTGTGGACTCAAACGGGTGGATCTGGACCAAACTCTACACGAATACTCAATATGCCCAAATATGAACACTGGTGGAGTTTGGGGAAAATAGAATCTTGACATTTGGGAGTTGTAGTTGCTGGGATTTATAGTTCACCTACAATCACAGACCATTCTGAACCCCACCAATGATAGAATTGGGCCAAATCTCCCACACACCCATGTGGGCCACAGCAACGCGTGGCAGGGGATGGCTAGTACAATATAATATTAATAATAGTAATACAATATTATAATTATATATATTTATATTACATGTAATATTACTAATAATATTACAATATAACGGTGTAGTACAATATAGTAATATATAATACTGATATTGTACTATGCTAATAATTTAATATATTGTACACACACACACACACACGTATATGTGTGTGTGTATGTGTGTGTGTATGTGTGTGTGTGTGTGTGTGTGTGTGTGTGTATCTATATATATATATATATATATATATATATATATATATATATAGTAAGCTGCTCTGAGTCCCCTTTGAGGTGAGAAGGGCGGCATATAAACGTCGTAAACAAACAAATCAATAAATATTCTGGGATATTTGCCATGTATGTGTACTGTGATCCGCCCTGTATGTGTACTGTGAGTCCCCTTTGGGGTGAGAAGGGCAGTATATAAATGTCGTAAATAAATAAATAAATAAATAAATATTTTGGGATATTTCCCATGCATGTGTACTGTGATCCGCCCTGAGTCCCCTTCGGGGTGAGAAGGAATATAAAGAAATTATTGTTATTATTATTATTATTATTGACACAAAAGCACAGTATGTCACAGCAAACGAGATCTCTATGCTGGATTTTGTATCACAAAATCACAAGTCGAACACTTCCCAAGCGTCTAGGACTGTGTGATGTATTTTCGAATGATGCGCGCAGATCCAAGTCAGGTGGCCTTTTGCAGTTGACAGATCGTGGTTTTGTCGATGTTTATTGTTTTCAATATACAATGATATGTATTATTAATAATAATATTAATAATATGTATTATTACTATTATTATTGGGCTGTGTGGAAGGGCCCTATGAGAGAACGCTTCTGGAACATGGCTATACAGCCTGGAAAACTCACAGCAACCCAGTGATATTTGCCACAAAAGCCTTCGACAACGCAACAACAATAATATTTGTGTAGCACTCAAAAATGAGTCTGATGTTCAGATAGTAATGAGTCAAACGGGCATTTTTAGAGTCCTCGAAACAGTCTTGATACAACTTCTGAAAAGTTTTAAATCTTCCCAAAGACATATAAAGCAAGGCCAAAATCTGATAATGACGAAATTCCCGTAATTCCAATCTATCTGTTTTGAGAAACAGTCTTGATACAACTTTTGAAAAGTTTTAAAACTTTCTAAAGACATATAAAGCAAGGCCAAAAACTGATAATGAGAAAATCACTTTTTTCCGTAATTCTAATCTATACGTTTTGAGAACAATTTTGAAGTCTAATCTCCCCAACTTTTGAAAAGTTTTAAAACTTTCCAAAGACATATAAAGCAAGGCCAAAATCTGATAATGACAAAATCACTCTTTTCCGTAATTCCAATCTATCTGTTTTGAGAACAAAATTGAAGTCCCAACTTTTGAAAAGTTTTAAAACTTCCAAAATCCACATGAAGAGAGGCCAAAATCGGAGAATGACGAAGACACAATTTTCTGTCGTTACGATATATATGTTTTGAGAACAATTTTGAAGTCCAATCTCCCCAACTTTTGAAAAGTTTTAAAACTTTCCAAAGACATATAAAGCAAGGCCAAAATCTGATGATGACGAAATCACTCTTTTCCATAATTCCAATCCATCTGTTTTGAGAACAATTTTGAAGTCCCAACTTTTGAAAAGTTTTAAAACTTCCAAAATCCACACGAAGCGAGGCCAAAATCGGAGAACGACGAAGCTACTCTTTTCCATCGTTACGATATATCTGTTTTGAGAACAATTTTGAAGTTTAAAACTCTAAAAATAGTAATATAAGAGCAGGAAAGGGCTACGTATTTGGCTCAAGCAGCTTACTTTCTCCCTCCGCGACATGATTCTGGGAGGAAAGTCCAAGAGAAAAAAGAGACCCCACATGGATTCGGATACGAAAGATCTCCAATTTTCCCCAAATATTATAAGAAAGGGAGGGAAATAAAGAGAAAGAAGGGGACGTGGATTGGGATATGGATTATATTTCGGAAAGGGGGAAAAAAGAGGGTGGGAAGCCATACCTTCTTGCTGTGTAGGTCCACAACTTGCCACACCAAGAGAATTAGTTCCCGCTCATCGGACCCCAGTTTAGCCCCCAATGCACCAGCGGTTGCCCCATACAAGACCACCAGAGCCTCACTGTGCGGAGAAGCCGTCATGGCCACAGAAGGAAGGAGGGAAGAACAGCTAAAAAGCAGAGATGTTTACATATATATGTATCAAACACATCATAAAATGCAACAAGAGGAGAAAGAGAAGCATATACAACAACACAAACTCCAACCTCCCATCCAAACAACTCAAGGCTCATCCCATTGAACTCAATTTGGGAAAGTGAGCCCCATAATTGCACCATTCCTTGTATTATCCTTGTATCTTACCTGCTTTTTGGAGTTGCTCCTGGATGAAAAATAGGTAACCCAAGTTTTAATAACAGGTGGTTTTCTCTCCTTCTGACCTCATCATGGCAGGAGCTGACTCTTTGCTTTGCAAAAGGGGAAAAAATACAAAAAATAATACAGCCCTCTTTTTTCCCCTTCTTCTCTTCTTTCTTCCTCTGTTACCTGCCCAGGAGTGAGGCCACGTGATGCTGTCAATCAACCCCAAGGGGCCACGCTATTGGCCCTCAGCAAAGGCAAGGGCGGGGCCCAGAGGCAATTAAAGCCTACCTGGTGGGGAGGGGCCTTACCTTTTTTTAATTTTTTTGGGGGGGGAGAGAATGCAAAAAAAAAAAAATACTCCTCCCTTCCTCATGTTATTTCCAACTCCAGGAAGTGCCTTAACCTGCTTTCTGGCTGCTCCTCTTCACCTTTATTCTTTTTTTTTCTTCTTCCCCTCCTTCTCTCTTTCTTTTCTCCTTTGCTTCCAGGAGGCTTTTATCAGGCTGAGGAATGCAACCCTCTCTTCCAATATTTTCCTTGCTTCAAGGCATGAAAGGGGCCTCCTGGGATCCCTTCCCTCCCACWGCACCTATAGACATACATAGATGGATGCTTGGTTATTTATTATGACTATTTGTTTGGTTGCWTGCTGCAAGTGGCTTCTGGTGTGAGAGAATCAACCATCTATTTTATTTATGTATTTATTGATTTACTAACYGTCCCCTGCCACGCATTGCTGTGGCCCACATGGGGGTTCTGTGTGGGAGGTTTGGCCCAATTCTATYGGTGGGGTTTGGAATGCTCTGTGATTAAWGKTGAACTACAACTCCAAAACCAAAGGACACTGCCCACCAAACCCTTCCAGTATTTTCTSTTGRTCATGGGAGAACTGTGTGCAAAGTTTGGTTCCATTCCATCATTGGTGGGGTTCAGAATGYTCTGTGATTGTAAGTGAACTATAAATCCCAGCAACTACAACTCCCAAATGTCAAGATTCTGTTTTCSCCAAATTCCACCRGTGTTCATATTTGGGCATATTGAGTATTCGTGTAGAGTTTGGTCCAGATCCATCATTGTTTGAGTGATCGCTGGATGCAGGTGAACAACAACTCCAAAACCRAAGGACACTGCCCACCAAACCCTTCCAGTATTTTCTCTTGGTCATGGGAGAACTGTGTGTCAAGTTTGGTTCAATTCCATCATTGGTGGGGTTCAGAATGCTCTGCGATTTAGGTGAACTATAAATCTCAGCAACTACAACTCACAAATGTCAGACTCTATTTTCCCTACACTCCACCAATGTTCACATTTGGGCATATTGAGGCTTCATGCCAAGTTAGGTCCAGATCCATCATTGTTTGAGTCCACAGTGATCTCTGGATATAGGTGAACTACAACTCCAAAACCAAAGGACACTGCCCACCAAACCCTTCCAGTATTTTCTGTTGGTCATGGGAGAACTGTGTGCTAAGTTTGATTCAATTCCATCGTTGGTGGGGTTCAGAATGCTCTTTGATTATAGGTGAACTATAAATCCCAGCAACTACAACTCCCAAATGCCTAGGTCTATTTTCCCCAAACCCCACTAGTGTTCACAATTAGGCATATTGAGTATTCATGTAGAGTTTGGTCCAGATCCATCATTGTTTGAGTCCACAGTGATCTCTGGATGCAGGTGAACTACAATTTCAAAACAAAAGGACACTGCCCACCAAACCCTTCCATCTCCCGTTGGTCATGGGAGAACTGTGTGCCAATTTTGGTTCAATTCCATCGTTGGTGGAATTCAGAATGCTCTTTGATTGAAGGTGAACTATAAATCCTAGCAACTACAACTCCGAAATGACAAAATCATTTTTTTGAGTGAAGGACATACATTGGGTTGTTAAGTGTATCGTGTCCAAATTTGGTGTCAAGTGGTCCAGTGGTTTTTGAGTTCTGTTGATCCCACAAACAAACATTACATTTTTATTTATATAGATGATGATGATGATGATGATTATTATTATTATTATTATTTACTAGCTGGCGTTGCCTGAAGCTAATAATAATAATAATAATAATAATAATAATAATAATAATAATAAAAATCACATGTATGTGTATAATTTTACAAAATGCATTAGGTTGTGGGTGAACTACAACTCACATCATGCCAGGTTAACCCCAAGAAACTCCATCAATACTTAAAGTTTCTTATGTTGGGCAAGTTTGTTCTAGACGCATCATTGGTAGGGTTCAATGTGCTCTCTGGTTCCAGGTAAACTACAACTCCCACTATGGTGAGTCGGTCCCCTCAAGGCCCTCCAGCAGGTTGAGTTAGTCATAGGGGTTTTGTGTGCCAAGTTTGGTCCAAGTCCATCATGGGTGGAGGTCACAGTTTCTCTGGTTGTGGGTGAACTACAACTCCCCAATGATAACTCCAAGAATCCTATGGTGAGTTAGTCCCCTCAAGGCCCTCCAGTAGGTTGAGTTAGTCATGGGGGTTATGTGTGTCAAGTTTGGTCCAAGTCCATCATGGGTGGAGGTCACAGTTTCTCTGGTTGTGGGTGAACTACAACTCCCCAATGATAACTCCAAGAATCCTATGGTGAGTTAGTCCCCTCAAAGCCCTCCAGTAGGTTGAGTTAGTCATGGGGGTTCTGTGTGTCAAGTTTGGTCCAAGTCCATCATGGGTGGAGGTCACAGTTTATCTGGTTGTGGGTGAACTACAACTCCCCAATAATATCCCATTACATTGAGCCATGGCAGTCAAAGTGGTGACAAACTGCATTAATTCTACAGTGAAAATGCACAACAATTTCAAACAATTTCTTCCTCCTCGGTGGAGATGAATGGACTCCAGGAATTTGGAAGGTGGAAGATTTTGCATCACAGCCAAGCCACTTTGGCACAGGTGCTGCTCTTTTGCAGAACTGGGGTTACTGGGTGATTCTGCAGGTGATCCACTAGCAACTCTTCTGCAAAGGGGAGAAAAGTAGCTTTGGATAGTAAAAAGGGCAGAATTTCAGCTGTTTGGGGGGCAAGCGAAGCATCAGGCTGGCTTCTCAAACTATTAGTTTTGTTTCACTTCAAATCAATAGAAATTTTTTTTTGAAAAAGTCATTTCTGTAATTATACAAAAAATATTTGAAAAAGTCATTTTTGTAATTATACAAAATGCATGAGGTTGTGTGTGAACAACAACTCACATCATGCCTGGATTACCCCGAGAAACTCCATTAGTACTTGTTATGTTGGGCAAGTTTGCTCCAGATGCAACATTGGTGGGGTTCAGTGTGCTCTCTGGCTGTAAGGTAAACTACAACTCCCACTGTGGTGAGTCAGTCCTCTCAAACTCCTCCAGTAGGTTGAGTTAGTCATGGAGGTTCTGTGTGCCAAGTTTGGTCCAGGTCCACCATGGGTGGAGGTCATAGTTTCTCTGGTTGTGGGTGAACTACAACTCCCAGAAAGGAAGGCCAGTCCCACCCCAAACCCCTCCAGTAATCAAATTTCAGCATATCAGGTTTGTGTGCCAAGATTTTTCCAGATGCATCGGTGTTTGGGTTCACAGTGCTTTCTGGATGTAGGTGAACTACAACTCCCAGAAAGGAAGGTCAGTTCCTCCCAAACCCCTCTAGTAATCAAATTTCAGCATATCAGGTTTGTGTGCCAAGTTTTTCCAGATCGATCGGTGTTTGGGTTCACAGTGCTCTCTGGATGTAGGTGAACTACAACTCCCCCAAATCAAGGTGAATCTTCCCCAAAGACCTCCAGTAGATTTTTGCTGGTCATGAGGGCTCAGTGTGCCAAGTTTGGTCCAGGTCCATCCTGGGTGGAGCCGAGGTCACAGTTTCTCTGGTTGTGGGTGAACTACAACTCCCAGAAAGGTAGGTCAGTTCCTTCCAAACCCCTCCAATAATCAAATTTCAGCATATCAGGTTTGTGTGCCAAGGTTTTTCCAGATCCATCGGTGTTTGGGTTCACAGTGTTCTCTGAATGTAGGTGAACTATAACTCCCCCAAATCAAGGCGACTCTTCCCCAAAGACATCCAGTAGTTTTTTGCTGGTCATGAGGGCTCTGTGTGCCAAGTTTGGTCCAATTCTATCATTGGTGGAGTTCAGAGTGCCCATTGATTGCAGGTGAACTATAAATCCCAGTACCAACAACTCCAAAATGTCCAGGCCAATTTGCCTCAAAACCCACCAGTATTCAAATTTGGGCATATTGGGTATGCATGCAAAGTTTGCCCCAGATTCACTATTGTTTGGGTTCATAGTTTGCTCTATGGATGTAGGTGAACTACAACTCCAAAACGCAAGGTCAATGCCCATCAAACCTTTCCAGTATTTTCTGTTGGTGTTGGGAGTTCTGTGTGTGAAGTTTGGTTCAATTCCATCGTTGGTGGGGTTCAGAATACTCTTGGAATGTCCAGGTGACATTTTCCCCAAACTCCACCAGTGTTCACATTGGGGCATATTAAGTATTCGTGCCAAGTTTGGTCCAGCTCCATCATTGTTTGAGTCCACAGTGCTCTCTGGAGGGATCCCAGCAACTACAACTCCCAAGTGTCAAGGTCTATTTCCCCTAAACTCTAGCAGTGTTCACATTTTGGCATATTGAGTATCTGCGCCAAGTTCGATTCAAATCCATCATTGTTTGATTCCAAAGTGCTCTCTGGATGTAGGTAAACTACAACTCCAAAACTCAAGCTCAATGCCCACCAAACCCTTCCAGTATTTTCTGTTGGTCATGGGAGTTCTCTGTGCCAAGTTTGGTTCAATTCCATCGTTGGTGGGGTTCAGAATGCTCTTTGTGAACACTGGCAGAGTTTGGGGGAAATAGACTTGTCATTTGGGAGTTGTAGTTGCTGGGATTTATAGTTCACCTACAATCAAAGAGCATTCTGAACTCCACCAATGATGGAGTTCAGTTGGCAAACGGTTGGCAAACAGAACTCCCGTGACCACCATAAAATACTGAAAGGGTTTGGTGGGCGTTGACCTTGAATTTTGGAGTTGTAGTTCACCTACATCCAGAGAGCACTGTGGACTCAAACAATGATGGAGCTTGACCAAACTTGGCCCAAATATTCAATATGCCCAAATGTGAACACTGGCAGAGTTTGGGGAAAATAGACCTTGACATTTGGGAGCTGTAGTTGCTGGGATTTATAGTTCACCTACAATCAAAGAGCATTGTGAACTCCACCAGTGATGGAATTGAACCAAACTTGGCACACAGAACTCCCATGCCCAACAGAAAATACTGGAAAGATTTGGTGGGCATTGACTTTTGGAGTTGTAGTTCACCTACATCCAGAGAGCACTGTGGATTCAAAGAATGTTGGAGCTGGACCAAACTTGGCATAGAGCATTCTGAACTCCAGAATAGAGCATTCTGGAGTTCAGAATGCTCTATGCCCAAATGTGAACACTGGTGGAGTTTGGGGGAAATTGACTTGTCATTTGGGAGTTGTAGATGCTGGGATTTATAGTTCACCTACAATCAAAGAGCATTCTGAACTCCACCAATGATGGAATTGAACCAAAGTTGGCAGACAGAACTCCCATGACCACCAAAAAATACTGGAAGGGTTTGGTGGGTGTTGACCTTGAGTTTTGGAGTTGTAGTTCACCTACATCCAGAGAGCACTGTGGACTCAAAGAACGTTGGAGCTGGACCAAACTTGGCATGAATATTCAATATGCCCAAATGTGAACACTGAACCAAACTTGGCACACAGAACTCTCATGCCCAACAGAATATACTGGAAGGGTTTGGTGGGCATCGACCTTTAGTTTTGGACTCTACCAATGATGGATCTGGACCAAACTTGGCACGAATATTCCATATGCCCAAATATGAACAGAGATGGAGTTTGGAGGAAATAGACCTTGACATTTGGGAGTTGTAGTTGTAGTTGCCGGGATTTATAGTTCACCTATAAATGAAAGAGTATTCTGAACCTCACCAATGATAGAATTGGGCCAAACTTCCCACACAGAACCCCCATGACCAACAGAGTGGGCCACAGCAACACGTGGCAGGGGATGGCTTGTGTATGTGTGTGTGTATATAATGTAATGTTCATTTGTGGGATTAACAGAATTCAAAAACCACTGGACGCATTGACAAATTTGGACAGACACCTAACAACCCAATGTATGTCCTTCACTAAAAAAAAAATGATTTTGTCATTTCGGAGTTCTAGTTGCTGGGATTTATAGTTCACCTACAATCAAAGAGCATTCTGAACCCCACCAACGATGGCATTGAACCAAACTTGGCACACAGTTCTCCCATGACTAACAGATAATACTGGAAGGGTTTGGTGGGAAGTGTCCTTTGGTTTTGGAGTTGTAGTTCACCGACATCCAGAGAGCACTTTGGACTCTACCATAGAATCATAGAATCAAAGAGTTGGAAGAGACCTCATGGGCCATCCAGTCCAGCCCCATTCTGCCAAGAA
>NW_026847993.1:9776016-9814305 GCF_025583915.1 Anolis sagrei ordinatus | reverse complement strand
AACCCAGATAATCTGCTTTGAACTGGGTTATGTGGCAGTGTAGACTCATAAAATCCATAAAATCTGCATTTTGCCCGTGTGTATTTGTTCTATGTATTTTATATGTGTTTTGTTTTATCATGCTGTTTTAACCATGTGGTTTCCCGCCTTGGGTCTCAAGGAAAGGCAGCTAATACATTTCTTCCTCTTCTTCCCCTTCCTTTTGCTTTTCTTCTTCCTCGCCTTCCTCTTTTCCTCTTCTTCCTCTTCCTCATCGTTCTTTTCTTCTTCCTCCTCTTTTTCTTCCTCTTCCTCCTCTTTTTCTCCTCTTCTTTTCTTCTTCTTCCTCCCCTTCTTCCTCTTCCTTCTCCTCTTCTTTCTCTTCCTCCTCTTTCTTTTCTTCCTCCTCCTCTACCTCATCTTCCTCTTCTTCTTCCTCCTTTCCTCTTCTTTCTTTTCTTCCTCTTCCCCTCTCTTTCTTCTTTAACCTTCTCTTATTCTTCTTATTCCTCCTCCTGCTCCTCCTCTTCTTCTTCCTCTCCTCGTCCTCTTCTTCTTCCAATAACTTTTCTTCTTCCTCCTCCTCTTCATCCTCCCTCATCCTCTTCTTCCTGCTCGTCTTCTTCCTCTCTTCCTTCTCTTCCTCCTCCTCTTCTTCTTGCTCATCTTCTTCCTCCTCTTCCTCCTTCTCTTCTTCCTGCTCCATTTTCTTCCTCCTCTCTTCCTCCTCCTCCTCTTCTTCCACCTCATCTTCTTCCTCCTCTTCCTCTTCTTCCTCCTCATCTTCTTCCACCTCCTCTTCTTCCTCCTCTTCCTCTTCCTCTTCTTCCTCTCCTCCTTCTCTTCCTCTTCCTCCTCCTTCTTCTTCCCTCTCCTCTTCCAACTCATCTTCTTCCTCCTCTTCCTCTTCTTCCTCCTTTCTTCTTCCTCCTCTCCTCCTCCTCCTCCTCTTATTCTTCTTGTTGTCATCTTCCTCCTCCTCCTCCTCGTCCTGCTCGTCTTCTTCCTTCTTTTCCTGCTCTTCTTTCTACTCGTCTTCTTTCTCTTCCTCCTCTTCGTCTTCCTCCTCCTCCTCCTCTCCTTCTTGGAGAGCAAAATCAACCTTCTTAGCAAAGGAGAAATAAATGAGTTTTTTCAAACTGTCTTTAATGCACATAATAACACCATCCGTCCTACAAGATTAGAAACCATATTGTTATATAGATGCCTTGGATCCTGCATAAGGTGAAAGGAGGATATAAATCAGTCAGAAACATTAGCAGACAGTGGATTAAGTGAGACAGTTTGGTGGAACATTGCAATGTTAAAACAAGGCCACGGCACTTTCTGTGCATTATAAGATTTTGGCTCCAAACCTGCCCTTGACTTATACTTGAGTATATAAGGTACATATTTGTGTACTCTATGTCAGGTTATGGCACCTATGGATGGTTGCAACCTGTTCCCCTCTCTGTGCATTCACGTCCACATATGTGTTGTATGACCCACAGAGCATAAGTCTCCAGGCTGCCAAGTTTACATACACTTCATGCAGTTTTTCTTAAAAGCCGTATGTGTTTTATGGCTGTGTCAATATTGATCCGAGCGAGGTGTAGCGCACGACAGGTGCATACAGTGCTCGGCACCTCCTGCCAGAATCGCATCCATGCGCATACACATCCTGGCTGGGCCTTCCAACAGAGAACACCACGCCTCTCCCTTTTTGCACATATCTTTGCTTCGAAGGAAGGGCGCACCCTTGTTTGTCAAGGAACGACAATGGCTTCGACAAGGCTGCTTTCTCAGCCCACGTCCATCCTGAGACGTTTTTGGAGACTTCTTCCCAAATCACATGCAATACACACACCTTCAGAGGTTTCCTTGCGCATGTCTCCTCATATCCAATGGCTGTGCTGCTGAGAATCTGATAAAATGCCTGACACCATGGATAATAGCAAACCCTGTAGTGTGTGTGTATGCATTTATATGCATACACTAGCATATATATCCAGTGTTGCCCGGGTATATACGAGGGTTGAATGAAAAGTAATGCCTCCACCTTTGTTACTTCAGTTTAGATGGGAATATTTTGATAAATCAAGAAATAATCCTTAGAATGTGTTCTTTAACGAGCACTATTCACTTTTCCACACAGTCACCAGACAATTGAATACATTTCTGCCAACAATGAACAAGTTTTCTGAAGCCGTCACGGAAGAAGTCAACACTCTGTTTCCGCAACCAGCATCTCACAGTTCTCTCATTCTGGGTACCCATTGTGCACAGATCTTCCGATAGCCATGCAAAGCAATAATGTGGCCCACACATAATCATCAGACAATTGGATACATTTCTACCAATGATAAACAAGTTTTCTGAAGCCGTCTCGGAAGAAGTTGACACTCTGTTTCAGCAACCAGTGTCTCACAGTTCTCACATCCTGGGTACCCATTGTGTACAGATCTTCCAGTAGCTAAGCTAAGCAATAATGTGACCCACACATAATCACCAGACAATTGGATACATTTCTGCCAACGATGAACAAGTTTTCTGAAGCCGTCACGGAAGAAGTCCTCACTCTGTTTCTGCAAGCAGCGTCTTACAGTTCCCTCATCCTGGGTACCCATCGTGCATAGATCTTCCGATAGCCTAGCAAAGCAAAAATGTGACCCACACATAATCACTAGACAATTGGATACCAATGATGAACAAGTTTTCTGAAGCTGTCATGGAAGAAGTCGACACTCTATTTTCGCAACCAGCATCTCACAGTTCTCTCAGCGTCTTCATCAGAAGCATAAAGATTTCCCCGCAGATCTTCTTTCATTATTGGGAACAGATGGAAGTCAGACGGTGCCAAATCTGGACCGTATGGAGGATGCCGTATAGTGGTGAGATCCAGTCTCTGAAGTTCTGCTGTGTACCCATCATGCACAGATCTTCTGATAGCCAAGCAAAGCAATAATGTCACCCACATGTTCTTGTGAAATCCCGATTATGCTTTAAATTTCTCTCTGAGTGGTACGACGATCATCCTGAATCAATCTGTCAAACTTTTGCTTGTGAAACTCGGTGGTTGCTGTCACAGGACGTCCAACTCTTTGTCACGCAAGTCAGATGTTCCCACCTCAACATCTTTAAACTTACTCGCCCAACAACGTGGAGTACTCACATCAACACAATCACCATAAACCACTTACTTTCTCTGATGAATCTCCTTTGGGGTGACACCTTCTGCTGTCAAGAATTCAATGACTACACGTTGCTTAAGTTGCATGCGCAGAGTTCCATACTTCACACTTTAACAACACAACAGTCCAATGCTAAGGCTTCCCGTCAAAATGGAACTGTAGAGGAGATTTCTTCCGAAATCACATGCAATACACACACCTGTGTATCACATGCAATACACACAAGCCAGTACCTGCCGCATACCAGTACTACCATCTGTTGAGGAGTTACGAAGGTGGAGGCATTACTTTTCATTCAACCCTCATATTTTCTTAGTGACTCTTTCTTTCCTTCCTCTGTTTCGCTCATACACCTCCTCCCCCTTTCTTTCCTTCTTTCCTTCCTTCCTTTGCAATCCCTCATAGCACCTTCCTCCCCTCTTCTGTCTAATTTCCCTTTTTCTAAAGTAGTTTTTCTCAACCTTTCTAATGCCGCGACCCCTTAATAGAGGTCCTCATGATGTGGTGACCCCCAACCATAACATTATTTTTGTTGTTACTTCATAACTGTAATTTTGCTACTGTTGTGAATCATAATGTAAATATCTGATCTGCAGGATGTATTTTCATTCACTGGACCAAATTTGGCACAAATACCCAATACGCCGAAATTGGAATACTGGTGGGGTTGGGGGGTGGTGGGTGGTGGTGGTGTTATTTTGTCATTTGGGAGTTGTAGTTGTGTTTGGTGGGCACTGACCTTTAGTTTGGAAGTTCAGAGAGCACTCTGGACTCAAACAATGATGGATTGGACCAAACTTGGCACGGATACTTAGTATGTTCAAATGTGAACACTGGTGGAGTTTGGAGAAAATAAACCTTGACATTTGGGAGTTGTAGTTGCTGGGATTCATAGTTCACCTACAATCAAAGAACATTCGGAACTCCACCAACAATTGAACCAAACTTGGCACACAGAACCCCCATGACCAACAGAAGAGACTGGAAGAGCCTGGTGGGCTTTGACCTTGGGTTTGGGAGTTGTAGTTCACCTTCATCCAGAGAGCACTGTGGATTCAAACAATGATGGATTGGATCAAATTTGGCACGAATACTCAATATGCCCAAATGTGAACACTGGTGGAGTTTGGGGGAAATAGACCTTGATATTTGGGAGTTGTTGTTGCTGGGATTTATAGTTCACTTACAATCAAAGAACATTCGGAACTCCACCAACTATTGAACCAAACTTGGCACACAGAACTCCCATGACCAACAGAAGAGACTGGAAGGGTCTGGTGGGCATTGACCTTGGGTTTGGGATTTGTAGTTCACCTACATCCAGAGAGCACTGTGGACTCAAACAATGATAGATTGGACCAAACTTGGCACAAATACTCAATATGCTCAAATGTGAACACTGCTGGAGTTTGGGGAAATTAGACCTTGATATTTGGGAGTTGTTGTTGCTGGGATTTATAGTTCACTTACAATCAAAGAACATTCGGAACTCCACCAACTATTGAACCAAACTTGGCACACAGAACTCCCATGACCAACAGAAGAGACTGGAAGGGTCTGGTGGGCATTGACCTTGGGTTTGGGAGTTGTAGTTCACCTACATCCAGAGAGCAGTGTGGACTCAAACAATGATGGATCTGGACCAAACTTGGCATGAATACTCAATGTGCCCAAATGTGAACACTGGTGGAGTTTGGGGAAAATAGACCTTGATATTTGGGAGTTGTAGTTGCTGGGATTTATAGTTCACTTACAATCAAAGAACATTCGGAACTCCACCAACAATTGAACCAAACTTGGCACACAGAACTCCCATGACCAACAGAAGAGACTGGAAGGGTCTGGTGGGCACTGACTTTGGGTCTGGGAGTTGTAGTTTACCTACATCCAGAGAGCAAACAATGATGGATCTGGAGCAAACATAGCATGAATATTCAATATGCCCAAATGTGAACACTGGTGGAGTTTGGGGAAAATAGACCTTGACATTTGGGAAATGTAGTTGCTGGGATTTATAGTTCACTTACAATCAAAGAGCATTCTGAACCCCACCAACGATAGAATTGGGCCAAACCTCCCACGCAGAACCCCCATCACCAACAGAAAATATTGTGTTGTTGTAGGTTTTTCTGAGCTATATGGCCATGCTCTAGAGGCATTTTCTCCTGACGTTTCGCCTGCATCTATGGCAAGCATCCTCAGAGATAGTGAGGTCTGTTGGAAATAGGAAAATGGGTTTATATATCCCATTTTTGGGATATTGTGTTTTCTGATGGTCTTTGACCACCCCTCTGGCACCCCCTCCCAACCCCCAGGTTGAGAAACGCTGGTCTAGACAGCCATATAATCCAGTTCAATGCAGATAATCTGGAATGTATATGGCAGCGTAGAAGGGGGCAGAGACTTTTGAGTATAAGCACACAGAAAAACAAATACACATTTGAGGCTTTTGGAATGTTTTGCCCTTTTCTTGCAAGGGTTGGTTCTGCCTTGAGCTGTTCCCAAAGGCAAAAGTAGGTGATGGGATAATTAATGGGCTAAAGAGGATGCAAATGAATCAATCCCGTCCCTTTCTTCGACCTTGCCCAAGGACAGTGATAGGCAAATCCGTAGAAACCAGTTTAACATGTGGAATTCATCTTTATTATGTTAAGCCAATCTAATCACGTTGCATTTGCATAGAAAGGAGGAGGAATCCGACAATTACAACAATTACACAGGGTTTCAGCTGCATTTATAATGGCATTACACTTTGGGGGGGAAAATTCAATTATATTCTATTGAAAGGAGGATGTTTTCATCAGTGCAGCTTACTTTTACATTGACATTACATTTTTAAAAACCTAATTCAATTACATTTTACATTTCAAGAAGGATTTTTCATATCTGATTAGTTTCATTTAATACTCTCATAAAATATCAGCACAAACATAGAATCATAGAATCAAAGAGTTGGAAGAGACCTCATGGGCCATCCAGTCCAACCCCATTCTGCCAAGAAGCAGGAATATTGCATTCAAATCACCCCTGACAGATGGCCATCCAGCCTCTGCTTAAAAGCTTCCAAAGAAGGAGCCTCCACCACACTCCAGCTCCCCATGTCTGTACAGAAACCTAGAAACCTTTAAAAAGGACCTTAAAACCTGGCTCTTCTGCTGCGCCTTTGGAGACTAGGTATACAATCCCATACTACTGCTTAACCTCAACATTAGAGAGGGGAGAAACCCTACTTCCGGTATGATGGCGGCGAGGTAACAGCAGCGAGCCTTCGCTACAGTAGGGACAGAGATAAAATCCGCTTTAATCTAGCCAAAGCCTCACCATCTGGAACCCCTGGAACCAGCTCCTTTACCAGTAACAAACCACGGTCACGAAGGTGGCCGTGGTGGGTCAAACTGGGGGAGCATTACCGAGGGAGGACTGAAGAAGGCTTTGAGAAGGAGGAGGAAGGAGGAAGGTAGAGCGATTGGGCCGCCGCCATTACGGGCCCTTGTACACGCTCCCTCCTCACCTCTCCTGTCGCTCCTACAGTCCCTGTCTGCCACCCCCACCGCTGCTGAAGGGTCGGGGGACCTTTTGCCACCAAAAGGACGATTGAATGCTGTTTGCCTACCGCTTCTGCTGAGCTTAGGGTCCGGCACGGGACGCGGACGGGCTGCAGTGAAGCCGCGCCGCCATTTTCCAGCCTGAAGGGCTGCCTGGATTGACTGGCGGCCTGTGCTGCCGCGCTGCTGCCGTGCGGCCTGGCCGGATCTTCTATCGCTTGCTTTTCGTCGCCTTCTCCAGCGCCCCAGCTTCCTTCTCTCGGCGCTCCAGCCCCAGCTCCGGCGGCCGCTGCTGCCGTCCTGCCTGGTGTCCAGCGGAGCCTTCATCGCGGAGCCTTTTATTGCGGCCTCCGGCGCGCCTGCCTCCTGCTGCCTCTTCGCGGCCTCCCGGCGCTCCAGCTCCGGTCCGGCGGCTACTGCCGTCCGGCCTGGTGCTTGGCTGGGCCTTCCATCGCGCCGGCTTCTGGCGCGCCGATCCCCAGCGCGCCTGCTTCCCGTCGCCTTCTTGTCGCCCGCCCAGCGCTCCAGCTCCGGCCCAGCGACTGATGACGTCCGGCCTAGCGCCTAGCTGACTTTTCCATCGCGCCGGTCCTCTGGTGTGCCGCCCTCCAGCGCCCCAGCTTCCCTCGCCCTCCCGGGATTAATCTGCCGCCATCGCACGAGATTCCATCACCTCGTCTGGTAACCATCAACTCCGGAAGACTGTGTTGGCCATCCTTTGACCTGATTATTGCCATCTTTTGGCATCTCGTGGTTTCCAATTTTGGATAGATTGTGTTGACCATAGTTTAATCCGTCTGTGTTGACCTCCTTTAACTGTGCGGACCACCTCCTTTGATTGTGCTGACCATCCTCATCTGTGTTGACCTTTGACTGTGCTGACCATCTCTGATTGTGCTGACCACCGTCTTTGATTGTGCTGACCATCTTCATGGTGTTTGTGCGGAGCACCCCGTCAGCGCTAACTTTAGAAGGACTGTGCTGTCCATTTTGTCACCTGATACATCTTTCGGGACAGTAATCTAAACTCCGAGAGGCGGGGGGGCTCTTAACCACAGTAATAACAACAACTATACTTAATGACTGAACGGAGAATTTAAGAACTAATTGTTGCACTGTTAGTAAGTATAGTGGACAAATATTTTGTGTGATTCTAGCACTTTACTTTACCAGCACCTTAACTTACTACCTCAGTGGTCCATTAACTTGCTGAGCCTTAGCACTTTAATCGACTCAACCGTCTAGCACTGAATTTAGTCCTCCATGACGCACTTTATTCGAGCACTTTAAAGCCAACTGACCAAGCTATTGCACTTTAATTATTCATACCATCGTGTATGCTGATACAATCGTCTATCTGCACTTTAAGAACTCTAGTGAAACTTCTTTGATAGTGTTAACAGCTACCACCCATGTCACTACCCATTCCCTGGCATTTGTTAATCTTGCTGCTAATTGTTTATGGTAGAGAGAAGGAACGGAGCAGATCAGAAAGACCTGAGTATAACATAATAGGAGTGGGAAATGAATTATGGGTTGATGATATGGCTGCCGTATGCGTCATGGAGGAGGGAGAGGGTTCCGTTAACCGGGGAGCCCCCATAGAAGTCGTGGTGGGGAGGGGGAGATACGGGAAAGGGAGACCTTTAATTCGGCCTAGGGAATGTGGAACAACATTAGTAATCCAAATCGGTCTCCTGATATGGTAAGTCGGTGTAACCAGGATGGCGGTCCCTCCGAATTGAAAGTGGTGCTGTTGAACGCCAGATCTGTCAACGGTAAAACAACGTTCATCCAGGATTTAATCCTGGATGAACGGGCAGATCTGGCGTGCATCACAGAGACCTGGTTGGACGAAGCGGGAGGTGTAAATTTAACCCAGCTTTGCCCACCAGGGTTCTCTGTGCAGCACCAACCGAGATCCGGAGGGCGGGGAGGCGGGGTTGCAGTGGTCTACAGAGATTCCATTCTTCTGACCAGGGCCCCCATCCCGCAGTCAACAAATTTTGAATGCGTCCACCTGAGGGTGGGTGACCGGGACAGATTAGGGATTCTGTTAGTGTACCGTCCACCTCGCTGCACTACAGTCTCCCTGCCTGAGCTAGCGGGGGTGGTCTCGGACCTGGCATTGGAGTCCCAACGGCTGCTTGTGCTGGGGGACTTCAATGTCCATGCCGAGGCCGCCTTATCGGGAGCGGCTCAGGACTTCATGTCTACCATGGCAACCATGGGGCTGTCCCAACAGGTATCTGGCCCCACCCACAGTGCTGGACATACATTGGACTTGGTTTTCTGCCAGGGATGGGAGGAAGGTGGCGGTGTTGAGGAGTTATCCATCTCTCCGTTGCCATGGACCGACCACCACCTGGTCAGCTTTAGACTCACTGCACCCCCTAACCTCTGCAGAGGTGGAGGACCCATTAAATTGGTCCGCCCCAGGAGGCTTATGGATCCGGATGGATTCCTGACGGCTCTTGGGGAATTTCCCGCCACCTCGGTAGGTGATCCTGTTGATGCCCTGGTCGCTCTCTGGAATGGGGAGATGACTAGGGCAATAGACACGATCGCTCCAGAACGTCCCCTCTCAAGTAGCCGAGCTAAACCAGCTCCTGGTTTACCGAGGAGCTGGCAGCGATGAAGCGAAGGAAGAGGGAACTAGAGAGTGTGTGGCGTTCGGATCCGAGCGAGCCAAATCGAACACGGTTTGTGTCCTTTTTAAGGGCATATGCCGCGGCAATAAAAGCCGCAAAGAAAGCCTTCTTTGCGGCCACTATTGCGTCTGCAAAGAACCGTCCGGCTGAACTGTTCCGAGTTGTCAGAGGCCTATTAAAACCCACCACTCAGGATGGGTGCCCTGATGACTCGGCAGCTCGCTGTGAAGCCTTTGCTCAGTTCTTCGCAGACAAAGTCGCTTTGATCCGCTCTGGACTGGATACCATATTAACGGCAGTATCTGAGGATGTAACACGAGCATCTGCTTGTCCGGTTTTGATGGATTCATTTCAATTGGTTCAATCCGAGGATGTGGACAAGGTGCTTGGAGGAATGAGAGCTACCACATGCATCCTAGACCCCTGCCCATCCTGGCTTCGAAAGGAGGCCAGAGGGGGTTTGGCCGAGTGGGTGAAGGTGGTGGTGAATGCCTCCTTACAGGAGGGCAAGATTCCAGCCAGCCTAAAACAGGCTGTTATAAAAACCCTGTTGAAAAAACCATCACTGGACCCCACTCAATTAGTCAACTATCTGCCAGTTTCCAATCTTCCCTACTTGGGCAAAGACATGGAACATGTGGTGGCTTCACAACTCCAGGAGTTCTTGGTAGACATCGATTATCTAGATCCGGCACAGTCTGGCTTTAGGCCAGGGCACGGTACACGAGACAGCCTTGGTCGCCTTAGTGGATGATCTGCGTCGGGAGCGCGACAGGGGGAGTGTGTCCCTGTTGGTGCTGCTCGACCTCTCAGCGGCCTTCGATACCGTCGACCACGGTATCCTTCTGGGACGCCTCGCGGGGATGGGTTTGGGAGGTACTGTTTTGCAGTGGCTCCACTCATTCCTCGAGGGTCGGTCTCAGAAGGTGTTACTGGGAGACTCCTGTTCAACCCCACAACCTTTGTCTTGTGGGGTTCCTCAGGGTTCAATACTGTCTCCCATGTTGTTTAACATCTACATGAAGCCGCTGGGCGAGATCATCCGGAGTTTTGGAGTGCGATGTCATCTGTACGCAGATGATGTCCAACTCTGTCACTCCTTTCCACCTGCTACTAAGGAGGCTGTCGAGGTCCTGAACTGGTGCTTGGCCGCTGTGACGGTCTGGATGGGGGCGAACAAATTGAAATTGAATCCAGACAAGACAGAGGTACTCCTGGTCAGTCGCAAGGCCGAACAGGGTATAGGGTTACAGCCTGTGTTAGACGGGGTCGCACTCCCCCTGAAGACACAGGTTCGCAGTTTGGGTGTGATCCTGGACTCATCGCTGAGCCTGGAACCCCAGGTTTCGGCGGTGACCAGGGGAGCATTCGCACAGTTAAAACTTGTGCGCCAACTGCGACCGTACCTTGGCCTCCCGGCGCTCCAGCTCCGGTCCGGCGGCTACTGCCGTCCGGCCTGGCGCTTGGCTGGGCCTTCCATCGCGCCGGCTTCTGGCGCGCCGATCCCCAGCGCGCCTGCTTCCCGTCGCCTTCTTGTCGCCCGCCCAGCGCTCCAGCTCCGGCCCAGCGACTGATGACGTCCGGCCTAGCGCCTAGCTGACTTTTCCATCGCGCCGGTCCTCTGGTGTGCCGCCCTCCAGCGCCCCAGCTTCCCTCGCCCTCCCGGGATTAATCTGCCGCCATCGCACGAGATTCCATCACCTCGTCTGGTAACCATCAACTCCGGAAGACTGTGTTGGCCATCCTTTGACCTGATTATTGCCATCTTTTGGCATCTCGTGGTTTCCAATTTTGGATAGATTGTGTTGACCATAGTTTAATCCGTCTGTGTTGACCTCCTTTAACTGTGCGGACCACCTCCTTTGATTGTGCTGACCATCCTCATCTGTGTTGACCTTTGACTGTGCTGACCATCTCTGATTGTGCTGACCACCGTCTTTGATTGTGCTGACCA
The DNA here is from genome assembly GCF_025583915.1 of Anolis sagrei ordinatus. Lineage (NCBI taxonomy): Eukaryota > Metazoa > Chordata > Lepidosauria > Squamata > Anolidae > Anolis > Anolis sagrei. The sequence goes on along the minus strand of NW_026847993.1, from coordinate 9,803,006 downwards.
TCTTCATGGTGTTTGTGCGGTGTTTGTGTGTTAGACGGGGTCGCACTCCCCCTGAAGACACAGGTTCGCAGTTTGGGTGTGATCCTGGACTCATCGCTGAGCCTGGAACCCCAGGTTTCGGCGGTGACCAGGGGAGCATTCGCACAGTTAAAACTTGCGCCAACTGCGACCGTACCTTGGGAAGTCTGACTTGGCCACGGTAGTCCACGCTCTGGTTACATCCCGTTTGGACTACTGCAACGCTCTCTACGTGGGGTTGCCTTTGAAGACGGCCCGGAAGCTCCAATTAGTCCAACGGGCGGCAGCCATGATACTAACAGGAGCGGAGCGCAGGGAGCACACAACTCCTCTGCTGCACCAGCTCCACTGGCTGCCGATTTGCTACCGGGCTCAATTCAAAGTGCTGGCGTTGGCCTTTAAAGCCCTAAACGGTTCTGGCCCAACTTATCTATCCGAACGTATCTCTGCCTATCAGCCCACCAGGACCCTAAGATCTTCTGGAGAGTCCCTGCTCTCTATCCCGCCTGCTTCACAGGTGCGGCTGGCGGGGACGAGAGACAGGGCCTTTTCTGTGGTGGCCCCTCGGCTTTGGAACGCCCTCCCCATAGAGGTAAGATCAGCCCCCTCGCTGATGGTGTTTCGAAAAAGACTGAAGACATGGATGTTTGAACAAGCATTCGGTTAACCCGGTGCAATGAATTCTGATGATCAAAGGACTGGTAATCATGGACGATGAGTTTGGATTGCGATTTCAGTTACGAGATGCAATTGGATTGTTATTGGTGGCCCAATAATTTGTATTGTATATGTGTTTTTATGCTTTTAAATTGAATATTGTGATTTTTGTAGTGTTGTAAACCGCATTGAGTCGCCGATTCAGGCTGAGAAATAGCGGTATACAAGTGCAGCAATAAATAAATAAAATAAACATTGAGTCATTGGAGTATATGCCATCCAGCCTCTGTTTAAAAGCCTCCACAGAAGGAGCCCCCACCACACTTTGGGGCAGAGAGTTCCACTGCTGAACGGCTCTCACAGTCAGGAAGTTCTTCCTCATGTTCAGATGGAATCTCCTCTCTTGTAGTTTGAAGCCATTGTTCCCTTGCGTCCTATTCTCCAAGGAAGCAGAAAACAAGCTTGCTCCCTCCTCCCTGTGGCTTCCTCTCACATATTTGGTTGGTTCAACGAGGAGCTGGCAGCAATGAAGCGAAAGAAGAGGAGACTAGAGCGTGTGTGGCGTTCGGACCCGAGCGAGTCAAACCGAGCACGGTTTGTTGCCCTATTAAGGGCATATGCCGTGGCAATAAAGGCGGCAAAGAAATCCTTCTTTGCGGCCAATATTGCGTCCGCAAAGAACCGTCCGGCTGAGCTGTTTCGAGTTGTCAGAGGCCTGTTGAAGCCCACCATTTCGGATGGGAGCCCTGACAACTCGGCGGCTCGCTGTGAAGCATTTGCACGGTTCTTTGCGGACAAAGTCGCTTTGATCCGTTCAAGTCTGGACACCATGTTAACGGCAGTCTCTGAGAATGTGACGAGAACACCTGTCTGTCCGATTTTGATGGATTCGTTTCAATTGTGAAACCTGAGGATGTGGACGAGGTGCTTGGAGGGATGAGAGCAACCACATGCATCCTAGACCCCTGCCCATCCTGGCTTCTAAAGGAGGCCAGAGGGGGATTGGCCGAGTGGGTGAAGGTGGTGGTTAATGCCTCCCTTCGGGAAGGCAAAATTCCAGCCAGCTTAAAACAAGCTGTGATAAAACCGCTGTTGAAAAAACCATCACTGGACCCCACTCAATTCGTCAACTATCGGCCTGTTTCCAATCTTCCCTTTTTGGGCAAAGTCCTGGAACGTGTGGTGGCCTCACAACTCCAGGCATTCTTGGTAGACACTGATTATCTGGATCCGGCACAGTCTGGCTTTAGGCCGGGGCATGGTACCGAGACAGCCTTGGTCGCCTTAGTGGATGATCTCCGGCGTGAGCTTGACAGGGGGAGTGTGTCCCTGTTAGTTCTGCTGGACCTCTCAGCGGCCTTCGATACCGTCGACCACGGTATCCTTCTGGAACGCCTTGTGGGAATGGGCCTGGGAGGCACTGTTTTACGGTGGCTCAGGTCCTTCCTAGAGGATCGTACCCAGAAGGTGTTGCTGGGGGACACCTGCTCAGCCTCACAACTTGTTGTGGGGTCCCGAGGGTTCAATACTGTCCCCCATGTTATTAACATCTACATGAAGCCACTGGGGGAGATCATCCGGAGTTTCGGGGTGCGGTGTTATCTGTATGCAGATGATGTCCAACTCTGTCACTCCTTTCCACCTACTACTAAGGAGGCTGTTCAGGTCCTGAACCAATGCTTGGTGCTGTGTCGGACTGGATGAGAGCTAACAAATTGAGATTGAATCCAGACAAGACAGAGGTACTCCTGGTCAGTTGAAAGGCTGAACAGGGCATAGGGTTACAGCCTGTGTTGGACGGGGTCGCACTCCCCCTGAAGACGCAGGTTCGCAGCTTGGGTGTGACTCTGGATTCTTCGCTAACCTTGGAACCCCAAGTTTCGGCGGTTTCCAGAGGAGCATTTGCACAGCTTCGGCTTGTGCGCCAGCTGCGCCCGTATCTTGGGAGGTCGGACTTGGCCACGGTAGTCCACGCTCTTGTCACATCCCGTATAGATTACTGCAACGCGCTCTACGTGGGGTTGCCCTTAAAGACTGCCCGGAAGCTTCAGATGGTCCAGCGCTCGGCAGCCAGGTTGCTAACGGGAGCGGCTCTCAGGGAGCATACCACCCCCCTGTTGAACCAGCTCCACTGGCTGCCAATTTGCTACCGAGCACAATTTAAGGTGCTGGCTTTAGCCTATAAAGCCCTACACGGTTCCGGCCCCACTTACCTCTCCGAACGCATCTCCACCTATGAACCGGCAAGAGCGTTAAGATCGTCCGGGGAGGCCCTGCTCTCGGTCCCGCCAGCGTCACAAGTGCGGCTGGCGGGCACGAGAGACAGGGCCTTCTCGGTAGTGGCCCCTCGGCTATGGAATGCGTTACCAGTGGACATCAGGCAGGCCCCTTCGTTGCTGGTGTTTCGAAGGAGGGTTAAGACGTGGCTCTATGAGCAGGCATTCGGTTAGCTATGCAGTAACAACCACCCAATAATGACGGCATTGAACAAGGATTGATTTAAGGACTATGTGAACGGGATCTGATTCTAAGTAGGCGTTGATGATTATGTGTATTGTTTGTGGATGTGTGTCTTTATATTGTTCACTGTTATTTTTTACTGTAAACCGCATTGAGTCGCCAGTTAGGCTGAGAAACGGCGGTATACAAGGACAGTAAATAAAATAAATAAATAAATAAATATTTATACATGGCTATCATGTTTTCTCTCAGCCTTCTCTTCTTCAGGCTAAACATGCCCAGCTCCTTAAGCCACTCCTCATAGGGCTTGTTCTCCAGACCCTTGACATTGTGATAAAGATAAACCCTAAACACATCATGATATCACAATAATAATAATAAAAAAAGAAACCCCATAAGAATGGGAGCAGGCAATAAAGTATTTTCTTATCACTTGAGCTTTCTAACTATTTTACATACACAGGTATGAATAACTATAAAAACCCAATTTGCATAAATTGAAAGATGTTTAAAATCATAATCAAATGTTTCATTAACATTAAGCCAACATATTTAACCTTTTTCAGGAACCACTTATTTCGAATTTTGTAGAATTCCTTTTTTTAAAGATTTTTTTAATATTATTGTATTTATTATTATTATTATTAATAATAATAATAACAAAAAAACTTTATTTGTACCCCACTACCATCTCCCCAAAGGGCTCGGTGCGGCTTACATGAGGCCAAGCCCACAATACATCAATAAACAAAAGCAATAACAATAATCAATACAAAACAGTTAAAATAAAACTCAAATAGATAAGCAATAGCAAAACAATCAAAGCAGTGACCCAAGAGCAGCAACTAAATGCGCCCCCCCCCCCCCCCCACCCCCCACCCACCCAACCTCCCCAGGTAAGCCCCACCCTAACCCTACCCCCAACCCCAACCCTAACCCCAACCCCAACCCAACCCCAACCCCAACCCTAACCCTAACCCCAACCCCAACCCCAACCCAACCCTAACCCCAACCCCAACCCCAACCCCCCACAACCCACCCACCCCCCAACCCCACCCAACCACCCCCCCCCCCCACCAACCCAACCACCCAACCCCCACCCCACCCACCCCCCCCACCCAACCCTAACCCCCCCCAACCAATCCAAGCCCAACACACCCCCCAAACCAACCCCCCACCCCCCCCCCCCCCAACCCAACCAAATACCCCACCCCCCCACCCCCAACCCCCCCCCCCACCCCCAATCACCCACACCAACCCCAACCCCCCCACCCAACGCACGCCCCCCACGTTCACGCCACACCCCCACCCCCACCACCAACCCCCCACACCAACCAACCCCCACCAACCCCCCCCCACAACCCCCCAAACTCATAACAATACAGCATTTAAAAACCTATGGCTGGGCCAAATGTAATAATTCAAATTTAAAATCAAAAAGTGTTGGGCATGAACAAGGTAAGGCAAATTAGAATAGGGTTTTCCGAGAAAGATAAGGGTGCGCAGACAATCCTAAGTCAGTATTAAAGTGCATTTGAGGACATATTGCTAAGAGTTTTCCTTATTCTGGGAAGGCACACTAGAACAACCATGTTTTCAGGCTCCTCCTAAAGACTGCCAGCATTGGAGCAAGGGAGTGAATTCCAGAGTCGAGGGGCCACCACTTATTTATCATGTCAGGGGCAACCAGACAATTGTATTACATTTCTAACAGAACAAAACAAAGAAACAGACAAAACGCAAAATTTTCAGGCTTAGTAGTTGATTAAATGTCCTTTGACCAGTATCTGGCCACTTGGAGTGCCTCTGGTGTTGCTGCAAGAAGGTCCTCCATTGTGCATGTGGCAGGGCTCAGGTTGCATTGCAGCAGGTGGTCAGTGGTTTGCTCCTCTCCACACTCACATGTCGAGATTTCACTTTGTAGCCCCATTTCTTAAGGTTGGCTCTGCATCTCATGGTGCCAGAGCGCAGTCTGTTCAGCGCCTTCCAAGTCGCCCAGTCCTGTGTGCCCAGGGGGGAGTCTCTCATTTGGTATCAGCCATTGGTTGAGGTTCTGGGTTTGAGCCCGCCACTTTTGGACTCTCGCTTGCTGAGGTGTTCCAGCAAGTGTCTCTGTAGATCTTAGAAAACTATTTCTTGATTTAAGTCGTTGATGCTGGCTGATACCCAAACAGGGGATGAGCTGGAGATGTCTCTGCCTTGGTCCTTTCACTATTGGCTGCTACTTCCCGGCGGATGTCAGGTGGTGCAATACCGGCTAAGCAGTGTAATTTCTCCAGTGGTGTAGGGCGCAGGGACCCCGTGATAATGCGGCATGTCTCATTAAGAGCCACATCCACTGTTTTAGTGTGGTGAGATGTGTTCCACACTGGGCATGCATACTTAGCAGCAGAGTAGCATAGTGCAAGGGCAGATGTCTTCACTGTGTCTGGTTGTGATCCCCAGGTTGTGCCAGTCAGCTTTCGTATGATATTGTTTCTAGCACCCACTTTTTGCTTGATGTTCAGGCAGTGCTTCTTGTAGGTCAGAGCACGGTCCAGAGTGACTCCCAGGTATTTGGGTGCGCTGCAATGCTCCAGTGGGACTCCTTCCCAGGTGATCTTCAGAGCTCGGGATGCTTGTCTGTTCTTGAGATGAAAGGCACATGTCTGTGTTTTAGATGGATTAGGGATCAGCTGGTTTTCCCTGTAATAAGCAGTAAGAGCACCTAGAGCAGTGCTTCTCAACCTTCCTAATGCCGCGACCCCTGAATACAGTTCCTCATGTTATGGTGACCCCCAACCACAACATTATTTTCATTATTACTTCATAACTGCAATTTTGCTACTGTTATGAACTGTCATGTAAATATCTGATATTTACAGAACAAAATTTTGCACAAATACCCGATATGCCCAAATTTGGACACTGGTGAGGCTGGGGAGGATGGATTTTGCCATTTGGGAGTTGAAGTTGCTAGGATCAAAGAACATTCTGAACTCCACCAATGATGGAATTGAACCAAACTTGAGACACAGAACTCCCATGGCAAGCAGAAAATACTGGAAGGGTTTGGTGGGCATTGACCTTGAGTTGTGGAGTTGTAGTTCATCTACATCCAGAGAGCACTGTGGACTCAAACAATGATGGATCTGGACCAAACTTGCCATGGATACTCAATATGCCCAAATGCAGAATTTGGGGGAAATAGACCTTGACATTTGGGTTGTAGTTGCTGGGATTTATAGTTCACCTACAACCAAAGAGCATTCTGAACCCCACCAATGATAGAATTGGGCCAAACTTCCCACACAGAACCCCCATGACCAACAGAAGATACTGTGTTTTCTGATGGACTTTGGCGACCCCTCTGACACCCCCTCGCGACTCCCCCAGGGGTCCCGACCCCCAGGTTGAGAAACACTGACCTAGAGCTTTGGAGAGCTTCTGTTCTACCATCTCAAAGCTCCCTGCTTGAGCAGTAATGGCACGATCATCAGCATAGATGAAACTCTGTCCCTTCTGGCAGTGGCTGGTCATTTGTGTAGATGTTGAACATGGATGGAGCAAGCACGCTTCCCTGAGGCAGGCCGTTCTTCTGTTTCTGCCATCTGCTTCTCTGGCCCTGGAACTCAACAAAAAAGCTCCTGTTTTGTAGCAGGTTTCCTATGAGGCGGGTGAGGTGGTAGTCCTTTGTGATATTATACATTTTTCTCAGGAGGAGGCGGTGGTTCACAGTGTCATAGGCTGCTGACAAGTCTATGAAGACAGCTCCTGTGATCTGCTGCCTTTCAAAGCCATCTTCTATGTGCTGAGTCAGGTTCAGCACTTGCGATGTGCAGCTTTTGCCTTTTCTGAAGCCAGCTTGCTGTGGGATCCGACAGGGGTCTATATTTATTTATTTATTTATTTCCTATATTTATACCCTGCCCTTCTCCCCCCGAAGGGGGACTCAGGGCGGCCTAACAAAAGCATCATACGATGCTAGCATCATAAAAACAACATAAAAACAGGTTTCAGCGGTGGCCGGGAGAGCTTTTGCACAACTAAAACTTGTGCACCAGTTGCGCCCGTACCTTGGGAAGTCTGATCTGGCCACAGTGGTCCACGCTCTTGTTACATCCAGAATAGACTACTGCAACGCACTCTACGTGGGGTTGCCCTTGAAGACTGTTCGGAAACTTCAACTGGTCCAGCAAGCGGCAGCCAGATTGCTCACCGGAGCGACATACCACCACCCCCCTGTTGTGTCAGCTCCACTGGCTGCCGGTTCAGTTCCAAGCACAATTCAAGGTGCTGGTCTTGACCTACAAAACCCTTATGGTTCCGGTCCAGCGTACCTGTCCGAACGCATCTCCCTCTACGTCCCACCCCGGAATTTGAGATCATCTGGGGAGGCCCTGGTCTCGACCCCACCGCTATCACAAGTGCGGTTGGTGGGGACAAGGAGCAGGGCCTTCTCGGTGGTGGCCCCTCACCTGTGGAACTCACTCCCAGGGGGAAATTAGGGCATCAACATCTCTTCTCTCTTTCAGGAGGAAGGCAAAGACGTGGTTGTGGGACCAGGCCTTCGGGCAATCTGACAACTAGATATGGACAACCAGATGGATAGGACTGACAGGACTGACAATTGTGGAATTGGAGTTTGAACTATGAGATTGCGAAACGCTGACCGTCAATGAAATGGTTTGTATTGGTTTTATTGCTTTTACTGGTTCTATGGTTGTTTTCGCCTTGCAAGAATTGTTGTTTCTGTTAATTGATGTATTGCTAGAATTGCTGTTTTCTGTTAATGGATGTTATTTTGTCTTATTGTTGTTATGTGATGCGGGCATCAAATTGTGCCTTGCTTTTGTAAGCCGCCCTGAGTCCCCTTCGGGGTGAGAAGGGCGGGGTAGAAGCAACCGAAATAAATAAATAAATAAATAAACCATAGTACAATGCGGTCTCTTCCAATTATTCTATGAAAGCAAATAATCTGGGGAGAGGGTGTTTTACCTTCCCTGCTTCTTGATTTGGGCAAAGCCTGTTTGTTTTACTTAAGGTGACTTAACTGCATTTGGGTTACTTAATGATGGGAATCGCAGAAGAACAGCCACACCTTTGTGAACAACACCAGCCGGGTGACTCAGGAGGACCAAAGGAAGAGGCTGGCCTCATAAAAGAGAGAGCCTGAGCAGGCAAAAGGGCAGGCTCAGGAGACAGGGCTTTGGCCAAGCCTTTCCATCATTAGTGGATGTCATCGGTGGTTGTCATCAGAGAACCCCAAAGAGGGAGCAGCATCCCGGCCAACAATCCCCATTTGGGAGGGACAACCACCACAAATAACCTGCTTCCCACTCTTTTCAGCTGCTTTGGAAATGTCCTGGTTTCTCTCACTGCCTCCCACTTTCTCCCTTTATCCTCAGCATATGTTGATCTTTGCATATAACTGTATCAACATACTATGAGCTCATGTCATAACAACAACAGCAACAACATATTAGCTCATAGTAGATGAGTTCATTAATATGCAAAGATTGAAGTATGCTGAGGAAGATTATAGTGATAATGATAATAATCATAATAATAATAGGTCATAGTAGGTGGATTCATTTGAGGAAGATGATGATGATGATGATGATGATGATGATAGGTCATAGTAGGTGGGTTCATTTGAGGAAGATTATGGTGATGATGATAATAATAATAATAATAATAATAATAATAATAATAGGTCATAGTAGGTGGGTTCATTTATTTGCAAATACTGAAGTATGCTGAGGATGATAATGATGATGATGATGATAATAGCTTCTAGTAGGTGGGTTAGTTTATATGCAAAGTATGCTGAGGATGATGATGGTGATAATAATAATAATAATAATAATAATAATAATAATCATGGTGGGTTCATTTGAGGAAGATTATGGTGATAATAATAATAATAATAATAATAATAGGTCATTTATTTGCAAAGACTGAAGTATGCTGAGGATGATGCTGAGGATGATAATGATAATAATAATAATAATAATAATAGTAATAATAGCTCATAGTAGGTGGGTTCATTTATTTGCAAAGACTGAAGTATGCTGAGGAAGATTATGGTGATAATAATAATAATAATAATAATAATAATAATAATAGGTCATTTATTTGCAAAGACCGAAGTATGCTGAGGATGATGATGATGATGATAATAATACTAATACTAATAGTAATAATAGCTCATAGTAGGTGGGTTCATTTATTTGCGAAGACTGAAGTATGCTGAGGATGATGATGATGGTGATAATAATAATAATAATAATAATAATAATAATAGCTCATAGTAGGTGTGTCCATTTATTTGCGAAGACTGAAGTATGCTGAGGATGATGATGGTAATAATAATAATAGTTCGTAATGGGTGGGTTTGTTTATTTGCAAAGACTGACGTATACTATGCTTAGGATGCTGATGGTAATAATAATAGCAATAGCTCATAGTAGGTGGTTTTGTTTATATGCACAGATTGAGGTATGCTGAGAATGATGATGATGATACGTTACCTGCATAATACAGTTTAAACAATCATCATTAAAAACCATTTTAAAAACTGCTTATATTACAATGTTTTACTATAAAATCTAAATATTAAAAGACATGGTATCTGGAAGCTATGGAGACTCAGTGTGGTATAGTGGTGTGAGCATTGCATTATGACTCTTGAATCTCCACCCAGACATAGGGTGCATCTATCTACATGTAGAATTAATGCAGTTTGACACCACTCTGAGGTACTATGGCTCAATGCTATGGAACCATGGGATTTGTAGTTCGGTGGGGAACCAACACTCTTGGGTAGAAAAGGCTATTGATGGTATGCAACTACAACTTCATGATTCCATAGTCCTGAGCCATGGTATTTGGAGTGGTGTCCAACTGCATTGATTCTACAGTGTAGATGCACCCATGGAACCCAATTCCATGGGCAAATCACACTCTCTCGGCCTCGGAAAGTCAATGGCTAAGAAAACCTTATGGGAGGGTTCCCTTAAGCTGGCCGTTGATTGGTAATGGCTATAAGACACACAATAACAATACAGAAGTAGAAGCAATGCCATATATTTCCCATGGCTTTTGTCTGTAGGCACTCTTGAAGACATTCCTTCAAGGAACCCTGAGAAATGCAGTTTTGTGTCAAAGGCTTACGTTTTTGGGTCCTTGTCTTCTACTCTTGTGTGCTTACTTACTTTACTTACTTAGTAAGTAGCCTGAGGATGATGGTCCTCCAAGTGTAGTGTCCTGGTGGGTCCGTAGGTGACTGTGGAGCCCTATTCTTGACCTGCATCTTCTCCCACAGTGAGGGCATCGGTTTCTAGGTGGAAGGCAGTCCCGGTCAGGGTTGGCTTGACATGCCTTCCTCTTGGCATGTTTCTCTCTTTCGCCCTCCATTCGTGCCTCTTCAAATTCTGCAGCACTGCTGGTCACAGCTGACCTCTAACTGGAGCACTCAAGGGCCAGGGCTTCCCAGTTCTCAGTGTCTATGCCAGAGTTTTTAAGGTTGGCTTTGAGCCCGTCTTTAAATTTCTTTTCCTGTCCACCAACATTCCGTTTTCCGTTCTTGAGTTCTGAATAATAATAATAATAATAATAATAATAATAATAATAATAATAATAATAATTTATTTATATCCCGCTCCATCTCCCCCAGGGGGACTCAGTGCGGCTTACATGAGGCCAAACCCATCAGTGCAGTACATTCATTGTAACACAAAAACATAATAATACCAGAACATAAATATATCAAATGCAAAGAAATGTACTAAACGACACAGACAATATAGAGCAACTGCTTTGGGAGACGGTGGTCAGGCATCCAGACAACGTGGCCAGTCCAGCGGACTTGATGGCGAAGGACCATCGCTTCAATGCTGGTGGTCTTTGCTTCTTCCAGCACGCTGACATTTGTCCACTTGCCTTCCCAAGAGATTTGCAGGATTTTCCGGAAGCAGCGCTGATGGAATCGTTCCAGGAGTTGCATGTGACGTCTGTAGACAGTCCACGTTTCGCAGGCATATAGTAGGGTTGGGAGGACAATAGCTTTATAGACAAGCACCTTGGTATCCCTACGGATGTCCCGGTCCTCAAACACTCTCTGCTTCATTTGGAAAAATGCTGCACTCGCAGAGCTCAGGCGGTGTTGTATTTCGGTGTCGATGTTGACTTTGGTGGAGAGGTGGCTGCCAAGGTAGCAGAAATGGTCAACATTTTCTAATGTTACACCATTAAGCTGTACCTCTGGCATTGGAGAGGGATTGGCCGGTGACTGCTGGAAGAGCACTTTGGTTTTCTAGATGTTTAATGACAGGCCGAGCTTCTCATATGCTTCTGCAAAGATGTTTAGAGTACTTGTAGGTCTTCTTCTGAATGTGCTATCTGAGAACGGGAAAGTAGTTCCAGATGGTGAATCATTCTGGTAGCTGCACAAAACCTGCCACTCCCTGAATTTCAAAAAATGCAGTTATGCAGTGTGTTGTTGGCATCACCTGCGGCCATTGCACTCATGAAAAAGTAAAGCACAGTATTATAATTTGAATTAACCTATGGAAATTCAGCTTCCTGACATAAGTTGCAACCCTACTCAAGTTGACTTGATTTCCCCCCAAATTCTAAGAGCCTGGGTCCTTCCACACAGCCATATAACCCAGAATATCAAGACAGAATACCCATAATATCTGCTTTGGACTGGGTTATCTGAGTCCACACTGCCATATATCCCAGTAAAAGCAGATAATGTGGGATTTTATTCATCTGTGTGGAAGGGGCCCCATGTCAATGCAAAAAGCAACGTGCAGTCATTGAATTCTTGACAGCAGAAGGTGTCACCTCAACATCATTAAACTTACTCACCCAACAAAGCACAGTACTCACATCAACACAATCACCATAAACAGCTTGCATTCTCTGATGAATCTCCTTTGGGATGACACCTTCTGCTGTCAAGAATTCAATGACTGCACATTGCTTAAGTCGCATTGACCGACCGTCTGTGCAGGGTTCCATACTTCGCACTTTAACAACACAACCGTTCAATGCTAAGGCTTCCCGCCAAAATGGAACTGTAGAGGAGAGTCTACTGAACAAGCCAGTACCTGCCGCATACCAGTACTGCCATCTGTGGAGGAGTTACGAAGGGGGAGGCATTACTTTTCACTTGAATCCTCGTACAAAGAGTTGGAAGAACCTCATGGGCCATCAGTCCAACCCCCTGCCAAGAAGCAGGAATATTGCATTCAAAGCACCCCTGACAGATGGCCATCCAAGCCTCTGTTTAAAAGCTTCCAAAGAAGGAGCCTCCACCACACTCTGGGGCAGAGAGTTCCACTGCTGAACAGCTCTCACAGTCAGGAAGTTCTTCCTCATGTTCAGATGGAATCTCCTTTCTTGTAGTTTGAAGCCATTGTTCCATGTCCTAGTCTCCAGGGCAGCAGAAAACAAGCTTGCTCCCTCCTCCCTGTGGCTTCCTCTCACATATTTATACATGGCTATCATATCTCCTCTCAGTTTTCTCTTCTTCAGGCTAAACATGCCCAGCTCCTTAAGCCGCTCCTCATAGGGCTTGTTCTCCAGACCCTTGATCATTTTAGTCGCCCTCCTCTGGACACATTCCAGCTTGTCAATATCTCTCTTGAATTGTGGTGCCCAGAATTGGACACAATATTCCAGGTGTGGTCTATCCAAAGCAGAATAGAGGGGTAGCATTACTTCCCTAGATCTAGACACTATGCTCCTATTGATGCAGGCCAAAATCCCATTGGCTTTTTTTGCCGCCACATCACATTGTTGGCTCATGTTTAACTTGTTGTCCACGAGGACTCCAAGATCTTTTTCACACGTACCACTAGCCCCCATTCTGTATCTTTGCATTTCGTTTTTCCTGCCAAAGTGGAGTATCTTGCATTTGTCCCTGTTGAACTTCATTTTGTTAGTTTTGGCCCATCATCTCTCTAATCTGTCAAGATCGTTTTGAATCCTGCTCCTGTCCTCTGGAGTATTGGCTCTCCCTCCCAATTTGGTGTCGTCTGCAAACTTGATGATCATGCCTTCTAACCGTTCATCTAAGTCATTAATAAAGATGTTGAACAGGACCGGTCATAGCTGGTGACTTGACAACACTGAGCATCACTTTTCCTAAAGCTTTCTGGAAGCACGGGGAGGTCTCCCCTAATTTTTGCATCCTTTGGTTCCTTTTGCTACTATGTTCTCTTCTGAAGGGTAAATGAAAGGCTTTCAAAAGGAAAAGAACGGAGCCGGGCCCAAGCGCCTGAACCCCTCCTTTGAATCAAAGGCTTTGCTTAAGCCCCCCTGAGATGCTCTAATAATATACACAGACCGCTCTCTGAGGACTGGGCTCAGCTGGTGCCGCACTCTCAAATTAGCGGCACTTTCGTTTCCGCTGAAATGGTTGGAGGCTGACTTCTGTTACCGAGAAGGATAATCCATCCTTGCAAAGGAAAAAACCCATCACTTTGACATTTCAGCCCCCCAGAAGCTTATGTTTGGGGCTTACAGTGGGCCTCATAGATACTCAAATCTGTGGATGCCCAGGCCCAATGATGATGATGATTTTTATTAATGTGCTACCTCTAGCTTCCTAATAAAAGCACAATGTGTCCCTAAGTATTATTATTATTATTATTGTTGTTGTTGTTGTTGTTAATTAATTTATTTATTTACCTTACTTATATACCGCTGTTCTCAGCCCGAAGGCGACTCACAGCGGTTCACAACAAATACGAACAGCAAAAAATTCAGTGCTACAGTATAGAAACAGTTAACAACCTAACACATTACACAATTAATAAACAGTTACTACAATACCCATTCACTGTCGTCTCGTCATCAAAAACATGTTCCAGATTCTCCATTCCAGTGTTCATTAACCAATCATTGCACTAATTATTGGAACGCCTGCTCAAACAGCCAGGTCTTCACTTTTTTGCGGAATACCATTAGAGATGGTGCTAGTCTAATGTCCGTAGAAAGGGCGTTCCACAGCCGAGGAGCCACCACCGAGAAGGCCCTATCTCTCGTCCCCGCCAGCCGAGCTTGAGAAGCAGGCGGGATCGAGAGCAGGGTCTCCCCGGAAGATCTCAAAGTCCTGGTGGGTTCATAGGCAGAGATGTGGTCAGATAGGTAGCTTGGGCCGGAACCGTTTAGGGCTTTAAAGGCCAACGCCAGCACTTTGAATTCAGCCCGGTAGCAGATCGGTAGCCAGTGGAGTTGGCGCAACAGGGGGGTTGTATGCTCCCTGCGCTCCGCTCCTGTTAAAATCATGGCTGCCGAGCGTTGGACTAGTTGGAGCTTCCGAGCTGTCTTCAAAGGCAACCCCACGTAGAGAGCGTTGCAGTAGTCTAAACGGGATGTAACCAGAGCGTGGACTACCGTGGCCAAGTCAGACTTCCCAAGGTACGTGCGCAGCTGAAGTCTCCTTCCATACTGCCTCTATATCCCAGGATCTGATTCCAGATTATTTGTTTATCCCAGTTTATCTGGCAGTGGGGACTCATATATCCAGTATGAAATATCTGGGTTGTTGTAGGTTTTTTCGGGCTATATGGCCATGGTCTAGAGGCATTCTCTCCTGACGTTTCACCTGCATCTATGGCAAGCCTCCTCAGAGGTAGTGAGGTCTGCTATCTCTGAGGATGCTTGCCATAGATGCAGGCGAAATGTCAGGAGAGAATGCCTCTAGACCATGGCCATACAGCCCGAAAAAACCTACAACAACCCAGTGATTCCGGCCATGAAAGCCTTCGACAATCTGGGTTGAGATCCTGGGATATTGGGTAGGGTGGAAGGGGCCATAGATACCCAAATCTGTGGATGCACAGGCCTGATGATGGTGACGATTATGATGATGCTTCTAGCTTTGTAAGAAAAATACAGTGTGTCTCATGGATACCTAAATATGTGGATGCCCAGATAATAATAATAATAATAATAATAATAATAATAATAATAATAATTTATTTATTTATACCCCGCCACCACCTCCCCAAGTGGACTCGGAGAGGCTTACATGAGGCCAAGCCCGACAAAACATCAATAAAGCAAAAAACAATAAGCAAACAATAAGCAAAAATAATACAATTAATATAACTCACATGTAAGCAATAACACACAAGGATTTATTAATTTATTTATTTATTATTTACAGCTTTTATATTCCGCCCTTCTCACCCCGCAGGACTCAGGGCGGATTACAGTGTACACATATATGGCAAACATTCAATGCCAATTTTTTGACATACAAACATATACAGACATACACAGAGGCTATTTAACTTTTTCTGGCTGCCAGGAGGCCCAATTCAAAGTGCTGGCTTTGGCCTATAAAGCCCTAAACGGTTCTGGCCCAACTTACCTGTCCGAACGTATTTCCTCTTACGAACCACTGAGGACTTTAAGATCATCTGGAGAGGCCCTGCTCTCGGTCCCGCCTTCGTCACAAGCACGTTTGGTGGGGACGAGAGACAGGGCCTTCTCAGTGGTGGCTCCTCAGCTATGGAACGCCTTCTGTGGGATGGCAGAAGACAAAATTATTTGGGACTCTCGGCCAAATTGGGACATTTGAAACGCGTGTTTTTTCTCTCTCTTTTTGCAGCAGAGTAGTATAACTACCACTTTGCAATTTATTTTCAGTGCTTTTTGATGTGCAAGGATCACAACTTTGCATATGTGGGAGGTTTGCAAGAGCACTTCTATCCCTTCCTTCTTTTTTCTTTTGCCAAAGATTCCCGAAGCTCGGCTAATGTAGCACCTGAGTGTTTCCCACCATTATGAACACCTTCAGGCAAAGTTGGATGAGAAAGTAACTCCTCCAGAATGGATTATTTATTGCTCCTTTCAACGCCTCCTTTTTCACCCACTCGGCTTGTGCAAACGTGCTCTTTCGGCTGACTTTCACCCAAGTTGGATTCTAATAGCCTTCAAGAAAAATTACAACTTCTGGGATTCCAGTGCATTGATTCCAGTGGCATAAAACTACACTAAATATGCAGTGTAGATGCACCTTAAATTGGTATTCTGGTTGACTTTGCCTGTCAACACAACAGATCTTAATCATGTCCTACACTGCCACCTGCTGGAGATGTGCATTATTGCACTGCTTTCTTTTCTAACTCCCAGGTTGATTCTCCTTTGTCCAAATATATTAAAATCCCCCAAAATTATCCTCATGGGAGGCTGAAATTGGAACACTTTGTGCAAAAACTTTGCTCCATGCAAGGTAAAGGTTTTCCCCTGACACTGAGTTCAGTTGTGTCCAACTTTGGGGGTTGGTGCTCATCTCCATTTCTAAGCCGAAGAGTCGGCGTTGTCCATAGACACCTCCAAGGTCATGTGGCCAGCATGACTGCATGGAGCGCCCTTACCTTCCTACCAGAGCAGTACCTATTGATCTACTCATATTTGTATGTTTTAGAACTGCTAGGTTGGCAGAAGCTGGGGCTAATAGCAGGAGCTCACCCTGCACCCTGGATTCAAACTAGCGACCTTTCGATAAGCAAGTTCAGCAGCTTAGCACTTTAACACAATTATTTGGAGCCACCAGAGGCTCCAAATAATTAATTGCTTCATGCAAACAATTATTGTAAATATTCTATAAAATTACCTTCCGTTTATGTGTATGAGCCTGGGTGACTGTGGGTGCGTCTAGAATTAATGCAATTTGACTCCCCCTTGAACTGCCCAGGCTCAGTCCCATTGAATCATGGGAGTTGTAGTTTGGTGAGTCACATTACTCTTTGGCATTGTATAACTATAACTCCCATGATCCCATCGCTTCAAATAGATGATGGTAATAATAATAATAATAATAATAATAATAATAATAATAATAATGTATTGTCGAAGGCTTTCATGGCCGGAATCACTGGGTTGTTGTAGGATTTTTCGGGCTATATGGCCATGTTCTAGAGGCATTCTCTCCTGACGTTTCGCCTGCATCTATGGCAAGCATCCTCAGAGGTAGTGAGGTCTGTTGGAACTGGGAAAAAGGGTTTATATATCTGTGGAATGACCAGGGTGGGACAAAGAACTCTTGTCTGCTGGAGCTAGGTGGGAATGTTTCAACTGACCCCCTTGATTAGCATTTGATGACCTTGCAGTGCCTGGGGCAGTCTTTTGTTGAGAGGTGATTAGATGTCCTTGTTTGTTTCCTCTCTGTTGTTTTGTTGTTGTAATTTTGGAGTTTTTTAAAAAATACTGGTAGCCAGATTTTGTTCATTTTCATGGTTTCCTCCTTTCTGTTGAAATTGTCCACATGCTTGTGTATTTCAATGGCTTCTCTGTGTAGTCTGACATGGTGGTTGTGAGAGTGGTCCAGCATTTCTGTGTTCTCAAATAATACTGTGTCCAGGTTGGTTCATCAGGTGCTCTGCTATGGCTGACTTCTCTGGTTGAAGTAGTCTGCAGTGCCTTTCATGTTCCTTGATTGTGTTTGGGCAATGCTGCATTCACTGGGTTGTTGAGAGGAAACAAACAGGGACATCTAATCACCTCTCAACAAAAGATTGCCCCAGGCACTGCCAGGCCATCAAATGCTAATCAAGGTGGTCAGTTGAAACATTCACACCTAGCTCCAGCAAGACAAGAGTCCTTTGTCCCACCCTGGTCATTCCACAGATATATAAACCCTTTTTCCTAGTTCCAACAGACCTCACTACCTCTGAGGATGCTTGCCATAGATGCAGGCGAAATGTCAGGAGAGAATGCCTCTAGAACATAGCCATATAGCTTGAAAAAACCTACAACAACCCAATAATAATAATAATAATAATAATAATAATAATAATTCATTTGGAAGTGTCCGATGTGAGATCCAATACAACAGCCAGCAGAGTTATCTTGTTTACTGAGGACTCATCTTAATAATAATATTTATAATAACAAAGACTCTGACACAAGCCAGACAAGGTGGTCCCAGTGGGGATCGGCACACTAGGTGCAGTGCCTAAAGACCTTGGCCTGCACTTAAACACAATCAGTGCTGACAAGATTACCATCTGCCAGCTGCAAAAGGCCACCTTACTGGGATCTGCATGCGTTATTCGCCAAGACATCACACAGTAATAATAATAATAATAATAATAATAATAATAATAATAATAATAGTAATAATAATCTTTATTTATACCCCGCCACCATCCCCCCGATGGGGACTCGGAGTGGCTTACATGGGGCCAAACCCGGACAACATATTACAGCAAAATAAAACCAAAACATAAACAACAAGAAACATAATCAAAATCACATTTAAAAAAACATATAAATATATAAATCATATAAATACAGTAACAAAATAATATTACAATAAACACAATCGGAATTGTCGGACGTGCGATCCAATACAACAGCCAGCAGAGGGATCTTGTCTGCTGTGGACTCATTTTGTTGTGTTTCTAATAATAATAACAATAATAATTCATTTTATTTCTGCATGAGGTGGCCAGCTTACACCTCCCAACAAAGGATTCCTCCAGGCAGGAATGAGTCAGGCTTTGAAGCTGCAAGGCCATTCAAGAGAACAGAGGAATAATTCCTTTGAAATGGCCTGATGATGTGATTTTATGTTTTGAAACCAACTTCTTGAGGCCATATAGTCCTTCCCATATTATCTTCCTGTTTTATGCCATAACTATCTCCGTGGTACTCACTTCTGTAATAGGAGAGCATAGAGTTAGGTTGCATCTCCAGCACACGTGAAATGCAAATGCATTTTATGCAGCCCACAATGTCAAATTTGGACTAGAACCATGGATGTGGAGGGCCCGTGCCTGGCGAGCATTTACGCTAAAGCCTGAGATTCCAGGTTTTCAATGCCAGGGCAACACAACGTAGTTACATTTACACCCTCTTGCCATTTTGAAGGCAACCAACCATAAAGCAGATGTAGCCTTCAGTGAAAATGAGTTGCACACCTCTGATCTACAGTATAGAATTAATGTGGTTTGCCACCACTTGAACTATTGTGTAGTTCAAGTGGTGATGTAGTTTAACCAGGGCTTTAGCCTTCTCTGCCAAAGAGTGCTGGTGCCTCCCCAAACTATAACTCCCAAGATGCCATTACATTGGACTATAGCAATTAGAGTGGTGTCATACTGCATTAAGTCCACAGTGTAGATGCACCCTTAGTCATCTTTAGCCCTGTTTTTTTAAAAAATGGAAGAGTATTTATGCTACTTTTAAGTGTTTCTTGGCATTCTTAAGAGCTTTGGTCTGCTGTCCCAACCCTTTCCTTTCCTTTCCTTTCCCTTCCCTTTCTCCTCCTCCTCCTCCTCCTCCTCCTCCTCCTCCTCCTCTTCTCTTCTTCTCTCTCCCTCTCTCTCAATCCTCCCTTCCCTCCTTCCCTTCCCCCTCTCCTTCCTTCCCTCTCTTCTTTTTCTTTTATTTTCTTCTCTTCTCTCTCTTTCCTGTCCTTCTCTTCCTTTCTTTTCTTCTTCCTTCTCTTTGTCCTCCCTTCCCTTCCAATTGTTTCCTTTTCTTCTCTTCCTTTCCTCTCTTATCCTTCTCTTCCCTTATTCTATTTCTTCTCTCTTCCCTTCTCTTTGTCCTTCTTTCCCTTCCTTTCTTTTCATCTTTGCTCCTTCTCATCCTTCCCTCCCTCCTTCTCTCCATTGTTTCCTTTTCTTTCTTATCATTCTCTTCCTTCTCCTTTCCCTTCTCTCTCTTCCTTCCCTTCTCACTTTGTCCTTCCTTCCCTTCCTTTCTTATCATCTTTGCTCCTTCTCTTCCTTCTCTCCCTTTTCCCTCCATCATTTCCTTTTCTTTCTTATCATTCTCTTCCTTCTCCTTTCCTTTCCCTTCTCTCTCTCCCTTCCCTTCCCTTCCTTCCTTCTCTTCTCTTCCTCCTTTTCTTTTCCTTCCCTTCCTCTCTCCCCTTCTCCTTTCCTCCTTTCCTCTTCCTTTCTTTCTTTCTCTTCTCTCCTTCCTCTCCTTCCCTCTCTCTCCCCTTCCCTTTCCTTCCTTCTCTATTTTCCTTCCTTCTTTCCTCTTCCCTCCCTTCTCTCCCCCCTCCTTTCCTTCCTTTTCTTTCATATCATTATCTTCCTTCCCTTCCCTTCTCTCTTTGTCCTTCCTTCCCTTCCTTTCTTATCATCTTCGTTCCTTCCCTTCCTTCTCTCCCTCCCTCCATCATTTCCTTTTCTTTCTTATCATTCTCTTCCTTCTCCTTTCCTTTCCCTTCTCTCTCTCCCTTCCCTTCCCTTCCCTTCGCTTCCTTCTCTCTTCTTCCTTCCCTTCCTTTCTTATCTTTGTTCCTTCCCTTCCTTCTCTCCTCCTTTCCTCCATCATTTCCTTTCTTTCTTATCATTCTCTTCCTCTCCTTCCCTTTCTTTCCCTCTCTCCTCCCTTCCCTCCTTCTCTTCCTTCCTTCCCTTCTTATCCTCTTCCCTCCCTTCTCTCCCCCCTCCTTTCCTTCCTTTTCTTTCATATCATTATCTTCCTTCCCTTCCCTTCTCTCTTTGTCCTTCCTTCCCTTCCTTTCTTATCATCTTCGTTCCTTCCCTTCCTTCTCTCCCTCCCTCCATCATTTCCTTTTCTTTCTTATCATTCTCTTCCTTCTCCTTTCCTTTCCCTTCCCTTCCCTCTCTCTCTCCCTTCCCTTCCCTTCCTTCCCTCTCTCTCTCCTTCCCTCCTTCTCCTTTTCTTTTCTTCTTCCCTTTCCTCTCTCTCCTCCCTTCCTTTTCTTCCCTTCCCTTCTCTTTCTGGCCTCTCTTCCTTTTCCTCCCCTTCCTTTCCTCTCCTTCCCTCCCTTTCGCCTTCCTTTCCTCCTTCCCTTCCTTCTATCTTTCTTTCTTCCCCAGCCAACATGGCCAATGGCAAATTCATAATGTGTTCTTGGAAATGTAGACACAGAAAACTCAGTTTTTATATCTCCTGGGTTTTGTCATCAGGCTGATGACTGGGCTGCCTTTTGAAATCCTCTTGTGAAATCTTTGGTAAACAACCAAAGCAAAACATCTCACTTCCTTCTTCCCACAGTGGCATTTCCCCCATAAAGAAGGTTATGAATGCTACCTTCTTTAACCTCGTACTTTCCAGACATTATATACTGCAAATCCCATCACATCTAGAATGGACCAGTGGAAGAAAGCTGCTGTTGATGTGCTATACCACCTTCTAGATTGATAGGAAAATGGCAGATTTTTTTTCCAGTTCTGCTACTGACTCAGGATGGATAGCAATATTTTATTTCCTTATTTTTGTATTTTTTCTGATTGAGAAGAAGGTTGAGGCAATCTGGAGGAAACGGATGGGCAGATCTGTCGCAATCATGTCATGGAAAGGAAGGAATCCTAGGGAATAAATAAGCTTTTTGTAAAAGGCTGAAGTTAACAAGAATACTTTGAAAATGTCGTTTCATTATTTATTTATTTATTTACTTCGCTTCTATACCGCTCACAGCGGTTCACAGTCAGTAAAAACAGCAATAATTCAATGCCACATATAACAACAATTAACAACTTAACACATTACCCGCTCAGTAAACAATTACTACCATAACCAAACCCAATCGTCTCATCGTCAAAAACATAATCCAGATTCGTCATCCATTGTTCATTCCTATGTTCATTACCAATCATTGTACTAGTTATTCGAATGCCTGCACACACAGCCAGATCTTCAGTTTTTTATGGAATACCATGAGAGATGGGGCTGATCTAATGTCCATGGGAAGGGCGTTCCACAGCCGAGGGGCCACCACCGAGAAGGCCCTATCTCTCGTCCCCGCCAACCGTGCTTGAGAAGCTGGCGGGATCGAGAGCAGGGCCTCCCCGGAAGATCTCAAAGTCCTGGTGGGTTCATAGGCAGAGATGCGGTCGGAAAGGTATCTTGGGCCGGAATCATTTAAGGCTTTATAGGCCAACGCCAGCACCTTGAATTGAGCCCGGTAGCAGATCGGCAGCCAATGGAGCTGGCGCAACAGGGGGGTTGTATGCTCCCTGTGTTCCGCTCCTGTTAGAATCATGGCTGCCGCACGTTGGACTAATTGAAGCTTCCGGGCCATCTTCAAGGGCAACCCCACGTAGAGAGCATTGCAGTAGTCTAGGCGGGATGTAACCAGAGCGTGGACTACTGTGGCTAAGTCAGACTTCCCAAGGTACGGGCGCAGATGGCGCACAAGCTTTTAACTGTGCAAACTCCCCTGGTCACCGCTGAAACCCTGGGGTTCCAGGCTCAGCGACGAAGTCCAAGATCACACCAAGCTGCGAACCTGCGTCTTCAGGGGGAGTGCGACCCCATCCAACACAGGCTGTAACCCTATGCCCTGTTCGGCCTTGCGACTGACCAGGAGTACCTCTGTCTTGTCTGGATTCAATTTCAATTTGTTTGCCCTCATCCAGACCGTCACAGCGGCCAGGCACCGGTTCAGGACCTCGACAGCCTCCTTAGTAGCAGGTGGAAAGGAGTGACAGAGTTGGACATCATCTGCGTACAGATGGCACCTTAAAAAGGATTGTCACCACCTTGGAAGATTGCTTCATTCAACATTGCTATACTTGATGCAGGCGAACGGCCTTGTTGACTCCAATGCCAGAGAAACTAATTTGGGTTTTAGATAACATCTTAAATAAAGTAAAACATCTTGGAAAAATCATTTAAATATGGACTAAATTCTGGTATGGATGTACTGTCGCACTGCCTAACTAAGGGTGCATCTACACTGTAGAATTAATGCAGTTTGACACCACTTTAACTGCCATGACTGAATGCTATGGAATAATGGGAGTTTTAAATTGATCGGACTCCAGTATTCATTGGCAGAGAAGGCCATGGTGTAAAACTGAGGTCAAATTTGGACTAGGACCACGGATATGGAGGGCCTGTGCCTGGCGAGCATTTACGCGAAAGTCTGAGATTCCAGATTAAAGAACTCACTCACCAAGTGAAGACAAGTCAAAAAGTTTAATTTTGATCTGGCCAGAAAAAAATGCAAATACTACTGATGCCAAAAATGTACAAGCATAACATGAAATACAGAGACTAGAAGTATTACATGGTGATGAGGAAGTGTTCTGGGAAAAACAAGGGGAAGCGATCTCGGAACAAAAGGTGACGATCTTCTTCAATCAAGCCTTGGATGTTAAATAAAGGAATTTAATAATAATAAGTGTACATACTTTGAGTCACTGTTTCCGCGGCCAGTCATCTCTCAGCCGATGTATAACTGTGAAGGCCATGGGATGGAGAAAAAGATGTCCCATGAGCCCCAAAAGGAATATATAGTGGTCCCTTGCTGCTTTGTGGTTCGCTTATCATGGACTCACAGTTTTGTGGGTTTATTTTTTTTAAAAGAATTTAAGTAGCGAGGGAACACTGAGGATTAAGGAGGCGTCGTGGGGCAAGAGGCCCAGGAGGTGACGAGGAGGAGGAAGAGGAAGGTAAGGAGGGTGAAGAGGGAAGAAGAGCCACCCACTCACCCTCCTTACCTTTTTCTTCCTCCTCCTCGTTGCCACCTGGGCCTCTGGCTGCCGTTTGGGCCACACGATTGAGGAGGAGTCACGTGGTCCAAGTGGTTGCAAGAGGTCCAGGTGGTGATGAGGAGGAGGAAGAGGAAGATAAGGAAGGCAAGGAGGGAAGAAGAGCCACCTCCTCACCCTCCTTACCTTCCTCCTCCTCCTCCTCATCACCATCTGGGTCTCTTGCTGCTGCTTGGCCCCCGTGATTGAGGAGGTGTTGTGGGGCCCAAGCGGTGGCAAGAGGTCCAGGCAGCGACGAGGAGGAGGAAGAGGAATGTAAGGAAGGCAAGGAGGGAAGAAGAGCTGCCCCCTCGCCCTCCTTACCTTCCTCTTCCTCCTCCTCATTGCTGCCTGGGCCTCTGGCTGCCGCTGGGCCCCGTGATTGAGGAGGTGTTGTGGGTCCCAAGCGGTGGCAAGAGGCCCAGGTGGCGACGAGGAGGAGAAAGAGGAAGGTAAGGGGTGTGACAAGGGAAGAAGAGCCACCCACTCACCCTCCTTACCTTCTTCTTCCTCCTCTTCATTGCCACCTGGGCCTCTGGCTGCCGTTTGGTCCCCACGATTGAGGAGGCATCACGTGGCCCAAGTGGCTGCAAGAGGCCCAGGTGGTGATGAGGAGGAGAAGTGGAAGATAAGGAAGGCGAGGGGGGGGGAAGAGCCACCCACTCACCCTCCTTACCTTCCTCTTCCTCCTCCTCATTGCCATCTGGGCCTCTTGCTGCTGCTTGGCCCCTGCGATTGAGGAGGTGTTGTGGGGCCCAAGCAGCGGGCAAGAGGCCCAGGCAGTGACGAGGAGGAGGACGAGGAAGGTAAGGAAGGCAAGGAGGGAAGAAGAGCTGCCCCCTTGCTCTCCTTACCTTCGTCTTCCTCCTGCTCATCGCTGTCTGGGCCTTTTGCTGCCGCTTGGACCCCATGATTGAGGAGGCGTTCTGGGTCCCAAGCAGCAGCAAGAGGCCCAGGTGGCGACAAGGAGGAGGAAGGTAAGGAGGGCAAGGAGGGAAAAAGAGCTGTCCCCTCGCTCTCCTTACCTTTGTCTTCCTCCTCCTTATCACTGCTTGGGCCTCTTGCCACCGCTTGGGCCCCGTGATTGAGGAGGTGTTGTGGGTCCCAAGTGGTGGCAAGAGGCCCAGGTGGCGATGAGAAGGAGGAAGAGGAAGGTAAGGAGGTCGAGGAGGGAAGAAGAGCCACCCCCTCGCTCTCGTTATTTATCTCTCCTCTCTCCTCGTCACTGTCTGGGCCTCTTGCTGCTGCTTGGTGTCATGATGCCAGGGCTCTGCTGTTATTCCAGCAGAGGTGAATCAAACAAACACCCACTTTGTGTTAAACAATTTAATTAAAACAGCACTTACTTTCTGGCTCAATAGTCCAAAACATAAAACATAAAGATAGCACTCAGCCACAGAATAAACAAAAACTGATAGCAAATGCTACACCGTAGTCAAAGGGTCCAGTCCAGTGGTCAAACGCCGAGAGTTCAATAAACAAAGTCCAGGGATCAAGAGTCTATACCGTAGTCAAAAGCCAGTCCAGAGGTTCAAGGTTCCAGGGTTCCAAGATTACAGGAGACAGGTTGGGATACCGAAAATCCAACAAACCTGGGGGGAAACCAGCAGCATCTACCACCAAAATAAGACAAATACTTTTCCCCCCGAATATCAGTTCCAAGGCTTGCTCCTTATATCCAGAAACACTCAGCTGCAACCTATCTCTTATACCTCCACCCTTAATTGCTTTCACCCATGAACTCTTACTTTCAGATTACTAAACCCTTTAGAACTAAGACTTACATTAATCCTTCCATCACCAACAGCTAGGCCTGCCACCACCAACCACCATCAACTTCAGAACATGATACATGACAGGCCCCGTGATTGAGGAGGCGTCGCGGGACCCAAGCGGCGGCAAGGTGCCCAGGCGGCGATGAGAAGGAGTAAGAGGAAGATAAGGAAGGTGAGGAGGGAAGGTGAGGGGACGTCCCTACTTTGTGGAATTTCACTTATCGCGGGTGGTCCTGGAATGTAACACCCGCGATAAGTGAGGGACCACTGTAAGGACCTTCACATATCCTGGATTTGAGCCATAGATGACTTTCTAGGTTACAACCAGCACTTTGAATAAAAGCAATAATTTGAAAAGTTACAATGCAACTTGGTCAATCTCACATGGTTGCTAAGGTTGGCATGAAAAAGGCCAACTTGGTAAATCTCATAGGACTTTACGATACAATGGTAAATTTAATCCAACTGTGAAGGTTGGTATAGAGGAGGCCAAATCTCATTTCTTCCCACCCCTTTCATCAGATCATCTCCATGGTTGTCAAAGTCTCCTCTTTCCCATTTGGCGACGGTGCTTCTTTGACCGATTCCAGTTTGGCCAAAGGGCCCATTTGCTCAAAGAACCTGGATAACTTCACGAACCTGACGCTGCTGCGGAAGTTCCTGGCTGCGAAGGCATAAAGGAGAGGGTTGATGCAGCTGCTAATAAAGGCAACGGAGCCGGCGATGTAGACACCGACGGCAACTGTCTTATCCAGAGAGCCCGACATTTCTGGATGGGAATCCTCCATCAGAACGGAGGCAACACTCATCAGGTTAAAGATGTGGTGAGGAAGCCAACAGAGGCCAAAAGCGGCCACCACCGAAGCTATGAGCTTTGCGGATCTCCTCTTGGATGGACAAACCATTCGACCAATTCTCTGACTGATGGAGATGTAGCAGATGATAATGACGGTGAAAGGGATGAGGAAGCCCACGATGGTCTCCACCAACAGACAAGCAACCTCTTGAGTGTTTGAGTCATACCTACGAGCTGCACATTGGAGGCCTATATCTGTCTCGTCTGTCTCCTGGAAGGGGATGATGGTGGCTCCAAAAGCAATGGAGAGGAACCAAATGCCGGACACCACCAGGAAGGTGACGGCCTTCTTCTTCCACCATCGGACAGCGAAGGGGTAAAAGACTGCCGTGAACCGTTCAATGCTCAGAGCCGTGATCAGGAAAATGCTGGCATACATGCTGCAGTAGACAACAAACACCAGGGCTTTGCACGTCACAACGTTGAAGACCCAGCTGTGGGCAAAGGAATAAATCCAGATTGGCATGGTTGCGAGGACCAAAAGGTCGGCGATGGCAAGATGTAGGATGAGCACCACCGTCGACGGCCGTTGTTTCATTCGTCTACAAATGGTCCAGACAACGAAGGAGTTCCCGGGAATGCCGATGGCAAACGCCACAGTCAGAACCACGCAAACCAAAATTCTGGCTGCCGTCAAAGACAAGCGATCACGGCTTTCTTCAGAAGGGTTCATTTTGATCTGAGCCACTTTCCTTCTCCTTTACAGCTCCGAACTTTTGGCACTGCTTTGAGTTCCTGGCTGCCCATCAGACT
>NW_026847993.1:9744430-9772145 GCF_025583915.1 Anolis sagrei ordinatus | reverse complement strand
AATTCACCTTGATTTGGCCTGATGGGAGTTGTAGTTCACCCACCACCTTATGCACTTTATACAATTAAAAATTGATTATTTTTTCAACTAACCCAGGAACACAGAGCCCCCACGACAAGCAAAAGATATTGGAGGACTTTGGAGGAATTTTCCCTGATTTGGGGGAGTTGTAGTTCACCTACATCCAGAGAGCACTGTGAACCCAAACACTGATGGATCCGGACCAAACCTGGCACACACACCCGATATGCTGAAATTTAATTACTGGAGGGGTTTTGGGGAAAATGACCTTCCTTTTTGGGAGTTGTAGTTCATCACAACCTACACCCATAGCAGACTATGAAACCAAACAATGGTGGATCTGACCAAAATTGGCATGCATACCCGATATGCCCAAGTTTGAATACTGGAGGGTATTGAGGGGAACCGATCTGGATTTTTTGGGGTTGTAGGTACTGGGATGTATAGTTCACCTACAATCAATGCACACTCTGAACTTCACCAAAGATGGAATTGGACCAAACTTGGCACACAAAGCCCCCATGACCAGCAAATAATAATAATAATAATAATAATAATAATAATAATAATAATAATAATACTGGAGGTCTTTGGGGAAAATTCACCTTGATTTTGCATGATGGGAGTTGTAGTTCACCCACAACCTCATGCATTTTGTACAATTGAAAATTGATTTTTTTTCCCAAGTAACCCAGGGACCCAAGCTAGTTGGACTACAAAACACACTCAGCCTTTTGTGTTGCATTGTGTCCGAATTCTGCTCTCCCAGGGCGCAAGGAGCATTCATCGCTTCATAATAAGCGTCTATTCTGAACGTTCTGTTGCCTATAAACTCCCACCTAAGAATTTTCTGCTATATATGCTTGCATTGTATCGCGATGCATGTTAAGGCACAGGAAAATAGGTGGCAGGCTATGAGTATTTATATGACATCCTGTTATAAAAGAATCAGACTAATATATATATTTAAAAGTTTGTTTCATTTCCCCATAAACTTGCAAGAATTTGAGAACAAAAGAGTTGGTTCACAGTCAGAGTAGTAATGCAGCCGCCACACTGGAATATCGATATTACAAAACTGCACAATTTTAATTCCTGCAGACATACATAAGTCCCCTTTGGTCCAGATCCATCATTGTTTGAGTCCACAGTGCTCTCTGGATGTAGGTGAACTACAACTCCCAAACTCAAGGTCAATGCCCACCAAACCCTTCTGGTGTTTTCTGTTGGTCATGGGAGTTCTGTGCTGAGTTTGGTTCAATTCCATCACTGGTAGAGTTCAGAATGTTCTTTGATTGTAGGTGGACTATAAATCCCAGCAACTACAACTCCCAAATGTCAAGGTCTTTCCCCCTCAAACTCCACCAGTGTTCACATTTGGGCATATTGCATATTTATGCCATGTTTGGTCCAGATCCATCATTGTTTGAGTCCACAGTGCTCTCTGGATGTAGGTGAACTACAACTCCCAAACTCAAGGTCAATGCCCACCAAACTCTTCCAGTATTTTCTGTTGGTCATGGGAGTTCTGTGTGCTGAGTTTCGTTCAATTCCATCACTGGTAGAGTTCAGAATATTCTTTGATTGTAGGTGAACTGTAAATCCCAGTAACTACAACTTCCAAATGTCAAGGTCTATTTTCCCTAAACTCCACCAGTGTTCACATTTGGGCATATTGTGTATTCATGCCAAGTTTGGTCCAGTTCCACCATTGTTTGAGTCCACAGTGCTCTCTGCATGAAGGTGAAGTACAACTCCAAAACTCAAGGCCAATGCTCACCAAACCTAGTATTTTCTGTTGGTCGTGGGAGTTCTGTGTGCCAACTTTGGTTCAATTCCATCGTTGGTGGAGTTCAGAATGCTCTGATTATAGGTGGACTATAAATCCCAGCAACTACAACTCCCAAATCTCAAGGCTATTTCCACCAAACTCCATCAGTGTTCACATTTTGATAAATTTAGTATTTGTGAAAAGTTTGGTCCAGATCCATCAGTGTTTGGGTCCTCAGTGCTCTCTGCATGTAGGTGCACTACAACTCCAAAACTCAATGTCAGTGCCCACCAAACTCTTCCAGTATTTTCTGTTGGTCGTGGGCATTCCGTGTGCCAAGTCTGGTTCAATTCCATTGTTGGTGGAGTTCAGAATGCTCTTTGCTTGTAGGTGGACTATACCTCCCAGCAACTACAACTCCCGAATGAGAAAACCAATCCCTCCCGCCAACCTCCATCAATATTCAAATTTGGACGTATTGGGTATTTGTGCCAAAGTTGATCGAGTGAATAAAAATCCATCCTGCATATCAGATATTTACATTACGATTCATAACAGTAGCAAAATGATAGTTATGAAGTAGCAACAAAAGTAATGTTATGGTTGGGGGTAACCACAACATGAGGAATTGTATTAAGGCAGTGTTTCTCAACCTTCCTAATGCCGRGATACAATTCCTCATGTTGTGGTGACCCCCAACTATAACATTATTTTCGATGCTACTTCGTAAGTGTAATTTTGCTACTGTTATGAATCGTAATGTAAATATCTGATATGCAGGTTATAGTTTCATTCACTGGACTAAATTTGGCACAAATACCTGATACACCCAAATTTTGAATATTGGTGGGGCTCGGGGGGGGGGGAATTGATGTTGTTGTCATTTGGGAGTTTTAGTTGCTGGGATGTATAGTTCACCTACCATCAAAGAGCATTCTGAATTCCACCAACAATGGAATTGAACCAAATTTGGCACACAGAACTCTCATGATCAACAGAAAATACTGAAAGGGTTTGGTGGGAATTGAGCTTGAGTTTGGAAGTTGTAGTTCACCTACATCCAGAGAGCAGTGTGGACTCAAACAATGATGAATCTGGACCAAACTCTACACAAATACTCAATATGCCCAAATGTGAATACTGGTGGAGTTCGGAGAAACTAGAGCTTGGAATTAGGGAGTTGTAATTGCTGGGATTTATAGTTCACCTCCAATCAAAGAGCATTCTGAACCTCACCTACAATAGAATTGGGTCAAACTTCCCACACAGAACCCTCATGACCAACAGAAAATATTGTGTTTTCTGATGGTCTTTGGAGACCCCTCTTATACCCCCTCGCGACCCCCCAAGGGGTCCCGACCCCCAGGTTGAGAAACGCTGTATTAGGGGGTCGCGGCATGAGGAAGATTGAGAACTACTGTTCTAAGGAACTCCAAAGTAAATTTTATGGAGCGGACAGCATTGGCAACCACTTTCCCTTGTCGCAGAGCAGTCTATTGAGAATTGTGTTGCCAGGAGCTGTTTACTAAAGCGAAATACTCTAATAATTGCCCCTCTGGGAAGGCGCTTGAAAGAAATCCCAGAGAGCGCCAACTGAAGGCGAAACTTCGAGACACGCCAAATCCTGGAGCGCAAATAGATGAGTTTGTTGCAAAGGACAAAGGAAGGCACACTTTGATATGATTGTTTTAGGAGCCTTCCTTTGTGTGCCGGCGACCGTAAAGGCAAACAGTGAGATCCCAGGACTCTGTTGTCTGGAGCTGTAAAGAGAAGGAAGATCTGCTCATCAAAGGCTCACATTGTCAATGACAAGTTTGCTAGACCTCAATGAACGGATGGAAAATATGCATTTAAGCCGTACTCCTCTCCAATGAAGAAAAGGGCCACTCCTTCCAAAAGAACTTTTAAAATCTGGGTCCACATAGTAATCATTTTAATGCCCCAAAGTATGCAACTGGGAGGGTGTTTTCGTGTCAGGAGAAACTGCAAGTCGCTTCTGGTGTGAGAAAATTGGCCATCTGCAAGGATGTTGCCCAGGGGACGCACCTGGATGTTTTGATGTTTTACCATCTTTGTAGGAGGCTTCTCTCATGTCCCAGCAATGGGGAGCTGGAGCTGACAGAGGAAGCTCATCCGCACTCTCACCAAATTCGAACCTCAGACCTGTTTAACCCATTGTGCCACTGGTGGCACACCCTCAGCTTAAGCGGCTGTGGGGGAAAAGGAAAGGGCCTGAGGCTGTTAGGAATTTTTTTATTTACGACATTTATATGCTGATCTTCTCACCCCAAAGTAAAAAAGCACTTTAAAGAAATAGGTAAGTCCAATTAGATAAGAAGATAAGCAGAAGCAAATTAATCCAAGGTAGAGTTCAGCAAAGTCCATAAAGCAAAGTCCACACTTCTCTAATATAATCCAGAAAATCAGGAATACATTGATCCAAGGCTTGGATGAGCAATCAATAAATCCAGGAATCAAAAACCATGACACAAGAAATATCTTAACATGAATCTTCAAAGCAAGGTTTCCATGAAACAAGGACAGGAACTTAGCGTGATTCTAAACCAGGGGTCCCCAAACTATGGCCCGTGGGCCACTTCCAGCCCGCCAAGGGCACTTATCCGGCCCGCGGAGGAGGAGCGCCCCCTCCCCACACAGTGCCCCTCCCTTGGCTGGCTCACGCTATCTGTCAGGCCCGATGGGCAGCGTGAGCCAGCCAAGGGCAGCTGCTCCATGTGGCCTACTTGCGTGTAAGGCACCTCGTGAGGTGCTTTACGTGCGAGTAGGCCGCGCGGGGCTGCTCCTCCCTTGGCAGGCTCACGCTGCCCATCGGGCCCGATGGGCAGCGTGAGCCAGCCAAGGGAGGCTGCCCCGGCGCTCCATGCAGTCATGCCAGCCACATGACCTTGGAGGTGTCTACGGAAAACGTTGGCTCTTCGACTTAGAAATGCAGATGAGCACCACACCCCAGAGTCAGACACGACTGGACTTCATGTTAGAGGAAAACCTTTAACTAGGAAAATTGTGGAAGATCCAGGTGGGAGAAAGAACTCTTGTCTGTTGGAGGTAGGTATGAATGTTTCAATTGGCCACCTTGATTACCATTTCATAGCCTGACAGTTTTTAGGGAGAATCCTTTGTTGAGAGGTGATTAGCTGGCCCTGATTGTTTCTTGTCTGGAGTTCCCCTGTGTTTGAGTGTTGTTCTTTATTTACAGTTATAATTTTAGAGTTTTTTAAATACTGGTAGCCAGATTTTGTTCAGACTAGAAATAGGAAGATTTCCCATTCTCTGCTCCTGGAATTACTGCCTAAAGAGGGCTAGAAAGAACCCCCTCTAAGGGCCCTTCCACACAGCAAAATAAGATATGTGCAATGTGCATAGGATTTTTTTAATTGATTTTTTTTAAAAAAACTATAGTCTGGCCCTCCAATGGTCTGAGGGACAGTGAACCGGCCCCCGGTTTTAAAAGTTTGAGGACCCCTGTTCTAAACGATGCTTCATCTGACTACACATTCCAAACTTGAGACTTTTATCCCCTCGTTAGCTAGGTCACTAACATGGGAAGGGTCCTTGTTGTTGTTAGTGTCTTGGCAAATTGACCAAGGCTTAAACCTTTTTATCCGATCTGGTGTCCTTGTCCTTAGCAAAACTATAAGTTACTATCTTTTATTGGGGTGGGGGGTCATGTTTGACTTCACTCACAGATGGAATTTGTGGGAGTTGAAGTCCAAAACACCTAGAGTGAGGGCCCAAGTTTGCCCATGGCTGATGTAGATGGTTTTGCGGTCCTGGTGGATTATAGATGGCAAGCCTTTGAAGCGCTGGGCAATGCCATCCATCTGAAGGAGCCGCATCCCTTGGGTGCCAAACGTCCGTCTGGAAGGCCCTTGAGATAGCGGGGCTTGTTTGCGCAAGCAGCGCCTGGCCTTGGCTCCACATCCCAATCCCAGCTGGAATATTGTGAGAACGGCCAACTTCTCTCCTGGGGCTTGCAGAAGCCGGAGCAGAAAGAAGCCGCGCTAAAAATAGAATACCAATTTGCTTCCCTCATCTACCGCAGTTTGCAAACCGCTCTGGTTAAGAGGAAGGAACACGCATACATGCGGCTCTTTCTTTTTGCTGTGCAATAATGCTCATGGATTTCCAGGGCCCACATCCATGTTTTAGTTCCAACTAGAATATACAATCAGAGGTGGGGATCGAGGCACTCTCCAAGAATGCATGTCCCAACAGTCTGGATTGAGACACTAATGGTGGTTGCAGCCCAATATCTGGAAGGCTGTGCTATTCCCACCATGCCTTGAAATGAATGGGAAATATGTAAGGCAGCACTTACATGGGACTCACCAATTCAGAGGGTCTATTCTTGTCTGGAACAACAATTAGACTGGGGGTTGAATGAAATGAGGGTTGAATAAAAAGTAATGCCTCCACCTTCGTTACTTGGGTTTGGATGGGAATATTTCAATAAATCAAACACAGAAATAATCCTTAGAATTTTCCACATAATCGCCAGACAATTAGATACATTTCTGCCAACGATGAACAAGTTTTCTGGAGCTGTCATGGAAGAAGTCGACACTCTGTTTCCACAACCAGCATCTCACAGTTCTCTCATCCTGGGTACCCATCGTGCACAGATCTTCCGATAGCCACGCAAAGCAATAATGTGACTCATTATTGGCTATCGGAAGATCTGTGCACGATGGGTACCCAGGATGAGAGAACTGTGGGACGCTGGTTGTGGAAACAGAGTGTCGACTTCTTCCATGACGGCTTCAGAAAACATGTTCATCCTTGGCAGAAATGCATCCAATTGTCTGGTGATTATGTGTGGGTCACATTATTGCTTTGCGTGGCTATTGGAAGATCTGTGCACGATGGGTACCCAGGATGAGAGAACTGTGAGATGCTGGTTGCGGAAACAGAGTGTCGACTTCTTCCGTGACGGCTTCAGAAAACTTGTTCATCGTTGTTTTTTAACACAATAATGAAAGAATATCTGCAGGGACATCGTTATGCTTCTGATGAAAATGTTGAGAGAACCGTGAGACGCTGGTTGCGAAAACAGAGTGTCAACTTATTCCGTGACGACTTCAGAAAACTTGTTCATCATTGGCAGAAATGTATCCAATTGTCTGGTGATTACGTGTGGGTCACATTATTGCTTTGCGTGGCTATCGGAAGATCTGTGCACAATGGGTACCCAGGATGAGAGAACTGTGAGATGCTGGTTGCGGAAACAGAGTGTTGACTTCTTCCGTGACGACTTCAGAAAACTTGTTCACCATTGGCAGGAATGTATCCAATTGTCTGGTGATTACGTGTGGGTCACATTATTGCTTTGCGTGGCTATCGAAGATCTGTGCACGATGGGTACCCAGGATGAGAGAACTGTGGGATGGTGGTTGCGGAAACAGTGTGTCGACTTCTTCTGTGACGGCTTCAGAAAACTTGCTCACCATTGGCAGGAATGTATCCAATTGTCTGGTGATTACGTGTGGGTCACATTATTGCTTTGCGTGGCTATCGGAAGATCTGTGCACGATGGGTACCCAGGATGAGAGAACTGTGAGATGCTGGTTGCGGAAACAGAGTGTCAACTTCTTCTGTGACGGCTTCAGAAAACTTGTTCACCGTTGGCAGAAATGTATCCAATTGTCTGGTGATTATGTGTGGGTCACATTATTGCTTTGTGTGGCTATCAAAGATCTGTGCACGATGGGTACCCAGGATGAGAGAACTGTGGGACGCTGGTTGCGGAAACAGAGTGTCGACTTCTTCTGTGACGGCTTCAGAAAACTTGTTCATCATTGGCAGAAATGTATCAAATTGTCTGGTGATTGTGTAGAAAAGTGCATAGTGGTAAAGAGCACATTCTAAGGATTATTTCTGTGTTGGATTTATTAAAATATTCCCATCCAAACCCAAGTAACGAACGCGGAGGCATTACTTTTCATTCAACCCTCGTACATTTAAAAACAATGAACATACGAACGAACCAACTAACCAGAAATTGAGTGTATGTTTCTGATTATTCAAGAAACAAATGTGTATTTTTACAAGCCCTGAAAGAAACCGGTAGGAGGTCTTGGCAAGAGGTGAATAAAATGTGAGCATTCCCCATTTACCTTGTAAACACGGTAACCAGCCACATAATTTATGACTGCGGTGGCACTTTCTGCATTCCTCCCAGGTCACAACAAACAGTCGGTTGTTTGGGTCATATATATATATATATATATATATATATATATATATCCCCTTCCATTCATGGCGGTCAAGCTTGCCAGGCTAATAACATCCTGAGCCTATTTAAACCCTATTTAAAAAAAGAACTACCACACGCAGGATGATGTTGGTTGGCAGCTGCCCTGCGGATGGGGTCAGCAATCGCTCGGGATGTGTCCCTAAGAAAAAGGGTGCATCTGCACTGTAGAAGGAATGCAGATTGACATCAATTTATTCCTCGGAGTCCTCGTTTTACACTCTGCCAAAGAGTCCTTTTTTTATTTATTTATCGTGTCAGGGGCAACCAGACAATTGTATTACATTTTTAACAAAACAAACAGACAGACAGACAAAACACAAAGTTTGCAAGCTTGGAAGTTGATTAAATGTCCTTTGACCTGTATCTGGCCACTTGGAGTGCCTCTGGTGTTGCCGCAAGGAGGTCCTCCATTGTGCATGTGGCAGGGCTCAGGTTGCATTTCAGCAGGTGGTCAGTGGTTTGCTCTTCTCCACACTCGCATGTCGTGGATTCCACTTTGTGGCCCCATTTCTAAAGGTTGGCTCTGCATCTCGTGTTGCCAGAGCGCAGTCTGTTCAGCACCTTCCAAGTCGCCCAGTCGTCTGTGTGCCCAAGGGGGAGTCTCTCATTTGGTATCAGCCATTGATTGAGGTTCTGGGTTTGAGCCTGCCACTTTTGGACTCTCGCTTGCTGAGGTGTTCCAGCGAGTGTCTCTGTAGATCTTAGAAAACTATTTCTTGATTTAAGTCGTTGACGTGCTGGCTGATACCCAAACAGGGGATGAGCTGGAGATGTCTCTGCCTTGGTCCTTTCACTATTGGCTGCTACTTCCCGGCGGATGTCAGGTGGTGCGATACCGGCTAGACAGTGTAGTTTCTCCAGTGGTGTAGGGCGCAGACACCCTGTGATAATGCGGCATGTCTCATTAAGAGCCACATCCACTGTTTTAGTGTGGTGAGATGTGTTCCACACTGGGCATGCATACTGAGCAGCAGAGTAGCATAGCACAAGGGCAGATGTCTTCACTGTGTCTGGTTGTGATCCCCAGGTTGTGATAGTCTGCTTTCGTATAATATTGTTTCTAGCACCCACTTTTTGCTTGATGTTCAAGCAGTGCTTCTTGTAGGTCAGGGCACGATCCAGAGTGACTCCCAGGTATTTGGGTGCGCTGCAATGCTCCAGTGGGATTCCTTCCCAGGTCATCCTCAGAGCTCGGCATGCTTGTCTGTTCTTAAGGTGAAAGGCACATGTCTGTGGTTTAGATGGATTAGGGATCAGCTGGTTTTCCCTGTAATAGGCAGTAAGAGCACCTAGAGCTTCGGAGAGCTTCTGTTCTACCATCTCATATCTCCCTGCTTGAGCAGTAATGGCATGATCATCAGCATAGATGAAGCTCTCTGTCCCTTCTGACAGACGCTTCGTCAAACATCCTAAGTCGATATTGCCTTGCATCGTGGCAGCGAAAGTGTTACCAAGCTGCATTCCTTCCACAGTGTAGATGGATTCAGGTCCAGTTAACACGTCCCAACAATGGATTCCCCCAGACAGGAAGCAGCCAGGCTTTGAAGCTGCAACACCACTCAATGCTAATCAAGGTGGCCAAATGCAACATTCACCCTTGCCTCAAACAGACAAGAGTTCTTTCTCCCACCCTGGTCATTATTCCACAAATATATAATCTCACTTGCCTAGTTTCCAACAGAACTCACAACCTCTGAGGATGCCTGCCATAGATGTGGGCGAAACGTCAGGAGAGGATGCTTCTGGAACATTTATTTATTATTTATTTATTTTGAACATTTTTACCCCGCCCTTCTCAACCCCAAGGGGGACTCAGGGTGGCTTCCAATTGGCAACAATTCGATGCCGCATCATAAAATACAAAACAGTAATTATAACAATTAAAAACATGAATATTAAGTATTGTTGAAGGCTTTCATGGCCGGAATCATTGGGTTGTTGTAGATTTTTTTGGGCTATATGGCCATGGTCTAGAGGCATTCTCTCCTGACGTTTCGCCTGCATCTATGGCAAGCATCCTCAGAGGTAGAGAGGATGAGGATGCTTGCCATAGATGCAGGCGAAATGTCAGGAGAGAATGCCTCTAGACCATGGCCATATAGCCCGAAAAAATCTACAACAACCCATAAATATTAAGACATAAAAATTAAAACAGTATACTTACAGTCCATTGAGCTAATACCAGTCTGGTGGCTATTTATCTAGCCATATACTATTGAGTACTCCGCTTAACTTATCCAAATCCACTTCCAAGCCATAGTCAAACATTATCCATTGTCCTTTAACCTAATTGCCCGAAGGCCTGGGCCCACATCCACTTTTTACCTTCCTTCTAAAGGTGAGGAGGGATGATGATGACCTAATTTCCCTGGGAAGTGAATTCCACAGGTGGGGGGCCACCACCGAGAAGGCCCTGTCCCTCGTGTTTGAGACAGAGGCGGAGCCGAGAGCAGGGCCTCCCCAGAAGATCTTAAACTCCGAGGTGGGACGTAGAAGGAGATACAGCTACGCTGGACCAGAGCCGTATAGGGTTTTATAGTTCAAAACCAGCACTTTGAATTGTGCTCGGAATTGGATCGGCAGCCAGTGGAGCTGACACAATAGAGGGGTGGTATGCTCCCTGTGTGATGCTCCGGTGAGTAATCTAGCTGCCGCCCATTGGACTAATTGCACTTTCCGAACAATCTTCAAAGGCAACCCCACGTAGAGCGCGTTGCAGTAATCTATTCGGGATGTGACAAGAGCGTGGACCACCGTGGCCAGATCAGACTTCCCAAGGTATGGGCATAGCTGGCGCCATAAAGCCCAGAACACTCACAGCAACCCAACAAGGGAGCATGTTTTCTGTGCGTGGGCTGTTTCCTTCCTGCCTGATTCTAAGTTGCCCAAAATGTTGACTTTCACAAAATAAGAAAAGCAAGCTTTCCAAATGTGTCTAATGCATCTCTAATTTCTAACACAACTTGTGGAACGTGCTGCCCTTTCAGTCTGACGGAGTCTCCTTCTCTAAAAGTTTTCAGGTATAAGCTGAGTGGGCATCTGTTGGGAGGGCTTTGATTGTATTTTCCTGCATGCCAGGGGGATGGACATCATTGCTTGGGGTCTCTTCCAACTCTATGACTGCATGATCTCTTTGTAAGTATCTGCCGGTGGAGATACATTGCACCACCATGATGCAATTCGCAGATAGAATCCCAATATTTATTTATTTATTTACTATCTTTGTATATTACACAGCACATGCAACTATTTGGCTGCTATTTTGCATTGTGCAACCCCAAAGGGCAGTGTGCAACCACTACGTACAACTGCAGTGCAGAAACACAACAGCGCTGCATGTGCAATCCTGTTTTGCCAACATCAGCCGGATCCCTATGTTGTGGTATTAATATTTCTCATACAATGTGTTGTCAAAGGCTTTCATGGCCAGAATCACTGGGTTGCTGTGAGTTTTCTGGGCTGTAGGGCCATGTTCCAGAAGCATTCTCTCCTGACGTTTCACCCACATCTATAGCAGGCATCCTCAGAGGTTGTGAGGTCTGTTGGAAACTAGGCAAGTAGGGTTTATGTATCTGCAGCATCTCCAGGGTGGGAGAAAGAAGTCCCGTCTCTTTGAGGCTAGTGTGAATATTGCAGTTGGCCACTTTCATTAGCATTGAATGACCTTGTAGCTTCAATGCCTGGCTGGTTGCTGTGTGGGGATCCTTTGTTGGGAGGTGTTAGCTGGCCCTGATAGATTCTTGTCTGGTTTTTTTTTTTACTGAATTTGAGAACGCAGAAATGTTGAACCACTCTAACAACCACCACATGGAGAAGCCATTGAAATCCACAAGCATGGGACAATGTTTTTATTAGGAGACGCAAATGATGTATGCTTCTAGTATTCTTGTTATGGTTTTATATTAAAATGTTTTATGGTGTTTTGGGGCATTGAATTGTTGCCATTGTAAACCGCCCTGAGTGGCCTAAGGGCTGAGAAGGGCAGTATACAAATATACGTAGTAAATAAATAAATAAATAAATAAATAAATGTAACAGAAAGGAATAATAATAATAATAATAATAATAATAATAATAATAATAATAATAATTCTGGCAGCCCAAGAACAAGCCATTAGAACCAATGCCATCAAAGCCAGAATTGAAAAGTGTAGATTCTGCAAGGAAGCAGATGAAACAATAGATCCCATCCTGAGCTGCTGCAAGAAGATCACGCAGACAGATTACAAGCAGAGGCACAACACCGTTGCTCAGATGATTCATTGGAACTTGTGCCACAAATAACATCTGCCTGCGACAAAGAACTGGTGGGATCACAAGCTGGAAAAAGTTACAGAGAATGAACACGCCAAACTCCTCTGGGACTTCTGGATTGAGACACTCACAGTTTTGGAGCATAATACTCCTGACCTCACAATCGTGTTAAAAAACAAAGTATGGATCGTTGATGTTGCAATCCCAAGTGACAGCAGGATTGAAGAGAAACAACTGGAAACTAGTTGCAGATTAAACAGGGGGGTTGACTGCTCCCTGTAATTTGCACCAGTTAGTAGTCTGGCTTCCGCACATTGGACCAGTTGAAATTTCCAGGCTGTCTTCAAGGGCGGCCCCACGTAGAGCACATTGCAATAGCCGCCCTTGAAGACAACCCGGAAATTTCAACTGGTCTGATGTGCGGAAGCCAGACTACTAACTGGTGCAAATTACAGGGAGCGGTCAACCCCCCTGTTTAAAGGTCCAGTCTAAAGGTAACTAAGGCATAGACCACCATGGTCAAATCTGACTTCACGAGGTACGGTCACAGCTGGCGCACGAGCTTCAATTGTGCGAAGACCCTCGCAGCCACCTCTGACGCCGGATTATCTGCTTTGAACTGGATTATATTAGTCTACACAGCCTAGTTTCCATCAGACCTCACAACCTCTGAGGATGCCTGCCAAAGATGTGGGAAAACATCAGGAGAGAATGCTTCTGGAACTTGGCCATACAGGCTGGAAAACTCACAGCAACCCAGTGATTCCGGCCATGAGAGCCTTCGACAACACATACCACACCACTGTATATGCAATTCTGTTTTTGCCACTGTCAGCCGGATCCTTATGTTGCGCTATGGCAAATATTTCTCAGACAGAATATGGGGCAAATGGCGCAGGAAGGAAGGGCGCTGGGAGCCCAGATCTCCCCTTGTTGTCATAGTTTCCCTAATCAGTGCCTCTTTCCCTTTCCCTTGCCTTTAATCTTGGTCCAACAACTGTGTAAACCCGGCGGATTAGGGTCTGCGGGAGGCTGGCCGCACGCGGGGCAGCTGTCGCTGTCTCCGGCATGTTCCCTGCCAAGTAGAGGCATGCCATTGCTGGGAATCATCCGATGCCAATGCCTTGGCGGAATCCAGGGGTACATACAGTTCTGCCAGGCAGGCCTCCCGCCCTCGGGGCCAGCTTCCTTTTTAGAACAAACCCCAGTTGCCCTTTCCCCGTGGGACGGATCCAGGCCAGATCGAAATCTTGGGTCCTGCGGGAGAAGCAGAAGAGAGGAGGTTTCAGCAGGCCTTTCGCCAAGGGAGTTACTGGAAGTGGCCCAAAAGGAGGAAGGATTTGGCTCACACTCTGATAATATTTCTTGAAAATGGGTTGTTGTAGGTTTTTCCGGGCTATATGGCCATGTTCTAGAGGCATTTTCTCCTGACGTTTCACCTGCATCTATGGCACGCATCCTCAGAGGTAGTGAGGTCTGTTGGAAGTAGGAAAATGGTTTTATATATCTGTGGAATGACCAGGGTGGGACAAAGGACTTCTGTCTGCTGGCTTAGGTGTGAATTTCTTGAAAATGTTAGTATTGCAGAGAGAGGGGCACCTTACATTTCACCTTTGTTGGGAGGTGTCATGCCGGCCACATGACCTTGGAGGTGTCTACGGACAACGCCAGCTCTTTGGCTTAGAAACTGAGATGAGCACCAACCCTAGAGTCGGACACCACTGGACTTAATGTCAAGGGAAAACCTTTACCTTTTTACTGGGAAGTGTTAGCTGGCTCTGATTGATTCTTGGCCAGCTTGATTAGCATTGAATAGCCTTGCAGCTTAAAGCCTCACTGCTTCCTGCCTGGGGGAATCCATTGTTGGGAGGCATTAGCTCCCACGCTGGACATGCCGCAGACACATAAACCCCACTTGCCTAGTTTCCAACAGACCTCACAACCTCTGAACATGCCTGCCATAGATGTGGGCAAAACGTCAGGGGAGAATGCTTCTGGAACATGGCCATACAGCTTGGAAAACTCACAGCAATTGTTTCATGTCTGGAATTCCCCTGTTTTTGAGTGTTACTCTTTATTTCCTGTCCTGATTTTAGAGTTTTTCTTCATACTGATAACCAGATTTTGCTCATTTTTATGGTTTCCTTCTATTGTGATGTTATTTTGATGTTTTTATCATCCTTGTGGGAGGCTTCTCTTATGTCCTTGCATGAGGAGCTGGAGCTGATAGAGGGAGCTCATCTGCCTCTCCCTGGATTTGAACCTGCGACCTGACAATCTTCAGTCCTGCTGGCACATGGGTTTAACCCACTGCACCACCAGGGGCTCCTATGATAAGAACATCAAATCATCCGGGCGTCCCCTGGGCAACATCCTTGAAGACGGCCAATTCTCTCACACCAGAAGCAACTTGCAGTTTCTCAAGTCGCTCCTGACATGACAATTTTTGTTGTTGTTATAAACATAAATATATATATATATAAATATAAACATATTTTATGTTGCTGTAATGTATCGCTGGGCTTGGCCTCATGTAAGCTGCTCCAAGTTCCCTTTGGGGAGATGGTGGCGGGGTATAAATAAAGTATTATTATTATTATTATTATTAGAAACACAACAAGATGAGTCCACAGCAGACACTCTGCTGGCTGTTGAATTGGATCACACGTTGAGCACTTCCCAAGTGTCTAGGACTGTGTGATGTATCGGCGAATAATGTGTGCAGATCCCAGTAAATTGTGTTTAAGTGCAGGCCAAGGTCTTTAGGTACTGCACCCAGTGTGCCGATCACCACTGGGACCCCCTTGTCTGGCTTGTGCCAGAGTCTTTGCAGTTCGATCTTTAATCCTCATATTGTGTCAGCTTGTCCAGTTGATTCTTGTCAATTCCGCTGTCACATGGGATTGCAACATAAACGATCCATACTTGGTTTTCTAACATGAGGTCAGGAGTCTTGTGCTCCAGAACTCTGTCAATCTGAATTCAGAAGTCCCAGAGGAGTTTGATGTGTTCATTTTCCATAACCCTTTCCGGCTTGTGATCCCACCAGTTCTTTGTTGCAGGCAGATGGTATTTGTGGCACAGGTTCCAACTAATCATCTGAGCAACGGTGTTGTGCCTCTGCTTGTAGTCTGTCTGCGCAATCTTCTTGCAGCAGCTGAGGATGGGATCTATTGTTTCATCTGCTTCCTTGCAGAGTCTACATTTGGGATCTGTCGTCGACTTTTCAATTCTGGCTTTGATGGCATTGGTTCGAATGGCTTATTCTTGGGCTGCCAGAATCAGGCCCTCCTTTGTCTCCTTTTTCAGAGTTCCATTTGTGAGCCACAGCCATGTTTTTTCTTTGTCAATTTGGCTCTCAATTTTCCCAGGAACTGTCCATGGAGAGCCTTCTTTTGCCAGTTTTCTCTTCTGCTCTGGATTGTGTTTTTACGGTATTCCCTCTTTGTCTTTTGCACTTTAAGCAGTTTACTACTATTGACTTCCCTCAATGTTGGTTCTTGACTGCCTTTGCACGTAATCTGCCAGTGCGTGTTTCTCTTCTTCTGCCATTTGTTTCACTTGCAGAAGCCCTCTCTCTGTCTTCTGTCGCCGCTGGGCTTGAAACGAAGTGCCTTTAAAAGAGGATGTGAAACTTTAGCCCAACGGGAAGCCAGGGGGCCCGAAGAGAAGCCCTTAGAGAATTTCCCCCCATTAAACAGTCTTTAGAAGGCTTGAGCTTAAATACAACAAAGTCTTTTATTGATGAACAATTAAACAGAAACTTCTTTTGTCTTCAAAGATTAAACAAATGCTTCCAGGCTTCAAACAACTGGTGGCTTCTAACTGTTTCTTTGCTTTATTTTCAAGGAAAATCCCTTTCTAGCTTCTCCCAGGCTAACTGTGAACCTAAACCTGACTGATGTGGATCCACTACCAGGCTGAACTGCGTCTCAAAACCGAGTGGACCTACCAGTAGGCCTGTAGTCACTTAGCTGGAGTTCTTGATGTTTAAAGCTGTTATTCCCTCCGAAATTCCTCAGGGCTGTAAGGCTTTTTCCCTGGAACCTTTGGGAATCTTTAGATGC
The DNA here is from genome assembly GCF_025583915.1 of Anolis sagrei ordinatus. Taxonomy (NCBI): domain Eukaryota; kingdom Metazoa; phylum Chordata; class Lepidosauria; order Squamata; family Anolidae; genus Anolis; species Anolis sagrei. The sequence goes on along the minus strand of NW_026847993.1, from coordinate 9,755,758 downwards.
TCTTAAGACTGTTCTCCCCGGGAAGTCTTAAGGGTTGAAGCCTTTGTACAGGAGAAAGTCTGTACACATCCTGTACATTGACTTCCTAGCTGAGACTAACTGAAAAATGCCCCCCTTCCCTTCCCAATTGCCCTGAGCAAGGGGCGGGACCAAACTCAACGATGATGGACAGGTGGCTTGCCCTATAACTGCAACCAAAAGAAGCCACCTATCTGCAGAGTCCCTGAAACTTAGGACTGCAAACAAACATTCAATGCAAAGCAAACAAAATTGGAGCTCCTGGTACAGCTGTACCAGAACACTCTGCCTCCTGATTTTCTGGACATGTAATGTATTATTATTATTATTATTATTATTATTATTATTATTATTATTATTATTATGTGTGGCAGTGTAGATGCGGCCTTTCTTAAACCTACACACAAGTTGAGCAGGAACCAGTTACGAACCGCTCTCCGTTGTTTTCAGCATCTGTCTTTTCCAGTCCTGCGCTTCCCAGATGTGTCAGACTTCAGCCCCATTATCCTCTCTCCCATCCCTATATGATGTGTTTTATGGATGCAAAGGGCAAAAGCACACACCGAACCCCACACAATAAACCAACACTGACGCATTTCCAGTGACCCTTCTACGCAAGTGTTTTAGGGAGCAGCCGGGAAAGATATAATATGATATTATAATTATATATTTTATATTGCACGTAGTATTACTAATAATATTACAATATAATGGTATGGCACAATATCTATATAAATAAAAATGTAATGTTCGTTTGTGGGATTAACAGAACTCAAAAACCACTGGGGGAATTGACACCACATTTGGACACAAGACACCTAACAACCCAATGTATGTCCTTCACTCAAAAAAATTGATTTTGTCATTTGGGAGTTGTAGTTGCTGGGATTTATAGTTCATCTACAATCAAAGAACATTCTGAACCCCACCAACGATGGAATTGAACCAAATGTGGTACACATGACCAATAGAAAACACTAGAAGGGTTTGGTGGGCATTGACCTTGAGTTTGGGAGCTGTAGTTCACCTACATACAGAGAGCACTATGGACTCAAGCAATGATAGATCTGGACCAAACTCTACATGAATACTCAACATGCCCAAATGTGAACACTGGTGGAGTTTGGGGAAATAGAACTTGACATTTGGGAGTTGTAGTTGCTGGGATTTATAGTTCACCTACAATCACAGAGCATTCTGAACCCCACCAACGAAAGAATTGGGCCAAACCTCCCACACAGAACCCCCATGTGGGCCACAGCAACACGTGGCAGGGGACAGCTAGTATATAAATAAAAATGTAATGTTCGTTTGTGGGATTAACATAACTCAAAAACCACTGAGGGAACTGACACCAAATTTGGACCCAAGACACATAACAACCCAATGTATGTCCTTCACTCAAAAAAAAATAATGATTTTGCCATTTGGGAGTTGTAGTTGCTGGGATTTATAGTTCACCTACAATCAAAGAGCATTCTGGACCCCACCAATGATACAATTGAACCAAACTTGGCACACAGTTCTCCCATGACCAACAGACAATACTGGAAGGGTTTGGTGGGCAGTGTCCTTTGGTTTTGGAGTTGTAGTTCACCTACATCCAGAGATCACTGTGGACTCAAACAATGATGGATCTGGACCAAACTCTACAAGAATACTCAATATGCCCAAATGTGAACACTGGTGGAGTTGGAGGAAAATAGAATCTTGACGTTTGGGAGTTGTAGTTGCTGGGATTCAACTACCAAGCTTGCAAATTCTGTGTTTTGTCTGTTTGTTTGTTTGTTTGTTTGTTTGTTTTTGTTAAAAATGTAATACAAATGTCTGGTTGCTGATGACACGATAAATAAAAAAAAGTTGCTGGGATTTATAGTTCACCTATAATCACAGAGCATTCTGAACCCCACCAACAATAGAATTGGGCCAAACCTCCCACACAGAACCCCCATGTGGGCCACAGCAACGCGTGGCAGGAGATGGCTAGTATCTACATAAATAAAAATGTAATGTTCGTTTGTGGGATTAACATAACTCAAAAACTACTGGACGAATTGACACCAAATTTGGACACAAGACGCCTAACAACCCAATGTATGTCCTTCACTCATAAAAACACTGAAAAACACAGCAGAAGGGACTTAAAAAGCCAAAAAAAAAAATACATTACAACGCATGTGCAAAACTACATATATATATGCACATATATACACATATATACACATATACACAAATATACACACACAAAACACATATACACAGACTGGGCCACAGCAATGCATGGCAGGGGATGGCTAGTAGTAAATAAATAAATGAATAAATGCATAAATAAATAAATTCTGATCCCTGAGGAATTCGGGTCTGTATTTTTATAGCCGTCCCCTGCCATGCGTTGCTGTGGCCCACATGGGGGTTCTGTGTGGGAGGTTTGGCCCAATTCTATCATTGGTGGGGTTCAGAATGCTCTGTGATTGTAGGTGAACTATAAATCCCAGCAACTACAACTCCCATATGTCAAGATTCTATTTTCCCCAAACTCCACCAGTGTTCACATTTGGGCATATTGAGTATTCGTGTAGAGTTTGGTCCAGATCCATCATTGTTTGAGTCCACAGTGCTCTCTGGATGTAGGTGAACTACAACTCCCAGACTCAAGGTCAATGCCCACCAAACCCTTCTTGGTCATGGGAGTTCTGTGTGCCAAGTTTGGTTCAATCCCATCGTTGGTGGAGTTCAGAATGCTCTTTGATTGTAGGTGAACTATAAATCCCAGCAACTACAACTCCCAAATGACAAAATCATAATTTTTGAGTGATGGTCACTCCTTGTGTTGTGAGATGTTTTGTTGCCAAATTTGGTGTGATTTCGTTCATTGGTTCTTTTGTTTTTAAGGTACTCATTATGCACAGAGCATTTATAATAGATAGATAGATAGATAGATAGATAGATAGATAGATAGATAGATAGAAGATAGAAGATAGAAGATATATATATATATATATATATATATGGCCTGGGTAACAACGGAAAAATTTGTTTCTAAAATCGATTTGTATTTGGGGTTTTTTTTTGTTTCGATATTTAAAATAATTACAAAATTTTCCCTTAAAAAAGTTCGGTATTTACGAAATTTCGTAAATGTGAAAAAAATTACAAAACATTAACGAATCAATTTCCGAAACAATAACGAATCGATTCGTTAATGGCGGACGCGACCGCGAAATACGCTAAAAAACCTCCAAAAACTTCTGAAGCTTCCCTCTCCCTCTGTTGTTGACTGTTGGTGTGATATTATAATTTTTTTCACTAATTAAACAAAAGCTTGCCCCAGACATGCGGAAATAATAACGAAACGACCTCAGAACAATAACGAAACGAATACAATAACGAAATACGAAGCATTTACAAAACGTGTTTAAAAATTCGTTTTTTTAAAAAATTGCTCCAGAATGGTTCGTTATCGTTTTGTAATTGAAAAAAATAATGAATTATTAACGAATTACGAATTAACGAAACGAAACCGCCCAGCCCTAATATATTAGGGCTGGGCGGTTTTGTTTCGTAATTTCGTAATTCGTTAAAAATTCGTTATTTTTTTTAATAACGAAGCGATAACGAACCATTCAGGAGCAACTAAAAAACGAAACGAATTTTTAAATTTGTTTCGTAATTGTTTCGAATTCGTTTTGTATTCGTTTCGTTATCGTTTTGAAATCGTTTCGTTATTATTTCCGCATGTCTGGGGCAAGTTTTATAGTTGTTTTTGTTTAATTAGTGAAAAAAAATTATAATATCACACCAACAGTCAACAACAGAGGGAGAGGGAAGCTTCAGAAGTTCCCCCTGTCCCATTTGGAGGTTTTTTAGCGTATTGCGCGGTCGCGTCCGCCATTAACGAATCGATTCGTAATTGTTCGTTATTGTTTCGTATTGTTTTGTAATTTACGAAATTTCGTAAATATCGAACTTTTTAAAAGAAAAATTTCGGAATTCTTTTAAAAATCGAAACACAAAAACCCCCAAAAAACGAATCGATTTTAGAAACAAATTTTTCCGTGGTTGCCCAGCCCTAATATATATATCTTGTAAGTCGCTCTGAGTCCCCTTCGGCATGAGAAGGGCAGCATATAAATGGCGTAAATAAATAAATAAATAAATAAATGTAAACCCCACTTGCCTACAGACCTCACAACCTCTGAGGATGCCCGCCACAGATGTGAGAAAACGTCAGGAGAGAATGCTTCTGGAAAATGGCCCTACAGCCCAGAAAACTTACAGCAACCCAGTGATTCCGGCCATGCAAGCCTTTGACAACACATCAAACATACCTGACTACTTAATTGCTCTCAATGCCTCTCGTCAACACAACCATCCACTCTGATCTTTTGTATCGGTGCCAGCCACAAAGTTTACACCAGGCGAAGATAAAACGTTTGGGACCTTGAGAGGGTCAAAGGAGAAAAACAACAGAGAAGTTAAAACCCTATCTCGACGTATGAAGTAATTAGAGATAAGGGAGTCAAGACTCAAAGATGAAAGGCATTCTATAGAAGGAGAATATATGCCTCATTTGAAAGCAAAGGTGGGATTATCACACGAAGGGTAAGTCTCAAAATATATGGACTTAATGCAATTTTGACCCAACTTGAACTGCCATGACTCAATGCGAAGAGTTGTAGTTTGGTGAGGAACTTGGAAAACTACAATTTCCAGGATTCCATAGCATTGAGCCTGGGCAGTCAAAGTGGTGGCAAACTGCATTAAATCTGCACTGTAGATGCACCCTTAGTGCCATGTAAAGAACGTATAAAACTGCAACTCCCAGGGTTCCAGAAAAACCTGGATTCAGGAAAAAGCAAATGGAGCCAGTTTTTCTTGGCTTGTATGTTCTTCTTTATTAATAACTTTTTCCAGAGTGAGTGTATCCATAGAATTATAGAATCTTAGAGCAAGAAGAGACCCCAAATGTCATCTAGTCCATTTGTGTAAATTTACAGAAATGATCAGCCACTGCCAGAAGGGACAGAGAGTTTAATCTATGCTGACGATCGTGCCATCACCACTCAAGCAAGGAACTCAATCTGTCCTATACATATATATGTGAGTGTGAATCATATATATCTATCTATATCTACATCTGGATGGCTCTTTGTCAAGAGGACTTTCACTATGTTTTCTTGCCCTGGTGAAGGACTGGATGGCCTTAAATCAGCATTTCTAAACCTGGGGGTCGGGACCTGTGGGGGTATCGCAAGGCAGTGTCAGAAGGGTTGCCAAAGACTACCAGAAAACACAGTATTTTCTGTTGCTTATGGGGGGTTCTGTGTGGGAAGTTTGGTGGGGTTCAGAATGCTCTTTGATTGTAGATGAACTATAAATCCCAGTAACTACAACTCCCAAATGTCAAGATCTATTTCCCCCAAATTCCATCTGTTTTCATATTTGGGCATATGGAGTATCCGTGCCAAGTTTGGTCTAGATCCTTCATTGTTTGTCCGCAGTGGGCATTGACCTTGAGTTTGGGAGTTGTAGTTCACCTACATCCAGAGAGCACTGTGGACTCAAACAATGGTGGATCTGGACCAAACTTGACACAAATATTCCATATGCCCAACTAGAAACAAAGATGGAGTTTAGGGGAAATAGACCTTGACATTTGGAAGTTGCAGTTACTGGGATTTATAGTTCACCTACAATCAAAGAGCATTCTGAACCCCACAAGCGATAGAATTGGGGCAAACTACCCACACAGAACCCCTATGAGCAATAGAAAATACTTAAGGCCACCCAGTCCAACTCCCTTCACCAGGGCAAGAAAATGTAATCAAATACTGTTTACCCTCAAGCATAAAGAAATTACATATATTAGAAACCAACACTTTTGCATTACTTTATTTTCCAGATCAACAGACTGGGCCACAGCAACGCCTGGCAGGGAATGGCTAGTAAAATATAAAATGCAAACAACAAAAAACAACAAAAATTACATCACAATAAAATACATACAGAAGCAGAATAGAGTAAACAAAGCAAAATAACATAATATAAAATCAAACACAATGGACAGGCCAAATGGACAAGGTAAAATGATAAGACCCTGGGTGAGGTAGGAGTAGAAAAATTGCATTTGAGACGAGCCCAAAAGGATGAACAGTGGGGTTAGGCTTTCAGTTTAGGATGGGAGAAAGTGCATCAAAAGCCATAGATATGGATGGATGGATGGATGGATGGATAGATAGATAGATAGATAGATAGATAGATAGATAGATAGATAGATAGATAGATAGATAGATGGTCACTCGCTCTGAGTCGCCTACGGGCTGAGAGAGAGCAGTATACAAATGAAGTAAATAAATAAATAAATAAATAATTATTTATATTATGCTCTACCTCCCCAAAGGGACTCGTGGCTGATTCCAATTACAAAAAGGCAAACTTTCAATGCCTGGCATTGCACTAGTATGGTATAGTAGATAGATGTGGATGTGGGACCAGGCGTTTGGGCACTCTGGCAGATGAATAAGGGACTGTGACGATGGATAGGAATTGGACAATGGTGGAACGAAATATGAACTCTGAGTTGGTGAACGCTGGGTCTGAGATTGGCTATTGATTGTGTGATATATTGTTTTTAAGTGTTTTAATTGTTGACCATTTAATTGCTGGTTTTATATGTTATTGTATTTGTGTAGGCACCGAGATGTGCCTTTTGTAAGCCGCCCTGAGTCCCCCCTCGGGGATTGAGAAGAGCGGGGTATAAGTACGCGAAATAAATAAATAAATAATAGATAGATACGTTTTATTGATTGGCCTATTGGCCGTATCAAAACATTTAACACATAACACATTTAACACATAACACATTTAACACATAGTCATACAACATACAACACTCGGTATAAGAGAGGTTAAAATAAAAGAGGTTAAAATAAACAAACTGTTGGCAGATCCCGTTCAGGTCAAATATCTGTGTCACCTCCACAGTTTACCCCAATTGATTCTAAATGTGCAATTCTCAGCTGTGTTGCTTTGAATAGAAAAAGGGCTGTTTTGTGTGTTATTTTAGGATTCTGGCCGGCCAACAAAAATGAAGTTTTAATATGTGGATCCCAGTGTGTTTTGTGAATAATGTATGGTCCAAGGCAATGGTCTCTCTCTTTCTTATACAGCTCACAGTTGAACAGAACATGTGTGATATCCTCCACCTCTGATGCTCCGCAAATACAAACTCGTTCGTTGTATGGGACCTGATTAAACCTTCCGTGCTTGACCATTGAATCCAGCTGCTCAAAACGAGCTCTGGTAAATACCCTCCTAAGGTGTTTTGGCATATCTGTTTTTAGATATCGAGCTGTTTGGAAAGTGTGTTTAAAGCGGCTTAACCATTTCAATGAGCCAGCTTTACTGAGGGTAGCAATGTCTTTTTGGCCTTCTATATCCAATACTCGTTGAGCAACTATTTTTGGGTCTAGCTCTTCTAAGAGGTTCGGATACCGAGTCGGGAGTCCACAGCTCCTAATATATTTTGTCAGGAGAACTAGCCAAGAGGACTGATGTTGATTTTCTTTCTGCTCCAACAGGCACAATTTTGGAAGTCTATCATTTGCCATGGCAATCAGTTTTGCCCAGTAGTTGTAGGCCCTGATTTTAGATAAGCCATCCACTGTATATACTCCCAGTTCCGCTCTTACTGCAGCAGCTGGGGTCGTCCTGTCCACTCCTAGAAAACTTCGCAGGTGCTGTGATTGTGATTGCTCTAATAGTATGGTATAGTAACTCTTGAGTTTTTTTCGTGGGGAAAATGCAAGTCAGTGGCATGAAATCAGCCAATTGTTCCTAAATACTCCAATTGACCCACGCAGAGAGACCAGCCCGGTAGGAAGCAGAGATTTGGGGTTTTCCTTTAATAACTTCAGAAATCCTGGTGGCGGGCTTTATGGAGTCATGTCTGATAGCGTGGATGAACAATAAAGAAAGGCAGCGTTTGTTTCCTATCGGCAACATCCTGAAAAAAATAAAACAACTCCCACAGAGGTTAATGTTACCCCTGTAATTTCGAAGGAGCCCTTTAAACTCTCCAAGGAAGGCCATTAAAGGGCTTACGAGAGACTCTGTGCCTTTATAAGTTTTTTTTAATGCGAGATGCAATCTGGATATTTTCTTTCAGGTGTTTATTGGTATGGGACAAATGCCCCATTGATCAGAAATCCAGCATTCTCTTTTCTAAGGATAGGAGGACATAATTGCAGCAATATCCTGGACAGAATGGCTGCTGCAATACTCTTTCATCCTTTTTAGGGTGCATCTACACCAGGCATGAGCAAACTTCGGCCCTCCAGCTGTTTTGGACTTCAACTCCCATAATTCCTAACAATCTCAGTCCCTTGAAGGCCTGTAAGCTTCTTTCCCAGCAAGCTGGAGGATTGGCAGACTTAATTAACAATTCTGAGTCTCCACTTAAGTCACGCTCAATGCCTTGTTACAATCAAATACAATGACACAAATACACAGGCAAAGGCAAAGGCTTCTCCTTTCATTTCCAGCTCTGGATAATGGCGAGCCAGCCAGCAGCCCCTGCCTTGAAGCCGATATGACCTGCAGCAGGGAGTTCCGCAGTTCCTGGTTGTCCAACTGGGCCAACATCGATGAGAATGTGGCCACAGCAGCAGCTTCAACTTCGATACCTCCTTTTCCTTTGTCCTGTTTTGCCTCTTTCCCCTTAACCTAATATTGTAACAAATCCCCCAATAAAGTATCCTTAGTGATATTTTGTGTCCTTTACTGCCTTCAAACTCTTTCAAGCATGAATTTCCTCTCTGCCGGGCCACAGACAGCTGCTGGCCCGCCCGGGATGTGATTCCAGCATTCCAGGGAGGTCGAAATTGCATTCCTCTGAACCATGGATACGGAAACCCATCGGATCCCCGTATCCACGGGTCAACGTATCGCTCCAAATTTGGTGCCATTCTTCTCCTAGACCAGTGGTTCTCATCCCGGGGTCCCCAGATGTTTCAGGCCTTCAATTCCCAGAAATCCTAACAGCTGGTAAACTGGCTAGGATTCCTGGGACTTGTAGGCTAAAAACATCTGGGGACCCCGGGTTGAGAACCACTGTCTTAGACTAATTTCAAGACAAATGGCTATCTCGCTTTTGCCCTATTAACCTCTCCGCCCCTGGAATAACCTTTTTGCATCCTAAAACTCAACATGGAGCTCAGCTGGCTCCCTGCTGCCACTACGTTGCTGCTGCTGTCTCATTGATGCCAAAGAGCCTGTTGACCTGGGGAACCCCTTGGGACCCCCGCGGAACAGACAGACATCCTGGTCCTTGAGGAGATGGGATCTGTAGTTTTCTCCACTCCCAGACATGGATCCCTACCTCCAGCGCTTGCATAGGAACTCAATGAACTCTGGGAACCTTCCCCTTTTGCCCTTATGGATTCTGCAAATTTTTATTGGACTTTGATCAACTTCTGAGGAACTTTTAAAAACTTTTGGGAAACTTTTCCCCCAAGCCTCATGAATTCTCGCTGGATCTGGACCAAACTTGAAATAAATACTCAATATGCCCAAATATGAACACTGATGGAATTTGAGAAAAATAGATCTTGGCATTTGGGAGTTGTCGTTGCGGAAATGTATAGTTCGCCTACAACCAAAGAGCATTCTGAACTCCACCAATGATGGAATTGAACTCAACTTGGCATACAAGACTCCCATGACCAACAGAAAATTTGGTGGGCACTGACCTTGAGTTTGGGAGTTGTAGTTCACCTAAATTCAGAGAGCACTGTGGACTCAAACAGTTATGGATCTGGACAAAAATTGGCATGAAAACTCAATATGCCCAAATGTGGACACTGGTGGGGTTTGGGGAAAATAGACCTTGACATTTATGAGTTGTAGTTGCTGGGATTTATAGTTCACCTACAACCAAAGAGCATTCTGAACCTCACCAATGATAGAATTGGGCCAAACCTTCTACACAGAGCTCCAATGACCAACAGAAAATACTGCATTTTCTGATGGTCCTTGGCGACCCGCAGGTTGAGAAACAGTGGTAGAGATGCACCCCAAAATGGAAAACTCCACTAGATGTTGAACTTCACTTTGTGTGTGTGTGTGCGTGTGTAGATATAGATAGAAAGATAGAGAGAGACAAAAGAAAATCACATTCTTCCTGAAGCTAGTCCCAAATAGCCTGCACAGCTATTGAAAACAAAAATGCAACAATGGGCTGTGTATTATGGGTTAGTACCAACTGATTCAAAGTTAGATGACTGGGTTTAGTGAAGGAAAGAGACAATACGAAATGTGTTTTGTAAACAGATGTATTGCTTGGGGTGGAAAGGCATGAATCATCGAGGATAGGAAAAAAAAGATAGAAAAAAAAAAGCGAGCCCTCTTTGTTGGGTCCGCAGGGTCTCTCCTTCAGGGCGAGACCCTTCCAAATTCCTCCTCGACTTCAGAACTGTTCACGTGACTGTATATATGTTGCTCTGCATTTTAAACAGTAAACTTTCTGTTATTTACTATCATCTGCGTGGAGAAATTTTGAGTGGGCTCAATCAAGCAACAGTGCCATCAGGAGGTTTTTCCACTCCAGGAAGGAAATCTGGAGGAAAAGACTAAAATATACATACGCCACCGAACTTAGGGAAAATTGGATCAAAATGTCACTAAGATGGTATCTAACTCCAAAAAAGCTAGGGAAAATATATAATAATACAAGTTCGACCTGTTGGAAATGTAAGAAGAAAGAAGGTTCCTACTTTCATATGTGGTGGACCTGTGAAAAAGCGAAAGACTATTGGAAGAAGATACAAAAAGAAATACAAAATATGTTAAAAATAAAATTACCAATGAAACCAGAGCTGTTCCTACTGGGAATGTACGATAACAATATAGAAAAAAATAAAGATAAAGTATTATTTTTAGCTTTAACTGCTGCAAGGATGTACTATGCAAAAAAAATGGAGGCAAACAGAAATACCAGAAGAAGATGATTGGAGAATAAAAATGTTGGACATTAGTAACTTAGACAGACTTACTTTTCTACTACTGAAAAACAAGGAAACCGGAAGAAAAGAAACAGACTGGAAAGACGTCATCGAATACTTAAGGGGAAAGAAGAAAGAGACAATGATTTAGAGGAGAAAGGAGAAATCAAGGATGAAAACCAAAGAGGAGGGGAAAGAAATTTAGAAGAGAAGAAAAATAAAGAACTATTCTTTTTTATTTTTATCTTCTACTTTAGGATAAGATTAAACAAAATGAACAGAAGATTTTCGGAAGACACCAGGAGGTCGA
>NW_026847993.1:9625093-9744330 GCF_025583915.1 Anolis sagrei ordinatus | reverse complement strand
TCGCCCTCCTCTGGACACATTCCAGCTTGTCAATATGTCTCTTGAATTGTGGTGCCCAGAATTGGACACAATTCATGAACTGTTCCTTTTCTTTAAGAGGAAACCCCTTTTTAACCCCTCCTTGGGCAATCTACTTTCTAAACTTTGCTGGTGTGGGCCCTACTGAGGCACCCTGCTTCTTGGGTCCCGAGTAGACCTACCAGTCAAGGCTTTGTAGATTCTCCAGCTGGAGTCCTTTGGAACTGTTTCCCCCCAGAATTTTGTAAGAAACGAAGCTTCTCTACAGGTGGAGCTGATTCACGTCCTGTAGCTAAGCTTTCAACTGTAAGAATGAGCTAAAATGGCTCCCTTTCCTTCCTGAACCCTGGGGAAAGGGGCGGAACTAAAAAACCCAATGATGATAGGCAGGTGGCTGCAAACCAAGGGAAGCCACTTTATTGCAAAATGCATGGAACTTTGGAATACATGCAAACACTTAAAGAAAGAAAAGGAAGTTGGAGCTCCTGGTACCAGCGCACATAGTTTTGCCAAGGACACCAGGCTGGAATGATCCCATAATTCCCTATCTCTCCCCCATGTGGGAATCTAAGGCTTTTTCCATGACCTCATAGCCCAACTATTATGAACTTTCTTCCGCTTTCATAAACTTTATGGAACTTTAATCAACTTTTAAAGGACTTTGGAACTCTTGGGAACCCTCTGGCCAAAACCCTATGAATTCATATGATTCTCACCAATCTTTATGGACTTTTGATGAACTTTGGAAGGAGAGAAGGTTGACATGATTCCCCCCTTGACTTTGCATGATTTATCCCTTATGAATTCCTTGTATGTCCCCCTTTCCCATATCATTATATGTGAGTGTGTGTATATTTTGAAAAATGAAGGGGAACAGATAGTTCTCACCAAATAGCTCTCACCATCAGAACGTTCTTCCTAATGTTTAGGTAACATTTCTTTTCCTGCAGTTTGAATCCATTGCTGAGTGTCCTGGTCTCCAGAGGAGCAGAAAACCAGCCTGTCGCCTCTTCAATGTGATATCTTTTCAAATATTTAAACATGGCTATTAGGCCTGGGTAACAACGCAAAAATTTGGTTTTGTAATCGTTTTGTAATTGGGGTGTTTTTTTGTTTCGTTATTTAAAATAATTACAAAATTTTCCAAAAAAAAAGTTCGGTATTAACGAAATTTCGTTAATATTTACAAAACATTTTGTAAAGATGGCGCCCTTTTTTTTTCCAATATTTTTAAATATTCACCAAGCCACACAAAGCAACGGAGCCTGGCAGCAACAACAATAGCAGAAACTTTTTTCGCCCGAAGCGCCAAACTTTTGCGGAAGTTAGTCACAGGCTCTTTAAAAAGGATTACAGTCGAAAGGAGGAGAAAAAAGAATGAGGGAAAGTTATGTGAAAGAAAGAAGCGCCCCAAATGCCAAGCCAAACAGCAAAGGCCGGGGTGAATGGATGGCTGGCTGGCTGCCCTTCAAAAGACACAAAGTCCTTCCCCGTTTGAAGGCGCTTCGGCCGAAAGGGGAACGGAGCGGTCCCTTTCTGGGTGTGTGTGTGTGTGTGTGGGCACAGAAAGGGTCCCAAATAGGGAGGGCGGGAGGAGAAGGAGCCTTCAAAGTGGACAATGAAGGGGGAGGGCTGGGTTGGAGCGGGCAATACCTGCGCCACCAGCGGCACCAGCGTCTGCTCCACCGAGCGCGAGTGGATCTGCAGCCCCGGCAACAGCGGCTCCCAGCCCAGCGCCGAGCCCGGAGGGGAGCGTGGCCACGGGCAAACCCCGCTCCCGAGGCTCCCTCCTCCGCCTCCTCCTCCTCCTGCGCCACCGAGGAACGCGGCCATTGCTCCGGAGCCGCACCGCTCGCTCCTTCTCCAGAAGAGGAATGAAGAGGCGGCGGCAGAGAAGCCGGGGCTCCCCCTCGAGGCTCCGCTCCTTTCTCCGCCCTCCCTCTCCCCCTCTTTTTCCCGCCTTCGGACGTCCCCCCCCCTCCAGCCAATAGGGTGGCCTCAGAGGGTCGCGCGCGCTCGCTTTGCCCCTCAGGCGGGAAAATTGCCATGCCTTATTCCCCCCACCTTCTGGGTTAATAAACTCTCTCAGGGCCCTTCCACACAGCCCTATATCTCAGGATATCAAGGCAGAAAACCTCACCATATCTGCTGTGAGCTAAGTTGTCTGAGAGCACTTCCACACAGCCGGCGCCGAGAGAGGAGAGCTCCCAGCAAGCATCGGCAGGCGGCCATCTTACGTATTTCCGAAATGGACGGAAATACAAAATTTTTTGGCACCTGCCGTTTCGATATTTAAAAACACTTCCAGGTTAAAAAAAAAGTTTTGTAATCGTTTCATAATTCAAAAAAATAACGAATTTTTTAACGAATTACGAATTAACGAAACGAATTGACCAGCCCTAATGGCTATCATTTCCCCTCTCTACCTTCTCTTCTCCAAGTTAAATGCACCTAATGCTTTTAGCTGCTCTGTGCTATAGAACAGTGTTTCCCAACCATTTTTTGACCAGGGACCACTTTGATTAAGGACCACTTAACCACCTAACCATTGGCCACTTTGACCAGGGACAACTTTGGCCAGGGACCACTTGACCAGGGACCACTTAACCAGGGACCACTTTGACCAGGGACCACATAACCATGGACCACTCTGACCAGGGACAACTTCAACCAGGAACCACTTTGACCGGGAACCACTTGACTAGGGACCACTTGACTAGGGACACTTGACCAGGGACCTCTTTAATCAGGAATCACTTGAACAGGGATCACTTGACCAGGGAGCACTTTGACCAGGGAGCACTTTGTACAGGGACCACTTGACTAGGGAGCACTTTGACCAGTGACCACTTGACCAGAGACCACTTGACTAGGGACCATTTAACCAGGGACCACTTTGACCAGAGACCACTTTGACCAAGGACCCCTTGACTAGGGACAACTTGACCAGGGACCTCTTTAATCAGGAATCACTTGAACAGGGATCATTTGACCAGGGACCACTTTGACCAGGGAGCACTTTGTCCAGGGACCACTTGACTAGGGAGCACTTTGACCAATGACCACTTGACCAGAGACCACTTGACTAGGGACCACTTAACCAGGGACCACTTTGACCAGGGACCACCTAACCATGGACCACTCTGACCAGGAACAACTTTGACCAATGACCACTTGACCAGGGACCACTTTAATAGGGACTATTTGATTAGGAAGCACTTTGACCAGGGACCACTTTGACCAGGGACCACTTTGACCTGGGACCTCTTTAATCAGGAATCACTTGAACAAGGATCACTTGACCAGGGACCACTTTCTCCAGGGACCACTTAACCAGGGACCACTTTGACCAGGGACCTCTTTAATCAGGAATCACTTGAACAGGGATCACTTGACCAGGGACCACTTTCTCCAGGGACCACTTGACCAGGGACCACTTTGACCAGGGTCCACTTTGACCAGGGTCCACTTTGACCAGGGACCACTTTGACCAGGGACCACTTTGATCAAGAATCACTTGGCTAGGGACAACTTTGATCAGGGACCACTTGACCAGAGTTCCAAATTAGGTTTTGGTCAACTTTAGATTTGGTGTGCATTGGATAGACCACGTCAGCAATAGTTTCTGATACAGAACATATGCAATCTGGTAGTCGTCATCTGTTCACCCACAGAAAACCATATTAAATCATCTAGAGCTGATGTGGTGGTAGTAATCTTTCATGGGTTAGTCATCCTCTCCGCCTCCCGACATCCCTCCTGACATCAGCACTATAAGAAGGTTTCGCGAGACCAGTCGCTCTCGTTGCCGCATGGTTTTGAGACAACAATGTAGTAATGGTGAGGCTGCAGACCATATTTTAGTTCTTGAGGAACACTGGTGGTCCATGGACTACAGGTTGGCAACTACTACTATAGAATAAAGGCAGTTTGACGCTACTTTAAATATTCAATGCTAATTACTTTTTGACTGTGAGAGCTGTTCAGCAGTGGAACTCTCTGCCCCGGAGTGTGGTAGAGGCTCCTTCTTTGGAAGCTTTTAAACAGAGGCTGGATGGCCATCTGTCGGGGGTGCTTTGAATGCAATTTTCCTGCTTCTTGGCAGGGGGTTGGCTGGATGGCCCATGAGGTCTCTTCCAACTTTAGGATTCTGATTCTACTGCTTTGGATTTGCTTCTTGTGCTTTTTTTCTTTTGTTCTTGTGTTTTGGAGACATCAGTGCTGTTTCTTGTTCTGGCAATAATCTGACACTGGCTGACTGTGTTTATCAGCTGGTTGATCAGATGTTTTCCTGTAAAGGAGGGTGACGCGAATTGGCCTCTTCCATATGAGACGACCTCTTGTTAAGCAAGACGCACGGCCCGCTGGAATCCAGACCGAGACTCAAAAGCCCTATTGTTGCATTTTGCTTTGTTGCTTTCCTTTTTCTTGGATAAAAAAAGGTTTCTTGCTTCCAATAACCCTTCTGGAAAATCCCACCCATGCAATAGAAAGGCCTTCTGATGATTGTGTCAACACTGGGCAATTTATGGCTGCAAAGTCCACTTTTAACCCTTTCCTTCTTTAGCTTTTCCTCAGTGTAAGGCTTCCAGACTTGGGGAATTTGAGTGAGAGAAAAAATTATGGAAAAGGATTAGGATTCCAGAGGTGACTAAAGGGTCATGCTGGAGGGCTATGAGATTCCTAGGAAATAATACCCTAGGAATCACTGTGTCCTCCAGTGTGATTTTGTGGACATCCCCCAGTGAAAGTTGATCTATGAAGCATGATGGAGGACCCATAGATTCCTAGAGCAGTGTGCTCTCAGGTAAAAATGCAAGCTTCCAAATCCTCAATGCAAATTGGTAGATGAATGCCCTTCCATAACACTATGTAACAAAAATTGAAAAAAATATCTGGTTTTGGTTTGAAAATATTATTTCCTGTTTAATTGTTCAGGACTTATTTCAGAAGTAGTTCTCATACTCCAGAAATGTTGCTTCAGTTATTTATCTATCTATCTATCTATCTATCTATCTATCTATCTATTTATTTACAGTAATTATATTCTATATTTTTTTTAATATGATCGTGAGGTCAGGAGTCTTCTGCTCCAAAACTCTATCAGTCTGAATTCAGAAGTCCCAGAATAGTTTGACGTGTTCATTTTCTGTAACTTTTTCAGGCTTATGATCCCACCAGTTCGTTGTCACAGGCAGATGGTGTTTGTGGCACAAATTCCAATGAATCATCTGAGCAACGGTGTTGCGCCTCTGCTTGTAGTCTGTCTGCGTAATCTTCTTGCAGCAGCTGAGGATGTGATCTATCTATTTTTTTTTGAAGTAATTTTTATTAAGGTATTTATCTAATACAACGAAAGAGGGAGAACATTTGAAGAAGATAGTATAGTAGGAAAAAAGAAGAAGAAAAAAAATACGAAAAATACAAAAATACAACAAAAAAAGATAAAAGTACAAAAATCCATATAAAAAAGATAAAAAAGTTTGACTTCCATCCCCTCGTCAGGTGTTGTGTCTCCAATAATGTTACTGTTGCATTCCCAAAATTGTCTCTTATTTACTTTTTTTCTTCTTTCTCGTACTTATCAAAAAGTGTCCAGTCTGTCTTCTTTATCGGGTTTCCGGTATTTTTTTTCAAGAAAAAGGTCAATTCATCCATCTCCCTTATTTCTCTGATTTTCCCTAACCACTCCTCCTTAGTAGGAGTACTTTCCTGTTTCCAAACCTTTGCTAATACAATTCTCGCTGCCGTCGTCATATAAGTAAAAAGTTTGTCCTCATTCTCCTGTAGTTGTATTTCAGAGTCAGTAAAGCCCAGTAAATAATATTCAGGTTTCTTCTTAAATACTCTTTTCAAGATTTTTTGTAACTCTTCATGTATCATAGACCAATATTTCACTATTTCTTTGCATGTCCACCACATATGATAAAAGGTACCTATCTGTTGACAATCTTTCCAACATTTGTCAGAAGAATTCTTGTTTATTAAAGATAATTTCTTAGGAGTGGTATACCATCTGTGGAACATTTTTACCCAGTTTTCCTTTAAGTCACTTGCATACACATATTTTAACTTCTTGTTCCACATCTGTTCCCACTCTTTAAATTGAATAGGTCTTCTTATATTTTCTGCCCACTTTATCATACATGGTTTGACTTGTTCACCTTCCGTTAGCCACGTCAAGAGCATATTGTAAATAACTGAGATAACTTTTTTCTTTACCTTCAAGATTTTATCCCAGATTGATCCTTCCCAGGCAAAACCTATTTTATTATCTTGTTTAATGTAGTCTTTCATTTGTAAATAATGTAACCATGTCATATTCTTATTTTTTTCCCTTTAATTGCTCATAAGTCTTAATCTCCGCTGTGTTTTCTTTTAAAACATCCTTATATGTTGGCCACGCTCTCCAGCCTAATAATCTTCTTTGATGTGCCTCCATTGGTGAAACCCAAAGTGGCGTTTTATTATAAAAGTAATTCTTGTATTTCGTCCATACTCTCAACAAAGATGCTCTAACAAAGTGATTTCCAAAGTTCTTTTCCTTTTTCTCTCTATCATACCACGTGTAGGCATGCCAGCCCACACGTAGATCATGGCCTTCTAAATTCAAGCATTTTTCGTTTTCTAACAACATCCAGTCCTAATCCATAGGAGAGCACTTGCGTCGTGATAAGCTTTTAGGTCTGGGAAACCTAATCCACCTCTTGTTTTTTTTATCAATTAGATTCACATATTTAATTCTGGGTCTTTTTCCATCCCAAACGAATTTCAGTAATTCTTTATTCCAATTTTTAAAAATTATTTGATTTCTAATTACGGGAATATTTTGAAATAAAAACAATAATTTCGGTAGTACGGTCATTTTAATTAATGCTATTCTTCCTAATAAGGATAATTTCATTCTTGAGGTCTTTCTGTATTTTACTCCAGGCCAATTCATAGTTGTTCTTCAACAGTTGACCATTCTTTGCGGATATCCAAATTCCTAGGTATTTTAGTTTTTTGACAATTTCCATTCCTGTAGTAGATGCAATCTTCTCCTGATTTTCCTTCTTTACATTTTTAGTTAGGATTTTTGTTTTTCCTTTATTCACTTTAAAACCTGCCACTTTTCCATATTCTTGCATTTTATTTATCCAATTCTGGAGGTTATTTATAGGATCTTCCACAATCCCTAACAGATCATCCGCAAAAGCTTTAAGCTTATATTCATATTTCCCAATTTTAACTCCCTTAATGTTTGTATCTTCTCTTATTTTCCTCATCAGCGGCTCCAAGGCCATTATAAAAATCAAGGGAGATAACGGACAGCCTTGTCTTGTTCCTTTCGTAATTATAAACTTTTCGGATTGTTGACCATTTATCCGTATTTTTGCTCTTTGTACATCATAGATAGCATTAATTGCATTTGTAAACTGTGCCCCCATATCCAATTCCTGGATCAACATCTTGAAAAAATCCCAATTTAAATTATCAAATGCTTTCTCTGCATCAATTGATAAAATGGCAGCTTCCTTTTGATGGTTCACTTCAAAGTATTCTATCAGGTCTAGAACAGTTCGTATATTATCCTTCATATATCTTCCTGGGAGGAACCCTGTCTGGTCCTCCCCTATCCAATCTGTCAAAAATTCTTTTAGTCTCGTCGCCAATATATTCGTAAGTATTTTATAATCTACATTCAGTAGGGAAATAGGTCTGTAATTTTTAATATCTTCAGATGATAGGCCTTCTTTATGTATCATCACTATTTCGGCCTGGTTCCAAGATTCCGGGATTATTTGATATAATAGTGCCTCATTTAGGACTTTTTTCAACATTGGTAAAACGGTTCTCTTCATTGATTTATAAAAACCTGCTGTAAATCCATCAGGGCCTGGGGCCTTATCTGCATCCATTTTACTCAAAGCTTTGTCAATTTCTTCTTCCGTAATCTCTTTATTCAACTTTTCCCGTATCTCTTCTGAAACTTTTTGCAGTTTCAGTTTACTTATATACTCAGTAATTTCCTCCTTCTTTATTCCATCACTGGTATATAATTTGCTATAATATTCCCTAAATTCTTCCATGATCTCCTTATCCGTCGTGGATACTCTGTCTCCCTCAGTTATTTTCGTTATTTGTGTAGCTTGCTTCTTCTTACGAACCTGTCTTGCTAACCATTTCCCGGATCTGTTCGCGTTCTCAAACGTTTGCTGTTTCAAAAATTTTAGCTCTCTTGCTTGTCTTTCCATCTCTAAGCGGGACTTCTCCTGTTTAAGTCTCGCTAATTCCTTATTCAGTTTTTTACTATCTGGTTTCTTTTTTAACTCTGTCTCTTTATCTCCAATTTTTTTCATCACTTTGTTCATTTGTCTATTTCTTTCTTTGTTTTTCCTAGCTCCATGTTGTATAAAGTGTCCCCTTAAAACGGCTTTCAGTGCATCCCACGTTACTTGTATTTTTGTCTCTTCAATATCGTTGATTTCTAAATAGTCATTAATAATTGTATTATAGTGTTTTTTGTCTTCCTCTGTCTTAATCAAATTTTCATTCAATCTCCATTTTCTTTTATAGTTCTTATGGTTTATTTCTATTTCCAATGGACAGTGGTCTGAAATGTCTCTAGGTAGTATTTCCATTTGTACTACCTTAGTAGCTAATTTTTTTGATATCCACGCCAGGTCTATCCTTGACCATGTTTGATGTCGATGGGAATAAAAGGTATAGTCCTGTTTCTTTATTTATTTATTTCGGGTACTTCTACCCCACCCTTCTCAACCCCCTAAGGGGGACTCAGGGCGGCTTCCAACCGGCATACGTTTGAGGCCTACAATTCAACACAATAAAATACATAGTAACAATAATTATAAACAGTTAAAACAGTACATTAATTCAATAAAAAGCCAACCTGGTGGCCATCGTTTCACCAAGTCCATAATTAATAAATTCATTCCGCTTATCATAGTCCGTTTCCAAAGCTTTAGTCGTCATTGTCCTTGTCAGTCTGCCAGATTACCCAAAGGCCTGGTCCCATATCCATGTTTTTAATTTCCTTCTGAAAGAGAGGAGGGATGACGATGATCTAATTTCCCCGGGGAGTGAATTCCACAGGTAGGGGGCCACCACCGAGAAGGCCCTGTCCCCCATCCCCGCCAACCTCATCTGTGACAAGGGCGGGGCTGAGAGCAAGGCCCCTCTAGAAGATTTTAAATTCCTAGGCGGGAAGTAGGAGATACGTTCGAACAGGGCCGGTGCTGTATAGGGTTTTATAGGTCAAGACCAGCCCTTTGAATTGTGCTCAGAACTGAATCAGCAGCCAGTGGAGCTGACGTAACATATTGTTTCATCTGCTTCCTTGCAGAGTCTACATTTGGGATCTGTGGTTGACTTTTCAATTTTGGCTTTAATGGCCTTGGTTCAAATGGCTTGTTCTTGGGCTGCCAGAATCAGGTCCTCCTTTGTCTCCTTTTGTGAGCCACAGCCAGGAGCGGCTCATCCATTACGTGAAGTAAGCAGTCGCAGAACACTTTTTTTTTGCCAGGAGCGCAGAGGTGCCTCTGTAAATGCCCCTCGACCACCACTTGAGGAGCGCCCCCTCAGCTCACAACAGCCCTAGCAGTCTGGGGGGAGCCTCGGCTTTCTTTCCTCGCTGCCGGGTGATCCTCTTCCCAAAGGGGCTGGACCCTTGAGCCTCGCCTAGCCCCACTCGTTCCTGCTCCACCCGGCCACCGGGTGCGCGAGCAGAGCCGGCGCTCAATCGTTCTCCACATTCGATCCCTTCCCCATGACCGGCTCCCATGACCGGCTCCACCCGCCTCCTCTCCTCTCCCCAATCCGCGAGTGGGCCAAGGGGCGGAGCCGCCGTGCCTGGCCCGCTTCGTGGTCCGGAGGCGTGTCTGAAGACCCCAGCGTGCGCACCAAAAGTCGCCTCTTCTCCTGACTTTCTCTTCAGCCATTGGGACCAAGAGAGAGAGAGAGAGAGAGAGAGAGACCCTCCGGCTGGAGGTATCTCCCACCTCCGCTCCCTCCTTTGTTTTTGCGCCTACCTTCAGGAAAGGTGGGCATCTCCACCTCTCTCTCTCTCTCTCTCTCTCTTGCTCCCAATGGCTGAGGAGAAAGTCAGGAGAAGAGGTGACTTTTGGTGCACACGCCGGGTCTTCAGGCATGCCTCCGGACCCAAAGCGGGCCAGGCAAGGGAGCAAGTGCGGCAAGTGTAGTTACTGGGATGTATAGTTCACCTACAATCAAAAGAGCATTCTGAACTCCACCAATGATGGAATTGAACCAAGTATGGCACACAGAACTCCCACAACAAACAGAAAATATATATCAATGATTGGTGGGGGGGGAGGGGCGCGGGAGCAGCACCTCCTGTGTTCGCTCCCAAAGGGGATTTAAAATCTTCCCCTCGATCCCCTCGCTGGACCTCTCCTGCCACACCGAGCCCCCTTCAGGGACTTGGGGAGACCCAGGGAAGCTCTTAATAAGGGGACCAGCAGCGACGGCTCGGATTTCGCTGCCTCCACCGCGGCGCGGGCGTGAGTCCTTACCTCCAGCTGGCATCTTGGAGGAGGGGAGAGAAGCGAAGTCCATTCATCGGGCCTGCTGGGGCCCGCCGCCTTTGAGCGCCCCTCTCCCATTGCCTTGGGGGAGGGGAGACAGGTAAGGCCCCTCTATCAGGCCCCGGGGGCCCCGCCGCCGCCGAGCGCCCCCCTCCCGCTGCTTTTGGGGAGAGGAGTGAAGGAAGGCCCCCTCCATCGGGCCTCCAGGACCTCCGTCGCTGCCGAGCGCCCCCCTCCCGCTGCTTTTGGGGAGGGGAGAGAAGGAAGGCCCCCTCCATCGGGCCTCCAGGGCCCCCGCCGCCGCCGAGCGCCCCCCTCCTGGAAGGGGAGAGAAGGGGAGAGAAGGAAGGCCCCCTCCATCGGGCCTCCAGGGCCCCCGCCGCCGCCGAGCGCCCCCCTCCCGCTGTCTTTGGGGAGGGGGGAGAAGGAAGGCCCCCTCCATCGGGCCTCCAGGGCCCCCGCCGCCGCCGAGCGCCCCCCTCCCGCTGCCTTGGGGAGGGGAGAGAAGGAAGGCCCCCTCCATCGGGCCTCCAGGGCCCCCGCCGCCGAGCGCCCCCCTCCCGCTGCCTTGGGGAGGGGAGAGAAGCAAGGCCCCCTCCATCGGGCCTCCTGGGCCCCGCCGCCGCCGAGCGCCCCCCTCCCGCTGCCTTGGGGAGGGGAGAGAAGGAAGGCCCCCTCCATCGGGCCCCCGCCGCCGCCGCCGCCGAGCGCCCCCCTCCCGCTGCCTTGGGGAGGGGAGAGAAGGAAGGCCCCCTCCATCGGGCCTCCAGGGCCCCCGCCGCCGCCGAGCGCCCCCCTCCCGCTGCCTTGGGGAGGGGAGAGAAGGAAGGCCCCCTCCATCGGGCCTCCAGGGCCCCCGCCGCCGCCGAGCGCCCCCCTCCCGCTGCCTTGGGGAGGGGAGAGAAGGAAGGCCCCCTCCATCGGGCCTCCAGGGCCCCCGCCGCCGCCGAGCGCCCCCCTCCCGCTGCCTTGGGGAGGGGAGAGAAGGAAGGCCCCCTCCATCGGGCCTCCAGGGCCCCCGCCGCCGCCGAGCGCCCCCCTCCCGCTGCCTTGGGGAGGGGAGAGAAGGAAGGCCCCCTCCATCGGGCCTCCAGGGCCCCCGCCGCCGCCGAGCGCCCCCCTCCCGCTGTTTTGGGGAGGGGTGAGAAGCAAGGCCCCCTCCATCAGGCCTCCTGGGTCCGCCGCTGCCGGGCGCCCTATCCTGCTGCCTTGGGAAAGGGAGAGAAGCAATGCTGTTTTGAGCATTTTGCACCGGAGGGAACTGCTGTTGTCGCCATCTGACCCTTTTCTGTTTGGTTTATTTTATTTTATTTTATTTTTGTTTTATTTTATTTTATTTTATTTTCCTACTTTTTCTTTTGCTAGTTAACTCTAGTATTTGTTATAGTATAGCTTGGCTGTATGTTCTATGTTATATGTTGTATGTTCCGATTGCTGAGAGTGTGATAGGAGATACATAGGATTCGATTGATGAGGATAGGATTGCGGGGGTGGATCAGGTGAAGAGGCCCAGGAGAGCGCATGAGACTGCTTGTGACAAGAAGCATCCATATAGGAAGGTGTGGTTGGTAGCTGAGTGTGTTTAGACTAGCGGTTGTGATAAAGAGTTGCATAGGAAGTGTGGTTGATTGTTGGGTGTGTTTAGTCTAGTGAGTGAGAGTGTAGTTGTAGTGTTAGATAGCCGAGTGAATTGTGGGAAAGAGAGAAGTGTGTGGGCTTTCGGAGTGCCTGGGAGTGGCTGACTGTGCTGGAAGTTGAATGTGAATGTAAGCTGGTGGGAGTGTTTAGATACGAGTGCTGTGTGAGCTACCTTTTAGACATAGGAATGGGTGAAGCAGAACCCCATGCGAAGAATGATCTTTTGCACTTTTACGACCTCCTGAGGGAATCGTTTAATCATGTGTTGTTACAACTCAGGTTTTTAAACGAGAAAATGGACCACCTCCTTAGAGGTTTTGCCTCTTTCTCAGGATTCCCAGTGCAATCATATCCCCTAAAGACTGATAACTCCTTGTGTGCAGAACTGGCTAAGGACTTGTGCCAAAATGGGGAGAAAGGCATGTCGGACCTTGGGGATCTGGGGGCTGAACGAGGATTGAATGATGAGTTGACTGAGGGAAGGGGAGAATCTTTGGGCAGTCATAGGATTGAGAACATTGTGGAGTGGCAGCGGTCTGTGATGGCCGCTCAGAGGACGATCAATAATACAACAACAGATCTTTTGGTTCAGCCAACCGCAGCCTGCACTCAGGATCAACATCTACAAACTGACATGTTCGCGGTGGACATTGCTGACCAAATGGTAAACAGAGGCAGATGGACCTCTAAGAGGGCAGTTTGTAACTCCTTGGCCCAAATCCTGGGTAAAAGACCACAGGATATAAAACTTGAAGCCATAGTGTGGTTATGGAGGGACTATCAATCATCTGACCGTTCCTCCCGTCTTCAAATAACACCAGAAGACAATTCATGGCTCGGAGAGCTCATGGCAAAGCGCTCTGCCTTAAAGAAATGGGGCATTACCATTAGGAGGGTAGTTGTGGACCCCCAGATACGCCCCTTATTTGCCTCCGGGGTTCCTTTTCGCCATACTCCATTAGGTCCCCGCACATCCACATCTAGCTCACCGATTAGGGCCCCCCCTCCTGGTTCGTATAATTTTGAGACTCCATCTGCCCCGGTCGCCTCCACTCAACCAGTTACACTCCTTCGCTCGAGAACACTCCCCTTATTCAGTCCACTCAGCTCCCTTGATGTTTCATTATCTACCTCATCGTTAGAAACATCCCTGCCAAACGCCCAAGGGAGATTATTCCCCAGCCCGACTGTCTCCTCTGAGAGCTGACTAGTTTCTGGCCATGTGGGGGAGGGAAAAGCTCCGGAGGAAGGGGGTGCTATCCGAGTCGTGTGGGGGAGGAGATTTGCGGTTCACAAACATCCCAGGGAGAAGCGCAACAGAGTTTTTGCGACCCTGGATAAGGTGGGTAGTGGTAGGCTCCCTGGCAGCCCCCTTGGTCTCAAGGTCCTCTTGATCAACGCCAGATCCGTTAACGGTAAGACCGCCGCCATCCAGGACTTGATCCTGGATGAGAGGGCGGATCTGGCATGCATTACCGAGACCTGGCTGGACGAACTGGGGGGTGTAAACCTTTCCCAGCTGTGCCCACCAGGTTTTGGAGTGCATCAGCAGGCCAGACAAGGGGGGCGGGGAGGAGGGGTCGCAGTAGTCTTTCGGCAATCCATTGCTGTGGCCAGATGCGCTGTTCCGCAAACAGCTGGGTTTGAGTGTGTTCACCTGAAGGTGGGGAACCGTGACAGTGTGGGGTTTCTGCTGGTGTACCGCCCACCCCGCGACCCAGCAGTTTCCCTGTCTGAGCTAGCGGAGGTGGTCTCTAATTCGGCCTTGGTCTCCCAGCGCCTTGTGGTGTTGGGAGACTTTAACATCCACGCTGAGACCACCTTATCTGGCGCAGCTCAGGACTTTATGGCCACCATGGCGACCATAGGACTGTCACAGATAATATCTGGCCCCACTCATCAAGCTGGACATACTCTCGACCTTGTCTTTGTGGCGGACAACGAAATGATCAGAGTGGAAGATCAAAACATCCTTCCAGTGTCATGGTCTGACCATCATCTGATCACCTTTAGACTTGCTGCGACCCTAAACCTCCGCAGGGGTGGAGGACAAATTAAGATGGTCCGCCCTAGGAGACTGATGGATCCGGATGGATTCCTGAGGAATCTTAGGGGTCTTCCTGCCATGGAGCCTGGCGATTCTATCGACGCCTTGGTAGCTCTCTATAATGGGGAGATGTCCGGGGCGTTAGATACGATCGCACCTGAACGCCCCATCTCGTTGCGCCGTGACAGGCCATCTCCTTGGTTCACCGAGGAGCTGGCTGTGATGAAGCATACGAGAAGGGGGCTAGAGCGCAAATGGAGGAAATCTCGAGCAGTATCTGATCGAGCACGGGCTAAAGCCTCTCTTAAGGCATACTCCGTGGCTATACGGGAGGCCAGGAAGTCATTCACGACCACTCGTATAGCATCTGCAGCAAATAGATCATCGGAGCTGTTTCGGGTCGTGGGGGAACTCCTCCACCCACCTGTGGCGGAGGAGGTCGCTGATGACCCTGCAGCTCGGTGTCGCGATTTCGCACACCATTTTGCAGGTAAAGTCGCCCAGATACGTCTTGAGCTCGACTCCAATTCCATCGCAGTGTCAGAAGAGGTGACGGAGGCTCCTGCTTGTCCAACTTTGTGGGATTCTTTTAGGCTTGTTCTTCCTGAAACCGTAGAGGAGGTTCTTGGGGCTGTGAGGGCGACCACCTCATCTCTAGACCCATGCCCATCTTGGCTCATTAAATCAGCCAGAGGGGGGTTGCTTGACTGGTTTGTAATGATTATTGCATCGTTGGAGCAAGGAATTTTTCCATCTAATTTGAAACAGGCTGTGGTTCGCCCACTCCTCAAAAAAGCTTCCCTTGACTCCACGGTGCTGAACAATTTCAGACCGATCTCCAACCTCCCTTTTTTGGGTAAGGTGCTGGAGCGGGTGGTTGCCTCCCAGCTCCAGGGCTTTTTGGATGATATCAACTACCTAGATCAGTCACAGTCTGGATTCAGGCCTGGTCACGGCCCTGAGACAGCCTTGGTCGCCTTGGTGGATGACCTCCGCAGAGAGCTGGACAGGGGGAGTGTGACTCTGTTGGTTCTCTTGGACATCTCAGCGGCTTTCGATACCATCGATCATGATATCCTTCTGGGTCGTCTCTCTGGGATGGGCTCGGGGGCGCGGTTCTGTCGTGGCTCCGGTCCTTCCTGGAGGGACGAACCCAGATGGTGAAGCTGGGAGACGCCTGCTCTGACCCCTGGCCTTTGACCTGTGGGGTCCCGCAAGGCTCTATCCTGTCGCCCATGCTCTTCAACATCTACATGAAACCGCTGGGAGAGGTCATCCGGAGTTTTGGAGTTGGGTGCCATCTTTATGCGGATGACGCACAACTCTACTACTCTTTTCCACCTAATTCCAAGGAGGCTTCTCGGGTGCTGGACGAGTGCCTGGCCGCTGTGTCGATCTGGATGAGGAAGAACAAGCTGAAGATCAATCCCGACAAGACAGAGGTCCTCCTGGTCGATCGTAAACCGGATCGGGGTATAGGGTGGCAACCTGTGCTGGACGGGGTTACACTCCCCCTGAAGTCACAGGTCCGCAGTTTGGGTGTCCTCTTGGATTCATCGCTTACGCTTGAGGCTCAGGCGTCGGCGGTGTCCGGGAGGGCTTTTGCACAATTGAGACTCGTGCGCCAACTGCGACCGTACCTCGCGAAGGCTGATCTGGCCGGGGTGGTCCATGCCTTGGTCACCTCCAGATTGGACTACTGCAATGCGCTCTATGTGGGGCTGCCCTTGAAAACGGCTCGGAAGTTCCAACTGGTCCAACGAGCAGCAGCCAGAATGTTAACTGGTGCTCCTTACAGAGAGAGGTCAACCCCTCT
The DNA here is from genome assembly GCF_025583915.1 of Anolis sagrei ordinatus. Taxonomy (NCBI): domain Eukaryota; kingdom Metazoa; phylum Chordata; class Lepidosauria; order Squamata; family Anolidae; genus Anolis; species Anolis sagrei. The sequence continues at coordinate 9,728,264 of NW_026847993.1, read as the reverse complement.
GTTCAAGGAGCTCCACTGGCTGCCATTTATTTTCCGAGCTCAATTCAAGGTGCAGGTACTCACCTACAAAGCCCTGAACGGTTTGGGACCACCCTACCTGCGGGACCGCATCTCCATTTACGAACCCACACGCTCCCTTCGGTCATCTGGGGAGGCCCTGCTCGTGATCCCACCTACGTCGCACGCACGTTTGGTGGGGACAAGGGACAGGGCCTTCTCTGTGGCGGCCCCCCGACTTTGGAATGCCCTCCCAAAAGATCTCCGACAGGCCCCTACTTTAGCAGTTTTCAGAAGGAATCTAAAAACTTGGCTGTTCCGATGTGCCTTCTCAGATTAGGAATCCCCATCCCAAGTCCTAGAAGCACTTTAGCACAATCAATGTTACCGCACACTACACTTTTAATCCTACGTTCCTCCTGCCATCTCAGCACTTTTAACCCTGTACCCCACTGCGCCGGCCGAACCAGTTTTTAACAGTGTCTTGATGTACTGATGTATTGTCATTGTTGTTATTTTGCTTAATTGTTTTGATTTGCTTTGTTATTGTTGTGTTATGTTTTCTATTGTATTGCGTTCTGAGGCTTCGGCCCGTGTAAGCCGCATCGAGTCCTTCGGGAGATGCTAGCGGGGTACAAATATAGTTAAAAAAAAAAAAAATACTGTTTGCTTACCCTTGAAAATTACCTAGGGCCACCTCTGGCCACAGCCAAGTTTTTTCTTTGTCAATTTGGCTCTCAATTTTTCCCAGGAACTGTCCATGGAGAGCCTTCTTTTGCCAGTTTTCTCTTCTGCTCTGTATTGTGTTTTTACCGTATCCACTCTTTGTTTTTTTGCACTTGAAGCAGTTTACTACTCTTGACTTCCCTAAATGTTGGTTCTTGACTGCTTTTCACATAACCTGCCAGGGCATATTTCTCTTCTTTTACCATTTGCTTCACTTGCAGAAGCCCTCTGCCTCTTGATTTTCTGGGCAGTTAAGGTCTGTCAACATCACTACGCAGGTGTAATGAGTAGTGGATTGTCATCAGATGATGATGATGATGATGATGACGATGATGATTAGAGAGTGCAGATGAGGTGGTCTCATATGGTCCGTAGTTTGCTTCTATGAAGGATGTCTTCCATAGAGCCTAGGCTGCCCGTTAAGCAGGGACTTGATGGCTGAGGGTGGAATTTACTGTATGAGCAAGAGACAAGGCCGTGGATAACAGGAATGGAATCAACTAGCGTCATCCCTATGAATAGTACTCCCACATCCCCGCCCCTCTCCACACACAGGTTCATGGCACTCACTTTGGTTGCTGGATGAAGATTTCAACGTGGACCAACGCATTTATTTTTAACAATGGCCCACTGCCTACTGACTGATCTTTTTTTAGATCAGGGCAGCTGGACTGTGCCGGGTGCTGCAATCGATGGAAATTTACAATTGTAGGACATTGCCTCCCAGAATGGATCTGGATCTGGAGAAACGCGGTTATAGTTTTCTGGCCTGGGGACTTTGAAAAGGCACTGCAGTCGGTGCCAAGAAAGAGCTAAGGAGATGGGGAAAATTGCCTATGAGGAGTGTTTGGGGGTTTCCAACTGAGAATGGGGAAGATGTGTTAGACATTTGGATTACTGCTTGGTTATCACCTATAGCTAACTCTTTTTTGGATTAGATATCTTCTTTCTTTATTCCTGAATTTTCATATATTTTATGTGTTTTTACAATAAACAGTTTGCTTATACTCTGGACTCTTGTGAGGTGCTGTGGTCATAGATGTTTCCAGTGCTTCTGGTGTGAGAGAATTGGGCATCTGCAAGGGGATGCCCGGATGTTTTGATGTTTTAAAATCCTTGTGGGAGGCTTCTCTCATGTCCGCACATCATCAGTTGGGGACCCCTCCCCGCCCAGCACCAACTGGCGCTCTGGGTCAGTGAAGAGAGAGGGGGCCAGGGGACAGGTTCCATCTTGTCTCCTGCTTATGTCATCAGCTAGGAACCCCTCCCCCCAGCACAAACTGCCGTTCTGGGTCAGAGTGAAGAGAGAGGGGGCTAGGGGACAGTTCCATCTTGTCTCCTGCATATGTCATCAGTTGAGGACCCCTCCCCCCCAGCACAAACTGCTGCTCTGGGCCAGAGTGAAGAGAGAAGGGACCAGGAGACAGTTACATCTTGTCTCCTGCATATGTCATCAGCTGGGGACCCCTCCCCCCAGCACCAACTGCTGTTCTGGGCCAGAGCAAAGAGAGAGTGGGCCAGGGGACAGTTCCATCTTGTCTCCTGCATATGTCATCAGCGGGGGACCCCTCCTCTCAGCACCAACTGCCGCTCTGGGCCAAAGTGAGAGAGGGGGCCAGGGGACAGTTCCATCTTGTCTCCTGCATATGTCATCAGCTGGGGACCCCTCCCCCCAGCACCAACTGCTGTTCTGGGCCAGAGCAAAGAGAGAGTGGGCCAGGGGACAGTTCCATCTTGTCTCCTGCATATGTCATCAGCGGGGGACCCCTCCTCTCAGCACCAACTGCCGCTCTGGGCCAAAGTGAAGAGAGAGGGGGCCAGGGGACGGTTCCATCTTGTCTCCTGCATATGTCATCAGCGGGGGACCCCTCCTCTCAGCACCAACTGCCGCTCTGGGCCAGAGTGAAGAGAGAGGGGGCCAGGGGACAGTTCCATCTTGTCTCCTGCATATGTCATCAGTTGGGGACCCCTCCCCCCAGCACCAACTGCCGCTCTGGGACAGAGTGAAGAGAGAGGGGGCCAGGGGACAGTTCCACCTTGTCTCCTGTGCTAATATATAATATAATATAATATAATATAATATAATATAATATAATATAGTATAATATAATATTAATATAATGTATATACATATAATATTTATATTATAATGTAATGCAATATAATACTAATAGTAATATGATACTAAAATTATATATTTATATTACATGTAATATTACTAATGCTACAGTATACTGGTATAGTACAATATAGTAATATTTAATACTGATATTGTACTATGCTAATAATATAATATATTGTATATGTATATATATATATATATCCTGTAAGCCGCTCTGAGTGCCCTTCGGGGTGAGAAGGGCGGCATATATATGTCGTAAATAAATAGGGAGCCGGAGCTGACAGAGGGAGCTCATCCACGCTTTCCCTGGATTCGAACCTCTGATCTGTCAGTCTTCAGTCCTGCCGACACAAGGGTTTAATCCAGTGTTTCTCAGCCTTCTTAATGCTGCGACCCCTTAGTACAGGTCCTCATGTTGTGTTGACCCCCAACAATAACATTATTTTTGTTGCTACTTCATAACTAATTTTGCGACTGTTATGGATGGTAATGTAAATATCTGATATACAGGATGTATCTTCATTCACTGGACCAAATTGAGTACACATATCCGATATGCCCAAATTTGAATACTGGTGGAGTTGGGGCGGGGATAGATTTTGTCATTTGGGAATTGTAGTTGCTGGGATTTATAGTTCACCTACAATCAGAGCATTCTGAACTCCACCAATGATGGATTTGAACCAAACTTGGCACACAGACCTTGACCAACAGAAAATACTGGAAGGATTTGGTGGGCATTGACTGTGAGTTTTGGAGTTGTAGTTCATCTACATCCAGAGAACACTGTGGACTCAAACAATGATGGATCTGGATCAAACTTGGCACACATATCCATATGCTCAAATATGAGCCCTGGTGGAGTTTGGGGGAAAATAGACCTTGACATTTGGGAGTTGTAGTTTCTGGGATTTATAGTTCACCTACAAGTAAAGAGCACTCTGAACCCCTCCAATGATAGAATTGGCCAAACTTCCCACACAGAACCCCTGTGACCAACAGAAAATACTGGAAGGGTTTGGTGGGCATTGACCTTGAGTTTGGGGGAACAGGCATAGAGACCTTCAGCCTCCTCTGCTAAATGAGTCCTTAAGACTATCTGAAATATATGTTTTCTGATGGTGTTTGGCGACCCCTCTGACACCTCCTTGTGACCCCCCCAGGGGTCCCAACCCCCAGTTTAATCCACTGGTTTAATCCATTGCGCCACCATGGGCTCCTAGCTTCATTCTGATAGCCATAAAAATGATGGAGAAACAAGTCTTTAAATTTCCCCTATTGCCGCCAATGGAAAAGAACTAACAAAACAATATCAAAACAGAACAAAACATCAAAACAATATCAAAACAATATCAAAAATTTCAGGAAGAAATTGAAATCATGGTTCTGGGACCAGTCTTTCGGACAGCAGACGTAGATCAGCACTTTGGTTGGAAATTGATTGGCAGGACGATATATACGGTTTTATTGTTCAATTAATGTTTTATGTACTGTTTCAATTAATGGTTTATGTATTTAATGTATTTTAATGACTTAATGGTTTTTTTGTATTTGATAGTTATTGTATTTAATTCTTTATATGTAACGTGTTCTGTCGTGCGCTGGGCCTGTAACAGCTGTACTTTTCTGTAGGACGTATACTTTAAGCCCAGCGAGAAGCCAGGGGCGCCTCAAAGAGAGGTTCTCGGGGATTTTTCTGAAGTGATGGTCTTTAGAGTCTTTAATGATACAACAAAGTCTTTATTATGGAACAAACAACAAATCTTCAATGGTTCAAACAACGCTTCAAGGCTTTTTAGTTTAGTCCTCAATGGACTGGCACCTGACTTTAATTAACTGTACTTTCTCTGTAGGAAAAAAAACCCAATTAAACTCACCCAGGCTTCTTTCTATCTATGCCTCATCGGTGTGGGCCTTACTACCAATTCCAAATGCATCTGGGTATCGAGTAGACCTATTGATGATATTTCAGCTGGAGTTCCGTGGATCTGTAGTGCTGTCCTCCCTCAGAGAATTCTTTGAGAACTTCAGGGCTGTTTTCCCTCTGATTGCTGTGAGGCTGAGAGGCTGTGAGCTCTCAACCAGAGCCTTGGGATCTTTTCCTTGGAATTTCTGTTTCTGTTTCCCCGGATGCTTTTCTACGGGACGAACTGGTCTACGTCCTATAGTATAGGTTCCTTGTGTGAGACTGCCCAAAAATGGCTCCTTTCCCTCCCAGAGCCCTGAACAAGGGGTGGAACCAAAGAATCATAGAATCATAGAATCAAAGAGTTGGAAGAGACCTCATGGGCCATCCAGTCCAACCCCTGCCAAGAAGCAGGAATATTGCATTCAAATCACCCCTGACAGATGGCCATCCAGCCTCTGCTTAAAAGCTTCCAAAGAAGGAGCCTCCGCCACACTCCGGGGCAGAGAGTTCCACTGCTGAACGGCTCTCACAGTCAGGAAGTTCTTCCTAATGTTCAGATGGAATCTCCTCTCTTGTAGTTTGAAGCCATTGTTCCGCCTAGTCTCCAAGGAAGCAGAAAACAAGCTTGCTCCTCCTCCCTGTGGCTTCCTCTCACATATTTATACATGGCTATCATATCTCCTCTCAGCCTTCTCTTCTTCAGGCTAAACATGCCCAGTTCCCTAAGCCGCTCCTCATAGGGCTTGTTCTCCAGACCCTTGATCATTTTAGTCGCCTCCTCTGGACACATTCCAGCTTGTCAATATCTCTCGAATTGTGGTGCCCAGAATTGGACACAATATTCCAGATACTTACTTAATTGTGATGGACAGGAGACTTGGCCTACTGGTCTACGTCCTATAGTTTAGCTTCCTTGTGTGAGACTGCCCAAAAAAATGGCTCCTTTCCCTCCCAGAGCCCTGAACAAGGGGCAGAACCAAAGCTTAATTGTGATGGACAGGAGACTTGCCCTACGACTGCAAACGGATAACAGAAAGAAAATAAAGTTGGAGCTCCTGGTACAGCCGTACCAGCACCTAACGGCATTGAATCGCTGCCAATGTAAGCTGTCCTGAGTAGAGAAGAGACGGGGTAGAAATACCAGAAATAAAATAAAACTTCTGAAATTCGGGTTCAAACACTCCCCGCCGAAACGTGAAATATTTTTGAAACGATACAAAGTCCATCCAAATTTCAAACGAGAATTTAAAATGGATTTCTGCCATTTTACACATCTCTATTTTATTCCTCCAAACTAGTTCAGCAGTTAAATCAAGTTCAGAAGCGGTTCTCTAAGGACAAGCGATTGCCCGAACAGTCATAGAATCATAGAATCAAAGAGTTGGAAGAGACCTCATGGGCCATCTAGTCCAACCCCCTGCCAAGAAGCAGGAATATTGCATTCAAATCACCCCTGACAGATGGCCATCCAGTCTCTGTTTAAAAGCTTCCAAAGAAGGAGCCTCCACCACGCTCCAAGGCAGAGAGTTCCACTGCTGTACGACTCTCACAGTCAGGAAGTTCTTCCTCATGTTCAGATGGAATCTCCTCTCTTGTAGTTTGAAGCCATTCTTCCGCGTCCTAGTCTCCAAGGAAGCAGAAAACAAGCTTGCTCCCTCCTCTCAATGACGTCCTCTCACATATTTATTAGGGCTGGGCGGTTTCGTTTCGTTAATTCGTAATTCGTTAATAATTCGTTAATTTTTTCAATTACAAAACGATAACGAACCATTCTGGAGCAATTTTTTTAAAAACGAATTTTTAAACACGTTTTGTAAATGCTTCGTATTTCGTTATTGTATTCGTTTCGTTATTGTTCTGAGGTCGTTTCGTTATTATTTCCGCATGTCTGGGGCAAGCTTTTTGTTTAATTAGTGAAAAAAAAATTATAATATCACACCAACAGTCAACAACAGAGGGAGAGGGAAGCTTCAGAAGTTTTTGGAGGTTTTTTAGCGTATTTCGCGGTCGCGTCCGCCATTAACGAATCGATTCGTTATTGTTTCGGAAATCGATTCGTTAATGTTTTGTAATTTTTTCACATTTACGAAATTTCGTAAATATCGAACTTTTTAAAAGGAAAATTTTGTAATTATTTTAAATATCGAAACAAAAAAAAAACCCCAAATACAAATCGATTTTAGAAACAAATTTTTCCGTTGTTACCCAGGCCTAATATGTAGCTATCATATCTCCTCTCAGCCTTCTCTTCTTCAGGCTAAACATGCCCAGTTCCCTAAGCCTCCTCATAGGGCTTGTTCTCCAGACCCTTGATCATTTTAGTCGCCCTCCTCTGGACACATTCCAGCTTGTCAATATCTCTCTTGAATTGTGGTGCCCAGAATTGGACACAATATTCCAGATGTGGTCTAACCAAAGCAGAATAGAGCGGTAGCATTACTTCCTTAGATCTAGACACTATGCTCCTATTGATGCAGGCCAAAATCCCATTGGCTTTTTTTGCCGCCACATCACATTGTTGGCTCATGTTTAACTTGTTGTCCACGAGGACTCCAAGATCTTTTTCACACGTACTGCTCTCGAGCGAGGTGTCCCCCATTTTGTATCTTTGCATTTCGTTTTTCCTGCCAAAGTGGAGTATCTTGCATTTGTCACTGTTGAACTTCATTTTGTTAGTTTTGGCCCATCTCTCTAATCTGTCAAGATCGTTTTGAATCCTGCTCCTGTCCTCTGGAGTATTGGCTATCCCTCCCAATTTGGTGTCGTCCTCAAACTTGATGATCCTGCCTTCTAGCCCTTCATCTAAGTCATTAATAAAGATGTTGAACAGGACCGGGCCCAGGACGGACCCCTGCGGCACTCCACTCGTCACTTCTTTCCAAGATGAAGAGGAAGCATTGGTGAGCATCCTCTGGGTTCGTCCATTTAACGAATTACAATGTTTCTCCCATCTAGGAAGGAACCATCACGGAACTTGGATGCCGAGCGCTTCCTTCTCCAATCTTATCTGATCAAAGAAAGGGATCTATATGCCTGAAATGTTTATTGAACTCGCCAATGTGATTCAGAACAGGAATTACAGACGAACCTCCCTTCTCAGACATTGCTAGTAACTGGGGACTCTGTGTCCCAGCCAAGCAGCGACCTTAGGAACAAATAATCCATGCACATACTTTCCTCTTAAAATAGAACAGATGTGGATCAATGAAGTCACTCAGAGATGGAAAGATTACACGTTTATAGAACACTAGAATCTTTTTATTTAAAAATAGTAGTTTACAAAAACAGATACACACCTTTATATATATATATAAAACTTTTTAATATAAAATTAGATTTGCTTTCTTAAAAAATCAGCAGCATGTTTCATTTTTTAAACAGATAGATCTCAGCGCGCAGCTTTAAGGTTGGCACCGACCTACAAGAGGAAATATTTAGACTTTCCTGAGATTTCAGTACTGTATCCACTAGGCATGTGCAATCCATGGTTCTAAAGTACTTACAAAACTAAAGTTCTGGTTGTGAAAACTAAGGGGCGCTGGTGCTTTGTTTCTACAGTGTTGCTAAAGTTCTGGTGGTGAAAATTTCAGAACTCTAACACAACTTTCAAAATTTCATAATAAATGGCAGTTCCTAATAGGTTCTGTCATAAAAATCACCCCAGGTCTCAGCGGTGGCCGGGAGAGCTTTTGCACAATTAAAACTTGTGCGCAAGTTGCGCCCGTACCTTGGGAAGTCGGATCTGGCTACAGTGGTCCATGCTCTTGTTACATCCCGAATAGATTACTGCAATGCACTCCACGTGGGGTTGCCTTTGAAGACTGTTCGGAAACTTCAATTAGTCCAGCGGGCGGCAGCCAGAGTACTCACTGGAGCGTCATACAGGGAACATACTACCCCTCTGTTATGTCAGCTCCACTGACTGCCGATCCAGTTCCGAGCACAATTCAGTGCTGGTTTTGACCTACAAAACCCTATACAGCTCCGGCCCAGCGTTTCTGTCCGAACTAATCTCCCTCTACGTCCCACTTCGGAGTCTGAGATCTTCTGGGGAGGCCCTGCTCTCGACCCCACCTCTATCACAAATGAGATTGGTGGTGACAAGAAGCAGGGCCTTCTCGGCAGTGGCCTCTCACTTGTGGAATTCACTCCCCAGGGAAATTAGGTCATTGACATCCCTCCTCTCCTTCAGAAGAAAATTAAAAACATAGTTGTGGGACCAGGCTTTCGGGCAATCTGGCAGTTAGACCAGGACAATGATGACTAGACAATATGGAATGAATTTATGGACTCTGAGATGGTGAACGCTGAATACTGACTGGTTTTATTGCTTTTTATTGATTTTGTTGTATAAAGTGACGGTTTAATTGTTATAATTGCTGCATACATGTTTTATCCATTGTTTATGTTGATGTTGGCATCGAATTGTGCCTTTTGTAAGCCGCCCTGAGTCCCCCCTCGGGGGTTGAGAAGGGCGGGGTAGAAATGCGTGAAATAAATAAATAAATAATGAAATTTTGAAAGTTTTGTTAAGAGTTCTGAAATTTTCACCACCAGAACTTTAGCAACACTGTAGAAACAAAGCACCAGCGCCCCCTAGTTTTCACAACCAGAACTTTAGTTTTGTAAGTACTTTAGAACCATTTAGAACCATGCCTAGTATCCTCCATAGCTTTGCAAATTCCTCAAACTCTGCATGAGTAGGCTTTTTACCTTTAGGGAAGCATATAAGCTTTGGTACAAATAAGAATTGTGTTGGACTGAAGCTCCTATCATCCGCCACCACAGTCTGAAGGGAAGGGAAATGCAGTCCAATAACACCTGATGGGCTACAGCAGTGGTTCTCAACTGGTGAGCTTGTTTGGAGGACCACTAAAAGTTGGGTTGTTGTAGGTTTTTTCGAGCTATATGGCCATGGTCTAGAGGCATTTTCTCCTTATGTTTCGCCTGCATCTATGGCAAGCATCCTCACTACCTCTGAGGATGCTTGCCATAGATGCAGGCAAAACGTCAGGAGAGAATGCCTCTAGAACATGGCCATATAGCCTGAAAAAACCTACAACCCAGTGATTCCGGCCATGAAAGCCTTCGACAATCCACTAAAAGTTGGTAAACGGGATGGAATTTCTGGGAGTTGTAGACCAAAACACCTGAGGACCCACAGGTTGAGAACCACTGGGCGACAGGTTGGCGAGAGACCAATTTCACTTGGTTCAAATTGATCCAATGTACACATTTTCCTCAAACAATTATCTTTGAAGAATCTTGGGAGGAAATCTGCCTATCCAGACAGAGAACATTAAGTGCTTCGCTCTTTGCAAAATCTGGCTTTGAAGCCCTGTGTCGTCAACCAAGAAGTGAGGAACGAGATCTGCCACTTCATTGCATTAAATGGCTGGTGAGGATGTATTCTCCAGAGTGGGAATAAGCACATCTACAGTAGAGTCTTGCTTATCCGACATGAACGGGCCGCCAGAACGTTGGATATGCGAAAATGTCATATAATACGGAAGGAAAAGCCTATTACACTGTTCAGTCACTTATCACCTGGTTCCAGGACCAGGTGATAGTATGATAGATGGGTCCAGAAGCTGCAAAGGCGGCTGTGAATAAGGGAAGTGAGAGCGGGGAGAGCGAAGGAAGGATAGAAAGGAGGGGATGCTTAGGGTAAGGGTTAGGGCAAGGTTTAGGGTTTGGGTTTGGATTAGCGTTATGGTAAGGGTTAGGGTTTATGGTTAGGGTATGGTTTAGGGTTAGGGAAAGGTTTAGGGTTTGGGTTAGTGTAAGAGTTAGGGTTAGGCTTACGGTACGGTTCAGGGTTAGGGTAAGGGTTAGGGTAAGAGTTAGGGTTTCACCATTAAAGAACTCTTACACTCCTTCTATCTGTCACCGGCCTGGCTTATATTAGCTAAGTCTCTCGTGTGCAAACAGTGCTCCCGAAGGAGCGATGCAGCATCTCCATAATGCTCTGAGCTTCTGGAACCAGCTATCATACTATTACCAAGCAATCTCTCCTGATGTTTCACCCACATCTATGGCAGGAGGCATCCTCAGAGGTTGTGAGGTCTGTTGAAAACGAGGCAAGTGAGGTTTATATATCTGTGGAATGATGTCCAGTGTCAGAGAAATAACTCCGGAAGCTCTGAGTGTTATGGAGATGCTGCAAAGGCGGCTGTGAATAAGGGAAGAGAGGGGGCGGAGTGGGAGCGGGGAGAGCGAAGGAAGGATAGAAAAGAGGGGATGCTTAGGGTAAGGGTTAGGGCAAGGTTTAGGGTTTGGGTTAGGGTAAGGGTTAGGGTTTACAGTTAGGGTACAGTTTAGGGTTAGTGTAAGGTTTAGGGTTCAGGTTAGTATAAGGGTTAGGATAAGATTTAGGGTTAGGGTACAATTTAGGATTACCATAAGGTTTAGGGTTCAGGTTAGCGTAAGGGTTAGGGTAAGATTTAGGGTTTGGGTTAGGGTTTGATTAAGGGGATAGGCTTAGGCTTACGGTTCGGTTCGGGGTTAGGGTTTCACCATTAAAGAACTCTTACATCCCTTCTATATTATCTGTCTCCAGCCTGGCTTACATTAGCTAAGTTTCTCTTTGCAAACAGCGTTCCCGAAGGAGCGATGCAGCATCTCCATAACACTTGCAGCTTCTGGACCCAGATATCATACTATTACCCAGGACCACCGGCAATAAGTGAAAAACCACAAAATAGGGATGCCCCCTCCCCTTCCCTCCTCACCCTCTTTACCTTCATCTTCCTCCTCCTCGTTGCAGCCTGGGGCTCTTGGCTCCTCTTGGCGGAGGAGTCGTGGGGCCCAAGCAGTGGCAAGAGGAGGAAGAGGGAGGAAAAGAGGGGGAGGCGGGAGGAAGAGCTGCCCCGTCACACTCTTTACCTTCCTCCTCCTGTCACCGTTGGAGCATACAGTGTTCCCTCACTACATATATATATATATATATACACACACACACACACACACACACACATATACATATATATACACACACACACACACATATATATACATCCGCGAAACAGTGAATCTGCAGTAAGTGAACCGCTGAGGGAACACTATAAACCCAAGCAAAGGCAGGAGTGGGGCAAGGTGAGGATGGGCACTAGGGTCAAGAGTATCAGATGGGGCTCCCCCTTTACCCACATGGAGGACACTTCCTCGAAGCCTTGCCTGGACTGAATGCAAGGCTCCAAGGAGGAGAGAGACAGCAAGGAGGGAAGCGGCGTCCGGAGCAAGAGTCAGAAAAGGAAGAGAGGAAGGAAGGAAGGGAAGCCTTGTTGCAATCTTCTGAGGAAGAGGAAGAGACTTGTTTTTATTCTTCCAAGCCAGAAGCAGCCAAGGCGCACCAGATAATAATGGAATGTCGGATAACCAAAGGTTGGATAAGCGAGACTCTACTGTATTGATATGGGGGAGAATGCCATCACGGATACAAACATTTTCAAATTTGCAAATGTCTTCCTATCTAGGACTAAAACAACTCCTAGATATGGCCTTCCATCACTATTCATGCTGCTTGAGACATGACTTTCTCTGAGTGGGAAAATCCGCATAATAGGGGACCATCAATCAAGTGAGGCGAGTCCTTTCCAGATTTCAATTAAGATATCCCCAGCAATGTTGTCCATAGTTAAGGGGCATTTTGGAGCCATCCATTTGTGTGCTATGGCCCGTGTACTGCCGTCTCCATGGACATGGAAATGGTCAAACTCGCCAACTCCTCACTTTCAGCTTCTTGAGGTCTGAAACTCAGCTTTTCAGAGCAAGCCTAGAGAGGGCAAGAAGGGGAGAGACTTCACGTCGGAAAAGACTCCTCTACCTATCCAGTGCCCCTCTTCCTCTCGACAATCTCAGTACCTTCCTCTGGAGAAGAGGGGACCATCACTGAGGGTTATGGAGGGTTCTTGTTGACCTTCTTCAGCACAGAGCTGGCAATGGCCAAAGCCCCACCTTGGACGAAGCGCACAAAGTTGTCCCCTGCTAATGGCCCCATGGCATAGAGTCCCTTCTCATGAATGGATTCATAAGTGAAGGGTTCAACGTCAATGGGGTTCCTCTTGGAACTGACCGGCTGCTCGCAATCGACTGCCAAGTCCACCCCATTGTTGGGAAGGTAGGAGAGGTTGGGGTTGGAGCCAATCAGGACAAAAGCCATAGAGATGTTGTGTATCTTTTGCCGGTGGTTTTTGTCACGGAAGATGCACTTCCGGTCCTCCGTGAAGGAGACAATGTGATGCTCGGGGAGACTGACGTAACAGTCATACGGTCCCGGATGAGGGACAGCCTGCTCTTCCATCATCTGGTGGACTTTGTGATACTCAGGGTACATTGTTTTGGGGAGCTGGTTGAAAATGAGAGCAGGGTCATTCACTTTCCTGCGAAAGGCATGGATCACCGGGATGTTGCAATGGTGGGCAAAGAGGATCGCATCTGCTGCCGTGAGCCCGGCTCCCACAATCAAGATCGGATCAGACATCGGGCCGATTTCCTTCTTCTTCACAGCTTCCTCGAGAGCAGAGAGCGAATGGTGGACAAAAGGAAGGCACTCCCCTTTGACCCCGAGCCGGGATGGACTGTCATAGGTCCCAGTGGCTAAGACCACGTTTTCAGCATATACAGAAAAGGGCTGCGAGCCACTTAAGGTCGTGACAAATCCCTCCACTTGGAAGAGACTCCCTTGGTCAGTTTTGCAGTCATCTTGCTGTTGCTCCGAGAAATGCCACACAGAGCTGTTGTCCCTTGAATTCTGGCTGCTGAAGCTGGAATCTGTGCTGAGTCTCTTCACAGATGTCACAAAAGTGCCGCAGAGGAAGTTCTTCTTGAGCCCGTTCTTTGCCACGTAGTACTGGTAATACTGAACAATGTCGCCCGCAGTTGCCCTGTTGTTTCTGAAGCCCCTGAAAAAGAAACATCACCATCAATACAGAAGGATAAACAATGGATTCATTCAGACCACCTACTTTTCCCCAACCGCATCACTTTCCAAGCATACATTGAGGAACAATTCAAAGTGTTGGGAATCAGCCTATGTTTGTGTTTCAGGATCCTGATGTGGGAAATGATGAGAGAAATTATGGTGCCGAGGCTGAGGTGCAAGATGGAGATGGTTTGGTCAACGATTTTCATGCAGACAATAACAGAGAGGCCCCAGTGCAAAGGGCAGTTTCTCATGATAATATTCCTGCTGGGCCTAGTAATTATGGTTCACTCTCTCTCTCTGTAAGCTCTCAAGATTTGGGTTTGGAAAACAATCTGACACCTGGGAATTTTAGTGAGCAGCCAGATAGGCAGCTGAAGAATAGGCGGCTGGAGATTAGCCAGGATCGACAGCAAACTCAGTGTTTACATCACTCTGAAAGGCTTCGTCTGATAAGGGGTAAATGTGGGGGAAAGTGAAACCAATTTCTGAGTTTTGAGATGTAAGGTTTGCCTCAAGGGGAATCCTGTTAGATCAGGCATCATTTGGAAATCAAGTTCATGTACCATGAACATCCTGACTTGTTCCTATGGAGTTTTTTAGCTTTTTGGATTGTCTTTGAATCTTGTTGATTCCACCTGAACATTAGGAAGAACTTCCTGACTGTGAGAGCTGTTCAGCAGTGGAACTCTCTGCCCCGGAGTGTGGTGGAGGCTTTTTCTTTGGAGGCTTTTAAGCAGAGTGCCATGAATCATGTTCTGCAGTTGTCGGTGGATGGTGGTGGCAGGCCTAGCAGTTGGTGATGGAAGGGTTAATGTAACTCTTAGTTCTAAAGGGTTGAGTAATCTGTAAGTAAGAATTCATGGGTGAAAGCAATAAAGGGTGGAGGTATGCAAGAGATGGGTTGCAGTTGGGTGTTTCTGGATATAAGAAGCTAGGTTTGGGACTGATCTTCGGGAGAAAAGTATTTTATTTTGGTGGTAGATGCTAGGCTTGGGTAACCACGGAAAAATTTGGTTCTAAACTCGTTTCGTTTTTAGGGGGCCCTTGCGTTTCGTTTTTTTAATAATTCCGAAATTTTCCTTTAAAAAAATTCGAAATTTACGAAATTTTGTAAAATTACGAATTGATTCGTTAATGGCGGACGGGATTGCGCAATATGCTAAAAAAACCTCCAAATGGGACAGGGGGAACTTCTGAAGCTTCCCTCTCCCTCTGTTGTTGACTGTTGGTGTGATAAAACAAACAACAACTATAAAACTTGCACCAGACATGCGAAAATAATTACGAAATAATTTTGAAATAATTACGAAATAAATTGAAAAAATTGTTTCGAATCTTTATTACTCCTCACACAATTCCTGCATGGCTCAGTATTGGATCATAAGCTAATTTAAATACGAATTAATAACGAATTACGAAATTAACGAACGAAACCGCCCAAGCCTAGTAGATGCTGCTGGTTTTCCCCCAGGTTTGTGGATTTTCAGTATCCTGACCAGTCTCCTGTACTCTTGGAATCCTGAATCCCTGGACTGGCTTTTGACTACGGTATAGACTCTTGATCCCTGGACTTCGCTCATTGAACTCTTGGTGCTTGACCACTGAACTGGACCTTTTGACTATGGTGTTATCTTGAACCTGCAACAGTGTTTGCTGTCAATTTTTGTTTTATATTCTGTGGCTGAGTGCTATCCTTATGTTTTATGTTTTGGACTATTAAAATAGCCAGACAGTAAGTGCTGCTTTAATTAAATTGTTTGGTTCATCTCTGCTGGAATAACGGCAGAGCCCTGGCATCATGACACAGAGGTTGGATGCCATCTGTCGGGGGTGCTTTGAATGTGATTTTCCTGCTTCTTTGCGGAATGGGGTTGGACTGGATGACCCACCAGGTCTCTTCCAACTCTATGATTCTATGATCTCAACAACACTGATTGATGCCATCATGGAAAGCCATTCCTACACAGTGATATTGTGTTCAACACGAATAATAATTGCTTTCACATCTTCCTTTTCTTTCATGTTCTGTGCAGGCTTGCAGACCTAACTGCCGGCTTGCCTGACTGGTTTGCTCCATCTCTACCTCCAATCGAGAAGGAAGGTGGAACATCCTCTTTGGATGAACTTGCCATCTCCGCAGGGCTTTGGTTGGGTTGCGGAAAGAACTTCCTGCCATAGCCAAACCGCCCACTCAACAGTACCTACAAACTGTGCCTAAATAAGGCAACTTTGTCTGTAGAAAATTCCTTTTCCCGCCAGCAAACGTTCAAGAGAAGACAATAACACCAGAGCCAAGATGTCTGAACATGTTTGCTCTTTTTTGTATGTGTATGACTCTCCTCAAAAATGGTGTCAAGAGATAGGGAGATGCCTTCACACTTCAGGAAGCCTTGGAGGGCCTCATGACATTGCAAGTTAGAGTGAGCACCGTAAACACGTCCAAGAGCCCGGCCAATGTCCTCCACCAACACCATATTGCTGACCACCCAAGTGGAAGCTTTCATACGGGGACAATTTCATCCTAGATTTTCTGTTTTTCCTCCATCACAGACATCTCAGTGTTTCTTGCTCTCCCCATTGGTGTGGAATTTGCATGATCCCGCCTACTGCCTCCACCTTAACCCTTTCCTATTCTTTTCTATGGCACACAACAAACAGAATTGATCAGCAATTGAACATACTAGAGAAGTCTGGGGAGAATTCACCATGATTTCTAGGAGTTGTAGGCCCTGGGATGTATAGTTCACCTGCAATCTAAGAGCATTCTGAATTCCACCAACAATGGACTTTGAACTAACTTGGCACACAGAATACCCATGACCCACTTTATGTCCTGGTGCAGTTTGGGAGAAGGATGGACAATGGACAATGGGATTTGCAGTACCTTCAAACTATTCAGCTCCCACAGACCACTGCAACCCCCACGAAAGATGGACCCAGACCAAACTTGAAACACAGACCTCCGATAACCCACTTTATGTTCTGGTGCAATTTGGGGAGGCTGGAACATGGATGATGGGATTTGCAATACCTTCACCTGATTTCACATAGCATTGCGAGCCGCACGAATGGCGGATCAGGATCACACTTGGCACACAGACCCTCGATAACCCACTTTATGTTCTGGTGCAATTTGGGGAAGCTGGAACATGGATGATGGGATTTGCAATACCTTCACCTGATTTCATATAGCACTGCGACCCTCACGAATGACGGATCAGGATCACACTTGGCACACAGACCCCCGATAAACCACTTTATGTTCTGGTGCAATTTGGGGAGGCTGGACCACAGATAATGGGATTTGTAGTACCTTCACCTGCTTTCACAAAGCACTGCGACCCTCACGAATGACGGATCAGGGTCACACTTGGCACACAGAGCCCCCAGTATGAACAGAACATAATGGAGGAGCTTGTGGGGAGACTGACCAACCCATATGGGAGTTGTAGTTCACCCTGCCTCCAGAGAGCACCCTGAAGCCCACCAATGACAAATTACCAAACTGATATTACCTAAGATCCAAACAAATAACCCAGGCATTGCCGGGTCCCCAAGCTAGTCTATATAAATAAAAATGTAATGTTCGTTTGTGGTATTCACAGAACTCAAAAACCACTGGGGGAATTGACACCAAATTTGGACAGCATACACCTAACAATCCAATGTATGTCCTCCACTCAAAAAAACCTGAGTTTGTCATTTGGGAGTTGTAGTTGCTGGGATTTATAGTTCACCTACAATCAAAGAGCATTTTGAACTCCACCAATGATGGAATCGAACCAATCTTGGCAGATAGGACTCCCAGAAAACACTAGAAGGGTTTGGTGAGCATTGACCTTGAGTTTGGGAGTTGTAGTTCACCTTCATCCAGAGAGCACTGTGGACTCAAACAATGATGGATCTGGAACAAACTTGGCACAAATATTCCATATGCCCAAATATGAACACAGATGGAGTTTGGGGGAAATAGACCTTGACATTTGGGAGTTATAGTTACTGGGATTTATAGTTCACCTACAATCAAAGAGCATGTTGAACTCCATGAACGACAGAATTGGAGCAAACTTCCCACACAGAACCCCCATGACCAACAGAAAATACTTAAGGCCATCCAACTCCCTTCACCAGGGCAAGAAAACATAATCAAAGCCCTCCTGACAAAGAGCCCTCCAGCCATAGACATAGATAGTATACTATATAGATTCTATATAGTATCATAGATTTGAAAGGGACTCTTGAAGGGACCCTTGAGGGGCTCCACGAGAAACGTTTGCTTCTAAAAGGGCTCTGCAGGTGAAAAAGTTTGAGAACCCCTGATCTCAAATTCTAACGTGAAATATCTCTCTCAAATTGTGGTGCCCAGAATTCAAGAGAGATATTGACAAGCTGGAATGTGTCCAGAGAAGGGCGACTAAAATGATCAAGGGTCTGGAGAACAAGCCCTATGAGGAGCGGCTTAAGGAGCTGGGCATGTTTAGCCTGAAGAAGAGAAGGCTGAAAGGAGATATGATAGCCATGTGAGAGGAAGCCACAGGGAGGAGGGAGCAAGCTTAGGACGCAAGAATAGGACGCAATGGAACAATGGCTTCAAACTACAAGAGAGGAGATTCCATCTGAACATGAGGAAGAACTTCCTGACTGTGAGAGCCGTTCAGCAGTGGAACTCTCTGCCCCGGAGTGTGGTGGGGGCTCCTTCTTTGGAAGCTTTTAAACAGAGGCTGGATGGCCATCTGTCAGGGGTGATTTGAATGCAATATTCCTGCTTCTTGGCAAAATGGGGTTGGACTGGATGGACCATGAGGTCTCTTCCAACTCTTTGATTCTATGATCTGCCACGCTCTAGGTCAATATTTTCATTCTCAAGATATCTCTCACACTTAATTACCAAGCCTATTTGTAAACACAATGTATTTGCCTCGCATTCTTCTAAACAGACATGGGATGAACGTTTTATTGGACTATTTGCAGGGAAGGTTCATCGTACCTTTTCTTCTTACTCAGCCAGTCCTTGAATGGAAGGCCAGGAAGCCCCATCCAGTCTCCTTGACTCAAGGTGAACATGGAGCCCTCAATAGACTGAAAAAGAAAGAAAGGAAAATATACTCTATAAGTCAAGCTCTATCAATAGAGGAGTGATAACTGCATGGTTGTTAAGTCTCTTAAGATCCCTTTAATACAGCTATTCTAGAATCACATGACATGTAACAAGAGGTAATGGGAGCTATGAGTCTTGAGGAGAGGTGGGTAAGAAATAAAATAATATTTATTATTATTATTATTATTATTATTATTATTATTATTATTACTATTATTACTATTATTACTATTATTACTATTATGTAAGATCCATCATAAAATTTAGATCTATAGAATAAACGCGGGGAATCTGGCTTTGCAGAAATTTTGGGTTTCTTTTTTTTTAGCATTGCCCTTAATAAATAATAATAATAATCATCATCATCATCTTCTATATAAATAAAAATGTAATGTTCGTTTGTGATATTCACCGAACTCAAAAACCACTGGACGAATTGACACCAAATATGGACACAAGACACCAAACAACCCAATGTATGTCCTTCACTCAAAAAATTGATTTTATCATTTGGGAGTTGTAGTTGCTGGGATTTATAGTTCACCTACAATCAAAGAGCATTCTGAACCCCACCAGCGATGGAATTGAACCAAACTTGGCAGACAGTTCTCCCATGACCAACAGAAAATACTGGATGGGTTTGGTAGGCAGTGTCCTTTGGTTTTGGAGTTGTAGTTCACCTACATCCAGAGATCACTGTGGACTCAAACAATGATGGATCTGGACCAAGCTCTACAAGAATACTCAATATGCCCAAATGTGAACACTGGTGGGGAAAATAGACCTTGACATTTGGGAGTTGTAGTTGCTGGGATTTATAGTTCACCTACAATCAAAGAACATTCTGAACCCCACCAATGATGGAACTGAACCAAACTTGGCAGACAGTTCTCCCATGACCAACAGAAAATACTGGAAGGGTTTGGTGGGCAGTGACCTTTGGTTTTGGAGTTGTAGTTCACCGACATCCAGAGATCACTGTGGACTCAAACAATGATGGATCAGGACCAAGCTCTACAAGAATACTCAATATGCCCAAATGTGAACACTGCTGGGGAAAATAGACCTTGACATTTGGGAGTTGTAGTTGCTGGGCTTTATAGTTCACCTACAATCACAGTGCATTCTAAACCCCACCAATGATAGAATTGGGCCAAACCTCCCACACAGAACTCCTATTTGGGCCACAGCAATGTGTGGCAGGGGACGGCTAATAATAATAATAATAATAATAATAATCCCCACCCCAAGAAAATAAATTTTGCCCACTTTTTGCTGATGTTCAGGATGGCACTGAATTATACTTACATGCCAGGCTCCTCCAGGCAGGTTTTTGCCAAGCACCAAATGAGAAACGGCTCTCTCCGGTTGGTGCCACCAAGCAAGGACCGAATCCGATGTCCCCCCAAAATCCGTATCCGGACGCAGCAGAGTATCAAAAAGAAGAGCAACTGGGCTGGAAGAACGCCCTTCCAAACCTTCAGATAGATACTCAATGTCCTGGAAGATAAAGATGTCTACCATCAGTCTTCTAATCTGATCCATATGTGGTCCTCAACTTTCAAAAACTTTCGTGCTGAGGGAAGGAAATGGCGAGAATTTCTCACTGCTTCATTTCAAAACAAAATTAAGGAGGAATTACCTCCCTACTGTATTGGGTGGGTCTTCCCATGTAGAATAGACTCTTTTAGAACTATAAAACAGAGTTGCGAGCAAACCCATTTTCCTTAGTTTCATCCATTCTTTAGTTACCTTTGGGAGCACATAACGGGAAGCCTCCCCCCACACATAAGCAATCGTTAGCCGATCCTGGCTCCTCACCTGCTTTTCATGAGGATGTGGCGCTCCATGCTTCCTTGCCATTGAAAGTGTGTGTGTGTGACATGCAAGACCAGAAAGTGTGTGCCTGCCTGCGGCCAAGCACCTCCTCTAGAGTAAGAATGAGAACGTGCCTGTTGCCTCCTTGCCTTGGAAAGAGAGTGCGTGTATGGCACGCAGGCCCAGAAAGTGTGAGCCTAACTGCAACCAAGTGCCTCTCCTCTAGAGTAGAAACCCATTGAAGTCTCCTTAAAGTACATGCCTTACCTGTTTCTCTCTAGAGGAGAAACAGGTAAGAAGCCTCGTTAAAGTGTGTGACTGCCTGCAGCTGAGCACCTCTCCTCTAAAGGAGAAACAGGTAAAAAGCCTCCTTATAGCACGTGCCTGCCTGCAGCTGAGTGCCCTTCCTCTGGAGTAGAAACAGGTAAGAAGCCTCCTTAAAGCATGTTTCTGTCTGAAACTAAGCACCTCTCCTCTAGAGTAGGAACAGGTAAGAAGCCTCCTTAAAGCATGTTTCTGTCTGCAGCTGAGTGCCCTTCCTCTGGAGTACAAACAGGTAAGAAGCCTCCTGAAAGTATGTTTCTGTCTGAAGCTGGACACCTCTCCTCTAGAGTAGGAACAGGTAAGAAGCCTCCTTAAAGCTCGTGCCTGCTTGAAGATGAGTGCCTCTCCTCTAGAGTAGAAACAGATAAGAAGCCTCCTTAAGGCACGTGCTTGCCTGAATCTGAGTGCCTCTCCTCTAGAGTAGAAACAGGTAAGAAGCCTCCTTAAGGCACGTGCTTGCCTGAATCTGAGTGCCTCTCCTCTAGAGTAGAAACAGGTAAGAAGCCTCCTTAAAGCACATGCCTGCTTGAAGATGAGTGCCTCTCCTCTGGAGTACAAACAGGTAAGAAGCCTCCTTAAAATACATGCCTGCCTGAAGATGAGTACTTCTCCTCTAGAGTAGAAACAGGTAAGAAGCCTCCTTAAGGCACATGCCTGCCTGAAGGAACTGTTGCATCCCAGTTCAAGAAATGAGACCATAAGATTAAATCCACCACACTGGACTGTAGGAAAAGCAATCCTTGTTTATTGATGAAAAATTGGTTACAAAAGAAAGGCAAATGCAAAGTCAAAAAGCCACAGAAAAACACAGCAGTCAGTAGAATCTCTGAACTTGAGCAGAATTTCAAAAGCCACAATACAAGAACCAGGAACCTGTTAGCCTTTTACTAACCATGAACTTGATAACTACAAGCCTCTGGGATTACCGGCCATGAAACACAGGAATTCTGCCAAGGCACAGCCACAGTCCCAAACGTTGCTTGATCTAAAGAGGCACCCAGCAGGAGGCCTCTTAAACCAAAGAAGCTATTCTTTGAAACGCCCCTTGACTTTGAAGCCTGGGCCTGTCTCTCCTGTAAACGATGTGACCTTCATAGAAACTGGGAAACATTTCTGTCTCTAACTATCTGTTCTCTTCAGTCCTCATTACAAACCCCAGGTGGAGAGATATCACGGCTAGTTTCCAAAACATTTTCCTCCAGCTGTTGAGTTTCATTTTCATCGCCACTGACCTCTGCATTAACAACAGATTCCACACTGTCAGGGTCAGGGAGAGCTTGCTCAGTTGGAAAAACTATCAGAGAATCCGGTTCACACAGATCAGGATCAGGCTGAACCCCAACAGGCTCCCAAAAATGGATCGGGGGGCCCCACCAAAAACTGGGACACCAAACGGGTCAAGGTTTACTCCAAAAGCACAACCTTCCTATAAAGATGACATTCTAGAAATGTCCAATTGCATAACTAATACTAACCTGGTCTACGATGGAAAGGTTGGACGACTCTTCCAATTTCCTTTGCAGAATCGGATTTGGGTGGACAGCATTTCTTTTGACGTAGGGAATGTTGCCAGACAGCAGGTACGATAAACAGATCCCCGAGGGACCGTTACCTAAATGAAAGAAACCACAGAGATGGATCAGACTGGAAACATCTGCGAAATGAAAGCAGTTTGGGCATCAGTGCCAGTTCTCAGTCTGCTGTTTTGCTCATCGAGCCGGGATGCAGTTGTTCATGCAAGACTCGGAACAGATGTCCCGTTGGAGCTTCTGTTGTTTGCCAAGAGCAAACACATGCTTTAAAAAGGTATTTGAAATGCCTCTATTAACAGTGGGGGAATCTCAGTTCGAACCTCGGCTTCCAGAAATCCCAGCTAGCATGAGAAATGAGAAGAAGGCCCACTTATTACATAAGCTTATTGAACGTCGTTGCAGTTGTTTCTGAAGAGCTTGGAGTAGCATAAAATCGACCTAGAACATGATTCTATGGTCAACCTTCAGAAAGTCCACCAGAAGTTGTTTGTGAAAATCTAAGGCTGCTTTAGCATCAGTCTTGAGCATATTACAAACCTGGAGAATATAAGGAGCTCATATTACATTATTATTATTATTATTATTATTATTATTATTATTATTATTAATCTATATAAATAAAAATGTAATGTTCATTTGTGGGATTAACATAACTCAAAAACCACTGGACGAATTGACACCAAACTTGGACAACATACACCTAACAACCCAATGTATGTCTTTCACTAAAAAATTGATTTTGTCATTTGGGAGTTGTAGTTGCTGGGATTTATAGTTCACCTACAATCAAAGAGCATTCTGAACTCCACCAATGTTGGAATTTAACCAAACTTGGCACACAGTTCTCCCATGACCAACAGAAAATACTGGAAGGGTTTGATGGGCAGTGTCCTTTAGTTTTGGAGTTGTAGTTCAGCTACATCCAGAGAGCACTGTGGATTCAAATAATGATGGCTCTGGACCAAACGTGGCACAAATATTTCATATGCCCAAATATGAACATGGAGTTTGGGGAAAATAGACCTTGACATTTGGGAGTTGTAGTTACTGGGATTTATAGTTCACCTACAATCAACGAGCATTCTGAACCCCACCAACGATGGAATTGAACCAAACTTGGCACACAGTTCTCCCATACTGGAAGGGCTTGGTGGGCAGTGTCCTTTGGTTTTGGTGTTGTAGTTCACCTACATCCAGAGAGCACTGTGGACTCAAACAATGATGGATCTGGACCAAACTCTACACAAATACCCAATATGCTCAAATGTGAACACTGGTGGAGTTTGGGGATAATAGAATCTTGACATTTGGGGGTTGTAGTTGCTGGGTTTTATAGTTCACCTACAATCACAGAGCATTGTGAACCCCGCCAATGATAGAAATGGGCCAAACCTCCCACACAGAACCACCACGTGGGCCACAGCAACGCATGGCAGGGGACGGCTAGTCTATATAAATAAAATGTAATGTTCGCTTGTGGGATTAACACAACTCAAAAACCACTGGAGGAACTGACACCAAATTTGGACAGCATACACCTAACAACCCAATGTATGTTCTTCACTTAATTTTTTTTGATTTTGTCATTTGGGAGTTGTACTTGCTGGGATGTATAGTTCACATACAATCAAAGAGCATTCTGAACTCCACCAACGATGGAATTGAACCAAAGTGGCATACAGGACTCCCATGACCAACAGAAAACACTAGAAGGGTTTGGTGGACATTGAGTTTGGGAGTTGTAGTTCACCTACATCCAGAGATCACTGTGGACTCAAACAATGATGAATCTGGACCAAACTTGGCACAAATATTCCATATGCCCAAATATGAACATGGAGTTTGGGGAAAATAGGCCTTGACATTTTGGAGTTGTAGTTACTGGGATTTATAGTTCACCTAAGAGCATTCTGAATCCCACCAACGACAGAATTGGGCCAAACATCCCACACAGAATCCCCATGACCAACAGAAAATACTTAAGGCCATCCAGTCCAACTCCCCTCATCAGGGCAAGAAAACGTAATCAAAGCGCTCCTGACAAAGAGCCATCCAGTCATAGATATAGACAGATATATATGATTCACACACAGAGAGATATAGTATCATGGATTTGAAAAGTACCCCATAAAGAAGGACAATGATATGTTGCATGCTCCAGGGTAGGAAAACCAGACAATCTCCACATCAACACTGACAAAGAAAGAGCAAGAAATAGTGTTTACCCACAAGCATAAAGAAATTACATATATTAGAAACCAAAACTTTATCATTTTATTTTCCAGATCACCAGACTAAGCCACAGCAACGTGTGGCAGGGGACGGCTAGTATAATATATTATATTATATTTATTATATTTTATTATAATTATGATTTTAACAGTGACCATCCCTTTTGAAGGAGGAAGTGAGATACTTTCAGAGCAGAAGATTTACATTGCGTGCCGACAATAAATAAATAGGGGGAAGTGAACCAGGGCGGCTTTGTGAGAACTACTATAATGTCGTGCACACACCTTGGCTTTTCTTCTTCCAACTCTCCATACAAAAGAAGGTTTAGGAAACCACAGGGTCAGCCTTTGGGTTGGGCAGCTATTTTGGGCATACAGTCCTCCCCTGGCCCAATAAATATTGAACAGCTGAAGGTGCGTCATGTAAAAAAGACCGGTCAAGATGACACAGCAACTGAAACAAGCCTAAGTCTCCAGGCATCGCTTGGCACAAGTCACCCTGATGTCAAGCAATTTCTTCTGGGGCTATTTTTACATTGACCCAATATGAATCCAAAAGAAGGGGCAGCTTAGGGTATATCTCTCCCAAGGGCCTGGGGTAGGTTAAATTAGACACTGGGGGATTTCCAAACCTTCATGCACTCTTTCTGCTCTGGAAACAAGGCAGTTCGTCTCATGCATTTCCATGCAAAATAATCGCAAGTGCTGAACCTGACTCAGCACATAGAAGATGGCTTTGAAAGGCAGCAGATCACAGGAGCTGTCTTCATAGACCTGTCAGCAGCTTATGATACCGTGAACCACCGCCTCCTTCTGAGAAAAATGTATAATATCACAAAGGACTACTACCTCACCCGCCTCATAGGAAACCTGCTACAAAACAGGAGCTTTTTTGTTGAGTTCCAAGGCCAGAGAAGCAGATGGCGGAAACAGAAGAATGGCCTCCCTCAGGGGAGCGTGCTTGCTCCATCCATGTTCAACATCTACACAAATGACCAGCCACTGCCAGAAGGGACAGAGAGCTTCATCTATGCTGATGATCGTGCCATTACCGTTCAAGCAGGGAGCTTTGAGATGGTAGAACAGAAGCTTTCCGAAGCTCTAGGTGCTCTTACTGCCTATTACAGGGAAAACCAGCTGATCCCCAATCCATCTAAAACACAGACATGTGCCTTTCATCTCAAGAACAGAGAAGCATCCCGAGCTCTGAAGATCACCTGGGAAGGAATCCCACTGGAGCATTGCAGCGCACCCAAATACCTGGGAGTCACTCTGAACCGTGCTCTGACCTACAAGAAGCACTGCCTGAACATCAAACAAAAAGTGGGTGCTAGAAACAATATTATACGAAAGCTGACTGGCACAACCTGGGGATCACAACCAGTACAATGAAGACATCTGCCCTTGCGCTGTGCTACTCTGCTGCTGAGTATGCATGCCCAGTGTGGAACACATCTCACCACGCTAAAACAGTGGATGTGGCTCTTAATGAGACATGCCGCATTATCACGGGGTGTCTGCGCCCTACACCACTGGAGAAATTACACTGCTTAGCCGGTATTGCACCACCTGACATCCGCCGGGAACTAGCAGCCAATAGTGAAAGGACCAAGGCAGTGACATCTCCAGCTCATCCCCTGTTTGGGTATCAGCCAGCACGTCAACAACTTAAATCTAAAAATAGTTTTCTAAGATCTACAGAGACACTCGCTGGAACACCTCAGCAAGCGAGAGTCCAAAAGTGGCAGGCCCAAACCCAGCACCTCAACCAATGGCTGATACCAAATGAGAGACTCCCCCCTGGGCACACAGAGGACTGGGCAACTTGGAAGGCGCTGAACAGACTGCAAAGATGCAGAGCCAACCTTAAGAAATGGGGCTACAAAGTGGAATCCACGACATGCGAGTGTGGAGAAGAGCAAACCACTGACCACCTGCTGCAATGCAACCGGAGCCCTGCCACATGCACAATGGAGGACCTTCTTGCAGCAACACCAGAGGCACTCCAAGTGGCCAGATACTGGTCAAAGGACATTTAACCAACTACCAAACTCACAAATTTATTTTGTCTGTTTGTTTGCTTTGTTCTGTTAGAAATGTAATATAATTGACTGGTTAACCTAACACGACAAATAAATAATGCAAAATAATTCCCAGAAACACCCCTCCCAAGATCACAAGCTATAGTCATAGTTAGGACTGATGGGACACGTAGTCCAACACTAGAATGACACACTTTCTCCACCTATTTTGTAAATAACATAGATAGATTACCCTTCTCCGCATACTTCGATTTTTAAATGGGGAGAGCTAGCTAATATGGAACCCACCACTCCTTAGGATAACTCCTGGTTGACATGGTCCCCATCTACACTACCATAAAATCCAGTTCAAAACTCATATAATGCATTGTGGAAGGCTTCCATAGCCGGAATCACTGGGTTGCTGAGAGTTTTTTGGGACTGTGTAGCCATGTTCCAGCAGCATTCTCTCCTGATGTTTCACCTGCATCTGTGGAGAATGGCATCTTCAGAGGTTCTGTTGGAAATGAGGTAAGTGGAATGTATGTGTGTGTGTGTTATCTATCATCTGTCTGTCTAGCTTCCTACCTATCTTCCTACCTATCTATCTACCTTCCTACCTACCTACCTACCTATCTACCTTCCTACCTACCTATCTACCTTCCTACCCATCTTCCTTCCTACCTTCCTACCTTCCTACCTATCTTCCTATCTTCCTTCCTTCCTACCTACCTTCCTACCTACCTACCTACCTACCTACCATCATACCTACCTTCCTACCTACCTACCTTCCTACCTACCTTCCTACCTACCTATCTACCTTCCTACCCATCTTCCTTCCTACCTACCTACCTTCCTACCTATCTTCCTTCCTTCCTACCTACCTATCTATCTACCTTCCTACCTACCTACCTATCTACCTTCCTACCTACCTACCTTCCTACCTACCTACCTTCCTACCTATCTTCCTATCTTCCTATCTTCCTTCCTACCTACCTACCTATCTACCTTCCTACCTACCTTCCTAACTACCTATCTACCTTCCTACCCATCTTCCTTCCTACCTACCTTCCTACCTATGTTCCTATCTTCCTTCCTTCCTTCCTTCCTTCCTACCTACCTACCTACCTACCTACCTACCTACCTACCTACCTATCTATGGAGTGTCCAGGGTGGAAGAAAGAACCCTTGACTGTTAAAGCAAATGTGAATGCTGCAATTAGCAAGCTTGAATAGCATTGAGTAGCCATGAAGTTTGCAAAGTCAATCTTTGCAAAAAGTGGGCAGACATTATTGTAATAAGAAGAACCAGAAGTATCTGCGCATAAGTAGCCTAGCTGTTGTTGCTTAGAGGCATCCTCTGTTTGGGAGGTAATCAGATTTTGCTCATTTTCATGGTTTCCTCCCTTTTTGTTGAAATGGTCCACATGCTTGTGGATTTCAATGGCTTCTCTGTGTCGTCTGACATTATGGTTGTCAGAGAGGTCCAGAATTTCTGTGTTCTCAAATAATATACTGTGTCCAGGTTCATTTGTTAGGTGCTCTGCTATAACTAACTTCTCTGGTTGAATTAGTCCGCAGTGCCTTTCGTATTCAGAATTAAGACAGCAAATAGTGAACACCACTCAGAAACAGAACTACAGACAGCAAATAATCAAGGGCCAGTTAACACCTCCCAAACAGAGGATGCCTCCAGGCAACAGAGGCCAGGCCACCTCTATGCAGATAGCCTCACTGATTGACTTTGCAGCTTGCTAATTGCAACATCCACACTTGCTTTAACAGAAAAGGGTTTTCTCCCACTCTGGACGTTCCACAGAAGGAGTTTAGCATATTAACTCCACTTGTCTCACTCCCAACAGACCTCAGAAGATGGCAGCCACAGATGCAGGCAAAGCATCAGAAGAGAATGCTGCTGGAACACAGCCATACAGTCAGAAAAACCCACAGCAACCTATTATTATTATTATTATTATTATTATTATTATCTTGTTATATATCACAATATATCATATAATAATATATAACAAAATTAATACTATCAATAGTAATATTGTTGTCAAATGCTTATTGTTATTATTATCTTGTTATATGATATATCGCAATATATCATAATATTATATAACAAAATTAATATTATCAATAGTAATATTGTTGTTGAAGGCTTATTGTTATTATTGTAAGATTGTTATTATTATAACAATATTACAATTGTATTATTATTATTATTATTACAATATTATTGTAATATTATTATTATTATTACTATTATTATTAATACCATTAGCAATATTATTGTAATATTGTTATTATTATAACAATATTACAATTATAATATTATGATTATTACTATATTATTGTAATATTATTATTATTATATTGTTAATATTAATACCATTAGCAATATTAGTAATTTCAATATTATTAAAAATAAGCAGAGGATGCCTCCAGGCAACAGAAGCCAGGCCATCTCTATGCAGATACCCTCACTAATTGACTTTGCCACTTCATGGCTACTCAATGCTTGCTAATTGCAACATTCACACTTGTGTCAAACAGACAAGGGTTCTTTCTCAATTGCCAACAGAACATCTGAAGATGCCATTAGCCACAGATGCAGGCGAAACATCAGGAGAAAATGCTACTGAACATGGCCGTACGGCACAAAAAACGCACAGCAACCTAATGCAGTTTAAGTGCACCGAACTACACTAACCGTATAATGCTTTATTATTATTATTATTATTATTATTATTATTATTATTATTATTATTGTATAGTGTTGATGGGGCCGTGATCAGGATTTGTTTCCAACATGTTAAAGCTGCACCAAGTGCTTAATAGCTTTCCAGGAATATATTAAATTGTGATGGTTTCCAAGATAACACAGCCTTATGGCATGTGTGCGTTCTCAGTGATTAAGCGAAGCTTCACTTCTGTTCAGTCTGATAGACTTCGTAGTAAGCTTTCTCATTTGATAGACTGTCCAATGAGATCTGTCAAAGTTGGTGGGCCAAAAAAACCCCACTGAATGATTGCTTGAATGTTGTCGGAAGATACGCTTTCCGAGTACAAGTTATGCAAGCCTCCCTGAACAGCTAGATGACCACAGATAAGAAAGATAGATGTGCTTCTAAAGCTGCCAGAAGGTGAAAAGGGAAACCAAGAAAGAGGAGGAAAAGCAAGTCGGGCAATTGTTCCTGGAATTAAGAAGCAATTGATAGACATCCTTGGATTACATTCCCATTTCCTCTCTCTGCAAAGTGCAAGTAGTCTTTGAAGCTTAGTTTGGAGAGTTGGGAAGCAAAATATGCACTGAATACAGTTGGCCTTCCATATCGATGGATTTTGCCATATGATATAAGGGTGACCATTGATTTAATTGAGTGCAAATGAATGCAAAGTCAATAACAACAACAACAACAACAACTCTGGCACAAGCCAGTCAAGGTGGTCCCAGTTTGTGATCGGCACACTAGGTACAGTACCTAAAGACCTTGGCCTGCACTTAAACACAATCGGCACTGACAAAATTACCATCTGCCAGCTGCAGAAGGCCACCTTACTGGGATCTGCATGTTTTGGGTGGTGCAGCAGGTTAAACCACAGAGCTGCTGAACTTGTTGACCGAAAGGTCTCCGTTTCAAATCCGGGAAGTGGCATGAGCTTCCACTGTCAACCCCAGCTTCTGTCAGCCTAACAGTTCGAAAACATGCAAATGTGGGTAGATCAATAGGTACCGCCCCAGTGGGAAGGTAGCGGCGCTCCATGCAGTCATGCCGGCCACATGACCTTGGAGGTGTCTACGGACAATGCCAGCTCTTTGGCTTAGCAATGGAGATGAGAACCAACCCCCAGAGTTGGACACGACTGAACTTAATGTCAAGGGAAAATCTTTACTTTACCTATAAATTTAATAATACTATTAATTTAATAATAATAATAATAATAATAATAATAATATTAAATTAGTGTCTAGATCTAGGGAAGTCATGCTACCCTCTATTCCGCTTTGGTTAGACCACACCTGGAATATTGTGTCCAATTCTGGGCACCACAATTAAGAGAGATATTGACAAGCTGGAATGTGTCCAGAGGAGGACGACTAAAATGATCAAGGGTCTGGAGAACAAGCCCTATGAGGAGCGGCTTAAGGAGCTGGGCATGTTTAGCCTGAAGAAGAGAAGGTGAGAGGAGATATGATAGCCATGTATAAATATGTGAGAGGAAGCCACAGGGAGGAGGGAGCAAGCTTGTTTTCTGCTTCCCTGGAGACTAGGACACGAAACAATGGCTTCAAACTACAAGAGAGGAGATTCCACCTGAACATGAGGAAGAACTTCCTGACTGTGAGAGCCGTTCAGCAGTGGAACTCTCTGCCCCGGAGTGTGGTGGAGGCTCCTTCTTTGGAAGCTTTTAAACAGAGGCTGGATGGCTATCTGTCAGGGGTGATTTGAATGCAATATTCCTGCTTCTTGGCAGGGGGTTGGACTGGATGGCCCATGAGGTCTCTTCCAATTCTTTGATTCTATGATTCTCTGGTTAATACTAACAACAACAATGATGACAACAACAGCAACTTTTTGCATTTCATCCATGCTCTGATGTGACTGACCCAAGTGTATCTTGGTTTTCATCTATGAGATATTTGGTGCATAGGATCTCCAGTTGGGATCAGGGAAGAATCCTGGCTGAAATCCTAAACAGCTGGTGCCTATGAAAGAGTTTGTTCTGGGCCGACTTCAGACAATTTCCCAAGCAACTAGGATTATTTTTAAACCGCCAGCATCATCCCTTGTTTTCCTAGGAATGCCATGAGGACATTAACTAACCAAAAAAGGACTTTTCTTGAGTTAAAGCGGAGGCCAATCCAAAATAATAATAATAATAATAATAATAATATTAAGCAGGAAAGGCTTTCATGGATCTGTGTGCCAATTTGGGATAATTCTGGTTTCCCACAAACTCCATCCCCGAGAGAGCAGATTCCTGGCAACGCATCCGAGCAAATTCCCGTTATGCATTCGAGACGAATTGCAAACCCTGTTTGTTTGCAATTAAGTCAATTCGTGTTCACCCAAAATGGCACAGAAAGGGAATCCCAGGTCGCTTGTGGGTTTATTTACAGAGGCTGGAAGGACAGCAGCGAGAGGCTGTTAGATGCAAGGTGGCTCAGGAAGATAAGGACTTCTGCGGAGGGTAGATTGCACCCTTTTAGCCACTTTGGATCTCTTTTGAGAAAGAAAAAGCAGGATACAA
Source organism: Anolis sagrei ordinatus (assembly GCF_025583915.1). Taxonomy (NCBI): domain Eukaryota; kingdom Metazoa; phylum Chordata; class Lepidosauria; order Squamata; family Anolidae; genus Anolis; species Anolis sagrei. The sequence goes on along the minus strand of NW_026847993.1, from coordinate 9,696,301 downwards.
ATACAATAATTTAGAATTATTATTATTAATAATAATAATAATAACTTGCAGTTTCTGAAGTCGCTCCTAACATGGAAAAATATAATAATAATAATAATAATAATAATAATAATAATAATAATAATAATAATATTTTTCCCGTGTCAGGAGCGACTTCAGAAACTGCAAGTTATTATATAATAATAATAATAATAATAATAATAATAATAATAATAATAATATTTTTTCCGTGTCATGAGCGACTTCAGAAACTGCAAGTTATTATATAATAATAATAATAATAATAATAATAATAATATTTTTCCGTGTCATGAGCAACTTCAGAAACTGCACATTATTATTATATAATAATAATAATAATAATAATAATAATAATAATAATAATATTTTTCCATGTCAGGAGTGACTTCAGAAACTGCAAGTTATATAATAATAATAATAATAATAATAATAATAATAATTTTTCCGTGTCAGGAGTGACTTCAGAAACTGCAAGTTATTATATTATAAAAATATAATAATAATAATAATATTTTTCCATGTCTGGAGTGACTTCAGAAACTGCAAGTTATTATATTATAAAAATATAATAATAATAACAATAATAATAATAATAATAATAATAATAATATTTTTCCGTGTCAGGAGCGACTTCAGAAACTGCAAGTTATTATATTATAAAAATATAATAATGATAATAATAATAATAATAATAATAATATAAATAAAATAATAATATTTTTTCTGTGTCAGGAGCGACTTCAGAAACTGCAAGTTGCTTCTGGTGTGAGAGAATTGGCCATATGCAAGGAGAATTGGCCATATGCAAGGAGCTGGAGCTGACAGAGGGAGCTCATCCGCACTCTCCCCAGATTCAAACCTGCGACCTGTCTGCCTTCAGTCCTGATGACACATTCTGCCACCAGTGGCTCATATTAATATTAATAATGATATATTAATATATTAATATATTTATTAATATATATATTAATATTAATAATAATATATTTTTCCGTGTTAGGAGCGACTTCAGAAACTGCAAGTTATTATTATTATTATTATTATTATTATTAAAAATAATAATAATATATTGATAATATTACTAATAATGCTTTGGCAGGTATTACCTATGATCACGACGGGAAGAGGCTTCGCAGGGCTGTGTTCCAGATGGGCATGCAACATGATCTCTCTCTTCTTCTCCGTCTCTTGCTCCCAATAGAGTGCAAAGACCTCCAAGTCGACCTGCAATGATAAGGCCACACAAATATTGGTTATCGCCAGAACGTTGTCCCGAGTTGCTTTCCCCTATCTCAAAAACTATTTCTGGACATACTAAAAAACAAATACAGTCACTCTTTCGTGGATTCGTCACTCTCGTTTTATATAAGAGAAAGAGGCAAGATGGGAGCAGGAAGGCAATAATAATAATAATAATAATAATAATAATAATAATAATAATTTATTGCATGTAATGGGACTTGAGCATCCATATTTTAGGGTTCTGGATCCAAACCCCTGCAGATACTCACTGTATCCAGAACTGGAGAAAGTAGCACAACATTGGAGAACTTTAGCAAATGTGCATTACAGTTTTGTGTTTTGAAAGCGAGGTTTTGCGTCTCCAAACTACATATTCCAGAGCTTCTTCAGACTTATTCCCAAGGTGGTACAGTATTTTGTAACCTGCCCGATGCCACTTCATGTCTGGTATCAAAAACTGGAATTCTCTAAGTGGCATGCCAGTGCATGTTCTCCATTCAGGAGGTAATTTACAACAACTAAGACTCTTGTGCCACCTTAAAAGACTGACAGGTTGCATTTGGGACATGTTTTGTGTGCCCTGCTACCAACTTTCCTTAGAAGAAAGAGTAGACTGGGGTTCAAGTAGCAAGGAAGCAAGCAAGGAAGAAAGGCAGTAAAGAAAGAAGGAAGCAAGGAAGGCTAGAAGGGAAAAAGGAAGGAGCAAGGAAGGCAAGAAGGGAGCAAGGAAGGCAAGAAGGGAGCAAAGAAGGCAAGAAGGGAGCAAAGAAGACAAGAAGAAAGGCAAGAAAGCAAGAAGGAAGCAAGGAAGGCAAGAAGGGAGCAAAGAAGGCAAGATAGAAGGCAAGAAAGCAAGAAGGGAGTAAAGAATGAAGGCAAGAAGGGAGCAAAGAAGGCAAGAAGGCAAGATAGAAGGCAAGAAGACATGAAAGAAGGCAAGAAGACATGGAAGGAGGCAAGAAGACATGGAAGAAGGCAAGAAGACAAGAAAGAAGCAAAGAAGGAAGCAAAGAAGGCAAGAGGGGAGCAAGGAAGGCAAGAATGAAGCCAAGAAGACAAGAATGAAGCAAAGAAGGCAAGAAGGAAGGCAAGAAAGCAAGAAGGAAGCAACGAAGGAAGACAAGAAAGGAGCAAGGAAGGCAAGAAGGGAGCAGAGGAAGGCAAGAAGGGAGCAGAGGAAGGCAAGAAAGCAAGAAGGAAGTAAAGAAGAAGGAAGTAAAGAAGGAAGAAGGGAGAAAAGAAGGCAAGAAAGCAAGAAGGAAGTAAAGAAGAAGGAAGTAAAGAAGGAAGAAGGGAGCAAGGAAGGCAAGAAGAGAGCAAGGAAGGCAAGAATGAAGCCAAGAAGACAAGAATGAAGCAAAGAAGGCAAGAAGACAAGAAGGAAGGCAAGAAAGCAAGAAGGAAGCAACGAAGGAAGGCAAGAAGGGAGCAGAGGAAGGCAAGAAGGGAGCAGAGGAAGGCAAGAAGGGAGCAGAGGAAGGCAAGAAGGGAGCAGAGGAAGGTAAGAAGGGAGCAGAGGAAGGCAAGAAGGGAGCAGAGGAAGGCAAGAAAGCAAGAAGGAAGTAAAGAAGGAAGAAGGGAGCAAGGAAGGCAAGAAGGGAGCAGAGGAAGGCAAGAAGGGAGCAGAGGAAAGGCAAGAAGGGAGCAGAGGAAGGCAAGAAGGGAGCAGAAGATGGCAAGAAGGGAGCAGAGGATGGCAAGAAGGGAGCAGAGGAAGGCAAGAAGGGAGCAGAGGAAGGCAAGAAAGCAAGAAGGAAGTAAAGAAGGAAGAAGGAAGTAAAGAAGGAAGAAGGGAGCAAGGAAGGCAAGAAGAGAGCAAGAAAGGCAAGTATGAAGCAAAGAAGGCAAGAAGACACGAAAGAAGGCAAGAAGACAAGAAAGAAGGCAAGAAAGCAAGAAAGAAGCAAAGAAGGAAGCAAAGAAGGAAGCAAAGAAAGGCAAGAGGGGAGCAAGGAAGGCAAGAATGAAGCAAAGAAGGCAAGAATGAAGCAAAGAAGGCAAGAAGGAAGCAAAGAAGGAAGGCAAGAAGGGAGCAAGGAAGGCAAGAAGACAAGAAGGAAGGCAAGAAAGCAAGAAGGAAGCAAAGAAGGAAGCAAGAAAGCAAATGATAGAGTGATAGATTTCCCTAAGTCCTATATGAAGGCTGAAAAAAACGATTCGAGGTTTTGCACATTTCGAATTCAGACCTTCATCTTGCATCAATCATGCTTGGAGAAGGTCAAGCTTTTTATAATTGGATGGCCTGTCTTGATCTGTATCTCCTGGACCAAGATAACTCCAGGTCTGTTGGATCAGACCAAAGGTCTACGGGCAAATTATTCTGTTCTCATAGAGACCAGCCAGATCCTTCTGACAAGCCCATGGGGAAGAAGAACATGGACACAAAGGCACCTCTCGCTTGGGTTCCCCAGCAACGGACCTCCAGAGGCACATTGCCTGCGATGCCGGAGGCAATAAGCAGCCATCGCTACTGGTAACCAGTGAGACGGATTGGAAATAGGACTACAATTGTGCCGTGATTCCAGTTACAGCCTTTCAGGCAGGGGGGCATCTACACTGTAGAATCTGTACACTTTAATGGGTATGTCTCAACACTATCAAATCCTGGGAATTGTAGTTTGGCAAAGGATCGGCACTTTATGGCACAGAAGGCTAAAGTCTACAAAACAACAACTCCTAGTCTGCAGCTGTATCAACACTGTATAATTAATGCTAGCTTTAATTGCTATGGCTCAATGCTATAAAATCATGGGAGTTGCAGTTTTGCAAGGTCTGCATCAACACTGTATAATTAATGCAACTTAACTTGCTACGGCTCAACAGCATGAAATCATGGGAGTTGGAGTTTTGCAAGGTTTGCATCAACACTATATAATCAATGCTAGCTTTAATTGCTACGGCTCAATACTATAAAATCATGGGAGTTGTGGTTTTACAAGGTCTGCATTAACACTGTATAATTAATGAAGCTTTATTTGCCACAGATCAAATCTATGAAATCATGGGAGTTGTAGTTTTGCAAGGTCTGCTTCAACATTGTATAATTAATGCAATTTTAATTGCTATGGCTCAATAGTATGAGCTCATGGGAGTTGTAGTTTTGCAAGGTGTGAATCAACACTATATAATTAATTCTAGCTTTAATTGCTATGGCTCAATACTATGAAATCATGGGAGTTGTAGTTTTGCAAGGTTTGCATCAACACTGTATAATTAATTCTAGTGTTAATTGCTATGGCTCAATAGTATGAACTCATGGGAGTTGTAGTTTTGCAAGGTCTGCATCAACACTGCATAATCAATGCAACTTTAATTGCTATGGCTCAATAGTATGAACTCATGGGAGTTGTAGTTTTGCAAGGTCTGCATCAATACTGTATAATTAATGCAACTTTAATTGCTATGGCTCAATAGTATGAAATCATGGGAATTGTAGTTTTGCAAGGTTTGCATTAATTGCTATGGCTCAATAGTATGAACTCATGGGAGTTGTAGTTTTGCAAGATCTGCATCAACACTGTATAATTAATGCAACTTTAATTGCTATGGCTCAATAGTATGAAATCATGGGAGTTGTAGTTTTGCAAGGTCTGCATCAGCACTGCATAATTAATGCAACTTTAATTGCTATGGCTCAATAGTATGAAAGTTATAGTTTTGGAGCTCTGCATCAACACAGTATAACCAATGCTAGTTTTAATTGCTATGGCTCAATAGTATGAAATCATGGGAGTTGTAGTTTTGCAAGGTCCGCTTCAACACTGTATAATTAATGCTAGTTTTAATTGCTACAGCTCAATACAATGAAATCATGGGAGTTGTAGTTTTACAAGGTCTTTTGCATGCTCTTCTTGGGCCTCACCAAACTACAACTCCCATTATCCAGTCAACGTGCTGTCAAAGAGAGCCAACCTAGGTGTCCTATATGATGGCAATGATACAGATGCAAAAAAGCATGCAAAAGATGGCACGATTGCCACTGCGAAGCAGAAGCCGGCATTGCTTGTTCAGAATGCTGAACGTGTCTTGGCGCAAGACTCGAATTTTATGGCTCGGATTGCCAAGTTGGCCTTTGATCCTTTGGAGCTGTTCCTTGGTATCTTTCCACTCCTCTCTTTTCTCCACCGGCACATTCCCTCCTCCTTCTCCGCCTGTGGCTCCCACTGCCATAGAGGTAACATTACATAAGTCATGCTCAGCGGAGGAAGGCCTCTGGGCGCAAACTCCGCCAGGCTCACGCATGCGTCCCCATTGACGTTCCAGACTTTTCCAAGTCAATGGACAGCTCAAATCTAGGACTTCTCATAGAGAGTTGGAAGAGAGTCCCCATATTGACAATCCCACCAGAAAAGTTTAGGGAAAGTAGGGGGAGTTGTAGTTCACCTACATCCAGAGAGCACTGTGAACCCAAACACTGATGGATCTGGACCAAACTTGGTACACATACCTGACATGACAAAATGTGATTATTGGAGAGGTTTGGGGGGAACTGACCTTCCTTTCTGAGAGTTGTAGTTCACCCACAACCAGAGAAATGGTGATCTCCTAGATGATGGACCGGGACCAAACTTGGCACACAGAATTCCCATGACTAACTCAACCTACTGGAGGGGTTTGAGGGGGCAGACTCACCACAGAGGGAGTTGTAGTTCACCTACATCCAGAGAGCACTGTGAACGCAAACACTGATGGATCTGGACCAAACTTGGGACACATACCTGATATGCCGAAATTTGATTATTGGAGGGGGGCGGGGGCGGGGGGGGGCGGGACTGGCCTTCCTTTCTGGGAGTTGTAGTTCACTCACAACAAGAGAAATGATGATCTCCACAGATGATGGACCTGGACCAAACTTGGCACACTGAATTCCCCTGACTAACTCAACCTACTGGAGGGATTTGAGGGGACTGACTCAACATAATGGGAGTTGTAGTTCACCCTACAGCCAGAGAGCATGACTACCTCAACCTACTGGAGGGATTTGAAGAGACTGGCTCAACATATTGGGAGTTGTAGTTCACCTACATCCAGAGAGCACTGTAAACCCAAACACTGATGGATCTGGACCAAACTTGGCACACATACCTAACATGCCAAAAATTTGATTATTGGAGGAGTTTGGGGGGAACTGACCTTCCTTTCTAGGAGTTGTAGTTCACCCACAGCTAGAGAAGTGGTGATCTCCACCGATGATGGACCTGGACCAAACTTGGCACACAGAATTCCCATGACTAACTCAATCTATTGGAGAGATTTAAGGGGACAGACTCACCATAGTGGGAGTTGTAGTTCACTTACATCAGAGAGCACTGTGAACCCAAACACCGATGGAACCAGACCAAACTTGGCACACATACCTGACATGCCGAAATTTGATTATTGGGGGGGGGGAGGGGGGTTGGGGGGGGACTGACCTTCCTTTCTGGGAGTTGTAGTTCACCCACAACCAGAGAAATAGTGATCTCTTAGATGATGGACCTGGACCAAACTTGGCACACAGAATTCCCATGACTAACTCAACCTACTGGAGGGCTTTGAGGGGACGTGACTCACCACAGTGGGAGTTGTAGTTTACCCTACAGACAGTGCACACGGAACCCCACCGATGATGCATATAATAATAATAAAGTAATAATAATAATGCATATAATAATAATAATAATAATAATAATAAATAATGCATATAAATAATAATAATAATGCATATAATAATAATAATAATAAAGTAATAATAATACATATAATAATAATAATAATAATAATAATAATAATAATAATGTAATAATAATAACTACTACAGTTACCAAAAAGGACTGGTACCTCACCACATCACAACTCCCAGGATTCCATAGCATGGAGTTAAAGTGCTGTCAAACTGCATTAATTGTAAAGTGTAGACACACCTGTAACTGCCAAGCAATCCAGTAACCAAACTGGGGCAACTCCAGAGACTATAATTCACCCAAAAAGGAACTTTTCAAAACTTTCATTCAACAGGTGCATCCTAAGCAATGTAAGCAGCAAGGGGACACTTTTCCAATTGTATGGTTGCTCTCTGGGGTTGGACTAGATATCCTCTTGGGGTCTCTTCCAACCTTATGTTTCTATGATTCTTTGCTAATCGTGCCGGCTTTTTAAAACACAGCAGCTTCCAACACGCAGAGATTTTCCATTTATGTAACAAGAGCCTTCTCCTGATCCCTTGCCAAGGAAAAGGACTTCCCTGGCACCGGTTACAGAAAGTCCTTGGGATCTGATGACACTAAATATATATATGAAAAGGACTTTTAAAAGCAGCAAAAAGTTCATCTGAGCAATAAGAGCTTTGCATCATCAATGCAGCCTTACCTTTAGGGTCAGGAAAGTAGATTTCCAGCAGAAATTTCCTGGGATTGCAAGTGCCTTTTGCCTGAAAGAGATCCAGACAAGTTTCTGCTTCCCTGAAAGGCAGGCTCTGAAATATATGACAGTGGCAGAGCAGAGGGGGCGGGGCTTAAATGGGGGCGTGGCTTGGGGTTGGAGGGGCGGGGCTTGGAAAAGCTCTCATCAGCATGAATCAGCAGCAGCAGCATTTTTGTGAATGGAGCCTCAGAGGGAGTGAAAAAAAAATTATCTCTCTTTTTGGCAAGGCTTGGTCTGTATAGAGGAGGAGGAGGCAAACAAGGCAGGCTTTCAATGCATCCCACCCACAAGGGCCATCAGGTGCCTTATGGGTCCTAAGATAATAATAATAATAATTAATAATAATAATAATAATAATTAATAGAGTTCAAGTTAATCCAGAGGAAAAAAGGCATAATAATAATAATAGAAATAAATGTAAGGAAATAATGAAATGCAATGCAAGCAAAGTATACAGGAAAGCTAATAATAAATATAATAAATGCAAGCAAAGAATGCAGGAAAATTCATAATCATAATAATAATAATAATAATAATAATAATAATAAATGCAATCAGAGAATGCAAAAATTAAATACAATGCAAACAATGCAGGAAAATTATTATTAATAATAACAAAATAATAATAATCTAAATGTAAGGAAATAATGAAATGCAATGCAAGCAAAGACTACAGGAAAGGTAATAATAAATATAATAAATGCAAGCAAAGAATGCAGGAAAATTCATAATAATAATAATAATAATAATAAATGCAATCAGAGAATGCAAAAATTAAATACAATGCAAACAATGTAGGAAAATTATTAATAATAACAAAGTAATAACAATATAAATGTAAGGAAATAATTAAATGCAATGCAAGCAAAGAATACAGGAAAGCTAATTATAAATATAATAAATGCAAGCAAAGAATGCAGGAAAATTCATAATAATAATAATAATAATAATAGAAATAAATGTAAGGAAATAATTCAATGCAATGCAAGCAAAGTATACAGGAAAGGTAATAATAAATATAATAAATGCAAGCAAAGAATGCAGGAAAATTCATAATAATAATAAATGTAATCAAAGAATGCAAACATTAAATACAATGCAAACAATGCAGGAAAATTATTATTAATAATAACAAAATAATAATAATATAAATGTAAGGAAATAATTAAATGCAATGCAAGCAAAATATACAGGAAAGCTAATAATAAATATAATAAATGCAATCAAAGAATGCAAAAATTAAATACAATGCAAACAATGCAGGAAAATTGTTATTACTATTAATATAAATGTAAGGAAATAATGAAATGCAATGCAAGCAAAGAATATGGGAAAGGTAATAATAAATATAATAAATGCAAGCAAAGAATGTAAGAAAATTATTATTATTAATAATATAATCAAAATAAATGTAAGAAAATAATTAAATGCAATGCAAGCAAAGAATACACAAAAGCTAATAATAAATATAATAAATGCAAGCAAAGAATGCAGGAAAATTCATAATAATAATACATGTAATCAAAGAATGCAAAAATTAAATACAATGCAAACAATGCAGGAAAATTATTATTAATAACAACACAATAATAATAGAAATAAATGTAAGGAAATAATTAAATGCAATGCAAGCAAAGAATAAAGAAAAGCTAATAATAATAATAATAATAATAATAATAATAATAATAATTGCAAGCAAAGAATACAGGAATAATAATACTAATAATACTAGTAGTAATAATAACAGAAATAAATGCAAGGAAATAATGCTGGAAATTAAATACAATGCAAACAAAGCAAATAATAGGATGCTTGCCATAGATGCAGGCGAAACGTCAGGAGAAAAATTGCCTCCAGAACATGGCCATATAGCCCGGAAAAATCTACAACAACCCAGTGATCCCGGCCATGAAAGCCTTTGACAATACATTAAAGCAAATAATAATAATAATAATAAGAAGAAGAAATAAATGCAAACAAAGCAAATAAGAAGAAGAAGAAGAAGAAATAAATGCAAGAAAAGAATGCAGAAAATGAAATACAATGCAAGCAAAGAATGCCGGAAAGCAAATAATAATAATAATAATAATAATAATAATAATAGATTTTTTATCGTAACAGAAGCAAACCAAGTGTACAGTTGTAATGTATTCAAAAAACACAAAGTTTAAAAACACGGCATTATATTAAATTAAATATAATTAATAGAAATAAATGTAAGAAAATATTGCAGGAAATTAAATATAATGCAAGCAAAGAATGCAGGAAAGCAAGTAATAGTTATAATAATAATAATAATAATAATAATAATAATAGAAATAAATGCAAGTAAAGATTGCAGGAAAGCAAATAATAGTAATAATAATAATAATAATAGAAATAAATGTAAGGAAAGAATACAGGAAATTAAATACAATGCAAGTAAAGATTTCAGGAAAGCAAATAATAAATAAATAAATAAATAAAGTGGTGCAGCAAACAACAAATCCCAGGAATCCATAAGATAGAGTAATCACGGTTAAAGGGGTTAACTGCTATGATTTCCCATTATTATTATTAATATTGTTCTATTATAAACAAATAAATACATAATATATTTATGGGTGCATCTACACTGTAGAATTAATGCAGTTTGGCACCACTTTGACTGCCATGGCAGAATGTTATGGGATCCTATGAATTGTAGTTTGGTGAAGTACTGGCACTCTTTGACAGAGCAGTGCTAAAGACCTTGGGAAACCAGCTCCCAGGACCCCATAACATTGAACCCTGGCAAGGAAAGTATTGTCGAATTGCATCACTTTCAAGTTCAATTGGGCCAGGGTTCAAGAAAAATAAAAGCCACAAAAGCAGTACAAACACAAATGGACACAAAACGAGTTCGAAGAATTCAAAGACCTCAAACAACACCCTCGTTGCACCTTCCTGATCTGCAGCAGATCACAGGAGCTGTCTTCATAGACCTGTCAGCAGCCTATGATACTGTGAACCACCGCCTCCTCCTGAGAAAAATGTATAATATCACAAAGGACGACCACCTCACCCGCCTCATAGGAAACCTGCTACAAAACAGGAGCTTTTTTGTTGAGTTCCAGGGCCAGAGAAGCAGATGGCGGAAACAGAAGAACGGCCTGCCTCAAGGGAGCGTGCTTGCTCCATCCTTGTTCAACATCTACACAAATGACCAGCCACTGCCAGAAGGGACAGAGTTTCATCTATGCTGATGATCGTGCCATCACCGCTCAAGCAGGGAGCTTTGAGATGGTAGAACAGAAGCACTCCAAAGCTCTAGGTGCCTACTACAGGGAAAACCAGCTGATTCGCAACCCATCTAAAACACAGACGTGTGCTTTTCATCTCAAGAACAGACAAGCATCCCGAGCTCTGAGGATGACCTGGGAAGGAATCCCACTGGAGCATTGCAGCGCACCCAAATACCTGGGAGTCACCCTGGACCATGCTCTGACCTACAAGAAGCACTGCCTGAACATCAAGCAAAAAGTGGGTGCTAGAAACAATATCATACAAAAGCTGACTGGTACAACCTGGGGATCACAACCAGACACAGTGAAGACATCTGCCCTTGTGCTATGCTACTCTGCTGCTGAGTATGCATGCCCAGTGTGGGACACATCTCACCACACTAAAACAGTGGATGTGGCTCTTAATGAGACATGCCACATTATCACGGGGTGTCTGCGTCCTACACCTCTGGAGAAATTACACCTTTTAACCGGTATTGCACCACCTGACATCTGCCGGGAAGTAGCAGCCAATAGTGAAAGGACCAAGGCAGAGACATCTCCAGCTCATCTCCTGTTTGGGTGTCAGCCAGCACGTCAACGACTTAAATGAAGAAATAGTTTTCTAAGATCTGCAGAGACACTCGCTGGAAAACCTCAGCAAGCGAGAGTCCAAAAGTGGCAGGCTCAAACCCAGAACCTCAACCAATGGCTGATACCGGGTGACTTGAAAGGCGCTGAACAGACTGTGCTCTGGCACCACGAGATGCAGAGCCAACCTTAAGAAATGGGGCCACAAAGTGGAATCCACGACATGCGAGTGTGGAGAAGAGCAAACCACTGACCACCTGCTGCAATGCAACCTGAGCCCTGCCACATGCACAATGGAGGACCTTCTTATAGTAACACCAGAGGCAATCCAGGTACTGGTCAAAGGACATTTAATCAACTACCAAGCTCACAAATTTTGCATTTTGTCTGTTTATTTGTTTTGTTCTGTTAGAAACGTAATGCAATTGACTGGTTGCCCTGACATGACAAATAAAATAAAACCTTCCTGATGAACTGTCACCCATTTAATCCAATGTGAGGGACCTGGAGTTCACAAAAGGGGGTGCCAAAGAAAACTTGCTAATCTGAAAGGCCCCACCAGATTCTCTGTGATTTCTACCCCAATAGGGCTACACCTCTTGGAGATATTAAGAGTTGAGCCCTTAAACCTCAAGAGAGACTAATCTGACAGTTTGGCTCTCACATTTCAGCTTTTGAAAGTTTTCGGTGACAATATTATTTATCTCTTAAATAGAAAGACCAAGGATAGGTTTTCTTAAGCCCTTAGTAATAACAACCACACCTCAATGGACTTTTTGGCTGTGTGCCAGAGGCGGCCCTAGGTAATTTTCAAAGGTAAGCAAACAGTATTTTGGCGCCCCCCCCTCCCCAACCAATCATTGATATATATATTTTCCATTCGTCGTGGGAGCCCTGTGTGCCATATTTGGTCCAATTCCATCATTGGTGGAGTTCAGAATGCTCTTTGATTGTAGGTGAACTATACATCCCAGTAACTACACTTGCCGCACTTGCTCCCTTGCCTGGCCCGCTTTGGGTCCGGAGGCGTGTGCACCAAAAGTCACCTCTTCTCCTGACTTTCTCCTCAGCCATTGGGACCAAGAGAGAGAGAGAGAGAGAGAGAGGTGGAGATGCCCACCTTTCCTGAAGGTAGGCGCAAAAACAAAGGAGGGAGAGGAGGTGGGAGATACCTCCAGCCAGAGGGGCTCTCTCTCTCTCTCTCTCTCTCTCTCTTGGTCCCAATGGCTGAAGAGAAAGTCAGGAGAAGAGGCGACTTTTGGTGCGCACGCTGGGGCTTCAGACACGCCTCCAGACCCGGCTCCGCCCCTTGGCCCACCCACGGATTGGGGAGAGGAGAGGAGGCAGGTGGAGTGCCGGGGGATCGGGAAAGGGAGCCGGTCATGGGGAAGGGATCGAACACGGAGAACGATTGAGCGCCGGCTCTGCTCACGCACCCGGTGGCCGGGTGGAGCAGGAATGAGAGGGGCTAGGTGGGGCTCAAGGGCCCAGCCCCTTTGTGAAGAGGATTGCCCGGCAGCGAGGCAACAAAGCCGAGGCTCCCCCCGGACTGCTAGGGCTGTTGTGAGCTGAGGGGGCGCTCCTCAAGTGGCGGTCAAGGGTCATTTACAGAGGCGCCTCTGCGCCCCTGGCAAAAAAAAAAGTGTTCTGCGACCGCTTACTTCGTGTAATGGACGATCCGCCCCTGACTGTTCCCTCAATTTGCGTCTGACACAATAAATAAATAAATTCCTTCCTCTTTCATTTGCATTAATCTGTTTATGGCAGAGATGCAGACTATTCCGCAAATAAGCTTTTCCCTGCATTGAAAAAAATATTTTTGTTGTATCAAACTGTGTAAACCTCTTTTCATGTTCCCATATATGACCTATTTATGATTGATATGGAATCCTCATGCTGATAAATAGTAATTCAGAGGTGTCCAGATGGCCATCTGTTAGGAGTGCTTTGATGGTGTCTTTGTGCCTGGAAGAATGGGATTGAACTCAACAGTCCATGAGATCTATTTCAGCACTACCATTCTATGATTCTTATTCAATTTTAATAATTGAAAATTCATAGGTGTCTGGATGGCCATCTGTTAGGAGTGCTTTGATGGTGTCTTCGTGCCTGGCAGAATGGGATGGAACTGAACGGTCCATGAGATCTCTTTCAACACTACCATTCTATTATTCTTATTCAATTTTAATAATTGAAAGTTCAGAGGTGTCTGAATGGTCATCTGTTAGGAGTGCTTTGATGGTATCTGGTAGAATGGGGTCAGACTGGATGGCCCTTGGGATCTCTTTCAAAACTACAGTTCAGCAACGTCTCTCCTGGCCTCCAGCTTTCTAAAAGTATAGAACAAATGCAGTTAACTGACTGCAAAATCTCAGATTGATCTCCCCTTTGAAATCACTTCCTCCATGCTTTGCATTTCCTAAATTCTTCCTGTTGCACTTTAAGAGTCTGAACCATGAGGTCACTCGCATCGGAATCCGTTCCCTTGACTAAGAACTTTCACCTGATGATTACACACTGTTTGCACAGCGGTGGAGTTCAATGCAAGCAGGTCATTGCAACATAAGACAGAAGGCGGGATGCTGTTTCGTTATTCTCTCCAGTTCTTACCAGAATTATCTACATTTTGTTCTGAAAAAGGAGATGCTCTAAATTGCTCGCCGCTTAGGGTTGCTAGCTAAGGACAGATCCTGAAACATCGCAGGCAAAATCTGAACTCTATGCACAGTCCTGAGTAATATCATTAACTAAGAACTTTCACCTGTTTGAGTTTCTTTACAGGAGATAGATAGATAGACAGATAGATACACACACACATACACACATTATTGTGTTGTTGAAGGCTATCATGGCTGGAATCACTGGGATGCTGTAAGTTATTCAGGCTGTAGCATTCTCTCCTGATGTTTCTCCTGCATCTGTGGCTGGCACCTTCAGAAGTTCTGTTTGAAGTTGAACATGACCCCCCTCCATAAAAGATAGTAACTTATAGTTTTGCTAAGGACAAGGACCCTTCCCATGTTAGATAGTGTGTACATTTATTCAAGGTTTTATGTCTTATGCTTCATATATAGCAGAAGGTAATGAAGCTGAGCATGTCCCCCCCCCAAAAAAAATAAGGGATAGTAACTTACAGTTTTCCAAGGGCCAAGGAGAAGTCTGCAGGATTCCCTTGACTGGCTCAGTGAACTGACAGGCGGCTTTGTTCTCGGAGGATTGCCCAACAATGCTGTTTGCCCCCTGGCAGACCCCTAATCATTTTTCTACCTGGAGGTCAGGGGACCCTCGAAAAGCCCCCACCTTCGCACTGGCTGATTTAACTAACTTCCCACTAAGGAACATTCACCCCAGTTTCGCCCTCATTGTACTGTTTGCTGGCTAGTAAAATCCAGACTTTCCTTTACACATGTTGATTCATTCCAATCAAAGCACAATAGATCAGGCTTGCTTGAGACTCCCCTTTTGTCTCGCAGGCCACATGGCATTTTTTTTCAGACTTCATTCATAGATTCCTTTGTGTTCTATTATCCCGCCTTCCTCTCTCCTGATTTGCTGCTGCCACTAGGCAGCAGGAGCTTCCCCATTGGATCCTACGGACTGCTGGAGCTTCCTGATTGGTCCGAAGGCGCCGGGGGCGGCAGGGCCGCCTCCCAGCTGTTTGCCCATTGTCCAATCACAGTGGAGGACAGCAGGGAGGCCGGGGTGGGAAGTTTGAACTCTGCAACTTTGAATTTACTATAAATATGGCTGTATCAAATGCATTTCTTTATGCTCTGCTGGTGAATGATTGCAGCTCTGCATCCTTTTCAGCTGGATCGCTAAATAAACCTCAGTGGCTTTTCTTCAACCTTGGTGAGATTTATTTGGGAAAAATCAGGGAACAGTCTGGGCCTTTCTCCTCTTTCGCTTGCCAAGGGTTTCAGACTCTCTTTGGTGGGTCTAAGGGCTCCTCTCTCCTGGGCAGGAGCCTCCAAATTCTAGCTCGATATCAGTAACACATTTATTATTGAGAAACCACCTCCCTTTACACTTATGTACTCTCTTGAACTTCAATGGGACACTGGGGGAAGGGATAAGTGGGTATGATTTCTATAACATTATTTCTATATTTCTCCTTGTGTATCTGACCTTTTCCTGACCATTTTTTGCCCCATTCCCTTTTTGAAAAAAAATGTATAAAAATATAAAGAAGCCACCCTGACCCTGCAAAGGAAGGAATTAACAGTTGAAAGAACCCTTATCAAAAGACACTCTTTGCATGGACAATAACAAAGGGTCGTGGCCTCTGGCCTTGGAGGTTTTGACCGCCAGAAGAAATGGCCAATTGGCAAACTTAGATTATATCACAATGGGAATGAGGAGAGCCTTTGGAAAGCTGCACCTCCTCCCGCCCTGTCACCTATTCAATCTCTCTCACTACAACATCCACCCAAGTTTCCCCCATTGTTCCTCTGTCTTGGTATGGAAGAAAATCCGGATTATGGCAGTATCGCCAACATCAATGTTTATTAGAACCACTCAAAGGACAATAGAAGGCTAGCTTGAAGGCCTTTTTAGGACTCGCCAGCCCCTTGGACATTTCCTGAATTTCCATAATCCACCCAAGAATGCATTGTATTCCCTTGTCCCGCCTCCCTCTCTCCTGATTCACTGAAGCGCCAAGGTGGCCAAAGCCCTGTGATTGGCCCAGGAGTGCAGCAGAAGCCTTGTGATTGGCCCAGGCGCTCAAGGTGTGGCCGAGCCTCCTCCCAGCTGTTGAAGGGCCAGCCAATCATCTTCAAGCTGGGTGGAGGGCGGGGAGCTGGAGATTCAAACCAGACAACTCTGTTTTTCTATAAAAATGGCTTTTATTTGTACTCATGCATGCTTGCCTGACGAAATATCGTGGCTCTGCATCCTTTCCAGCTGGATCGCAATAAACAACTCAGTGGCTTTTCTTCAACTTGGTGAGAGCTTTTATTGGGAAAAATCAGGAAAAATATTGGGTGCTTCTTCTGTCTCACCAGGGCAACGAACTCCTTGTTGAGTCTGATAGGTCTCCGTCTCCTGGCGAAGACCCCTAAATTCTTCCTCGATATCATGTTCACAGTGAAGAAAGTGGAGTGTACAGGACCATAGCCAGAAAAAAATTTCAGGGAGGGTGGAAAATTTCAGGGGGGGGGGAGGTGAAAATTTCAGGGGGGGTTAGAGTCACGCTGAAGCAAAGAGCACAGCAGGGGGCAGAGCAGCCTTCAATAGCCTGCAGCTCCGCCCCTGTCAACCACCTCCACCAAGTCTGGCCTCCTTAATGGAGAGCATTCAACACCCCCCCCCCAACTTGGTTGCTTTGCTACATCGGCTATTGCTGCAAGTAATGACAGTGTGAATAAATTGTCAAAATTTGCTTGAGATAGTGCTTGGAGTTCTGGAGGGACTCTTAATTTTTTGCGTCTCATAGACTTATCAGGGATTTGGTTAACCAGCTAAAATTCATGAGTAAACCAGATTTTTTTACCTGAAAAATTTCAAGGGGGGGGGGAGTTGCCTGTGGGCTGACGGTATATAAATATACTGTGGGACGGTATATAAATATATATTTATATTTATATAATAGGCCTGTGCGGTTTCGTTCGTTAATTCGTTATTTCGTTATTAATTCGTTAATTTTACCATTTCCGAAGCGATATTGAAGCATATTCCCAAACCCGGAAGGGTTTTTAAATATCGAACCAGCAGCCCCCAGAGTTTTAACGAGCCTCCGCTCGTTTCGTTAATGGGGTGGAGGCTGCTGGAGTGCTGGTGCATGGGAGCCAATCCGGCGCTCCCAAACAGTGCACCACCATGGGTCCGTGGCTGCCTGTTTTTGATTGGCCGGCGAGCCCTTTCAAAGCGGCTCCGCGTGGCCCGTAGCTTCAAGAGGGCGAGGGAGTTTGCATTGGGTTGGCTTGGCAATGGCTGCTAGCAACTCGGATTGGATTCATTCCTTGCTGCTGTGAGTGCTGCTTGCTTCATTTGCTGTCTCTTGCCTGTGTTTGGTCCACATTTGGGCCATTTTTTGGTTAATTTTCCATTTTAAAATATTTTTAATATTTTAATATTATTTTAATATTATTTTTTAATATTATTTTAATATTATTTTTAAAAATATTCTAAAAAAGAAAAGACTCTTCTGTTGGTGTGTGCTCTCATTTGCTGTATCGTGCCTGTGTTTGGTCCACATTTGGGCCATTTTTTGGTTAATTTTCCATTTTAAAATATTTTTTAATATTATTTAAATATTATTTTTTAATATTATTTTTTAATATTATTTTTAAAAAATATTCTAAAAAAGAAAAGACTCTTCTGTTGTTGTGTGCTCTCATTTGCTGTATCGTGCCTGTGTTTGGTCCACATTTGGGCCATTTTTTGGTTAATTTTCCATTTTAAAATATTTTTTAATATTATTTTAATATTATTCTTAAGAAATACCAAAAATAGTCTAAAAATTCGTTAATATTTACAAAATTTCTTAAATACCAAAACTTTTTTTGGGAAAGTTTTGTAATTATTTTAAATATCGAAACAAAAAAACACCCCAATTACAAATCGATTTTAGAAACAAATTTTTTCTTGATCAAACAGGCCTAATATATATATATATATATAAATAAAAAATGTAATGTTCGTTTGTGGGATTAACATGACTCAAAAACCACTGGACGAATTGACACCAAATTTGGACACAAGACACCTAACAACTATGTCCTTCATTCAAAAAAACGATTTTGTCATTTGGGAGTTGTAGTTGCTGGGATTTATAGTTCACCTACAATCAAAGAGCATTCTGAACCCCACCAACGATGGAATTGAACCAAACTTGGCACACATTTCTCCCATGACCAACAGAAAATACTGGAAGGGTTTGGTGGGCAGTGTCCTTTGGTTTTGGAGTTGTAGTTCACCTACATCCAGAGAGCACTGTGGACTCAAACAATGATGGATCTGGACCAAACTCTACAAATACTCAATATGCCCAAATGTGAACACTGGTGGAGTTTGGGGAAAATAGAATCTTGACATTTGGGAGTTGTAATTTGCTGGGATTTATAGTTCACCTACAATCACAGAGCATTCTGAACCCCACCAACGATAGAATTGGGCCAAACCTCCCACACAGAACCCCAATGTGTGCCACAGCAATGCGTGGCAGGGGATGGTTAGTATCTATATAAATAAAAATGTAATGTTTGTTTGTGGGATTAACATAACTCAAAAACCACTGGACGAATTGCTGCCAATTTTGAACACAAGACACTAGGGCTGGGCGGTTTCGTTTCGTTAATTCGTAATTCGTTAATAATTCGTTAATTTTTTCAATTACAAAACGATAACAAACCATTCTGGAGCAATGTTTAAAAAAAACGAATTTTCAAAAACGTTTTGTAAATGCTTCGTATTTCGATATTTTATTCGTTTCGTTATTGTTTTGAGGTCGTTTCGTTATTATTTCCGCATGTCTGGGCCAGTTTTATGGTTTAATTAGTGAAAAAAAATATAATATCACACCAACAGTCAACAACAGAGGGAGAGGGAAGCTTCAGAAGGTTTTGGAGGTTTTTTAGCGTATTTCGCGGTCGCGTCCGCCATTAACGAATCGATTCGTTATTGTTTCGGAAATCGATTCGTTAATTTTTTTACCATTTACGAAATTTCGTAAATATCGAACTTTTTAAAAGGAAAATTTTGTAATTATTTTAAATATCGAAACAAAAAAACCCCCCAAATACAAATCGATTTTAGAAACCAATTTTTCCGTTGTTACCCAGGCCTACAAGACACCTATCAGGCAACGAGTGACCATCACTCATAAAAACACTGAAAAGCACAGTGGAAGAGACTTAAAAGGCCAAAAAGATTTTTTAAAATGCACAAAACGAACATTACATTTTTATTTATATAGATGATTATGACAATTGTTGTTGTTGTTGTTGTTGTTGTTATTATTATTATTATTATTATTATTATTATTATTATTATTATCATCTCCTCATAGGGACTCAAGGCAGCTAACATGGCACAATACAATAGAATTTTAAAACCAGTCAAATACATACACAACTGAACATAAAAATTGAATCATCATCATCTCAGACTTTCTTTTAAGTTGATTCTGAAGGTTGCCACAAAATGTGGTGAAGTGTAGCACCTGACCAGCTTGGCTGGTTAAGCAGGACATGGAGGCTCCTGGATGAACTTGGACACATCCTACGCCTTGTAACCATCTGATGTCACCCTAATGGCATCTTAGCAACTAATTACCGCACAGAGGGGCTGGCTTTTACTGGAAAACCTAGCAATGACCTTGTGTTTCATGCACCTTGTGAAGGATGTTTTAAAAACAACAAGTTTGCACACTTTCTTCTGTAAATGTACAGAACCATTCTGGAAAGTTGGAGAATGAAACCATTCCTGAACTCCCAGCCTTCCATAGCATTGAGCCATGGCAGGTAAAGGGTAGTCACATTGTATTCATTCTGCAGCAGTGTTTCTCAACCTTCCTAATGTCGCGACTCCTTAATGCAGTTCCTTATGTTGTGGTGACCCCCAACCATAAGATTACTTCAGTTGCAAGCAGGGCCGTAGCCAGAAAAATATTTCGGGAGGGGTTGAAATTTTTTGGGGGGGGGGGGTTGAAAATTTCACGGGGGGGGGGTTGAAACCTGCCTCCTAGCTCACTCTGAAGCAAAGAGCACAGCAGGGGGCAGAGCAGCCTTCAATAGCCTGCAGCTCCGCCCTTGTCAACCACCTCCACCAAGTCTGGCCTCCTTAATGAGAGCATTCAACATCCCCCCCCCACACAAACTTGGTTGCTTCACTACTGTTCTGTCGCGCGCTGGGCCTGTAAATAATTGTCTTTAGAACAGGATGTGCAACCTTTGCCCAGCGGGAAGCCAGGGGGCCTAAAGAGAAGTTCTCAGAGGTTTCCACCACAAACAGTCTTTAGATGACTTGAGAAGTACAACAAAGTCTTTTATTAATGAACAATCAAACAGAAACTTCTCTTGTCTTCAGTAAAGTGAAGCAAATGATTCCAAGCTTTTAGGCAACTGGCGAATTCCTAATCTTGCCCACAAAGGACAGGCAACTGTCTTCAATAACTTCTTCTTTAAAGGAAAATCCCCTTTTTAACTTCTCCCAGGCTGACTGTAATCTAACCCTTACTGATGTGGGCTCCGCTACCGGGTCGAACTGCTTCTCGAACGCCGAATGGACCTACCAGCAAGGCAGTAGATGTTCTCCAGATGGAGTTCTTTGGTCTTTAGGTCTGGAAATTCTTTGGAGACTCTTAAGACCTTTCTCCCCCGGAAGATCTTAAGGGTTGAAGCTTTTGTACAGGGGAAGCTTGCACACATCCTATACATAAGCTTACCTTGCTGAGACTAACTAAAAATGGCTCCCTTCCCTTCCCAATTGCCCTGAGCAAGGGGCGGACCAAAACTTAACAATGATGGACAGGTGACTTGCCCTATGACTGCAACCAAAGAAGCCACCTATCTGCAGAGTCCCTGAAACCTAGGACTGCAAGCAAACATTTAATACAAAGCAAATAAAGTTGGAGCTCCTGGTACAGCTGTACCAGAACAACTACATTGGCTATTGCTGCAAGTAATGACAGTGTGAATAAATTGCTAATATTTGCTTGAGATAGTGCTTGCAGTTCTGGAGGGACTCTTGATTTTTTGCATCTCATAGACTTAGCATGGGGATTTGGTTAACCAGTTAAAATTCATGAGTAAACCAGGTTTTTTTAAAAAAATCTGAAACATTTTGGGGGGGGGGGTTGAACCCCTAAACCCCCCCCCCCCCTCGCTACAGGCCTGGTTGCAAGTACTTCATCACTGTCATTTTGCTGCTGTTATGAATCGTAATGTAAATATCTGATATGCAGGATGTATTTTCAGTCACTGGACCACATTTGGCACAAATACCCGATTTGCCCAAATTTGAATACTGGTGGGGTTGGCAGGGGGATTGATTTTGTCATTTGGGAGTTATAGTTGCTGAGATTTATAGTCCACCTGCAATCAAAGAGCATTCTGAACATCACCAGTGATGTAACTGAGCCAAACTTGGCACACCGAACTCTCATGACCAAAAGAAAATACTGGGAGGATTTAGTGGGCATTGGTTCACCCACATCCAGAGAGCACTGTGGACTCCAACAATGATGGATCTGGACCAAACTTGGTACAGATTCTCAATATGCCCAAATGCGAATAGTGGAGTTTGAGGGAAATAGATCTTGACATTTGGAAGTTGTAATTGCTGGGATTTCTAGTTCACCTACAATCAAAGAGCATTCTGAACCCCAGCAATGATAGGATTGGGCCACACAGAACCCCCATGACCAATAGAAAATGCTGTTTTTCTTGATGGTCTTTGTTGATCCTTCTTACACCCCCTCATGACCCTCCCCAGGGGTCCTGACCCACAGGTTGAGAACTGCTGGTTTAGGTGGATGTTGTTTGTATGGTCCATGAACTTGTCTTCTTCCTCTTCTAGCTCTACCTCTTCTTCTTCTCCACCTCCTCCTCCTCCTCTTTCTCCTCCTTCTCCTTCTCCTCTTCTCCTTCTCCTCCCCTTCTCCTTCTCTCCTTCGTCTTCTCTCCCATCATTTCAAACACACGCTGCCCATAAATTCACAAACTATAGAGCTCACTCAACCAAACAGCTCTCCTCCGGTTGGACTTTGTCCAGGCCACCAGAGAGGCCACCACATGGCACTTGGGTTTCCAAATCACACAAGGCAACGTGCCCTTGGGGTGTTATGACCACTGGAAGGTGACCCTTTGAAAAATCTGGGTTTTGACACCGGAGAGACCTTTTGAGACATTTTTCTAAGGGCAGCTCTAATAAAGCTTGGGAATGTGAGCCCAATGTTGGGTCATATCATCACATGTGATTTTTCAAAGGGTCACCTTCTGGTGGTCACAACACCACAGGTGCTGAATTCTCTCTCCCCCCCCCCCCCAGCAATGGTAAAATATAATGTCACATAATATTCTAACAATAATAATAATAATAATAATAATAATAATAATAATAAACTTTATTTATACCCCACCACCATCTCCCCCAAGGGACTCGGAGCGGCTTAGATGAGGCCAAGCCCAACAAAACAACAACAATAAGCAAAATAAACAATACAATTAGTATAACTCCCACGTAAACAATAAAACACAAGAATTTAAAAAACCGATGGCCAGGCCAAATGTAATACAGGAAGAGAGATTTAAAGATGGGCTCAAAGCCATCCTCAAAAACTCTGGTATAGACACTGAGAACTGGGAAGCCCTGGCCCTTGAGCGCTCCAGCTGGAGGTCAGCTGTGACCAGCAGTGCTGCAGAATTTAAAGAGGCACGAATGGAGGGGGAAAGAGACAAACATGCCAAGAGTAAGGCGTGCCAAGCCAACCCTGACCGGGGCTGCCTTACACCTGGAAACCGATGCCCTCACTGCGGAAAAAGATGCAGGTCAAGCAGAGGGCTCCACAGCTACCTACAGACTCACAAGAATTCTGATCCTGGAAGACTATCCTACTCGGCCAATGAGGGATCACCTAAGCAAGTAAGTAAGTAAGTAAGTAAAGACAACCAATGTGGGGGCTTGTCTGATATCCTTGAGGAGTGGTTTCCAGAGTTGGGGGGCCACCACCGAGAAGGCCCTCTCCCTCGTCCCCACCAAACACGCCTGCAAGGGAGGTGGTAGTGAGAGCAGGGCCCCTCCAGATGATCGAAGAGATTGCGTGGGTTTGTACACAGAAATGCGGTCATGCAGGTAGGTGGGTCCCAAACCGTTCAGAGCTTTGTAGGTAAGAACCTGCACCTTGAAATGGGATCAGAAAATGAATTGGAATTCCCCCCCCCCCCCAAAGGTGTCTTCAAATCTGTCCAACAGTTCCAGGGAAATCCAAGACAATGACGTTTGGGAAGCAGGAAAAAGAAATCGGACACGTTTGAGGCAAGTCCTAACTTGTCCAGCATTTCTGGGAGTGGGTAAAAGTTCATCCAAATTTCCACTGGGATTTTTACAGCTCTGTGTAACTTTGAGAGGGCAGCCGAGGTGAGCCAAGCCAACCCTTAACGGCCCATTCTGTCCAAAACTAAATATAAATATTTACTTGGGCACTTGAAAGAGACGCTTGGACATTTCTGTGTAGGGAGAGAAACGGACTGGACAAGCAGTCCTTGCTCCATTGCATGAAATATTTCTATTTCAAGCACACAGATTATCAGTAAAAAAAACTCAGCTGGGCAGCTTAAGCTGGCAAGATGGATGGATGGCATACTTGAAGTGACTGGATTGACCTTGAAGGAGCTGGGGGTGGTGACGGCCGACAGGGAGCTCTGGCGTGGGCTGGTCTATGAGGTCACTAAGAGTCGGAAACGACTGAACGAATGAACAACAAGCAGATTCATATAACTGGAAGCAATGGATCTGGTCTCAGATTATAAAATCATAGAGTTGGAAGAGAACCAACTTTTCATGCAGGAAAAGCACAAAGTATGAATCATAACGTAAATACATGATATGCAGGATGTATTTTCATTCACTGGACCAAATTTGGCACAAATATCCAATGCACCCAAATTTGAATACTGTGAGGTTGGGGGGAGTGATTTTGTCATTTGGGAGTTGTAGTTGCTGGGATTTATAGTTCACCTACAATAAAAGAGCATTTTGAACTCCACCAATGATGAAAATGAACCAAACTTAGCACACAGTCCCATGACCAACGGAAAATACTGGAAGGGTCTAGTGGGCATTGACCTTGAGTTTTGGAGTTGTAGTTCACCTACATCCAGAGAGCACCGTGGATTCAAACAATGATGGATGTGGATCAAACTTGGCACGAATATTCAATATGCCCAAATGTGAATAGTGGAGTTTGGGGAAAATAGACCTTGAGATTTGGGAGTTGTAGTAACTGGGATTTATAGTTCACCTACAATCAAAGAGCATTCTGAACTCCACCAATGATGGAATTGAACCAAACTTGGCACACAGAACTCCCATGACCAACAGAAAATACTGGAAGGGTCTGGTGGGCATTGACCTTGAGTTTTGGAGTTGTTGTTGTTGTTCATTCGTTCAGTCGTTTCCGACTCTTTGTGACTTCATGGACCAGCCCATGCCAGAGCTCCCTGTCGGCCGTCACCACCCCCAACTCCTTCAAGGTCAATCCAGTCACTTCAAGGATGCCATCCATCCATCTTGCTCTTGGTCGGCCCCTCTTCCTTTTTCCTTCCATTTTCCCCAGCATCATTGTCTTCTCTAGGCTTTCCTGTCTCCTCATGATGTGGCCAAAGGACTTCAACTTGGCCTCTACTATTCTTCCCTCCAATGAGCGGTCAGGCTTTATTTCTTGAAGTATGGACTGGTTGGATCTTCTCGCAGTCCAAGGCACTCTCAGCACTTTCCTCCAACACCACAGTTCAAAAGCATCTCTCTTCCTTTGCTCAGCCTTCCCTTTGGTCCAGCTCTCACATCCGTAGGTGACTTGGAGTTGTAGTTCACCTATATCCAGAGAGCACTGTGGACTCACAAGGATGGATCTGGATCAAACTTGGCATGGATACTCAATATGCCCAAATGTGCACATTGGTGGTTTGGGAAAAATAGACCTTGAGATTTGGGAGTTGTAGTTACTGGGATTTATAGTTCACCTACAATCAAAGAGCATTCTGAACTCCACCAATGATGAAAATGAACCAAACTTGGCACACAGAACTCCCATGATCAACAGAAAATACTGGAAGTGTTTGGTGAGACTGACCTTGAGTTTTGGAGTTGTAGTTCACCTACATCCAGAGAGCACCGTGGATTCAAACAATGATGGATCTGGACCAAACTTGGCACAAATACTCAATATGCCCAAATGCGAACACTGGTGGAGTTTGGGGGAAATAGACCTTGAGATTTGGAAGTTGGAGTTCCTGGGAGTTCCTGGGAGTTGGAGTTCCTGGGACTTATAGTTCACCTACAATCAAAGAGCATTTTGAACTTCATCAATGATGGAATTAAACCAAACTTGGCACACAGAGCTCCCATAAACAACCAAAAATACTGCAAGGGTTTGGTGGGCATTGACCTTGGGTATTAGAGTTGTAGTTCACCTACATCTAGAGAGCCCTGTGGATTCAAACAATGATGGATCTGGACCAAACTTTGCATGAATACTCAGTATGCCCAAATGTGAACACTAGTGGAGTCTGGGGAAAATAGACCTTGGCAATTGGAAGTTGTAGTTGCTGGGGTTTATAGTTCACCTACCATAAAAGATCATTCTGAACCTCACCAATGATAGAATTGGGCCAAACTTCTCACACAGAACCCCCATTACTAGCAGAAAATACTGGTTTTTTATGGCCTTTGGTGACCCTTCTGACACCCCCTCATGACCCTTCCAGGAATCCCGACCCGCAGATTGAGAGTGTTAAGTGGAAAACCAATACCAGCCACGAGCCACCTGTGGATCCATGCCTAGTGAGATCTAGAAGCTATAACCCAATTTTCCCCAATCAAGAGTAGTTCTCACCAGTAGAAGAAAGCCACCAAGGTATTTTATTTCCATCCAGCTGGAAGTATTGACAACTCGTGGTAAGCTGCTAAAAGAAGCTCAGATGCCAGACACAGGCGAAGCATACATTTTTATACAGAGAAATCCTTTGTTTTTCCCATGCACACCTGGGATTTGTAGTTCACTACCAAGCAAAGAGCACTCTGAACCCCACCAATGATGGACGTGGACCTAACTTGGCACATAGAACCCCCATGACCAACACAAAAAAATACTGGTGGACTTTGGGTGGAAATTCACCTTGATTTGGGGAAATTGTAGTTCACCTACATCCAGAGGGCACTGTGAATCCAAACAATGATGAATCTGGACCAAGCTTGGCATGCATATCTGATATGCCCAAATTTGAATACTGGTGGAGTTTGGGAGGTATTGACCTTGACTTTTGGGAGTTGTAGCTCACCTACATCCAGAGAAACTAATTCCCACCAGTGATGAACCTGGACCAAACTTAGCATCCATACCTAATATGCCCAAATTTGAATAATGGTTGGGTTTGGGAGGTATTTACCTTGACTTTCGGGAGTTGTAGTTCACCTACATCCAGAGAAACTGATTCCCACCAATAATGGACCTGGACCAAACTTGGCATGCATATCTGATATGCCCAAATTTTAATACTAGTTGGTTCTGGGAGATATTGACCTTGACTTTTGGGAGTTGTAATTCACCTACATCCAAACTCCACCAATGATGGACCTGGACCAAACTTGGCATTCATACCTGATATGCCAAAATTTGATTACTGGTTGGGTTTGGAAGGTATTGACCTTGAATTTCGGGAGTTGTATTTCACCTATATCCAGATAAACAGATTCCTACCAATGATGAACCTGAACTAAACTTGGCATGCATACCTGATATGCCGAAATTTGATTACTGGTTGGGTTTGGGAGGTATTGTCCTTGACTTTTGGGAGTTGTAATTTACCTACATCCAAACTCCACCAATGATGGACCTGGGCCAAATTTGACATGCATACCTGATATTCCCAAATTGGAATACTGGTTGGGTTTGGAAGGTATTGACCTTGACTTTTGGAAGTTGTAGTTCACCTACATCCAGATAAACTGATTCCCACCAATGATGGGCCTGAACTAAAACTTGCCATACATACCAGATATTGCCCAGTATTTGAATACTGGTTGGGTTTGGGAGGTACTGACCTTGACTATTGGGAGTTGTAGTTCACCTACATCCAGAGAAACTGTGATTCCCACCAATAATGGATCTGGATCAAACTTGGCACACAGAACTCCAATGACCAACTGAACATACTGGAGGAGTTTGAAGGAACTGACCCACTTTGTTGGGGGAGTTGTAGTTCACCCTGCAGCCAGAGAGCACACTGAACCCCACCGATGACACATCTGGAGCAAACTCGCCACACATGCCCAACATGTCTAAGTTTAAGTACTGATGGAGTTTGAGTGGGTTAACTTGGCACAATGTGAGTTATAGTTCACTCATAACCTTATCTATTTTCTTAATAGGACCATTCATAAAATTGAAAAATGACATTTTCAATTAACCCAGGCATTGCCAGGTACCTAAGCTAGTTGAGATACAAAACTGCTGGTTGCATCCAGACTATTACTTTCCCACTGAAAGAACTTGTTTTTCCTTCCCTTCTTATGGCACCAAGAATAACAGCTGCGCTTTTAGAAAATGTGTTTTTAATATGCTGTCATGCCCTGGGACCCCGGCCAGCAGGTTGTTATTAATTTTGCATCCTTGCAGAAACTCACAGGGCGAGGCCAGATTACTTTTCCTATCTCTTATCACTCAAATGTTTTTCAATTTGAAGAATCTGTGCGCATCTAGACTGCAGGATGACTAAAGTGGCGTCCCTTTGACTGCCATGGCTCAATGCTATGGAATCAGTGGGTGCTGTATTTCTACCAAACTAAAAATCCTTTTGCACAATTAAAACTTGTGCACCAGTTGCGCCCGTACCTTGGGAAGTCTGATCTGACCACAGTGGTCCACGCACTTGTTACATCCTGAATAGGCTACTGCAACGCACTCTACGTGGGGTTGCCCTTGAACTGTTTGGAAACTTCAACTGGCCCAGCGAGCGGCAGCCAGATTGCTCACCGGAGCGACATACAGGGAGCACACCACCCCTCTGCTATGCCAGGTCCACTGGCTGCCGGTTCAGTTCCGAGCACAATTCAAGGTGCTGGTTTTGACCTACAAAACCCTGTATGGTTCCGGTCCAGTGTATCTGTCCGAACGTATCTCCCTCTACGTCCCACCCCGGAGTTTGAGATCATCTGGGGAGGCCCTGCTCTCGACACCACTGCTGCAAGGGTTCCGCTAGATCATTCCACGCCCCCACATTGGGAAGTCCAGCGGCACGAATACAATCTATGGGGACACGCCATGGGCACTACGCATAGCTCGCACCACACACCCTGCGGCTGGATAGACATCACATAACGATTAAAAGAAGGGCTGCGTTGAAGGTGGAAACCAGGCGAGAGCAGGGCTCTGTCTAATCAGGTGGAGCGGCCACCTACACGATGTGTGGAACTCAACTTCCCGGGGCACAACCACCAATGAGGGAGGATGAGGATGATTGTTAACTACCTTTCCACACAGATCAATGCTGGTACAACACAGTTAAAATACCCAGAAGAACACATTATCATAAAATACATATGTTAAGGACCTAACAGAACCTGAAGAGATCAAGAGAAGGTGGTGAGACTATACAGAAAATCTGAATTGGAAAGATAATAATATTGAGGATAGCTTTGACGGTGCGGTTAGTGAATTAGAACCAGACATCCTGAGGAGTGAGGTGGGCCTTAAGAAGCATTGCTAATAACAAAGCAGCAGGAGATGACAGGATCCCAGCTGAACTGTTTAAAATCTTGAAAGATGATGCTGTCAAGGTGATGCATGCCATATGCCAGCAAATATGGAAAACACAAGAATGGCCATCAGACTGGAAAAAATCAACTTATATCCCCATACCAAAAAAGGGAAATGCTAAAGACTGCTCAAACTTCCGTACAGTGGCCCTTATTTCTCATGCCAGTAAGGTAATGCTCAAGACTCCTGCAAGGAAGACTCCAGCAATACATGGAGCGAGAGTTGCCAGATGTTCAAGCTGGGTTTAGAAAAGGCAGAGGAACGAGAGACCAGATTGCCAATATCCGCTGGATAATGGAGAAAGGCAGGGAGTTTCAGAAAAACATCTCCTTCTGCTTCATTGACTATTCTAAAGCCTTTGACTGTGTGGATCATAATAAATTGTGGCAAGTTCTTAGTGGGATGGGCATCCCAAGCCACCTTGTCTCTCTCCTGAGGAATCTGTACAAGGACCAAGTAGCAACAGTCAGAACTGACCATGGAACAACAGACTGGTTCAAGATTGGGAAAGGCGTACGGCAAGGCTGCATCCTCTCACCCAACCTTTTTAACTTGTATGCAGAACACATCATGCGAGGATGTGCGGGGCTGGATGAATGCAAGGCTGGGGTGAAAATGCTGGAAGAAACATTAACAACCTCAGATATGCAGATGACACCACTCTGATGGCCGAAAGCGAGGAGGAGCTGAGGAGCCTTCTAATCAAGGTGAAAGAAGAAAGCGCAAAAGCCGGGTTGCAGCTAAACGTCAAAAAAACCAAGATTATGGCAACAAGAATGATTGACAACTGGAAAATAGAGGGAGAAACCGTGGAGGCCGTGACAGACTTTGTATTTCTAGGTGCAAAGATTACTGCAGATGCAGACTGTAACCAGGAAATCAGAAGACGCTTACTTCTTGGGAGGAGAGCAATGTCCAATCTCGATAAAATAGTAAAGAGTAGAGACATCAGACTGGCAACAAAGATCCGCCTAGTCAAAGCCATGGTATTCCCCATAGTCACCTACGGATGTGAGAGCTGGACCTTAGGGAAGGCTGAGCGAAGGAAGATAGATGCTTTTGAACTGTGGTGTTGGAGGAAAGTTCTGAGAGTGCCTTGGACTGCGAGAAGATCCAACCAGTCCATCCTTCAGGAAATAAAGCCCGACTGCTCATTGGAGGGAAAGATACTAGAGACAAAGTTGAAGTACTTTGGCCACATCATGAGGAGACAGGAAAGCCTAGAGAAAACAATTATGCTGGGGAAAGTGGAAGGCAAAAGGAAGAGGGGCCGACCAAGGGCAAGATGGATGGATGGCATCCTTGAAGTGACTGGACTGACCTTGAAGGAGCTGGGGGTGGTAACGGCCGACAGGGAGCTCTGGCGTGGGCTGGTCCATGAGGTCACGAAGAGTTGGAGACGACTGAACGAATGAACAACAACAACAAAGTGCTTCTGGGACATAGTGTTGGAGGTTATCCTATTCCGGAAAGGCAGATCGGAATAGCCAGGTCTTCAAGTTCTTTCTAAAGACTGCCAACGTGGGTGCTAGTCTAATGTCTTTGGGGAGGGAGTTCCAAAGTCTGGGAGCAACCACCGAGAAGGCCCTGTCCCTCGTCCCCACCAAACGTGCCTGCGACGCAGGTGGGAACGCGAGAAGGACCTCTCCAGATGACCGAAGGGAGCGCGAGGGTTCATAAATGGAGATGCGGTCACGCAGGTAGGCAGGTCCCAAACCGTTTAGGGCTTTGTAGGTAAGCACCTGCACCTTGAATTGGGTTTGGTAGGTAAACGGCAGCCAATGGAGCTCCTTAAACAGGAGGGTTGACCTCTCTCTGTAAGGAGCCCCAATTAACATCCTGGCCGCCGCCCATTGAACCAGTTGGAATTTCCGAGCCGTTTTCAAGGGCAGCCCCACGTAGAGCGCATTACAGTAATCCAACCTAGAGGTGACTAAGGCATGGACCACCCCGGTACGGTCGCAGCTGGCGCACAAGTCTCAATTGTGCAAAGGCCCTCTCGGTCACCGCCGACGCCTGAGCCTCAAGTGTAAGTGATGAACCCAAAAGGACTCCCAAACTGCGGACCTGTGACTTCAGGGAGAATGCAACCCCGTCCAGCACAGGTTGCCACCCTATATCCCAATCCGGTTTACGATTGACCAGGAGGACCTCTGCTCTGTCTTGTCAGGATTGATCTTCAGCTTGTTCCTCCTCATCCAGCCTCTCGGCTCCAAGGTGACTTCGCCTTTTCCTTAATAAACTACAAAAACTACAGCTTTGGTGTGGTGGTGTTTGGGAGCAAGGTGAAAACTACCCTGAGTTGCAACACAACCAAGCTTTTGATGTTTTCCGATATTGGCTCCTCGCTATACAGTTGCCTCCAGCTGCTTCCATTCTGAGCCGAGACAAAAACACATGGCAACACGCTTTTTGTTTCTTTCATGTAATTAGAAAAGACTGTTTAGCCCTCCAGCTTTTCCTATGAAGAGAGCAAAAGAAGGGAAACAACTTCCTGGGGTTTTTTTGGAGTTTGGCAATTTGCATTTCATTGGACTAAAATGTTCTTGATCGTACTTTTAGGCAAACACCTCCTAGCAAGATACAGCTGCAGCTTCTCAAAGCTCTTGGGAACAGTTTTGCCCAATTGGTTTGGGCCCTATTTATGCTCCTACCAGCTTAAGCTGGTTCATACAACTGGGAGAAATGGATCTGGCCTCAGATCAAAGAATCATAGAGTTGGAAGAGAACCCAGGGGCCATCCAGTCGCAAAGTACCTTCAGTTAGCCACCTAGCCTCTGTTTCAAAGCCTCAAAAGAAGAAGCCCTGGAAGCCTGAATTCATTTAGAGCAGTGGTTCTCAACCTTCCTAATGCTGTGACCCCTTAATACAGTTCCTCCTGTTGTGGTGACCCCCAACCATAAGATTATTTTCATTGTTCCTTTATAATTGTAATTTTGTAATGTTATGAATCGTAATATGCGTGTGTGTGTGTGTGTATAGGAGTGTAAATCATCTATTGGACAGATGGCAAGCTATTTAACCTCAGCAGACTGAAAGCCAAAACCAAGGTCACAACAACTTATAGAACTCCAGTATGCTGATGACAACATCATCTGTGCACATTCAGAAGAAGACCTACAAGCCACTCTAAACACCTTCGCAGAAGCTTACGAGAAGCTCGGCATGCCATTAAACATCGGGAAAACCAAAGTCCTCTTCCAGCAGTCACCAGCCAGTCCCTCTCAAATGCCAGAAAAGCTACTTAATGGTGTAACATTATAAAATGTTGACCATTTCTGCTCCCTTGGCAGCCCCCTCTCCACAAAAGTCAACATTGACAGTGAAATACAACACCGCCTGAGCTCTGCGAGTGCAGCTTTTTTCCAAATGGAGCAGAGAGTGTTTGAGGACTGGGACATCCGTAGGGAGACCAAGGTGCTTGTTTATAAAGCTATTGTCCGCACAACCCTGCTATACACCCGCGAGACATGGACTGTCTACAGACGTCACATGCAACTCCTGGAACTATTCTATCAGTGCTGCCTCCGAAAAATCCTGTAAATCTCTTGAGAAGACAGGTGGACAAATGTCAGCATGCTGGAAGAAGCAAAGATCACCAGCATTGAATCGATGGTCCTCCGCTATCAACTCCGCTGGACTGGTCACATTGTCCGGATGCCCGACCACCGTCTCCCAAAGCAGTTGCTCTACTCCGAACTCAAAAATGGAAAATGGAATGTTGGAGGACAGGAAAAGAGTCTTAAAGATGGGCTCAAAGCCAATCTTCAAAACTCTGGCATAGACACTGAGAACTGGGAAGCCCTGGCCCTGGAGCACTCCAGCTGGAGGTCAGCTGTGACCAGCAGTGATGTAGAATTTGAAGGGGCATGAATTGAGGGCAAAAGAGAGAAATGTGCCAGGGGGAAGGCGTGTCAAGCCAACTCTGATCGGGACCCCCTTCCGTCTGGAAACCATTGTCCTCAATCAAAGAGCATTCCGAACCCCACCAACAATGGAATTGAACCAAACTTGGCACACAGAGCTCCCATGACCAACCAAAAAGGGTTTTGTGGGCATTGACCTTGAGTATTGGAGTTGTAGTCCACCTACATCCAGAGAGCACTGTGGGCTCAAACAATGATAGATTTGGACCAAACTTGGGACAAATACTCAATATGTCCAAATGTGAACACTGGTGGAGTTTAGGAAAAATAGACCTTGACTTTTGGGAATTGTAGTTGCTGGGATTTATAGTTCACCTACATCCAGAGAGCATTCTGAACTCCACCAACAATGGAATTGAACCAAACTTGGCACACAGAGCTCCAACCAAAAATAATGTAAGCGTTTGGTGGGCATTGACTGAGTATTGGAGTTGTAGTTCACCTACATCCAGAGAGCACTGTGAGCTCAAACAATGATGGATCTGGACCACACTTGGCATGAATACTCAATATGCCCACAGGTGAACACTGGCAGAGTTTGGGGAAAATAGAGCTTGACATTTGGAAGTTGTAGTTGCTGGGATTTATAGTTCACCTATAATCAGAGAGCCCCTTTCTGATGGTCTTTGGCAACCCCTCCGAAACCCCCCTTGCGATCCAACCCCCCATGTGTAGACTAATATAATGCAGTTTAACGGCATTACATCCCAGTTTAGAATGAACTCCTATCTTTTAGCATAAACTCGTATCTTTTTGCAGTCCCAATTTGAGAGCGACAGTCCCAGTTAATCCTCCGTCTCCCATTTCATGACACCCGTATTAATCTTTTAGTAGTAAAAGCAGCAGAGACAATCCACTCTCAGTGGCCCTTTGTTAGCTTCCAAGGTACCGATGAATAATTCAAGAGAACAGGCACATCTCTAAATAGGAAAGGGCTTTCAAGTCCCATGTTTAGCGGTCTAATTACTTCCGCCGCAAAATGATGCAACAACTGCAAGACAGCTGCAAAACAGATGTGTTAAGGAGGCATCCGCAGCATTACTTTCACTAACCAATGATGCACTGCCTTAACATCTGTAATACATCTTTGATAATCTCCGATATATATTAAAAAGTCAAAGTATATACATACTGTATACATGTTTGTATCACAAAGGCTCCCCCATGGGGTGATGGATTTGGACCAAACTTGGCACGTATCTCCTTCATTATCCAACTTAAAATAACACAGGGGTTTGGAAGAAAAAAGCCATCCCTTTTGGGGCAGAGCAGAGGGAAAGGAATGAAAGAGATTGGCTGTGGCTAGGTGAAGTGGCCCTCGCTGATGTCACTGGGAAAGAAAGGGAGAAAGGAAAGAGAGTGGGGAGGGGAGAGAAGAGGGGAAGAAGGAAGGATTGGGGAAGAAAATGAGGGAAGAAAGAAAGAGGGGGAAAGGTATAAGTGGAAGGAAGGAAGGAGAAAGAAGAGAAGAGAAGAGAATGGAAGAGAAAATGAAGAGACAAAGGAAGGAAGAGAAGAAAGAAAAAGAAGGGAAGAGAAAGGAAGAGGGGAGGGAGGAAGGAAGGAAGGAAGGAAAGAAGGAAGGAAGGAAGGAAGGAAGGAAGGAAGGAAGGAAGGAGAAGGAAGGAAGGAGAAGGAAGGAAGGAGGAAAGAAAAGAAGGAGAGGGAAGGAAGGAAGGAAGGAAGGAAGGAAGGAAGGAAGGAAGGAAGGAAGGAAGGAAGGAAGGAAGGAGGAGAAGAGGGAGGTATATGACGGAAAGCAAAAGAAAAAGAGAGGGAGGGAAGGATGAAATGAAGGAGGGAAGGTGAAGAAGGAGGTATATGAGGGAAAGCAAAAGAAGGGAGAGAGTGAGAGAACGAAGGAAGGAAAAGAGGGAGGTATATGAGGGAAAGCAAAGGAAGAAGGGAAGGGAAGAAGGAAGGAAGGAAGGAAGAAAGGAAGGAAGGAAGGAAGGAAGGAAGGAGAGGAGGGAGGTATATGATGGAAAGCAAAAGGAAAAGGGAGGGAGGGAA
This sequence comes from Anolis sagrei ordinatus, assembly GCF_025583915.1. Lineage (NCBI taxonomy): Eukaryota > Metazoa > Chordata > Lepidosauria > Squamata > Anolidae > Anolis > Anolis sagrei. The sequence continues at coordinate 9,661,385 of NW_026847993.1, read as the reverse complement.
GGATGAAATGAAGGAGGGAAGGTGAAGAAGGAGGTATATGAGGGAAAGCAAAAGAAGGGAGAGAGTGAGAGAACGAAGGAAGGAAAAGAGGGAGGCATATGAGGGAAAGCAAAGGAAGAAGGGAAGGGAAGAAGGAAGGAAGGAAGGAAGGAGAAGAGAGAGGTATATGAGGGAAAGCAAAAGAAGAGAGGGAGGAAAGGATGGAAGAAAGGAAAAGAGGGAGGCGTATGAGGGAAAGCAAAGGAAGAAGGGAAGGAAGGAAGGAAAGAGGAGGAGGAGGTATATGAGGGAAAGCAAAGGAGGACAGGAAGGAGGGAGGGCGAAGAGGGAGGTATATGAAGGAAAGCAAAAGATGAAAGGAAAGGAGAAAGAAAGAGGATTAGGGAGGAAGGGAGGGAAGGAGGGAAGTTTGCAATTAGCAAACTTGAATAGCATTGATTAGCCATGAAACTGCAAAGTCATGGTTATGGATTTCAATGGCTTCTCTGTCTAGCAGCGTGACCTGATGGTTGTCAGAGCGGGCCAGCATTTCTCTGTGTTCTCAAATTATATTCTGTGATGAACCAATCTGGACACAGAATATTATTTGAGAACACAGAAATGCTGGACCGCTCTGACAACCATCATGTCAGGCGACACTGAGAGGCCCAGTGATTCTGGCCATGAAAGCCTTCGACAACCCCTATATTTTTAAAAATTCAATATGTTTTTCGGAGCCACCGGTGGCACAGTGGGTTCGATTCTGTCCCCAATGTTATTTAACATCTACATGAAGCCGCTGGGGGAGATCATTCGGAGTTTCGGACTGAGATGTTATCTCTACGCAGATGATGTCCAAATCTGTCACTCCTTTCCACTTGTCACCAAGGAGGCTGTCCAGACCTTGAACCGGTGCTTGGCCGCTGTGTCGGACTGGATGAGAGCTAACAAATTGAAATTGAATCCAGACAAGACAGAGGTCCTACTGGTCAGTCGAAGGCCGAACAGGGCATAGGGTTACAGCCTGTGTTAGACGGGGTTACACTCCCCCTGAAGACGCAGGTTCGCACCTTGGGAGTGATCCTGGACTCATCGCTGAGCCTGGAACCCCAGGTCTCAGCGGTGGCCGGGAGAGCTTTTGCACAATTAAAACTTGTGCGCCAGCTGCACCCGTACCTCGGGAAGTCTGATCTGGCCACGGTGGTCCACGCTCTTGTTACATCCCGAATAGACTACTGCAACGCTCTCTACGTGGGGTTGCCCTTGAAGACTGTTCGGAAACTTCAACTAGTCCAGCGAGCGGCAGCCAGATTGCTCACCGGAGCGACATACAGGGAGCATACCACCCCCCTGCTGTGCCAGCTCCACTGGCTGCCGATTCAGTTCCGAGCACAATTCAAGGTGCTGGTTTTGACCTACAAAACCCTGTACGGTTCCGGTCCAGTGTATCTGTCCGAATGTATCTCCCTCTACGTCCCACCCCGGAGTCTGAGATCATCTGGGGAGGCCCTGCTCTCGACCCCACCACTGTCACAAGTGAGGCTGGTGGGGACGAGGAGCAGGGCCTTTCTCAGTGGTGGCCCCTCACCTGTGGAACTCACTCCCGGGGGAAATCAGGGCATCATCATCCTTCCTCGCCTTCAGGAGGAGGGTGAAGACGTGGTTATGGGACCAGGCCTTTGGGCACTCTGGCAATTAAATCAGACAATCAGGCGAGTAAGATCAACAGGATTGATGAAGTGGAACGTAAAACTAGATCTATGAGTTAGCGAACGCTGCCCATGTAAGAGGAGAAACTGGGTTTGTATTGGTTTTATTGATTTTATGGTTATAATGCATGAATTGTGTCAACTGTGAATTGTTGTAATTTTGTGTATGATTGTTTATGATACAGGCATCAAATTGTGCCTTGCTTCTGTAAGCCGCCCTGAGTCCCCTTTGGGGTGAGAAGGGCGGGGTAAAAGAACCCCAAATAAATAAATAAATAAATAAATAAAACTGCTGAGCTGCTGAACTTGTTGACCAAAAGGTCACAGGTATGAATCCAGGGAGTGGCGTGAGCTTCTGCTGTCAGCCCCAGCTTCTGCCAACCTAGCAGTTCGAAAACATTCAAATGTGAGTAGATCAATAGGTACTGCTTCGGCGGGAAGGTAATGGCGTTCCATACAGTCATTCTGACCACATGACCTTGGAGGTGTCTATGGACAGCGCCGGCTCTTCGGCTTAGAAATGGAGATGAGCACAAACCCCCAGAGTCAGACATGACTGGACTTAATGTCAGGGGAAAACCTTTTCCTTTACCTACCTTTATACTATGGTTTTGGATATTTTTTTTCACCCCATGCAACACATGACAATATATGAGAATGCCTCACAAGTTCCACACTAACTGTATCTAAGAGATTGCACTCAAATGACCAGAGGAATGGGTGCAATGCCACTTTGTCAACCAAGAGCAGCCCAGATTTAGCGGCACCAGATCTTTGTTTTTCCAGGAACTTTTTTAAACTTCCCAAATAAATATAACCCGCACTTGTGCAATTGATGAAAACTAGGCAAAGGTCAAGCCTGGCATGAGTTGGAGAGATGATTTGCTCCTTATCACATGAAGCCTTTGTTTATAAATATACAAAGTTCAAGGTAGCCAGTGGAAAGCCATGCGCTGTGCCTTTCGGAGCTTTCGGAGGGTTGTGTTCCCTTTGATGCTTCAGCCTCCCGGCATTATTTAAAAAGAGACACATTTTGGCATTTGCAGCAATAATCTAAATCTAAACCAAGTAACGACCTCCAAGCCAAAGGATCTAGTCCTCATCTCCCAAACTAAGTGAGATACCAAAGTTAATTTACAAACATTGCTCATGCGCTTGGCCCATGCGCCGAATGGCTTGTTATGCAAGACCGCGATAAGAGTTATGGATTAACTGTAAGGTCAGGTGCTTGAGTTTCTAATATTGATGTTGACATACCATGATTTCATACCAGGAAAGGAATGAGCTCGGCCTTTTACCTCGCTTTTCTGATAAGTTTCGTGGTCGATCAGCTCAGCGTACTCGAATGCACTCTGGATGAGTCAGACTACCATTCATTTTCTTAAAAAATCAATACGACCTCATACTTGTAATATCCCATCCCCATAATTTTCCCCCATCCCTACCAACACAGACTAGCAACTGGCCTATATCCAGAGGCAGCCCTAGGTAATTTTCAATGGTAAGCAAACAGTAACCAATCATTGATATATATTTTCTGTTCGTCGTGGGAGTTCTGTGTGCCAAATTTGGTTCAATTCCATCATTGGTGGAGTTCAGAATGCTCTTTGATTGTAGGTGAACTATACATCCCAGTAACTACACTTGCCGCACTTGCTCCCTTGCCTGGCCCGCTTTGGGTCCGGAGGCGTGCCTGAAGACCCGGCGTGTGCACCAAAAGTCACCTCTTCTCCTGATTTTCTCCTCAGCCATTGGGACCAAGAGAGAGAGAGAGGTGGAGATGCCCACCTTTCCTGAAGGTAGGCGCAAAAACAAAGGAGGGAGCGGAGGTGGGAGATACCTCGGGGCTGCCCACCTTTCCTGAAAGTAGGCACAAAAACAAAGGAGGGAGCGGAGGTGGGAGATACCTCCAGCCGGAGGGGCTCTCTCCTCTCTCTCTCTCTCTTGGTCCCAATGGCTGAAGAGAAAGTCAGGAGAAGAGGCGACTTTTGGTGCGCACGCTGGGGTCTTCAGACATGCCTCCGGACCCAAAGCGGGCCAGGCACGGCGGCTCTGCCCCTTGGCCCACCCGTGGATTGGGGAGAGGAGAGGAGGTAGGTGGAGCCAGTCATGGGAGCCGGTCATGGGAGCCGGTCATGGGGAAGGGATCGAACGCGGAGAACGATTGAGCGCTGGCTCTGCTCACACACCCGGTGGCAGGGTGGAACAGGAACGAGTGGGGCTAGGCGAGGCTCAAGGGCCTGGACCTTTGGGAAGAGGATCACCCAGCAGCGAGTCAAGAAAGCCGAGGCTCCCCGCGGACTGCTAGGGCTGTTGTGAGCTGAGGGGGCGCTCCTCATGTGGCGGTCGAGGGGCATTTACAGAGGCGCCTCTGCGCCCCTGGCAAAAAAAAAAGTGTTCTGTAACCGCTTACTTCGCGTAATGGACGAGCCCCCCTGCCTATATCCCAACTGTTTAAAATAGAATAAAACAGTAAAATACTAAAAAGTATTTTAAAACACAACAGACGTTTCTCCTTCTCAAGCAAAGATTCAGGAAAGGGAAAAGCTGCACATCACAAGTGCTGAACCTGACTCAGCAGATAGAAGATGGTTTTGAAGACAGCAGATGACAGGAGCTGTCTTCGTAGACCTGTCAACAGCTTATGATACTGTACATCATTGCCTCCTCCTGAGAAAAATGTATAATATTACAATGGATTATCACCTCACCAACTTCATAGGAAATCTGCTACAAAACAGGAGCTTTTTGTTGAGTTCTGTGCTGTCACACCCAGACGCTATAACGTTAAAACTAAGATGTGCTTCTCTCTTTATCTGGGTGAACCGCTGGGGGTCTTTCTTTTTTAAAAAAAATAATTTTATTGAGATTTTTGCATTTACGATACATCAATCGGAGTGTTAATTGATGGCATATCTATTATTATTATTATAAAAAGGGGGGGTAAGGGTATGGTGGGTAGGGAAGGTGGGTAGCTACCAAGGATGGGGGGGGGAAGGGAGACGCGCCCGACTAAGGGAGAGAGGGGGGGTTGTGCAGGGATTGGAGAGTGGGACATGGAGTGTGTTAGAATTCTTATCTACTGATTATATCCCTTATAGCTTTGTTAGTATTGATGTTATCTTCTGCTAAGGTGTCTTCTTTTCTTCTCTCAAGTTTTCTACGTAATTTCTTAACTGGCTTCTAGGTATTTCTTGATTGGAGACCAGTCGGTTAAGCTCGCCCCGTTCGCCTGTTTAGATCTCAAAAGTTGTGTCAATGAGTCCATATTCATAATATCCATTAGTTTTAGTTTCCAGTCGTCTACCGTTGGTATTTCCTCATTTTTCCACTTTCTGGCTAGTAGTAGTCTTGCGGCGGTAGTCATATGAAAAAAGAGCTTATCTTTATTCTTTTCCACTTCAAAGTCCAAGATTCCAAGTAGATAGTACTCTGCTTTCATTTCTTTTCTGAGTTCTACTATTTTATTTGTTGTCTCATGGATTTCCGTCCAGAATTTTTTGACTTTCTCACAGGTCCACCAAAGATGGAAAAAAGTGCCTTTCTTCTCTTTGCATTTCCAGCAGTCTTCTGGTATATTTTTGTAGTACTTCGCTAGTTTACTTGGTGTGAGGTACCACTGGAACATCACCTTAATCCAATTTTCTCTCAGGTTGTGAGAATTTATCCATTTTAGTTTGGTCTTCCAGATCTTTTCCCATTCCGGTATTCCAATAGTGTGTCCTAAATTAGCTGTCCATTTTGTAATATAGCTGTTAATATTGGTTTTTTCCCATCTTCCAGCTTAACAAGATTTTTTATAGTTTAGTAATTCCCTTTTTTTCGGATAACATGATCCTTTACCACTGTTTTTCACCAATTTCAAATCCTGCTTTCCTATCCTTGTTGAAGGTTGGGGATCTTTCTTTTAAGCAATAACTCAATACTTTCAGCAACTGATGCCAGTCAAGATATGAACATCAATAAAATATTTATTTCCAAAATCCTTGGCAGACTCGGCACAGCTTGATAAAGTTACAACACAAACAGTCAATTTGGGAAACCATAGAGATGTTCTTTCTTTCCTTTTCCTTCAATTACTGAGATAACTTTTCTCCAAATGGTAGAAAAAATCCTGGGATCTTTCACCCTAACCCCGAGCTGCTATGGTTAGAAAGAACAGGTCTTCCCCTATCTAAGTTCAAGGTTAGCTTTGGAGATGAAGTAATGCTCAATAGTATCCAATAACTATTTCTCTCTATTTCTCAATAACTCAATTTCTTTCTCTGTCTAAATAACCCAATAACTCAGTAGCTTTCCTCAATAACTATAGTATCTCAATAAGCTTCTCTTTATCACAATTACTCAATTGTACTCATGTTGTAGAGCTAAAATTTAGGGGTCTTTGCCAGGAGGCAGAGACCAATTAGACTCATCAAAGAGTTCTTTTTTCCCTGGTGAGACAGAGAAGCATCCCATATTTTTCCCTGATTTCCCAATGAAAAGTCTCACCAGTTGAAGAAAAGCCATCAAAGTTTAATGCGATTCAGCTGAAACGGATGCAAAGCTGCAATCATTCGCCAGCAGAGCATGAGGAGATTACACCAATGCAGTCATATTTATAGTAAATTCAAATTTGCAGAGTTCAAACTCCCCGCCCCGGCTTCCCTGTTGTTCCCTGCTGTGATTGGGTGATGGGTGGACACCTGGGAGGCGGCCCTCCCACCCCCGGCACCTCTGGACCAATCAGGAAGCTCCAGTGGTCCGTAGGATCCAATGGGGAGACCTCTGCCACCTGGTGGCGACAGCCAATCAGGAGAGATAGAGGCGGGATGATGGAACACAAAGGAACCTGGGAAGGAATCTTTAAACAAAGGAATGCCATGTGCTCTGTGAGACAAAGAGCCTATACAGGGCTGCTTTGAGTGTTGTGAATCAACATGTGTCCTTCCTGGCTGTGAGACAGGGGAACAATGCCTGGGGTTAATGCTATCAATGGGAAGTAAACAAAAAGCAGAGGGGAAGTTTCCCCTTATCTTACAGAAACTTTTGTCAAACAATTGTTTAGGCCAGGTGGTTCCCTTACATATTTCTTTGGAGGGAGAAGGGGCAAAGGGTCAGGAATACAAGAAAACATAAAAACCATATAGAAATTATACACAGGGAAATCATATGCAGCCATCTTCCCATCCAGGACCCCAGAGAGAGATTAATAATACCAATTATAAAAAGCAGACGATATCAGGACACAGCATGAATTCATAAGTTGTCTTGAAGAAAGTTCATGGGTAGAGAGCGAGTCCTTGAAGAGAGTGAAGTCCAGGAATGTAGCAGAACTCAAAAAGCCACCAAAGGGAGTCTATGGAGTTCCACTGGGTCAAGACCTGCAAAGCCCTGCAGCGCTGGGATGGAAGCCGGTCCCATGGTCCTTGGAAAACTACAGCTCTCTCTCTCTCTCGAGAGAGAGAGAGAGAGGCAGAAACCCCAAGGTCTAGCCATTCCCAAAGTTTCATGGGGTCCTCATTGTTGTTAAGGCCTTGACAAATTGACCAGGACTTAACCCCTATTGTGCAGTCTGGTACCTTTGTCCTTTGCAGAACTATAAGTCACCATCCCTTGTTTGGTGGGGGGTTTGCTCGGCTTCACTCACAATGGTTTTTTCATAGCTATGTATGACCAACAGCACATCTGAGGCTTTTTTCTCTACTGAAGGAGGCAGGGGAGATTCCAAAATGGAGATCTTAACTCCAGGAAAAAGGGCGGTCTCTAGGCCCAAAGGGATATTTTTCTAAACTGATAACTTCAGAGTAACTAAGTAATTATAGCATTAACTATGCCTGGTTGGAAAAAAAATTTCTGAGTTCCATTGCCATTGTAATTAACTCCCGGGATAGCAATCTGGTTCTTTATGTAATCAGTTTTTTATCTATCCATTGCTATCTTACAGTGTAAATGAGCCATTAATAAAAAAAAATACAGATTAATGAGAAATGTCTGTAAGGTTTACACTTTAAAGTTTGGCTCAGGGTGTCTTGCGTAATTAATAAATCAACTGCTTGATCGATCTTAAAATATGTGAGTCTCTTCCGTGACTGCTCAGTGTACGTCCAGTCTTGATAGTTTACACTTCCTCCTTTTTACTAAAACAGACATGTGAGTCCAGATGGGAAATAAATAATCCAAGGGTGCTAACGTCTTGCACTTACAGAAGTGTTGACATATAGGATGATGTATTCTAGGACTGGAGGTATGTGTATATGATGGGTGTAATTTATGGCATCCGGGTGGAACGAGTTTGTTGTGACTCACTGAATCCGGCTGGATACTCGTGACTCAGCAGAGTTTGCCAGCCAAACGGAGGAGGAGAATTCCTAGAATCATAGAATCTTAATTTTGGAAGGGGCCCCGAGGACCATCCAATCCAACCCCTGCCAGGCAGGAAAAGCACAATCAAAACACCCCCAACAGAAGACCATTCAGCCTCTGTTTAAAAGCCTCCAAGGAAGGAGCTTCCACCAGACTCCGAGGCAGTGTTGGAGTTGAACCTGTGATTGTGTCTAATGATCAGTGTACTCTGGATGTTGGGTATTTATTTATTTGATAAATGGGTTTATTTCATAAAATGATAAAGGGTCTGGAGAACAAGCCCTATGAGGAGCGGCTTAAGGAGCTGGGCATGTTTAGCCTGAAGAAGAGAAGGCTGAGAGGGGATATGATAGCCATGTATAAATATGTGAGAGGAAGCCACAGGGTGGAGGGAGCAAGCTTGTTTTTTGCTTCCCTGGAGACTAGGACGCGGAACAATGGCTTCAAACTACAAGAGAGGAGATTCCATCTGAACATGAGGAAGAATTTCCTGACTGTGAGAGCCGTTCAGCAGTGCAACTCTCTGCCCCGGAGTGTGGTGGAGGCTCCTTCTTTGGAAGCTTTTAAGCAGAGGCTGGATGGCCATCTGTCAGGGGTGATTTGAATGCAATATTCCTGCTTCTTGGCAGGGGGTTGGACTGGATGGCCCATGAGGTCTCTTCCAACTCTTTGATTCTATGATTCTATGATTTGTGACATTTATATGCCGCCCTTCTCACCCCGAAGGGGACTCAGAGCGGTTAATAAGGATATATATATATATACATAATTATTATATTATTAGCATAGTACAATATCAGTATTATATATTACTATATTGTACTATATTAGTAATATTACATGTAATATAAATATATAATTATAATATATTATTAGTATTATATTGCATTACATTATAATATTATAAATATTATATGTATATACAATATTATTATATTATATTATTATATTATCATTATATTATATTATATTATATTATTAGAATAGCACAGGAGACAAGATGGAACTGTCCCCTGGCTCCCTCTCTCTTCACTCTGGCCCAGAGCAGCAGTTGGTGCTGGGGGGAGGGGTCCCCAACTGATGACATATGCAGGAGACAAGATGGAACTGTCCTCTGGCCCCCTCTCTCTTCACTCTGGCCCAGAGCAGCAGTTGGTGCTGGGAGGAGGGGTCCCCAACTGATGACATATGCAGGAGACAAGATGGAACTGTCCCCCGGCCCCCTCTCTCTTCACTCTGGCCCAGAGCAGCAGTTGGTCCTGGGGAGAGGGGTCCCCAACTGATGACATATGCAGGAAACACGATGGAAGTGTCTCCTGGCCCCCTCTCTCTTCACTCTGGCCCAGAGCAGTAGTTGGTGCTGAGGGGGAGCGGTCCCCGACTGATGACATATGCAGGAGACAAGATGGAACTGTCCCCCGGCCCCCTCTCTCTTCACTCTGGCCCAGAGCAGCAGTTGGTCCTGGGGAGAGGGGTCCCCAACTGATGACATATGCAAGGAGACAAGATGGAACTGTCCCCTGGCCCCCTCTCTCTTCACTCTGGCCCAGAGCAGCAGTTGGTCCTGGGGAGAGGGGTCCCCAACTGATGACATATGCAGGAAACACGATGGAAGTGTCTCCTGGCCCCCTCTCTCTTCACTCTGGCCCAGAGCAGTAGTTGGTGCTGAGGGGGAGCGGTCCCCGACTGATGACATATGCAGGAGACAAGATGGAACTGTCCCCCGGCCCCCTCTCTCTTCACTCTGGCCCAGAGCAGCAGTTGGTGCTGAGGGGGAGGGGTCCCCGACTGCTGACAAATGCAGGAGACAAAATGGAACTATCCCCTGGCCCCCTCTCTTTTCACTCTGGCCCAGAGCTGCAGTTGGTCATGGGGAGAGGCGTCCCCAGCTGATGACATATGCAAGAGACAAGATAGAGCTGTCCCCCTGCCCCCTCTCTCTTCACTCTGGCCCAGAGCAGCAGCTGGTGCTGGGGGGAGGGTTCCCCAGCAGATGACATATGCAGGAGACAAGATGGAACTGTCCCTTGGCCTCTCTTCTCTTCACTTTGGCCCAATAGGAATGACAATGAGGTTCATGTATCTAATAATGAGGTTGCTATTGATGCAGAGAATGACAATGGGATTCCTGTTCAAAGTGTCTTTTCTGATGGTAATATTTGGGAATGATGGTATGGTCCCTGCAAGAGGGCCTGAATTGCTACCAGAGAATTCTCATGACTTTGAGCCTGAAAATAGCTCGGCACCAGAGCCAGCTGCAGAAATTAGTGAGCCAGTAGATAGAAGGCGTATTTTCAGTCAGCACAGGCAAACAACCTGATCTCTCAGGTGTTCTGCCAGGCTGAGAGAGCTATTGATAACAGAGTTGAGGCTGAAACGAAATCCATTCCTGGCCGCTTGGGTTTAGGGAATAAAAGTGCCAAGTGCAGAATCTATAGTCAGATGAAGCAATGTTGGAATTGAATTAAGATGTCTTTTCTGGTACTTGGAAGCCTTTTGGAACTCGCTACCAGGGGAGATCAGGCAAGCCCCTACCCTTGCAGCCTTCAAGAAAGAGCTAAAAACTTGGCTCTTCCGATGTGCCTTTGGAGATTGACCACTCAAAGCCGTTTGTTTGTTCATACTTACAACTGCCCTCATAATAAAGAAGTTTCCCCTTCCCATTATAAAGGATAAACCCCACAGTTCCTCCTTCTTGGGCTCCTTTTTTTTAACAAATGGTGCTTGTTAGAGTGGTCAAGTCTACATAGTGGACAAGTCTACATAGGGACCACCAAACGCAGCATCGTCCAAACACGAATCAAGGAACATGAAAGGCACTGCAGACTACTTCAACCAGAGAAATCAGCCATAGCAGAGCACCTGATGAACCAACCTGGACATAGTATATTATTTGAGAACACAGAAATGCTGGACCACTCTCACAACCACCATGTCAGACTACACAGAGAAGCCATTGACATCCACAAGCATGTGGACAATTTCAACAGAAAGGAGGAAACCATGAAAATGAACAAAATCTGGCTACCAGTATTAAAAAAACTCTAAAATTACAACAGCAAAACAGCAGAGGGAAAACAATCAGGGACATCTAATCACCTCTCAACAAAAGATTGCTCCAGGCACTGCCAGGCTATCAAATGCTAACCAAGGTGGTCGGTTGAAACATTCACACCTAGCTCCAGCAGACAAGTCCTTTGTCCCACCTTGGTCTTTCCACAGATATATAAAACCATTTTCCTAGTTCCAATAGACCTCACTACCTCTGAGGATGCTTGCCATAGATGCAGGCGAAACATCAGGAGAGAATGCCTCTAGAACATGGCCATATAGCCCGAAAAAACCTACAAAAACCCATTATTATTATTATTATTATTATTATTATTATTATTATTATTATTATTAATTATGCTATGGAATCCCTGGAGCTGTAATTTGGTGAGACACCATCACTCTTTGGCTAATGGAACTTGTAAAATTTCAACTCCTATGATCTCATGACATGGAGACATGGCAGTTAGTTCTATGGCACATTCATTCTACAGAGCAGATGAACCCCCAGTTTCAAACAAAAATAGGTAAATTCAATTGACTCAGTAGCTCTGCTGAAGAAATCATTAATAATACCCCCTAAGGCCAATGTGCAATGCGTTACACTTGAGAAATGCACCGAATATGCCCATTGCACAACAGCCAAAAAAAAAGTACAATTGCTTCTGTAAGGAAATACCGCACGAACAAGATTCTATCTGCTGTATGTTGTAACCCACCCTGGGGTCGTTCCACATTGAAGTTCTTCAGATTTATGAATAACTAGAGTATGTATCTGCCATTGCCCAAGCATGCATTTTTTGAATATAGGATTCTGCTAGGAACTGGATTATTACCCAAGTTTTGTCATCTTAAGGCAGTGTTTCTCAATCTGGGGGTCCAGACCCCTGGGGGAGTCATGAGAGGGTGTCAGAGGGATCGCCAAAGACCATCAGAAAGCACAGTGTTTTATGTTAGTCATTGGGGTTCTTTGTGGGAAGTTTGGCCCAATTCTGTCATTGGTGGGATTCAGAATGCTCTTTGATTGTAGGTAAACTATAAATCCAAGCAACTACAACTCTCAAATCTCATGATCTATTTCCCCCAAACTCCACCAATGTTCATGTTTGGGCATATTGTGTATTTGTGTCAAGTTTGGTCCAGATCCCTGAATCCACAGTCTTCTCTGGATGTAGGTGAACTACAAATCCAAAACTCAAGGTCAATGCCCACCAGAACCTTCCAATATTTTCTGTTGGTTATGGGAGTTCTGTGTGCCAAGTTTGATTCAGTTTGGAAATATGCAAATGTGAGTAGAGAAATAGGTACCACTTCAGCTGGAAAGGCAGAGCCCCTGATGGCGCAGTGGGTTAAACTCCTGTGCCGGCAGGACTGAAGACCGACAGGTCGCAGGTTCGAATCCGGGGAGAGGCAGATGAGCTCCCTCTATCAGCTCCAGCTCCTCATGCGGGGACATGAGAGAAGCCTCCCACAAGGATGATAAAAACATCAAATCATCCAGGCGTCCCCTGGGCAATGTCCTTGCAGACGGCCAATTCTCTCACACCAGAAGCGACTTGCAGTTTCTCAAGTCACTCCTGACACGACCAAAAAAAAAAAAAAAGCTGGAAAGGCATAAGACGCTCCGAGTGGTCATTCTGGTCACATGACCAGGAGGTGACAACGCAGGCACCTCGGCTTGGAAATGGAGAACAGCACCTCTCTTAGAGCCAGAGATGTCCTCTGCCTCCAAAGCCAGCAATGAAAGAAGAAGCCTTTGCCTTTGTATGTGTTTGTGTGTCTCACTGTATTGTAACAAGGCATTGAATCTTTGCCAGTGTCTATTTATACTGTAATCCACTCTGATTCCCCTAGGGTAGAAGAGTGGGGATTTGTAAAGAGGCACCATAATGTGATGGGTTGACTGGAAAGACATGTGTCGGCAGCTGATTGGCTGAACATGCCAGGAGCCAAGATTCTGATTGGCTACTGTCTCTGGCTTGCTGCTGAGACAAACGGTTTTAACTGCCACTTTCACTTTGGAGAGTGAAGAGAGCGCTGACTGGAAACAGTCAGGAAGGAAATGGCTGCCAACTCTCTGAAGCCTGATCATTTCTAAGGATGAAGCATATTTTAAAGACTATTTAAAACAGTGGCTCTCAACCTGGGGTTCCCAGACGTTTTTGGCCTACAACTCCCAGAAATCCCAGCCAGTTTACCAGCTGTTAGGATTTCTGGGAATTGTAGACCAAAAACATCTGGGGACCCCAGGTTGAGAACCACTGGTTTAAAAGGACTGTTTATTCACTCTGTTCTCTGTAAGAATTCAGAGAGACTGCAGTATATATTGTGGCACTGTTTGACCTTTTGAACTGAAATAAAGTTACAGTTACTCATTACACAAATCTGAGTGACACATTATTATACTACAGGGTATATTTTGGTTCAGAAACTGTCATAAAGCTTCTGCTTATTTACAACCTCCAACAAGAAGGGTGGAATATAAATAAAGTGTATTATTATTATTATTATTATTATTATTATTATTATTATTCTGACACAAAAACACAGTATGTCACAGCAAATGAAATCTATATGCTGGATTTCGTATCACAAAATCACAAGTCGAACACTTCCCAAGCGTCTAGGACTGTGTGATGTATTTTCGAATGATGCGTGCAGATCCAAGTGAGGTGGCCTTTTGCAGTTGACAGATTGTGATTTTGTCAATGTTGATTGTTTCCAAATGCCGGCTGAGATCTTTTGGCACGGCACCCAGTGCACCCATGACCACTGGGACTACCTGTACTGGTTTATGCCAGAGCCTTTGCAGTTCGATTTTGAGGTCCTGATAATGGCTGAGTTTTTCCTGTTGTTTTTCCTCAATGTGACTGTCACCTGTTATGGCGACATCAATAATCCAGACTTTTTTCTTTTCCACAATCATAATGTCTGGTGTATTGTGTTCCAGAACTTTGTCAGTCTGGATTCGAAAGTCCCACAGTATTTTTGCATGTTCATTTTCCACAACCTTTGCAGGTTTATGACCCCACCAGTTCTTTACTACTGGCAGGTGGTACTTGGGACATAAGTTCCAATGGATCATTTGGGCCCCAGAGTTGTGCCTCTGTTTGTAGTCTGTGCGATTTTCTTGCAGCAGCTGAGGAGATGATCTATGGTTTCATCAGTTTCCTTGCACAGTCTGTGTCATGAATGACTTTTCAATAACTTGGAAGCATAGATTCTTTTTATTGCAATTTCCAGTGTGAGAGGGTATATCAGATTACAGAAAAACTGTGCTGTCACGCCTGGGGGCTATAGCTCTTAGTGAAAGAGGCATGGACATGACATCTTTCCCCCAGAGGATTGCTTCTTGCCCTCCTTTAGGAAACTGGAACTCTCAAAGATCCAAACACTGTAGATAACTCAAAATAAGTTTTATCGTTCACAAAGAGTTATCTCTTTAAGGCAATAAACTGGAAGTTTCAAAGGGGTGAAGGAAAATATACATCATAGTCTCTGTTTGTGTTGGAACCAAAGAGTTTGCAGCTGAGAAGCTTTTCCAAGTTTCCTCTTTCCTCAATGGCTGTGAGTAGCGGAATAATCACAACCCCAATTCCAATGGCCTATATCTGAAGGGACAAGGCCTTCCACTGGTGCCAAAGGAACTGGTTTGAAGGCGCTTGAGACTTCCCAATGTCATTTTGGTTGATCTGAACATGAAGCATAAGTCTCAAGGGTAAAAACCTCAGAATTGGTGCTGAGAGGTAACTTAATCAGGGGCTTTTAGAGCCAAGTCTCTTACTCACGTCCATCTGGTAGAAAATCTGATGGTGGAATGAAAAAGGGATACACTCCCCTCCTCCAGGAAGAGGTGGAGCCAAGCAATTGAGCTGAGAAAGCAATTCAACTGGTGCAAACAACATTGATTGACAGCTATAAATAACCAATCAATCCAACTATACATAGGCACTGGCAGGGTAAAAAGGCAGTTTAAATTTTGCAACTAACAGTTCTATATATAGGTGGCGCCACTCGCTCCGTCACAAAAACATTTAGACAAAGAATGACATTGGACATACAGACATATAGATTCTATGCAACTACATTGGATGTACAATTATATTGGTTAACAAACAAACAAAGGGGAATTACATTTTCACTCAACATTCACACACATGTACATGCATTCATCCTCAGGCATTCAAGTATTACCATATCATTTTGTCCTACCTTGGAGAAGCACCTCTTAGGCCAGACCCTGCTTTCCTGCATGCTGCCAACGTATAGTTCCATAACTCCATAACTTCAAAACGCTGAAATGCCAAAACTTCTTTCCCTAAGAACAATGCCAAGGACCAGATCTCTGTTTTCCATACAGCAGAACATGACTGCCTGCACAAAATCCAAGACTCCAAAAGCACACTTTTTCCTCTTCCCTTGAGAAAGAATCCCCAAAGTGTGCAGAATCATGCTTTCCCATAGCAGATCTGCCACTCTCTGAATACACCATCTCTCTCTTTCCCATGGAGTAGAGCATGGCGGGTGAACTAGACTCCTCAGGTCGGTCACATTTTGAGCATTATTAGACTGAGTCTTATATAGGAATATTCTATTGATGTAGTCCCAAATTTGAAAATTAATAATAGACGACTTCCATCCTGGCTCCATCTCAGTTTCCTGGCCAGATGTTGATCTTGATTGGTGTTGATCTTATGTTGACTTCCTTCTTAACATAAGGAATGTTGCAAACATTTCCTTAACTTGAAAGAACCATTGTCACAGTTCTTATCCATTCTCATTAGCTGGTTTTGATCACAGTTCCAGCAAGCAGCTAGTTAGTCATTGCAGGCCTTAATATTATACTGGTGTTTCCAAAATTATTAACTCCAACCACACATCCCTCCATTCTTCCATTCATTCCCACACATCATAGGTAAAGGTAAAGGTAGTCCCCTGACATTAAGTCCAGTCATGTCTGACTCTGGGGTGTGGTGCTCATCTCCATTTCTAAGCCGAAGAGCCGGCACTGTCCGTAGACACCTCCAAGGTCATGTGGCCGGCATGACTGCATGGAGCGCCCTTACCTTCCCACCTGAGTGGTACCTATTGATCTACTCACATTTGCATGTTTTCGAACTGCTAGGTTGGCAAAAGCTAGGGCTGACAGTGGAAGCTCACGCCGCTCCCCGGAATCAAACCTGCGACCTTTTGATCAACAAGCTCAGCAGCTCAGTGCTTTAACCCACTGTGCCTAACCAAAACCCACACATCATATTAAATTCATATTTATCAAATCTGCAATTGAAAGGGTCTTTGAGTGAAATTTGCAAATTCTAAGCAAGGGGCTTTGAATGAAATTAACAGCAAAAGAGAAACATACCCCTTTTCTGTAAAAAAAAAAGAGCAACACGGAAGAAAATGTTTTTAAGAAACAAGATGTGACATGTAGAGGTCGGAAGTTGTATTGTGGTTACGTTCAAAGGTTGTGGTTAAGCGCAGAGTCTGCAGGTACAAGAAAGTACTTTCCATCAAAAGGTCGAGGGAGAGGGGCTGGAAAGAGAGTACTTTCCATGACAAAAAAATGTTCTTGTTTACTTGAGGTTATATATTGGTCAAAAGCCAAGGGGACGCGGCAGTCACTTGAAGGGTAGCATCTGCGTATGCTGTCAGGTTGTCCATCTTCTTCATGAAGAAACTAAAATAAACCTTGTTTTTTAATCTTTTTTTGGGACTGTCTCCTTCCTTTCGTGCTCCCGCAATGTGGACCTAAGAAGACCCAATTTAGGGTCTCTAACACAATGATATTTTCATGACATCTGCATTTTGGGTCATCAGCTGATGTTTCAATCCTAGCCTTAATTGCATTTGTTCTGATGGCTTGCTCTTAGGGTACAAGAATTAGGTCTTCTGTCTCCTTCTTCAGTATTCCATTCGTGAGCCATAACCAGTAGGGCTGGGCGGTTTCGTTTCGTTAATTCGTAATTCGTTAAAAATTCGTTAATTTTTTAATAACGAAGCGATAACGAACCATTCTGGAGCAACTTAAAAACGAAACGAATTTTTAAAGTTTAATGCTTCGTATTCGGTTTGTATTCGTTTCGTTATTGTTTGAGGTCGTTTCGTTATTATTTCCGCATGTCTGGGGCAAGTTTTATAGTTGTTTTTTGTTTAATTAGTGAAAAAAAATTATAATATCACACCAACAGTCAACAACAGAGGGAGAGGGAAGCTTCAGAAGTTTTTTTAGCATATTGCGTGATCGCGGCCGCCATTAACGAATCGATTCGTTATTGTTTCGTTATTGTTTTGTAATTTTTTACCATTTACGAAATTTCGTAAATATCGAACTTTTTTTAAGGAAAATTTTGTAATTATTTTAAATAACGAAACGCAAAAAACCCCAAAAAATGAATCGATTTTAGAAACAAATTTTTCCGTTGTTACCCAGGCCTAATAACCAGGTCTTCTCCTTAACAACTTCCTCCTCCTCCTCCTCCTCTTCTTCTTTAGTTTTAGTGGGTATTCTAAGTAATGAATTTAAAATGTTTGAAAGATGGAGTTTGGTGTCAACTAAGGTTGCCAAACTTAAAAACCAGCCTGTACAGTTTTGAAAAGGAAAGAATTTCAAGTTTTGTTTCTCTTTTCTGCGCAACCTTAAAGCCACAGGGAAAGACAATGCTGGCAAATAATTCAGTCTCCACCTTTTTGGGCCCACCCATCACACACAGAGAAAAGGTGGCACGGTTATCTCTCCATCGGGGCTCAACATCTGAAAAAGATCTGGCACTTTCCCCTTGTCTCCATTCCTTCTTCCCTGTTTTGCTTTGCTTGGCACTTGCTGCATTTTCTTTTTCAGATCTGGAATCCTGAGGGCTATGATCTTATCTCTAACCCTCATCCTGTGATATGACTTATGGCTTTTGCAAGGTCACTTTGCACAAACATGAGCACAGATACAATCTCTTAGACTATTATTAACTTCTAGGAGAAATAATTACAACCTCTACCTGGGTGTGTTTCATGCTTTTGCTGGGGATGCACAAAAGTCTCAGTTTCCAGGTTCTCCCTGCATTCTTGAAGCCGATAGGAACTTTCAGAGGGTCTTCCCCAGGAGGAGGGACCCTGGGACCCCACCAAAGAGGGATCGCTACTTTGGCGAGCTAGAGAAGCCTGATTTCAGCAATTTTATTAAATTAAAAAATTCAAAATAAATCTCACCAAAGTTGAAGAAGAGGCACCGAGGTGTTTTTATTAGTGATTCAGCTGAAAAGGATGCAATGTAGCAATCATTCGCCTACAGAGCATGCCAGTACAAAGATCAGAGACATTTTTATAGGGTTTACAGGCTTAGAAGTTTCAAAATTCCCGCCCTCCACCCGGCTCGCAGGTGATTGGCTGATGCGATAACAGCTGGGAAAAGGCTTGGTCACCCACCCTGCGTCAGGACCAATCACGGAGCTCCTCCACTGCGCAGGAACCAATGGGAGAGCTCCTACCGCATCAGCGCTCTGGAGAATCAGCAGAGGGGAGGTGGGATGAAGAAGAAACAATGGGCTGATGAATGGATTAATGGATTTAATGCCCAGGGGACCCTGAGTCTGAGAAATCCGGTGTGCAAAGGATGCCAGTTGTCTTTTGATGGGTCTCGTTGATTGCTTTATCCGGGTCTTCCTGTCGCCATCAGATATGACACAATGGAAAGGCTGGGGTGAATGTTTGTTGTGTCAAGTTTTGAAAGAAAGACAGTTTGGGGGAAAAGACCTTATGAGGGTCTTCCGCCCCCCAGTGTGATGTGACCAAAGATGCCAAATGAGATCCTTTATTCAGTGGCCCAACTCCGAAACTGAACAGAAGGCCCTCAGGTTATGGTTCCATGCACGAATATCATGATAAGTGTTCTTATTGTGATTGCTGATTGCCTTTTCAACACAGCTGGCAGCTTCCTTGATGAGTTTCCCCAAGAGGGAGGGGAAGGGGTGATGGGTTGGGTGCCAGGGCAAAAATAAGGAAAAATACATGGGGAAATATAGGAATCCAAAGAAATTCATATCAAGCATCCCTTCCCACCCCCTGCCCGCCAGAGAAATTGATTAAAATAATAATTTTAATAAAACATGTGTCCATAGTTCATACTGGGGAAGTTCAGATGTGAAAATGAGTTACTTAGAGCCAAAAGGAACTCGAAGAAAGTCCAACAGTCACAAAAGGATGCCTGATGATCTCTGCTGAGCCAAGGAATGGATTCCTGCAGCGCCAAGATCGAGTTGGTCTTTGGTCCTTGGGAAACTATAACTCCCTCCAAGGACTGGAGCCCCGAGGCCAGACTTCCCTGAGAGCCTCATGGGGTAGCTGCACCGAGTTTTCAGGGCCGGGGCCTGGCAGAGGCGACGGAATGGCGAAAAGCAGCAGCGCAGCAGCAATGAAGCTGGCTTTTTGACAATCAGCTGTTTCTTTTAAAATATATTCTTAAAATTTAAAAGATTATTTCCCGAGCGTTGGAGCCCGAAATGCAAAAAGTGAGATAGCAGATAGTGTTAGAATTAAGCTAGGAAAAATATTTCACCAAAATGGAGGCAATTTGCCATCTCGCGGATACTGGGGCCCCGAAGGGGGGGGTTCAGTATCCGCGGTTTGGGGAAGTGCAGATTCAGCCTCCCTGAAACACCAGGAAGGCATTCCGGGCAGTCTTCCACGGCCTGGAAAAGGTTAGTTTCATGCATTTAGATAGTTTCAGCCAAGAAGAGACACAAAGTATCAAGCTAGAGAGTTAAAAGTTGCAATTTCATTAATCTTTATTTGGGGATTTGTTACAAAGTTGGGGCTTGGTAAGGAAGTGAAAAGAGAGAGCATAGGGCTGTGTTGAATCTCTGTTTGAGCTTGCTGTTGGGGCACATTTCATCAGTTTGACCCAATCCTTGCATCCAGGAACTGTGGAACTCCCTGCTGCTGGTCACACCAGCTTGAAGGCAGGGGCCTGGGATGGCCTCGATGACATTCTCTTCCCTGGCTTGTTTTGTATCAAATGTCAAGGCCTTCGTTTTCTTTTTTGCCCTGTATGGAAACCCATAAATGTTCTACACACAGTTCCTACACTTAAAGTTTCAGAGTAATGGAGAAATGCTATATTTTTGCAGAACGAACATCGTTGACCTCACATTATTCTCATTATCCCATTGTGTGTTCCATGTGCATTCTGGAAGACAGGACCACAAAGAGTATATAGGCCAGAAAAAAACCCTCAAGACTTAGTCCAGTAGTTCCCAACTTTTCTAATGCGTGATCCCTTAATACAGTTCTTCATGTTATGGTGACCACCAACATAAGATTATTTTCGTTGCTACTTCATAACTGTAGTTTTGCTACTGTTGTGAATTGTAATGTACATGTCTGATATGCAGGATGTATTTTCATTGACTGGACCAAATTTGGCACAAATACCCGATACGCCCAAGTTTGAATACTGGTGGGGTTAGGGCCAGGTTGATTTTGTCATTTGGAAGTTGTAGTTCCTGGGATTTATAGTTCACCTACAATCAAAGAGCATTCTGAACACCACCAATGATGGAATTGAACCAAACTTAGCACATGGAAGAACTCCCATGACCAACAGAAAATACTGTGTTTGGTGGGCCTTGATCTAGAGTTTTGGAGTTGTAGTTCACCTACACCTAGAGAGTAGGCTTGGGTAACAACGGAAAAAATTGTTTCTAAACTCGTTTCATTTTTAGGGGTCCATTGCATTTCGTTTTTTTAAAGAATTCCGAAATTTTCCTTTTAAAAATTTCGAAATATATGAAATTTCGTAAATTTCGAATCAATTCGTTAATGGCGGACGCGATTGCGCAATATGCTAAAAAAACCTCCAAATGGGACAGGGGGAACTTCTGAAGCTTCCCTCTCCCTCTGTTGTTGACTGTTGTTGTGATAAAACAAACAACAACTATAAAACTTGCACCAGGCATGCGAAAATAATTACAAAATAATTACAAAAAATTATGAAATTATTACGAAACAATAACGAAACAATAACGAAACAATAACGAAATAAATTGAAAAAATTGTTTCAAATCTAATTTACTCCTCACACTATTCCTGCATGGCTCAATGTTGCTAATTTAAATACGAATTAATAACGAATTACGAAATTAACGAACGAAACCGCCCAAGCCTACTAGAGAGCACTGTAGATGCAAACAATGATGAATCTAGACTGAACTTGGCATGGATCCTCAATATGTCCAAATGCGAACACTGGTGGAGTTTGGGGAAAATAGCCCTTGACATTTGGGAGTTGTAGTTGCTGGGATTTATAGTTCACCTAAAATCAAAGAGCATTCTGAACTCCACCAATGATTAAATTGGGTCAAACTTCCAACCCAGAAGATACATGAGTAACAGAAAATACTGGAGGGATTTGGGAGAAATTGGCAATGATTTCGGGGAGATGTAGT
Organism: Anolis sagrei ordinatus; assembly: GCF_025583915.1. NCBI lineage: Eukaryota > Metazoa > Chordata > Lepidosauria > Squamata > Anolidae > Anolis > Anolis sagrei. The sequence goes on along the minus strand of NW_026847993.1, from coordinate 9,639,868 downwards.
CAGAGGCGGCCCTAGGTAATTTTCAATGGTAAGCATACAGTATTTTGGTGCCTCCCCCCCAACCAATCACTGATATATATTTTCTGTTCATCATGGGAGTTCTGTGTGCCATATTTGGTTCAATTCTGTCATTGGTGGAGTTCAGAATGCTCTTTGATTGTAGGTGAACTATACATCCCAGTAACTACAACTCGCATATGTCAAGGTCTATTTTCCCCCAAGAGTGCCTCAAGAGCACCCCTGGGCAAAATCAACTATACTGCAAATGCTTACTTTGCGTAATGGGTTGAGCTGCCCCTGGATGTAATTCACCATCCTCTGGAGAGCACTGTGAACCCAAACGACTATGGATCTGGATCAAATTTGGCACATACCTGATTTGCCCAAATGTGAATACTGGTGGGATTGGGAAGGATTGATTTTTGTCATTTGGGAGTTGTAGTTGCTGCCAAAGGGGTTCATAAGACAATCAGAAATATGTGTTTTCTGATGGTCTTTAGCGACCTCTCTGAAACCTCCCTTGTGACCCCTCCCCCGGGATCCCGACCCCCAAGTTGAGAAATTCTGCCTTAGTCAATGAAATACTGTACATTCTGAATTACTGGAAATGTAAAAACCAGTTAACCAATTTCTGTTGCAGCAGAAATGACAAAAAGGGTGATCTCATTCTCCTCTTATTTTCCACGCTGCTCTGAAAGTTAGGAAGTTACACTTCCGCTTTATAGGGTTAGTTCCCCATGATGGTAGACAACTGCAGACTTGGGCAATTATTTTGCAAAATATTTCTTCAGGAAAATGCAGAAAAAAGCAAACAGCAAAGCAAACACATGAACTGGAGATGGTAATTTCATGAAAAGGCATGACTTACTCAAAGAGACAATAATGCTTGGTAATAGGAAACAAAGATTGCCTCCCATAGCTGCAATGAGTTTGCAAAATTTGAGCAAAGATTGAGGATATGTTACTTGAAGTTCTCTGATTCATAGGGTCACCATGTGTTGAATTTGACTGCAAAAATAAATAATAATAACAACAATAATAATGACATCTAATTTAAACTATGGACTGCAGTTAAGGAGGGTCCTGCCTGGTGAGCCCAGTTATTGTAGATGAGCCAGACTGATGGTTTACCTCAGTGGTTCTTAACCTGTGGGTCCCCAGGTGTTTTGCCCTACAACTTCCAGAAATCCCAGCCAGTTTACCAGTTGTTAGGATTTCTGGGAGTTGAAGGCCAAAACATCTGGGGACCTACAAGATGAGAACCACTGGCTTAACTGATGATTTAGAGATTATGGGCTTTCCTGTGGCACAAAGTGATGGGGGCTCAAGTGTAGGAAATTCAGGTTTGCAAAATGATGGTTTTCTCTGTCAGAAAACTGGCTAGGAAAGTACAGGGCCTCAAGGCCAGTCCGAGGAGTCAGAAGTAACAACAGCAGATAAGGAATCGAGTGAAGACCTGAGTGATAAGGAGCGTTCTCAAGAGAAACCACCTGTAGCTGTGGAGATCAACAAAAGTCTTCATTTACAAATCAGAACTGAAAATAGATTACGCTGGTCTGAGAGATTACGTGGGAAAGTTGGGGAGAAAATTCAAGGGAGACATAATGCTTTCATGGGTGTCTATTAAACAAGTTGTTTATCTTAAGGGCAGTTCAGGCAATTCTGCGTTCGAGTGAGAAGCTAAGCCTGAGTTATCTTGTTCTTGGTTCAAGTGAAGCCCTGGTTTTGGATGTTAATCCTGGAAATTTTCTATGTTCCTGTTCATGTACTCCTGTTCAAGTTTTACTAGTTATACCTTTTTGCTTGTGGACATATACTGTACCTGTGATTTCTGGCTGTTCCTGGAACTTGTCACTTCTGAAACTTTATGAGACATTTGGATTATTGTTTGGTTATCACCTGTTGCTAAACCTTTTTGGATTATATATCTTCCTTTCTTATTCCTGCTTTTTATAACCTTTTATATGTTTAACAATAAACTGTTTGCTTATATTCCTGGACTCTTGCGTGGTGCGGTGGTCATAGGTGTTTCCAGGCTTAGCGTGCAATGCCGCCAATATTTCTGAACAGAGTAAGACCCACCAGAGTCTTACTCTGACAGAGTGTTGCACTCCAGGCCGGGAAATGTCCTCTGACTTTAAACGCCATGCAATTGAGTAGGAAAACAATTCCTTTATTGAAGATAATTAAAAAGCAGTAAAGTAAAAAGCACCTTAAAGAAATAGGTAAATCCAATTAGGTAGGAAGATAAGCTGGAACTTCTCTAATAAAATCCAAGAAACCAGGAAACATGAATCCAAGGCATGAATATAAAATCATAGATTCCAAGAATCAAAACCATGAAACAAAGGCACTTAAATATAAATATGTGAGAGGAAGCCACAGGGAGGAGGGAGCAAGCTTGTTTTCTGCTTCCCTGGAGACTAGGACACGGAACAATGGCTTCAAACTACAAGAGAGGAGATTCCAACTGAACATTAGGAAGAACTTCCTGACTGTGAGAGCCGTTCAGCAGTGGAACTCTCTGCCCCGGAGTGTGGTGGAGGCTCCTTCTTTGGAAGCTTTTAAACAGAGGCTGGATGGCCATCTGTCAGGGGTGATTTGAATGCAATATTCCTGCTTCTTGGCAGGGCGTTGGACTGGATGGCCCATGAGGTCTCTTCCAACTCTATGATTCTATGATTCTATGATTAAGCATAAATCTTTCCAAGCAAAGTTTCCAAGAAACAAGGACGAGATCTTGACTTGATTCCAAACGATGCTTCATCTGACAACATATCCTGTACTTGGGACTTTTATCTCCCCAAGGTATGTTCCAAACACTCAGAAATTGGTTTCACTTGCTGTGAGTCTATTATCTTTCTCTCTCTGAGCCTGGCAGAATGCTGAAGCCTCTGTTTGCCTCTTCTGTTTTGACTAATCTCCACCCGTCTATCTATTTGCCCATTAATTTCTGCAGCTGGGCCAGGTGCTGAGCTGTTTTCAAGCTCCAAATCATGGGAATTCTCTGGTAGCAATTCAGGGAGCACACCACCATCCCCACACCCTTCAGGGACATTCTCATGAGAAACTACACTTTGAACAGGGATCTCCTGGTCATTCTCTGCATCAATATTGTTGACCAGACCATTGCCGTATTGAAACTCATTGTCATCACTCCCCACATCTAAAGCCCCCTGATCCTTAAACACAATAATAGGCTGAGCTCCAACACAGAGGCACTTTGTTACACACACCCCGCCCCCGAAGGCCAGGACACGAAATGGGTCAAGATTTACCTGGATTGCACAAGCCTAATGTTCATTTGAATTTTGTTTACAGCCATTCTTGAGCGGTGACCACATCCATTGATTCCCAGTCTGTGTCATGTTTTAGAGGCATTTCTTCATCTGTTCATCAATTCTCTCACATTTTCACATTATAGCCCATATCCTCAGGGATTCGGGGCACAGAATCTACATGAAAGTAGGTGAGAAGAGAATTCTTCCAAAATTGTTTTTTTTAAATCTGAAAGAATACATATATAGGAATCTCTAGAGAAGTGGTTCTCAACCTTCCTAATGCCACGACCCCTTAATACACTTCCTCATGTTATGGTGACCCCCAACCATCAAATTAGTTTCGTTGTCATTTTGCTGCTGTTATAAACGTTGTTGTTTATTCGTTCAGTCGCTTCCGACTGTTCATGACCTCCTAGACCAGCCCACGCCAGAGCTCCCTGTCGGCCGTCACCACCCCCAGCTCCTTCAAGGTAAATCCAGTCACTTCAAGGATACCATCCATCCATCTTGCTTTTGGTCGGCCCCTCTTCCTTTTTCCTTCCTTTTTCCCCAGCATTATTGTCTTCTCCAAGCTTTCCTGTCTCCTCATGATGTGGCCAAAGGACTACAGCTTTGTCTCTAGTCTCCTTCCCTCCAATGAGCAATGGGCTTTATTTCCTGAAGTATGGACTGGTTGGATCTTCTTGTGGTCCAAGGCACTCTCAGAATTTCCTCCAACATTATAAATAGTAATGTAAATATCTGATATTTTCATTCACTGGACCAAATTTGACACAAATATCCAATACTACCAGATTTGAATACTGTTGAGGTTGGAAGTGGATTGATTTTTTGTCATTTGGGAGTTGTAGTTGCTGGGATTTATAGTTCACCTATAATCAAAGAGCGTTCTGAATTCCACCAATGATGGAATGCAACCGAATTTAGTACACACAGAACTCCCATGACTACCAGAAAATATTGGAAGAGTTTGGTGGGCACTGACCTTGAGTTTTGGAGTTGTAGTTCACCTACATCCAGAGAGCACTCTGGACTCAAATAATGATAGATCTAGACCAAACTTGGCATGAATACTCAATGCAGCCAAATGTGAACACTGATGGAGTTTGGGGGAAATAGACCTTTACATTTGGGATTTGTAGTTGCTGGGATTTATAGTTCACCTACAATCAAAGAGCATTCTGAACCCCACTAATGATAGAATTGGGCCAAACTTCCCACACAGAACCTCCATGATCAACAGAAAATACTGTGTTTTCGGATGGTCTTTGGTGACCCTTCCAGGGGCGGCTCGTCCATTACGCGAAGTAAGCGGTCGCAGAACACTTTTTTTGCCAGGGGTGCAGAGGCGCCTCTGTAAATGCCCCTCGACCGGCACTTGAGGAGCGCCCCCTCAGCTTACAACAGCCCTAGCAGTCCGGGGGGAGCCTCGGCTTTCTTGCCTCGCTGCCGGGCGATCCTCTTCCCAAAGGGGCCGGGCCCTTGAACCTCACCTAGCCCCTCTCGTTCCTGCTCCACCCGGCCACCGGGTGCATGAGCAGAGCCGGCGCTCAATCATTCTCCGCGTTTGATCCCTTCTCCATGACCGATCCCCTGGCGCTCCACTCGCCTCCTCTCCTCTCCCCAATCCGTGGGTGGGCCAAGGGGCGGAGCCGCCGTGCCTGGCCTGCTTCGGGTCCAGAGGCGTGTCTGAAGACCCCAGTGTGCGCACCAAAAGTTGCCTCTTTTCCTGACTTTCTCTTCAGCCATTGGGACCAAGAGAGAGAGAGAGAGAGAGAGAGAGAGCCCCTCCGGCTGGAGGTATCTCCCACCTCCGCTCCCTCCTTTGTTTTTGCGCCTACCTTCAGGAAAGGTGGGCATCACCATATCTCTCTCTCTCTCTCTCTCTCTTGGTCCCAATGGCTGAGGAGAAAGTCAGGGGAAGAGGTGACTTTTGGTGCACACGCCGGGGTCTTCAGGCATGCCTCCGGACCCAAAGTGGGCCAGGTAATGGGAGCAAGTGCGGCAAGTGTAGTTACTGGGATGTATAATTCACCTACAATCAAAGAGCATTCTGAACTCCACCAATGATGGAATTGAACCAAATATGGCACACAGAACTCCCATGATGAACAGAAAATATATATCAATGATTGGTTGGGGGGGGGGGCGCCAAAATACTGTTTGCTTACCGTTGAAAATTACCTAGGGCCGCCTCTGGACCCTTCTGACACCTCTTCGCGACTCCTCCAGTGGTCCCGACCCCAAGGTTGAGAAACACTGCTCTAGAGCATAACTCTCTGGATAAACTCCACCAGCCATTGATCAGAAAGGATAACCTAGATATTACCTATATGTGTTCCCTCTAGTCATCAGCGGTCCTGTTCAGGTCTTGCAAACTGCTTTTGTTTCCCATCCCACCCCACAAGGTGGATTTCGCTTAGATTGTGTAAGAAAAACAGTGTCACACCATGCATTATGTAAGCCATGGGTGGGATCATGCACAATGACAGGGGATTTTCCAACACACAAAAACATGCCAAGGCACTCCTAAGCACAACACCACGGTTGTCACGACAGGCATTATGTAAGGTCCTTTTTGCATTGTGGCAACATTAACGTTGGCTAATATCTCGGATTCGTTTGCAGCGAAGACTGTAACATCTACGCTGTAGAATGAATGCAGTCTGACTCCACTTTAACTGTCATGGCCCAGTGCTATGGAATCTTGGGACTTGTAGTTTTACAAAGCCTTTAGCTTCTCTGCCAAATGACAACTCCCAGGATTCCATTGCACTGAGCCATGGCAGGAGAAGCGGCCCTAGGTAATTTTCAACGGTAAGCAAACAGTATTTTGGCACCCCACCCCCAACCAATCATTGATATATATTTTCTGTTCATCGTGGGAGTTCTGTGTGCCATATTTGGTTCAATTCCATCATTGGTGGAGTTCAGAATGCTCTTTGATTGTAGGTGAACTATACATCCCAGTAACTACACTTGCTGCACTTGCTCCCTTGCCTGGCCCGCTTTGGGTCTGGAGGCATGCCTGAAGACCCCGGCATGTGCACCAAAAGTCACCTCTTCTCCTGACTTTCTCCTCAGCCATTGGGACCAAAAGAGAGAGACAGAGATAGAGACAGAGGTGGAGATGCCCACCTTTCCTGAAGGTAGGCGCAAAAACAAAGGAGGGAGCGGAGGTGGGAGATATCTCCAGCCAGAAGGGCTCTCTCTCTCTCTCTCTCTCTCTCTCTCGGTCCCAATGGCTGAAGAGAAAGTCAGGAGAAGAGGCGACTTTTGGTGCGCACGCTGGGGTCTTCAAACACACCTCTGGACCCGAAGCGGGCCAGGCGCGGTGGCTCTGCCCCTTGGCCCACCAGCAAATTGGGAGAGGGGAGGAGGCGGGTGGAGCGCCGGGGGATCGGGAAAGGGAGCCGGTCATGGGGAAGGGATCGAACGCGGAGAACGATTGAGCGCCGGCTCTGCTCACCTGGTGGGCGGGTGGAGCAGGAACGAGAGGGGCGAGGCGAGGCTCAAGGGCCCGGCCCCTTTGGGAAGAGGATCGCCCGGCAGCGAGGCAAGGAAGCCGAGGCTCCCCCCGGACTGCTAGGGCTGTTGTGAGCTGAGGGGGCTCTTCTCAAGTGGCGGTCGAGGGGCATTTACAGAGGCGCCTCTGCGCCCCCGGCAAAAAAAAAGTGTTCTGCGACCACTTACTTCACGTAATGGACGAGCCGCCCCTGCATGGCAGTTAAAGTGGGGTCTATCTGCATTCATTCTACAGTATAGAGAGATGCACCCTCCTATCAGCCTGCACAATCTGAGAGTGAGTGGAACAGGTTTATGGAGTGCATGCAAGTCTCAGATACTTTTCAGCAAAATTCCTAAAATACAAATATTCGTGCTCATCTGTATTACTCATCATGTTTACGTTCAGGCTAACCTTGAGGCCACATACTTCCCAAATCTTTGATCTTGGGTCAGATTTCATGACAATAAGAGACCCCGCAAAATGGTTGAAGGCATACAAAATAGAGTCACTTTAGCTCAGTGTATACATCATACATTTGCAGACAAGATTGTTATTATTGCAGATACTGGGATGAATTACAATGGCAGTGAGATCCTGTTGTATTTTTCATACCCATAAAATATTTTTCATCAAACCCAACTTACGTGTACTATATCAATATACCTACAAAGCTAAAGCTATCTGCTAATTTACTTTTTGAACTTTCTAATGCTCTAATGCTGGATGAGGGATTAGAGGACATCCAACCCCAAATTGGGAAACAAGTCATCCAGGAATTACCTGGCTGCTCTAAATGAGTTCAAGTCCCCTTTCAGGGCGAGATCAACTACACCCAAGAGTATTGAAGGAACTAGCGGAAGTCATCTCGGAACCATTGGCAATCATCTTTGAGCTTTCTTGGAGAACGGGAGAAGTTCCAGCAGATTGGAGGAGGGCCAATGTGGTCCCAATCTTCAAGAAGGGAAAAAAGGATGACCCAAGCAATTACCGTCCGGTCAGCATCACGTCGCAACCAGGCAAGATTCTGGAAAAGATTGTTAAGGAAGTGGTCTGCAAACACTTAGAAACAAATGCGGTCATCGCTAATAGTCAACATGGATTTATCAAAAACAAGTCATGCCAGACTCATCTGATCTCTTTTTTCGATAGAGTTACAAGCTGGGTAGATGCAGGGAATGCCGTGGATGGAGCGTACCTGGATTTCAGGAAGGCCTTCAACAAGGTCCCCCATGACCTTCTGGCAAGGAAACTAGTCCAATGTGGGCTAGGTGGATCTGTAATTGGTTAAATGGACGAACCCAGAGGGTGATTCTCCCCAAGGCTTCCTCTTCATCCTGGAAAGAAGTGACGAGCGGAGTGCCATCAGCAGGGTTCTGTCCTGGGCCCGGTCCTGTTCAGGATCTTTATTAATGACTTAGATGAAGGGCTAGAAGGCAGGATCATCAAGTTTGCAGACGACCCCAAATTGGGAGGGAGAACCAATACTCCAGAGGACAGGAGCAGCCTGCTGGAGCTGCAGTTATTTTATATAATTTTTCAATCTATATAAATATAAATGTAATGTTCGTTTGTGGGATTAACAGAACACAAAAACCACTGGACGAATTGACACCAAATTTGGCAGCAAAACACATACTAATCCAATCTATGTCTTTCAAACAAACAAAAAACCCTTTAAAAATGAAGGGGAAATAACCTAAAACTCCATAAAAAGAAAAATACCTTACAGAGCATGCGCAAAAGCCCACCTCCCCAGCATGCGAGAAGAGTGAAGCACCAACTCTTGTGAGGGAAGAGAAGCCTAGCCATGGAGTCCCTTTCCATGCAGGAAGTCATAGTCCTCTTTTTTTGGGGGGGAGGGGAGGGATGGAGGAAAGGAAAGGGGGAAGGAAGGAGAAGGCCTGGCCTGACGGAGGGCATGGAGGCTTTGTGAGGCAAGCCCCAGCAGCAGCTGGAGCCACCGCAGTGGCTCCATGAGGCCCAAGGAGGGAAACTCAGGTTCTCACAGTGATTCCCACACACTAGACTTCAACTCCCAGAACCTCTGCTACCTTGGACAATGAGAAATGAATCTGGGAATTGAAGTCCAAAACACTTAGCGTTTCCTGCTCTGTCTCTTCTGTTCCCTGTTTGGTCTCAAGGATGGATAGCGGATGGCGGAGTGATCAGTGGCAACCACCTGTCTGGGGCTCTCGCTATCGATGCACTGTGGCCTCAGTGGGCACTGGCTGCCAGCTACCAAGGGAGCCCAAGATGATGGTGACAGTGGTGTCAGCGGTGGGAGAAGTGGGTACAGAGCGCAAAGGAAGGGGAAAGAGGAAGATGCCCTGGGGACCTAGGCTGCAGGCAGAAAGCAACAGGAGGGAGAAACAACAGGAGGCACTCTAAAGCCAAGACCTCCCTAACATGGAAGAAAGAAAGAAAGAAAGAAAGAAAGAAAGAAAGAAAGAAAGAAGGAAGATAGGAAGGAAGGACAGAAGAAGGCAGGGAGGAAAAGAGGGAAGGAATGTATTGCATGTTACGCTTTGTACGTTTTTTGGCATCAGTCGTACTTGCATCCTTTCTGGCCAGATTGCTAACAAATTATTATTATTATTATTATTATTATTATTATTATTATTAATAGACCACCCTATTTTCCAAAGGGACTCAGAGCTGTCTTCACTTGGTGAGTGTGTTCTTGAATTAAGAACTTTGGGCTTTAGCATAAACGCTCACCAAGCACGGACCCTCCATATCCACAGTGCTAATCTATACTTGACCTCACTCATACCAAATAGTATTATTTGAGAGGCCCAGTCAAGAAGGGATGCATCTACACTGTTGAATTAAAGCAGTTTGACACTTCTTTAGATGCCATGACTCCATGCTGTGGAAAAATGGGAGCTGTACTTTTGCAAGGGTTTTAGCATTCTCTGCCAAAGAGTGCTGGAACCTCACCAAACTACAAATCCTAGGAGCTTGTGACATTGCTGGAGAGTATGCATAGACAATGACAAGAATAAGCCAGCGAATTCATTTTAAGTTATTTATTTATTTATTTATTTATTTATTGTGTCATCAGCAACCATACCATTGTATTACAATTCTAACAGAGCAAAACAAACACACAGATTAAAAAGAAAAGAAAAAACACACAGATTTTGCAAATTTGGTATTTGGTTAAATGTCCTTTGACCAGTATCTGGCCACTTGGAGTGCCTCTGGGGTTGCCGCAAGAAGGTCCTCTATTGTGCATGTGGCAGGGCTCAGGGTGCATTGCAGCAGGTGGTCAGTGGTTTGTTCTTCTCCGCACTCGCATGCCGAGGATTCCACCCTGTAGCCCCATTTCTTAAGATTGGCTCTGCATCTCGTGGTGCCAGAGCGCAGTCTGTTCAGCGCCTTCCAAGTCGCCCAGTCTTCTGTGTGCCCAGGGGGGAGTCTCTCATCTGGTATCAGCCCATTGGATTGAGGTTCTGGGTTTGCCTGCCACTTTTGGACTCTCGCTTGCTGAGGTGTTCCAGAGTGACTCTGTAGATCTTAGAAAACTATTTTTTGATTTAAAGCGTGCAGGCTGATACCCAAACAGAGGATGAGCTGGAGATGTCTCTGCCTTGGTCCTTTCACTATTGGCTGCTACTTCCCGGCGGATGTCAGGTGGTGCAATACTGGCTAGGCAGTGTAATTTCTCCAGTGGTGTAGGGCGCAGACACCCTGTGATAATGCGGCATGTCTCATTAAGAGCCACATCTACTGTTTTAGTGTGGTGAGATGTGTTCCACACTGGGCATGCATACTCAGCAGCAGAGTAGCATAGCGCAAGGGCAGATGTCTTCACTGTGTCTGGTTGTGATCCCCAGGTTGTGCCAGTCAGCTTTCGTATGATGTTGTTTCTAGCGCCCACTTTTTGCTTGATGTTCAGGCCGTGCTTCTTGTAGGTCAGAGCACGGTCCATTTTAAGTTGAAAATACATCATGAAGACTATTTTTCCATTTGCACAATTCTTGTGGAAACTAGGAATTAAAAGCAGATTGTGCTGCAACATTATTTCTCTGCAAACCTGACAAGGAACTTGAATATATAATTGAAGAAATGTATGACCCTCTAAAAACAAAATAAAGATGGGGATGAGCTGAGATCATCTAATTTTTGGAATTTTGTTTTGCTTGTAGATTCATGATTTTGCACCCGAATTCTTTCCAGAACTAGCTGTGGGTTTTATTCATTCTCCCACTGATCATATGTCACACTTAGAAGTTGCAAAGACAAGGGAAACCTTGTTCCTCAATAGCCCAAGGCTGAGGTTTATTTGCAAAAAGGATTTGCAGAAGATATGGAAACGCCTTGCCTTGACTTTTTGCAAGCTCAACAAAACCAAACAAGCAACAAATCAATGCCAACAGAGATGGCACTTTGGGATCCTTTCCCAACAGTAACATTTTGCTTGCTTTTTGATGCGGAAGTGATGCATCCATTGCATTTTAAATAGCACCACCTGGCGCTGTTTCTTATTATTGATAAACATCAGTCATGCAGGAAACTCTCTTGGCATTGACAAAACCTTCCTCTACACCACAAGTCATATCTGATTTGGGGAGATAAACAGGATTGTTTCTGCTTAATTCTTACAAGGGAGACTACTAAATGGTTCTGGTCTAGCTTACCTATCCGAACGTATCTCTCCTTATGAACCATCTAGGACCTTAAGATCGTTTGGGGAGGCCCTGCTCTCGATCCCGCCTTTCTCGCAGATACGTTTGGCAGGTACGAGTGACAGGGCCTTCTCAGTGGTGACCCCTCAGCTATGGAACACCTTTCCCAGGGATATAAGATCAGCTCTCTCCCTTCTAACATTCCTAGACTGGATTACTGCAATGCGCTCTACGTGGGGCTGCCCTTGAAAACGGCCCGGAAATTTCAGATGATCCAACGTGCGGCAGCCAGGTTGTTAACTGGGGCTCCTTACAGGGAGCGGTCATCCCTCCAATTCAAGGAGCTCCACTGGCTGCCATTCACCTACCAGACCCAATTCAAGGTTCAGGTTCTTACCTATAAAGCCCTGAACAGTTTGGGACCTGCCTACCTACGAGATCGCATCTCTGCATACGAACCCACACGATCCCTTCGATCTTCTGGAGAGGCCCTGCTCTCATTCCCACCAGCATCACAGGCGCGGTTGGTGGGGACGAGGGATAGGGCTTTCTCGGTAGTGGCCCCTCGACTCTGGAAGTCTCTCCCTAAGGACATCAGGCAGGCCCCGTCACTAGTAATCTTTAGGAGGAGCATGAAAACATGGATGTTCCAGTGTGCCTTTCCAGAAAGGAGTAGAGACATCACACTGGCAACAAAGATCTGCCTAGTCAAAGCCATGGTATTCCCTGTAGTAACCTACGGATGTGAGAGCTGGACCTTAGGGAAGGCTGAGCGAAGGAAGATAGATGCTTTTGAGCTGTGGTGCTGGAGAAAAGTTCTGAGAGTGCCTTGGACTGCGAGAAGATCCAACCAGTCCATCCTCCAGGAAATAAAGCCTGACTGCTCACTGGAGGGAAGGAGACTAGAGACAAAGTTGAAGTACTTTGGCCACATCATGAGGAGACAGCAAAGCCTAGAGAAGACAATTATGCTGGGGAAAGTGGAAGGCAAAAGGAAGAAGGGCCGACCAAGGGCAAGATGGATGTGAAAACCTCTTATCAGGCCCGTAGCCAGGATTTCGTTTCGGGGGGGGGGGGGTAATTTTTTTCAGGGGGGTTTCGGGGGGGGCTGAGTTGGGGGGGCTGAGTCTGAGTGAAAGAGGGTCTAGCCTAGCAAACTTTTTGTATCATTACCCCAATACCCCCATGCATATGGGATATATTGAGTATGGTGATCAGATCATGATATGAATAAACATAACAGTTTAAATAATGCACCAATAATGCCTTTTCGCGAACCACCATGAAAATTTCGGGGAGGGGGCTGAAGCCCCCCGAGCCCCCCCCCCCTGGCTACATGCCTGATGGATGGCATCCTTGAAGTGACTGGACTGACCTTGAAGGAGCTGGGGGTGGTGTAACTCGATAGAGTTACAAGCTGGGTAGATGCGGGGAATGCCGTGGATGTAGCGTACCTGGATTTCAGTAAGGCCTTCAACAAGGTCCCCCATGTTTTTTGGGCTCGGCCTCATGTAAGCCGCACCGAGTCCTTCGGGAGATGGTAACGGGGTACAAATAAAGGATTATTATTATTATTATTATTATTATTATTATTATTATTATTATTCCTCGCAGATATGTTTGGCAGGGATGAGAGACAGGGCCTTCTCAGTGGTGGCTCCTCAGCAGTGTAATTTCTCCAGTGGTGTAGGGCACAGACGCCCTGTGATAATTCGGCATGTCTCATTAAGAGCCACATCTACTGTGGTGAGATGTGTTCCACACTAGGCATGCGTACTCAGCAGCAGAGTAGCATAGCGCAAGGGCAGATGTCTTCACTGTGTCTGGTTGTGATCCCCTGGTTGTGCCAGTCAGCTTTCGTATGATGTTGTTTCTAGTGCCCACTTTTTTCTTGATGTTCAGGCAGTGCTTCTTGTAGTTCAGAGCATGGTCCAAAGTGACTCCCAGGTATTTGGGTGTGCTGCAACGCTCCAGTGGGATTAATATATGGAATGACCGACAATGCAATTGGACAACGATTTTAGTAAGGAGACGTCGAGGATTTTGTTTTTATAGGCATTATTGTTTCTTTTATAATACATTTTAAAATGTTGAATTGTTTTTATAATTGTTTTTAACTGTATTTTGATAATTGCTATGGCATCGAACCGCTGCCAACTGTGAACCACCTTGAGTTGCCTCTGGCTGAGAAAGACGGTATACAAATGTGGTAAATAAATATATAATAAATACTGAGGAATAAAAGAAATTAAAGCTAGCAAAAACTCAGAGAGATCAATCGATGCTGCTGTCAATCAGAGTTAACAATACTGGACCAGATGGACCGATGCTCTGACTTGGTATAAGGAAGTTTTGTGACATTCCTGATTCTTCTCCCTACTTCAGTGTTGGAGCTTGCAAGGAATCAGTGAGTGTGTGTGTGTGTCAACTGTAAAATAAGATGCATGAAGCTGATTGGTAGGGCTATGCCTGGGGATATGGCTAAGCCTGGGACTTTTGGGCATTGTTACATTACTGCAGACACAGACTGCAGCCAAGAAATCAGGAGATGCTTCCTTCTTGGGAGGAGAGCAATGTCCAATCTCGACAAAATAGTGAAGAGGAGAGACATCACACTGGTAACGAAGATCCACATAGTCAAAGCAATGGTATTCCCCGTAGTCACCTACGCATCGCAAGTGTTGAACCTGACTCAGCACATAGAAGGTGGTTTTGAAAGGCAGCAGATCACAGGAGCTGTCTTCATAGACCTGTCCGCAGCCTATGATACTGTGAACCACCGCCTCCTCCTGAGAAAAATGTATAATATCACAAAGGACGACCACCTCACCCGCCTCATAGGAAACCTGCTACAAAACAGGAGCTTCTTTGTTGAGTTTCAGGGCCAGAGAAGCAGATGGCGGAAACAGAAGAACGGACTGCCTCAAGGGTGTGTGCTTGCCCCATCCATGTTCAACATCTACACAAATGACCAGCCACTGCCAGAAGGGACAGAGTTTCATCTATGCAGATGATCGTGCCATTAACGCTCAAGCAGGGAGCTTTGAGATGGTAGAACAGAAGCTTTCCAAAGCTCTAGGTGCTCTCACTGCCTACTACAGGGAAAACCAGCTGATCCCCAACCCATCTAAAACACAGACATGTGCCTTTCATCTCAAGAACAGAGAAGCATCCCGAGCTCTGAAGAGTTCTGGTACAATCGTACCACTGGATGGCAGCAAAACACTACCTCTTCATGGATTTATCAAAAACAAGTTATGCCAGACTAATCTCATCTCTTTTTTCGATAGAGTTAAAAGCTGGATAGATGCGGGGAATGCCATGGATGTAGCGTACCTGGATTTCAGGAAGGCCT